>CM026562.1:18097139-18697139 GCA_015143295.1 Tetracentron sinense
TACTGCCCACCCTTTGAATTTGTAACCATAGTCAACATACCATATTTGTTCTTCCTGGATATTTCCTAAACAATTGGCTTCCTTTATGAACTGAAAACAGATGTATATCCTTTGTGTGCGCTATAACACGGTGCCAGAAGTCAATTACAAAACATTTAATAACCAATCTACGCAATTCTATTGCTACACTCTTAACGAATCAATTACGGTTCCTGTTTTCGTGGTAAACGTGTGTTTAGGAACCTGTATCCTTGTTTTGTTCCATTGTTTAAGTACACTAAACAATTACCTTTTTTCTTGGAAACATACTTTAGGCTCGTACCCTATCATAGGACACTAGTATCCTTTCCTTATTCTTACTTGTTAACTTTCTTCATTTCTTGTGTTTGTCTTGTCTTGGCCACGTCATGTTTAGTGCCCGTACCCTGTCATAGTACCTAACAACTTCCTTATCTGCTTGTTGATTTTCGTTGCCGTTTTCATTCTCTTCGACAATCAATGTTTGTTCTTGATTTTTCATACTCGGTTGGACATGAAAGAACTCAGGTCTTCGGTGGTCTTGTGACATGCTTTTACCCCGATTGATCTAATATTTCTTCATATTCTTGTCCTTGGAAATCGTGTTGGATATTCGTCTTAAAACTCATGTTTTGTTCTGTTCAGTGGTAACTCATACTTGGTTTGCTCTTAAAAAAAATCATGTTTGCGTGGCATTATACACGAGGAACTGTAAACATAGCAGTGGTGTGTGCATAGCTGGGTACAATAGAAACAAGGCAATCATAACCCATCCATAAGCGCTTTAGGGGATGTAGACCCCGCACTTTGAGACATTTATAACTCATGACCTTTCGTAGTACCTCCATTTGTTTTATCTTTAAAGTAGGCAATTAATAATAAGGACTTTAAGTTTTTGGAAATTCGGAACGTCAGCAATGTTCCTTTCCGGGAAGTACGAACCCTACGCAAAGTTGAACGTCGAAATCCGACGAGCCGAAGTCAAAGTTATGGCCGAAACAGGCGGAAATATAAATTTTTGCTGCAAGTTACGACCGATCGTACACACCCTACGCGTCGTAGGTGAGTTACGATCGTCGTTAGGTTACATCGATCGTATAATCTCAGAATTGCCAAAGTTCTGTGTCGATATAACGATCGATCGTGGATATTTAGATTGTCGGAGTACAACTTACGATCATCGTAGACCGGTTCATCGTCGTAGATCGAAATCCAGAAATATTATATCGATTTTTAGGGTTTCTCACTACCTATAAAGGTTGCCGAGCCTTAGGGCTCTCATTCACAACCTAGAGTTTTTTTGAGAGTTTGAGAGAGGGAAGAAGGGATCTCTTACTCTAGTTTTTTGTTCTTGAAGGAGAAATCAAGTGTTTGATCCCCTAGTCACCCCAGCTGGGAGGTACCACGTTCGTCCACCGCTCGGGAGCATCTTCACCACGTTTTTTTGCAAAGGTTTTATACTTCCCTATTCCGTTGTACTCTTTGCTACCTCCAGTTATACTTCTTTTCCTTTATTTCTTCTCGTTTTACTTCCTTAATAGGTGTTTAAATGGAGGTGGCTATGGAAGGGTGAAGGGAGGTGAGGTTGGCGAAGTGGATTCCGTGTGGATGATGTGATGAATGAATGAGAAAGGGCATTGTACTAATAAGGGACATTACAAGTGTGATGGAGCATAACCCACCTAGAAAGCATGATCTAGGTTTAAAGTGAATAATCAACACACCCTATGTTTGATGAAATGCCAAGGTGAACAAAATAATGATAAATTAAGGGAACCACATGCTTAGTACTCTGAAATTTGTTAGGGTTCATAATAGTGTGTTTCTTACATTTCTTAAATGTGTAGATTATACTCACTTAAATGTTATATGTTATGCTTTGTGAATTACCCCAAATTGCCATATTTAATTCCAAATGCAAGTATGCACACGATTTCACGAGCACTAATGCATGGCATGTTTTATCGGCGTTTTCAAGAACACGGTTTAGAGGTGGGGCATATCCTACGATATGTTTTACCTCGCTTTTGACAAGGACAAAACAATCATGCATTTTCATAAGAAGGGTCTCCCTCCCCTCGCAAGTGTCATACATAACATAAGAAGGGTCTCCCTTCCCTCGCAAGTGCATCTCACAAGTGAATCTAACAAGTGGAAGGACAAGCATGAGCATTCTAGGAAGAAGGGTCTCCCTTCCCTCACAAGTAGTTTACTCTTCCGAGTAGGCATGACATGACATAGCATGACAAGCATGAGCATTCTAGGAAGAAGGGTCTCCCTTCCCTCACAAGTAGATTTACTTTTCAGATAAGCAAGCGATACACGCATGATACAAGCATGACATGGCATGACACGCATGATATGACAAGAATAAGACAAACATGACAAGTTTTCAAGCACGGAAATGGTATTCCAGTCAAGTCAAGTGCACAAGGTCTTCAAGGTGTTTTATCGGCTTTTCTGAATGCAAGCATGATTACAAACTGCTTTACTTCCTTGTATGATATGAACTGTTCCTATCTTATATTATATGTGTGCATTGCTATCTCATGCTATGACTATGGTTAGTATTTAGTACCCGCTGAGTATTCCATGCTCAGCCGTACTTCTTATGTCGGCAGGTTCTGAGGGAGCTGCTGCGTCCATTTGATGTTTGTTCTCCTGGTCCATGGGTGGGAGGAGGAGTACGTCGAGGAGCCTTTGGAGGAACCTCCCGTAGAGGGTTATTAGTGGGTGGTGATAGATTCTGAGTGGAATTAGCTGTGGTGAGCATGAGTGATTATATCCATGTATTTTTGGCGGGCATGTCCGCATTTTCTTTGTTTTGTTTTCTTGTATTAAACTTGGACATGTGTATATACTTAGAGGTTTGTTAGACTTCCGCTGTGGTTTATAGTTATGCTTCCGCTGTTACCCTCTATTGTATATGTTCTGTGGGTTTTGCAGGTTGGTTCGTCAAGCAAGTCCTGTAAGTCATGATTAAGTCGTCCAAGATTCACTCTAACTCCTAGGGTGGGTTTTTGGGTCGCGACAGAAGTGGTATCAGAGCTTAGGCTTAGGTCTCTAGGGTCACTTAGAATCTTATACCACGGCTTTGACAAGAGCATATGTTAGGAAACGGTTAGGAAGGAAGTGAGTCGGGAGCGAGTCTGGTTCCAAGTGTAAGACTAAACTTTAGTCTTAGTCTAAAATGGTTGCTTTAACCAAGTACGGGTCCTAGGTACGCTAGAAACACTAAAGTATAAGTATAATGTGATGAATACTCTGATGACTTGATGTGAGGTGTATTAGTATTATACAACTAATACAATTGAATTATTGTGAAATGGCATTGAAATAAACTGTAGTTTCAAGTTAGACTCATGTGGTGTTATTATTCTCAGGACTTTAGTCATGAGACGGAACACACGGGGTCGTGGGCCACATACCAGAGCTTCCTCTTCTTCACGGGATGAGGATGAGCAACCGGACCTCTCTCAGGTCTTAGGCTCTATTGCTGAGACACTCGCCATCCTGGCGGCTCGGCAAACTATACCGGCATCAGCGGCACCTACTCCACCGCCTGCAGCTCCAGTACATCGTACAGCTGGAGTTGAGGCATTCCAGAGATTGAGGCCTCCATCCTTCCACGGGAGTGTGGACCCTCTTACTGCGGAGGCTTGGATCCTCCAGGTTGAGAAGATATTTGCGGTGCTCTCTCCAACAGAGGAAGAGAAAGTGGCATGGGCAGTTTTTATGCTAGAGGGCGAAGCCCACCATTGGTGGTTGTCCGCATTGAGGACACGGGACTTGATCATGCAAGTCAACCGTGGACTTGGGAGGAGTTTAAGGACACGTTCTATAAGAAGTATTTCCCGGTTGGAGCTCGGGAAAAGAAAGAGAGAGAATTCATCAACCTTGAGCAAGGTTCGATGTCGGTGGTCGCTTATGAGGCCAAGTTCTCGGAGCTATCACGCTTCGCGACACATATGATTGCCACCGAGGCAATGAAGGCGAGGAGGTTTGAGCAAGGGCTCAAGGATGTCATCATGGAGAAAGTGTCGGTCTTCAGGCACGCCACTTACGCCGAAGTAGTGGATAAAGCCTTGTTGGTTGAGACCAATTTAGAGACCGTGTCCAAGAAGAGAGAATTGGCGAGAGGCCAATCTAGTGGTTCGGTACCTTTAGAGAGGCGGGCCCGGACTGGTCCTTATCAGTATACATGGCCAGCACCACAGATGAGGCCGACTTATGCGCCTCCAGCACCCCGACAGTACGTGCCACAAGCACCTCGACCTCAGGCTCTTCCGGCCCCACGGCCAGTTACCCCTCAGGCAACGAGGGTATACACCACCTTCGGTCCCTCCGGCCTACACATATGAGGTCTGCACTTCATGCGGCAAAAGGCATCCGGCAGGAGATTGCCAAAGAGCATCTGGTGGATGTTATCATTGCGGTCGCCAGGGCCACATGATCAGGGATTGCCCTAGCCGGCATTTACCAGGCCAGTCTCAAGGTAGTAGGCCCCCAGCACGCCCAGCAGGATCATACCAGGCGTCATCTCAGACTACCCGGTCTACACCTCAGTCTCGCCAGGCAAACTAGGGGCGAGTTTTTGCCTTGACAGAGGGTGATGCACTTGCATCTGATGATGTGGTGCAAGGTACGCAGTTAGAGTTAATTTCTTTATTCGTGATTATTATGTTATGCTCTATTCTCTGTGTACGTACTTGGCATGTTCTATATGTATATATACCTACATGTATACGCTGTTGATGCATGGATTAACTCCGCTAGTTAAAATTTCGGGAACCCTACTAGTCAATGAGTATTTGGCTCGAGTGTTGATTGATACCGGGTCTACTCATTCGTTTGTCTCGCCGAGTTTTTCAGAAGGCTTTTCTGTGGAGCCTAGTCAGCTAAACCGGAGTTAGCCATTTCGACTCCTCTAGGCAAAACAGTATTGGCAGATAAAGTGTATAGAAATAGTGTGGTCCAAGTTGGAAGCCACGAGTTGGCGGTTGATCTCATCGTCCTTGGATTTCAAGACTTTAATGTTATATTGGGAATGGATTGGTTAGCAGCACATCATGGGCATGTAGCTTGCTTGAGAAGATGGTACTCTTCAAGCCGGTAGAAGGAAAACCATTTCACTTTCGAGGGTTGAGAAGTAGAGACATTGCCCGCTTTGCGGCGTTGAGCTTAGCTAACCCTGAAGCAAAGGACTCATTGACTATTCCGGTTGTGAGTGAATTCCTGGATGTATTTCCAGAAGAGTTGCCGGGATTGCCTCCAGATAGGGAGATTGAGTTTGTGATCGAGCTTGCACCAGGCACAGCTCCTGTTTTCAGAGCTCCATATAGAATGGCCCCTATTGAACTCAAGGAGTTGAAGACTCAGTTGGAGGAATTACAAGGCCTTGGTTTCATTCGACCAAGTGTCTCACCGTGGGGTGCCCCGGTGTTGTTTGTTAAGAAGAAAGATGGCTCGATGCGGATGTGCGTCGATTATCGGTAATTGAACAAAGTCACTATAAAGAATAGGTATCCCTTGCCTAGGATTGATGACTTGTTCGATCAGTTGAAGGGAGCGAGATTTTTCTCAAAGATAGACCTTCGATCGGGTTATCACCAGTTGAAGATCAAGGTGGAAGATGTTCCCAAAACTGCTTTCAGGACTCAGTATGGGCACTACGAGTTCTTGGTGATGCCTTTTGGACTCACGAACGCGTCGGCAGCCTTTATGGATTTGATGAACCGGGTGTTCCGGCCATATCTTGATAGGTGTGTGATTGTATTTGTTGATGACATTTTGGTCTATTCCCAGACACGGGAAGATCACACATGCGACCTATGCCTTGCTTTGGAAATGCTAAGAGAGCACAAGCTATACGCCAAACTTAGCAAGTGTGAGTTTTGGTTGGAAGAGGTGGCATTCCTAGGCCACGTTGTTTCTGCAGAAGGCATTTCGGTGGATCCAAAGAAGATAGAGGCAGTCATGAGTTGGGCGAGGCCCAAGAGTGTCACGGAGATACGCAGTTTTCTTGGGCTGGCAGGCTACTACAGGAGATTCGTAGAGGGTTTCTCTAGCCTTGCAGCACCGCTCACTTACCTGACAAGGAAGAACGCCAAGTTTGTATGGGGTGATAAGTGCGAGATCAGTTTCACAGAACTGAAGAAGAGGCTTACTATAGCCCCTGTCCTTACTGTGCCATCCGGACCTTATGGGTATGAGGTGTATAGTGATGCCTCACACGTTGGACTTGAGTGTGTACTCATGCAGCACAAGAAAGTCATTGCCTATGCATCAAGGCAATTGAAGGAGCATGAGAAGAATTATCCCACGCACGACTTGGAGCTTGCCGCGGTCATGTTTGCACTTAAGATTTGGCGTCATTACCTTTATGGGGTGGAGTTCTATGTGTTCACTGATCACAAGAGTCTCAAGTATCTCTTTTCCCAAAAGGAGCTGAATCTAAGGCAACGGCGTTGGATGGAAATTTTGAAAGACTATGATTGTACCATTCAATACCACCCGGGTAAAGCAAATGTAGTGGCTGATGCTTTGAGTAGAAGACCTCCGGGGTTATTAGCATGCATGTTAGTGCAGGAATGGAAGCTACTTGAAGACTTGGCAAATCTGGACATTAGTGTGAATGACTCTGTCCGTAGTCCTATCTTGGCAAATGTCACGGTTCGGCCAGACATTATAGATTTGATCCAAGAATACCAAGCCACGGATGCTGAATTGTTGGCTTATCGGGATAAGGAAGTTGCTAAGGGTAGTGAGGACTTCTCTCTCACTAGCCGAGGTGCTATCACATTCAAGGGAAGGCTGTGTGTTCCAGCCAATGCAAATCTTCGGAGGGAGATTATGGATGAAGCCCACCGGGCAAAGTACACTGTGCATCCAGGGGGTACGAAGATGTACCGGAACCTCAAGAGTCACTTTTGGTGGTGGAATATGAAGAGGGAGGTTGCGGAATATGTAGCACGGTGCTTGGTGTGCCAACAGGTGAAAGCAGAACACATGCGGCCCGTAGGTCTATTACAATCCCTTCCGATTCCCGAGTGGAAATGGGAGAACATATCCATGGATTTCATAGTAGGCTTGCCAAGGACGGTAAGGGGCTCAGATGCGATATGGGTAGTGGTGGATCGTTTGACGAAGTCCACTCACTTCTTACCTTACCGAACTACTTTCAACTCTAGTCAGTTGGCCGCTCTATACATCAAGGAAGTGGTGAGGTTGCACGGAGTGCCCATCGGTATTGTGTCGGATCGGGATCCAAGATTCACGTCAAGATTTTGGAAAAGCTTCCAAGATGCTATGGGTTCCCGACTTGATTCCAGCACTGCTTTTCATCCACAGACGGATGGATAAACTGAGAGGGTGAACCAAGTAATAGAAGACATGCTTCGGGCTTGTATGCTGGATTTCAAAGGCAGTTGGGAAGAGCACTTGCCTTTGGTGGAGTTCACCTACAACAATAGCTATCAGGCGAGTATCCAAATGGCTCCGTTCGAGGCTTTGTATGGGCGAAGCTGCAGGTCTCCTCTCTACTGGGATGAGGTAGGAGAAAGGAAAATACTTGATCCGGAGTTGATTGATCAAACTGCAAACATAGTTAAGATCATTCGGGATCGATTGAAAGCCGCTCAAGATCGCCAGAAAAGCTATGCGGACACACGCCGTAGGGACTTGGAATTTCAAGTAGGGGATCAAGTCTTTGTGAAAGTATCTCCTAGCAAAGGGATCATGAGATTTGGCAAGTGAGGCAAGCTCAGTCCTTGGTACGATGGGCCTTTTGAGATTATCACACGAGTTGGTGAGGTTGCTTACAGGGTAGCTCTCCCACCTCATATGGCTGCAGTTCATAACGTTTTCCATGTGTCTATGCTTCGGAAGTACATTACGGATCCTTCGCATGTCATAGACTTGGAACCGTTGGAGATTCGAGAGGATCTCACCTTGATTGAAAAGCCGGTTCAGATTTTGGATAGAAGAGATCAGGTGCTTCGCAACAAGACAATCCCTTTGGTTCTTGTGCAATGGCAACACCATGCTCGGGAAGAAGCTACATGGGAGCGGGAAGCCGAAGTCAAAGCGAAGTACCCGAAATTGTTTGAATGAATTTTGTATAGGTTTTGTATATGTAGCTTGTAATATTGTTTGATTCAGTAATGCATGTCTTGTCCAAATTTCGAGGATGAAATTTTTGTAAGGGGGGGAGGATGTAGAGCCCCGAATTTTTGACATTTATGCATGACACTTTCGTAGCCATTTTTCCTTTAAAGTAGTGCAATTAATAAATAAGGAAGAAATTAGAAATTCTAAAATGTCAGAAATGTTCCTTTTTGAAGTACGAACCCAACGCAAGTTGAATCGTCGAAATCCGACGAGCGAGTCAAAAGTTATGGCCGAAACAAGAAGGAGGAAAAATATGGAATTTTGCTGCAAGTTACGACCGATCGTACACACCCTACGAACGATCGTAGGTGAGTTACGATCGATCGTAGAATCTCAGGAATTGACAAAAGTTTCAGGTCGATATACGATCGATCGTGGATAATTTACGATGGATCGTAGTACAACTTACGATCGATCGTAGACAGGTTACGATCGATCGTAGATCGCAAATCCAGAAATTTTAATCGGATTTTTAGGGTTTCTTCACTACCTATAAAGGTTGCCCGAGCCTTTAGGGCTCTCATTCACACACCTAGAGTATTTTTGAGAGTTAGAGAGAGAGGAGAAGGGGATCCTAACTTAGGGTTTGTTCTTGAAGGAGAAATCAAGGGTTTGATACCCTAGATCACCCCAAGCTTCGGTCAAGCTCGGGAGGACCACGTTCTCCAAGCTCGATAGCATCCCACGCACGTTTTTGCAAAGGTTTTCTTCCCTATTCGGGTCGGTACTCTTTGCTACCCTCCTAGTTATAGCTTCTCTTTTCCTTTATTTCTTCTCGTTTTCCTTCACTTATATATGTGTTATGAGATTGGTGGTATGAAGGGTGAATGGAGGTGGATGTTGGCGAATGGATGCCGTGTGGATGATGTGATGAATGAATGGGAAAGGGCATTGTACTAATAAGGAACATACAAGTGTGATGTGAGCATAACCCACCTAGAAAAGCATGATCTAGGTTTAAGTGAATAATCAACACACCCTATGTTTGATGAAATGCCAAGGTGAACAAAATAAATGATAAATTAAGGGAACCCATGCTTAAGTACTCTTGAAATTTGTTAGGGTTCATAATAGTGTGTTTCTTACATTTCTTAAAATGTGTAGATTATTACTCACTTAAATTGTTATATGTTATGCTTTGTGAATTACCCCAAATTGCCATATTTAATTCCAAATGCAAGTATGCACACGATTTCACGAGCACGAATGCATGGCATGTTTTATCAACGTTTTCAAGAACACGGTTTAGAGGTGGGGCATATCGTACGATATGTTTTACCTCGCTTTTGGCAAGGACAAGACAAACATGCATTTTCATAAGAAGGGTCTCCCTCCCCTCGCAAGTGCATACATAACATAAGAAGGGTCTCCCTTCCCTCATAAGTGCATCTCACAAGGACATCTCACAAGTGAACCTAACAAGTGGAAGGACAAGCATGAGCATTCTAGGAAGAAGGGTCTCCCTTCCCTCACAAGTAGTTTACTCTTCCGAGTAGGCATGACATGACATAGCATGACAAGCATGAGCATTCTAGGAAGAAGGGTCTCCCTTCCCTCACAAGTAGATTACTTTTCAGAACAAGCAAGCATGATACATGCATGATACAAGCATGACATGGCATGACACGCATGATATGACAAGATAAGACAAACATGACAAGTTTTCAAGCACGGAAATGGTATTTCCAGTCAAGTCAAGTGCACAAGGTCTTCAAGGGTTTTATCGGCTTTTCTGAATGCAAGCATGATTACAAACTGCTTTACTTCCTTGTATGATATGAACTGTTCCTATCTTATATATATATATGTGTGCATTGCTATCTCATGCTATGACTATTGGTTAGTATTTAGTACCCGCTGAGTATTCCATGCTCAGCCGTACTTCTTATGTCGGCAGGTTCTGAGGGAGCTGCTGCTCCATTTGATGTTTGTGCTCCTGGTCCATGGGTGGAGGAGGAGTACGTCGAGGAGCCTTTGGAGGAACCTCCCGTAGAGGGTTATTAGTGGGTGGTATTAGATTCTGAGTGGATTAGCTGTGGGTGAGCATGAGTGATTATATCCATGTATTTTGGCGGGCATGTCCGCATTTTCTTTGTTTTGTTTTCTTTTGTATTAAACTTGGACCATGTGTATATACTTAGAGGTTTGTTAGACTTCCGTTATGGTTTATAGTTATGCTTCCGCTGTTACCCTCTATTGTATATGTTCTGTGGGTTTTGCAGGTTGGTTCGTCAAGCAAGTCCTGTAAGTCATGTTTAAGTCGTCCAAGATTCACTCTAACTCCTAGGGTGGGTTTTGGGTCGCGACAAGGGAAGACTAAGAAATCATCCTAATACATATGCAATTTATGGAAACAAGGAAATTATATCCATACAACATGCATAGTATATGTTTTATGTATACAATGCCCTAGGCCATAGATTAACCCAAAACATTCATCCACCCTAGATCTGACATGATTTTATTTGTGAGCTTTGCACAAAATAGAGAGTGAGTAAAATTTTCTACTCTCTCATCATTACCCATCCATTCATCCTTAATATCAAGAATTTCTAACTATCCATTTAGAGAGTGCATTCACATTCTCTTTGTCTAAACCCTTCCCTTTCATCTTATTTAAACAAAATCAGGCATCAAAACTTAATATGCATTGAGTAATCATAACTAAGTTAGGTGGTATATTATTATCCTTCAATCATCCAAACAAGGGCTTATCATACTAGAAATCATGGAAGAGTCACCACATGAAAAGCTAGTAGAGTGTTATACCTTAAGGAGATCAAATCTCCACTTGAGGATGCCTTGGACCCAAGATCCAAGCTTGAATGGCCTTGGAATGGAGGATTCGAGCTCCTCTTGTTCTTCTCACGAAATCCCCTTTGTGATCCTTTCCTCGTGGCTTAGCTCATGAGAAAAGCCTTGATTTTGCACGATCCTTGCTCCCCTATTTGGTATTGAGAAGCTTGAAGATTGAAATTGGGGGTTTCCTTGATCTTGAGAGAAACCCCCTTTTGGAAACCTAAGTTTCCTCCTTTTTCTCTCAAAAAGTCCCTCTCTAGGTGTTTAAAACCTTGGTCCCCCAAAAATTTGGGTATATAAGATGTTTGGGTTGATAAAAACCCTTAAAAAAATGTGTCTGGGTAATCTCGCTCGAGCGGGCTTCCATCTCGCTCGAGCAAGTTGCTCCCTAGACTGAAAAACTCGGTTTTGGTCAATCTCGCTCGAGCGGGTTTGGATCTCGCTCGAGCGAGTTTTTCTGCAAAAACGCGCTTTGGTAAATCGGCCATAACTTTTGACTTGATGGTGTGATTTTGACAATTCAACTTTCATTGGATTCATCTTTCGAAGGGGAGAAACTTTCATGTTTTACAAAACTCTAAATTTTGAGATTTACTCTATCAAAAATGGCTCTAAAGTCAACTGGTCTGAAATTGGGTTTCGACAGTCCAGATTTTTAACAGACCCTGTTTTGGAAGTCGGACTTTTGACTCAACTCTGACTCAAAATCTGGAAACGTGATCAACATAAACCTTGAAGAAGGTTTAAATAACTTTCCAAAAATTCAAGAATTGCTCTATTCCAATCATCTATGAGTAAACTAGAGCTTTTCAAAGTTGAGGGTATGTGAAGACCTTTTTCTTCTTTTCAGCTTCGATCATATTTTGATCACTTAGAGTGTTTCACACTCTTGTTTTAACATCCTTAAGCTATTCATAAAGGTCCATAGGACCCTAAAATAATTTCTAACACATCCACAGAAAGCAAAGCCCCCATGAACATCAAGATTCATGTGGCCCTAACACCCTAACACTGAGGGTATGTCTTATACTTTTTGCTTGTTTTCTCAAAGACATCTCTCATCCCTTAATTCATCCACCAAAATCACCTCACACTCAGGCCATGAGGAACCCTCACTCTCATTATCCAAACCCAACTTCTAATAAAGGCCTTTGGCCCTTCCAATACTAGTGCCCTCGGCACTATTCACTCACATGAACAGTGCTTGCACATGAACAATGCTTGTAGAAAATCCGGGGCTCTACAGAATGAATATTTTGTTACTAATGTCTCTCTTGAGTTTCTATGAAAATAAGATTAAGAAGAGCATTGAGTGTCATTCAACTAAAAAGCATGAGCTGGACCATGTTAAAGCCTATATGCAAGATTAAGTCCAAGTCAAAGTCATTCAAGCTCACATCATCAAGTTGACATAAGCTCAAACATCAAGATAAAGATGAAGATGAAGGAGATGGATCGTCACAAAGCAATATCAGATCCAGTAGTGAAGTGAAGACTTTCAAGGTTCATATTGTCTTAGTTTAAGTTGAGAGTGTCTAGGACTTTTGTAAAATTCCTCATTAGATGGTTTGGATGAAAAGCTCAAAGACCTTAGATTTACTGTAGGTTCCTTAAACCAATGTTAAAATATGATTAAGGACCTTTAAACATGTTCATCATACTCATAATGCCTAAGTACAAAACCTTGGAATCATATCCTATCTTAAAGGTTTTGAAAAATGGATTCTGTAAATAAAAATGGTCTATCCAGTCAATCAGATAGACTATCCAACCAATCAGGTAGACCATCCAGTCGATTAGGCAAGCCCTGTGATCGATTGGATAAAACAAATTTTTCCAAAATTTGTCTGCATTTTCTGTTAGTGTTGGAAACCACTTTGAATCCATATTAGATCATTCTAATGATCATTATAAGTTGTTAATCAGGTTTATTTATCAATCCAAAAGACTTTGGAACACATTAAAATCATTCTAAAAGTAAGCCAAGTGGCCATGGAAATCATTCCAATCTTTAAGGTCAAAAATATTGGAAATCTGTGTTTTTTGAGCAAAAATACATTATTCAGTCGATCACACAAGCCTTGTGATCAACTAGATAGAACAAATAGTTTCTGGCCATTTTTTTCCCAAAAATAGTCAACTTTAGGACCCATTTTGACCATGAATAAGGCAGACTTAGGATTTGATCATTAGAGACAAAATTGTTTCTCTTTGCATTTTAAGTGGAATAGGCTTTCGAATCACCTAATTTCATTGAGCCAATCATAAGTTATGGTCAAAATATAGAAGGCGACAAAAACTTTAAACTACCTGTAACGCCCCAAATTACCCCCTAGGAGTTAGGATACTTTGGCAACGTAGCTTAACCTTAAATCAAACCTGCAAGAGTATACAAGGCATGTAAAATAGTGAACTAAAAATTTCTTTAATGACTTGACTATATTCCATGTGCAATTGATTACAATAATTGAATAGAATTTACAACATGAACATGAACTCCTTAACTTGAGCCCCAACTCAAGTGAAACAAATATCCCTAGACACAAGAACCCAAAATACATGTCTCTTTCTCACTCATCCCAACCATTGGCCACATTCCAAGACTCCTAATATATGGGTAACTATTCAAATAACCTCCTGCTCTCCCTGTGCTACCTCGATCCAAGGGACCAGAATCCATATCTCGTATAGTGTACCTGCCGACATAAAAGTACGGCGGAGCATGGAATACTCAACGAGTACAAGCTACTAGCTAATAATAGTAATAACGATAACATAACATGCGTGGTATTGTTCATCATTATATCCATGTATACAAAATCAGAGTGCGGAAGCAAGAACAAATAACAAGTATAATCTTGAACATCATATTTAACTCATATTTTAGGTTCATGCTTTAACTGAAACATATTTCACTTACCTTGTGAATCTTGTAATTTACTTTTTACATCTTATGCTTCTCATGGGTTCTATACATGTGTTATGAGATTATTCTTGTCTTGCGAGAATCATGCATGTTTGCTTGTTTACTTGCTTGCTTGTTTAACTAGTACCCGAACTATGAAATGGAAGGACATACTAGGTTCTTGTCTTGCTTCATTAATGCCCGGACTATAATGGAACAGACCACGTTAGCCTCATGTCTTGACTTGACTAATGCCCGGACTATGGTGGAACGGAACACACTAGTTATTCTTGCTTGACTAGCCCGGACTATAATGGAACGGAACACATTAGTCTCCTTGCCTTGCCTTGACTAGTGCCCGGACTATGGTGGAACGGACACACTAGTAAATTTTCTTGGTTAGCTAATGCCTGGACTATGATGGAACGGAACACATTAGCTTCATGTTATTCTTGCTTTCTTGACTTGTTTAACTTGTGAGCCAGGTATGACATATCGTAGGATATGCCCTACCCTTGATATTCATGCTTGTTTGACTTGTGAGCCAGGTATGACATATCCTAAGGATATGCCTTACCCTTGACATTCATGCTTGTTTCACAATTCACATTTCTTGTTCTTGGTTTTTCTATTCATGTACTGATACTTAAAAGTTTGGTTTATGCATGCGTGCTTGGTGTGTGTGGCATTCGTGACAATCATACTATCATAGATGAATCATGGGACACATGTTACATTTCAATTCTTTTAATAATCATGTTAACATGAAACAATAAAGCATAATGTGACATTTCTTATAATTGCATAGACATGGAGAATTAAATGAAAACATATAGAGCATTTGTTTTAAAATCACCTTTTTAAGGAAAGCTATACAAATCATATTTCCCAAATCCTTCATTTTATTCTTGGCATTCTCACTCATGCATTTTGTCAAACACCTAATGAGCAACACATTCATAGCCACATTATTTCAAGTTCTTTAAGTTCATATGTTTCGTCAAACACATGGTGTGCGTTTATTATGCGTACAATGCCCATCCAACGTTTTTCATCATATAACACCCATCACATCCATACAACATCCCATCGCCTCATCCACACATCCACATATCCACAATTTCTTCTTTATCTTGTTTAACTTGGGAATTTAATAAAGCAAATTCAAGAAAAGAATTAACTAAAGAAATCTACAAACATGCTTTTAAAATAAACCTAGGTTATTACTAAAGTAGCTAGTAGGGTGTACTAACCTTGAAGATCAAACCTTGATCATGAAGAAAATCCTTGGGTTGGGTCCCAAGCTTGAGGAAGAACACTAACTTGAAAGGTGGAGAAACCCTTGCTTGATGGAGGAGGATCCAACTTGAAGACCACACTTGTGGGAGCTTGGGAATTGAGGATTCAAGCTCTTCTTTTTGGTATTGAGAAGCTTAAAGATTGAATTTGGGGGTTTCCTTGATCTTGAGAGAAACCCCCCTTTTGGAAACCTAGGTTTCTTCCATTTTCTCTCAAAAAGTCTTTCTCTAGGTGTTAGAAACCTTGGTCCCCCAAAAATGGGGTATATATAGGTGTTAGGTTAGTGAAAAACCTAAAAAAAAAACATTTCTAGGCAATCTCGCTCGAGCGGGTTTCCATCTCGCTCGAGCGGGTTGCTCCTAGGACTCAAAAATTCAAGTTTGGTCAACCTCGCTCGAGCGGGTTTGGATCTCGCTCGAGTGAGTTTGTCTGCAAAAATTCCCTTTGGTATTTTGTCCATAACTTTTGACTTGGCAGTTCGATTTTGACGATTCAACTTGCGTTGGATTCATCTTTCAAAGAGGAACAACCTTTATACTTTACACAACTTCAAATTTTGAGTTTTACATTTCCAAAAATGGCTCTAAAGCTGACTGATCTTCAAATGGGTTTCGTCAACCCATATTGCAGCAGATCCGATTTTGGAAATCGGATGTTTGACTCAACCCCGACTCAAAATCTGGAAATGTAATCAATATAAACCTTGAAGAGGGTTCCAATACCTTTCTAAAAATTCAAGAATCACTTAATTCTGATCATCGGTGATCAAACTAGAGCTTTTTGAAGTTGAGGGTAATGCAAGGGATTCCCATTCTTGACACTTAGAGTATTCTATACTCTACTCCGTCATCCCAAAAATCCATAAATTTAAGAAAACTATTCTTAGGGCTTTAATACATGCCATACACACCATCTACCCATAATCTATCAAAACCAATCATTGGTAACCCTTCAAGACATTAAAATAGGCTTTTAAGCCTTAGACACTATTCACCTACAAGCCATTAAACACTTAAGGTATTTTATACTTTTACTTTTACCCACTTAGATTATCTTTTTACTCTATTTTGAGATTCAAAACACGCACCTAAACCCTCACTTGACTCACCATAATACCAAGAACATGAAGGAAGGCTTTAGGCCTTTATAAACACCATACAAGGGCACTATTCACTAACACTGTTCATTGAACAGTGAACACGAATTTTGGGGTTCTACACTGCCCAGTCGCAAAAATGGACCAGTCATTATTGGGACCCACTTAGACTAAAAATAACACTGAATTGGGACTTGACTATTAGATACAAAATTGTCCCCCTTTGCATTTTGAGTCTAATGGAAATTGAATCACCCAATTCCGATAAGGGAATCAAAAGTTATAGTCGAAATACCGAGAGGAAAAAACGGAGTTCTATCCAACCGATCTGGCAGTTGGGAGCCTCATGTATGCCATGCTATACTAGACCAGATATCTGTCATGCAATGGGAGTTGTTTGTCGGTTCCAAAGCAATCAAGGAGTCAATCATTGGACTGCTCTGAAGCACATCATGAAGTACCTAAAAAGGACTAGGGATTATGTGCTAACTTTTCAATCAAGAAGATGAAACATGTGGAGAGGAAGTATCATCTCATTCATCAAATTATTGATGTAAGCACCCAATTTTTACACCCTGCCTTAGCCCTGGTTAGTATCTTTTAACCATGGTTATCCCCATCTGAGCCCTGGTCCAATCCTAACCCTAGGAAAATCCTGGTCAAACCCTAATCAAGCCCTAAACCCTAGGTAAACCATGATCAAACCTTATGCTTAACCTTAGGTGAACCCTAGTCCTAACCTTATTCAAGCCCTAAACCATAGATAATCCCAAGAAAAACCCTAGACTAACCCTAGGTAAACCCTGGTCAAACCCTAATCAAGCCCTAAACCCTAGGTAAACCATGATCAAACCCTATGCTTAACCTTAGGTGAACCCTAGTCCTAACCTTATTCAAGCCCTAAACCATAGATAATCCCAAGAAAAACCCTAGACTAACCCTAGGTAAACCCTGATCGAACCTTAGGCCTAACCCTAGGTAAACCCTAGGCCTAACCTTAGTTAAGCCCTAAACCATAGGCATTTCCAAGTAAAACCCTAGATTAACCCAAGGTAAACTTTGATCAAACCCTAGGCCTAACCCTAGGCCTAACCATAGTTAAACCCTAGTCAAACCCTAATTCAGCCCTAAGGCCCAAAACTCTCAAATCTGAAGCCTTGAAACCTCTGTAGGTCCAAACAAGGGCCCACGAGCCTTTAGAACCCAATGCAGTGGGGCCCACATGCCTTTTTTTGAAAATACAAAAAATGGCAGTAATAACTTTACCGCCATTACCAAAAATAGCAAAGTGAACAGTGAATCAAGCCAATCGTGGGAGGGTTGGGTCTGGTTTAGCAAAAAATGGGTAATGGCGGTAGAGTTTCTACTGTTATTCCTTGTTTAGGCTAAACCAGGAATGACGGTAAAAACTTTACCGTAATTCTCATTTTTCTGTAAATAAGCATACTGGCACCTCCTGCAACCTTCTTGCTGCACCTCCCCAGTGTTCTCAACTTCTGCAAAAACCCCAAAATGCCTCAGGGTGTCATGACCCAAAATCCCCCCTAGGAGTTAGGAGACATTTGGCTCATGACCGCCATGTCATAAAATCCTGTCATGACACATAAGGCGAACATACCATCCTGTAAGAGTATACAAGGCATACTAAAAGATGAATTTGAAAATTTCTTTATAATATAAACCTGCGATTTGTATTCCAAGTCTGAACCAATAGATTTATACAAAATATAAGTCTAAAGTGGACATTCCCCACTTTCAAAACACACACCCTCTCCCTCACATCACTCAATAATAGTCTAGATAGGGCCTCCTATCTTGAGCTCCATCATCCTGGTGATGATCCATGGCAGGCTCCAACTCGTAGTACTCCTCTTCTATCCAAGGCTCAAGAGCATGTGCTTCCACAGAACCTACCGAAGTCAATAATTCGGCTTAGCATGGAATACTCAGTATATACAAACTACTAAATAGCATTACCATAAACCTCAAGAATAGCACATGCACACATCAGAGCAAAATAGGCGAAAGCAAAGCGAAGTGAGCATATAACTTAGAGCAGTTCATAAAACAGATAACATGTGAACATTTCTTTACAGGACACATATCATTGAGCATTTCACTAGCCATATACTTTGAGCCATAACAAACCCGATACTTAGAGTGATTCGCAAAACCGATACTTTACAATCAAGGAGGTAATACTTTACAAGCAAGGAGGTAAACTCCATTGAGTTGAAAACAAAACGATACTTTACAAGCAAGGAGGTAAACTCCCTTGAGTCAAAACAAAGCGATACTTTACAAGCAAGGAGGTAAACTACCTTGAGTTCAAAACAAAGTGAAAGGAGGTAAACTCCCTTGAGTCAAAACAAAGCGATACTTTACAAGCAAGGAGGTAAACTCCCTTGAGTTCAAAACAAAGCGATACTTTACAAGCAAGGAAATAAACTCCCTTGAGTCAAAATCATTCTTTTAGCAAAGCCACTTTTGAGAAAAACCCCTTTTTGCAAAGCCATGATACCTTAACTTAGAAGAAAACCCTTTGGAGCAAAATCATACTTCGAGAAAAACCCATGCTTTGAGAAAATCCCTCTTTGATCAAAACCGTCCTTTTTGGCAAAATCCATACTTTAATCAAAACTATACTTTGAGTTACAACGATCCTTTGAGTTCATATATCCTTATGAGCAATTCAATAACCATAGAAACCTTTAAACATAATAGTAAAACCAATATCATTCACGACTACAATTCAATTTCTACTATTTCTTAACAATTCATAGCAAAACAATTTAGTAGAGTGTATCTACCTTAAAAAGGAAGTTTTTACACTTCTGTGGACTGAATCAAGCTTGGTTGAAGCTATGGAAAATCTGGGTTTGAAAACCCCCTTCTTCAAGAACATGCACAATATTTCTTTGGAGAAATTCTAAGCTTGTGGAATCACCTTGAAGATGAATTTCGAGCTTCAGAACACTCAAAGAATGAAGCTTGAGCTTCTAAAATAAGGTTGGGACCTCACTTGAGCTTGGGAGAAAATGCACGAACACTTTGAAACTAACAGAGCTTTCCTTCTTCTTCAATCTCTCTCTCAATTGATTCAAGGGTTTAGTAACCCTTACCCACAAAAATCAGGCCCTATTTATGGCCTAAAGGTTGCCAGAAATCCCAAAATATCTTAGGAAAATATCCCAAAATATCTCCCAAGGTCGGTGGAAGATTTCTGGGTTTTTACAGGGTCGCTTTTGGCATTTTCGGGGCTGACTCGTCGACAAGTCATTGTAACGCCCGAGTCTAGGAACCAGGGTAATTCTATTATTTTGTGCATTTTAGTCATTTTTAAGGATGTCATGATATGAGTTCATGGGCATGAGATGCATAACATATGATACGAGTGACATTCAAATATTCCCCAATGGTTGTCATGTACGTTTTTTTCTTTTTGTTAAATTTCTATGAGAGCATTTTATTAGTTAGGGGTTTTTTTTTTTTTAAAATAATAATAAGAAAATTGGGAGGTTATTTCTTGTATTTTGGCCTTGATTCCGTTATTTTCCAATAATGCCCTTAGACCATTTAAGTCCTTGGAAGAACACTTGAGGGTAAAAATGACTTTTTACCATTTAAGGGGGAGGAGATAAGAAGAGAATCTGAAATTATTACATTTATCGTAATTAAACCTTTCCTTGGAGTGTGCTAATGTTGGAAAAATTGTAAACTTTGAAATGTAGTAGTGTAAATTGAAAATGGGTAAAAATGAGGGTTTATGTTAAGGTCATAAATTGGGGCTTTTATTGTTAATCATATGGTTTGGCAAAATTGTTTCGATAAATGTCAAATTGAGTATATCATAGGGTGAGGAATAATTTTTGTTGAATTTTACAAGTTGATTTTTGTAGATTAATATTATCGAGGGGTTTATGTAATATTTGATTTCTTACCCAAATTTTATATTTTAAAGTTATGAGTTATTGATGTATTTAGATTATTAAGACGGTGCTTTTAACGAAAGTTATGAATTTTCCGAGAGAGAGAGAGAGAGTGTTAATGCATACCATGAATTAGCATGAGTTTTTAGTTTGGTTCCTAGCTAATACATTACTGTATGCATGCTTGTTATTATGTACTAGGAGGGGTTTTGCTTCCGGAAGTTGATCAAGGGAGCTTCGGTACCAGCTAAACTTATTTTGGGTCTCAGACCAGGTGAGTGAATACCTACTATAGGAATTTTATTTAAATGAATTGAACTCGTGAATATGCTTATGGGAACATTAGTAGTATGAATATATGATTATGGAATCATGGGCATTACGAATACGAAGAAAGTGAGTATGAAAATGAAATGTTTGGTAGTAAGAATACATGTATGTAAGTAATTCTACGAAGTAAGAATTTTTACAGACAATTATGATAAAAACTAGGTATTTTGATAAATACTCAAGTCACTGGGAATAGGGCTACCTATAAGGCAAGAGCCCAAATGGAAAGAGTAGGTACTGGGAATAGGGCTACCTATAAGGCAAGTGCCCAGATGGAAAGAGTATGTACTGGGAATAGGGCTACCTATGAGGTAAGCGCCCAAATGAAAAGAGTATGTACTGGGAATAGGGCTACCTATAAGGTAAGCGCCCAGAGGGAAAGATGATGTACTGGGAATAGGGCTACCTATCAGGTGAGCGCCTAGGTTAGAGATATTATGTACTGGGGATAGGGCTGCCCATGGGTTAAGCACCCAGGAAGGAAAATCAGGTATTGGGAATAGGGCTACCCATGGGGTAAGCGCCCAAGTACGCAGACAAGTAAGCAGGTAGTCATGCAAGTAGTATGAATATGTAAGAAACATGTTAAGGGAATTCTACTTAATGATCTTGTAGAACCTTTAGACTCACTATGAAGTGTGGGGAAAAGTATTGATGATTGTAAGTATTGTAAATGAGAAATTTGAAAGTATGAGGATTATATTATGATTTATTCAAATGAATTCTCTTATGAACAGGTCTTACAGGTAATGTATAAGATTTTGGAACCCTCTATTGTTAAAGGAGGCTCTGCCGAATTTTTTTTAGAAAACTATTATGTCTAAATATCCATGCTTTATGAACCTATAGTGGTTATTCATTCACTGAGCCATGTCTCACCCTGTTAATTTTATCCATTTCAGATTAACCGCAGTTTTGTTAAGGATTTAGTCCCTTCTCCCGAGGTAGGAGAGATCGTGCCGCGAAGTCATCATTGTGTCATCTTCAACTAGGTCTCATTTTAATTCCACACCTAGCATTGTAATTAAACTCTTGTTTTTTTGGACTTACATGTACATGGATTCCAGACACTTAATCTTTTTGAGATGTCCACATGTGAACATGTGTATGAAAGTAGTTTAGCCCGCAATATCTGGGCTTTTGGGATTCTACTTGTTTATTCCATGTTTTAGGAAATCGAATGAACGCATATGTTTTAGTTGGTTCATAAGTAGAATTATGTTGTCCACTTGGCAGGTTCTTGTGCCTCGCTTTGTGGGGTCCACCCAGTCCGGTGGGGTATACCTTGCTGGAAGGGGTGTGACAGTGACGCTCACTCGTCGACTAGTGAAGCTCACTTGTCAACTAGTGATACTGTGACAGGCCTATGTTTTTTTTCCACTTTAGTATTTTGACCATAACATTTGACTTGCTTATCCAATTTTGATAATTTAACTTGCGTTGGATTCATCTTTCGAAGGGGAACAACTTTCATGTTTTGTAAAACTTCTAATTCTTCTTTATTCATGGACCAAATTGCTCTTAAAGCTGACTGGTCCGAAAATGGGTTTTAGCAGCCCAGATTTTCAACAGACTCATTTCGGAAATTTGATGTTTGACCCAACATCGACTCAAAATATGAAAAAGTGATAAACATGAACTGCAAATAGGGTTTCAATACCTTTCCAAAAATTCAAGAATCACTCAATTCTGATTAGCGGTTAGAATTCTAGAGCTCTTTAAAGTTGAGGGTATGTTTAGGCATCCCTTTCTTTGACACTTGGAGTATGTTATACTCTCCTTTTTCATTTATCCCAAATACCCTAAAACACTTTCCATACATATTTTTATTTATTTGAAACCTCATTTCATTTTAAAACATGAAGCCATAATTCCATTAAGGCTTTAGGTCTTAAAGGCACTATTCATAGCACTATTCACAACACTATTCACAGCACTATTCATGGCCTAGGGAACTTCGTTCCGGGGTTCTATATCCTCCCCCCCTTATAAGAATTTCGTCCCCGAAATTAGGATGACATAAAATCAAGCGGGGATACTTTTTCCACACTTTATTATCCATAACTAAGTCAAGCAACGTATAAGATTCATAGAATATAAGTAGCATGTTCTTACACACATAACAACATATATCACATCTATCGATAATCTATAGTTTAATAAATTTGACTTGAGCGTACCTTGCACAACATCCTCAGATGCATGTACGTCTCTCCTAGATAAGGTGAAGGCTCTGCCCTGACTCGCCTATTGAGGCGGCTGGGTGGGCTGCAGTGGCTTGTAAGTCTGAGAAGACCCATGTTGTGTGGCCTGTCGAACTAAGGGCTTGTTCTCTTGAGATTGGATCCATGACTGTCGGCGTTGACAATCTCTGATAGAGTGACTACGATCACCACAGTGAAAGCACCCACCGTGAGCCTTCAACACTCATCAGTCTTGTGACTCTTGCCACAGTGAGCGCAAGTATCAAACATAGATGCCGAAGACATGGCTGGTACACCTCTTGTGGTCTGAGTGGCAGTAGGGCGAGAAATCTGCGGTAGAAACTGAAGACCCTGTATCAGTACAGGCCTAGAGGTCTAGTAAGGAGCATTTTGGTACAGGATAGACCTAACCCTTCTCTCTGGAGGCACTGGTCCACTGAGCTGACCTCTAATTATGCCTCTCTAGGCCATTGCCGCTCGTCATGAGAAACTCCTCAGAATTTCTCTCGACGATCTTTGCCTTGCCCACAATCTCCTTCCAGGTGTTTTCCTGAAATATGGAAACCCGATCCCATATAAAGGACCTCAATCCAGCCTAAAACTTTCTTACTCGTATGCTCTCAGATGCGACTAGATGCGGAGCAAATCTCGCTAGTTCGACGAACTTGGCCTCGTATTCGACCATGCTCATCTCTCCCTATTCCAAGAACATGAAATCTCTCTCCTTCTGCTCCTTCACGAACCTGGGAAAATACTGCTCGTAAAATGCATCCAAAAACTCTGCCCAGGTTCATGGTGTCCCTGCCTTGGCGGCATCCCTCTGCCTCAGTGCAGACCTCCATCAATAATCGGCTTCACCTTCCATCACGAAGGAAGCCCACTCGACTCTCTGCTCATCCGTGTAGTGAAGGACCTTGAAAGTCTTCTCCAATTGTATAACCCAAGCCTCTGCGACCATGGGGTCAGTAGTCCCATAGAAGGTAGGAGGTCTCAATCTTCAGAATGCCTCAAGTCCTGCTGTGTGATGTACAGAGGAGGTGTAGGTGCAGTAGCTGTAACAGGAGTATTAGCCCTATCTGCAAGCATAGCCATAGTCGCTGTTATAGCCCCAAGGATTTGAGTTAAGTCTGGTTGTTTATCTCCCTTCAGAATCTCTCCTCCGTTCCCCCGAGTATGATACCTTCTACCTCAGTTGCCACGTCTCATGATCAAAATCCTGAGAACAATAGCAACGCATGAGTCTAACGGAAAACCAAGCTCTTTGAACATAGCGATTCAACGAGTGCATCTTGCCTATATAAGCGTACAGTATAAAATAAAGATATACACGTAATAGTATATTATACACTTTGGTTTCCTAGCGAAGCTACGTTCTAAAACTCGGTTAAAACACTAACCGATTAAGACCAAGACTAAAGATTAGTTCCTAGTTGGAATATGACTTACTAACATCTGCTCAGAAGACAACCTAGTCCCTAAGCTTGATACCAATTTTGTCGCAGTATCAACCTATAGCTGAGTTCATCTGAGTTCTAAATTCAACTCAAAGAACACCTTTCCGCCCAAAGGTTATAATGCCTAGGCTCTAATACCAAGTTTGTCACGACCCAAAATCCCCCTAGGAGTTAAGAGACTTTTGGCTCATGACCGCCGTGTCATAACATCCTGTCATGACACATAAGGCGAACATACCATCCTGTAAGAGTATACAAGGCATACTAAAAGATGAACTTGAAAATTTCTTTATAACATAAACCTATGATTTGTATTCCAAGTCTGAACCAACAGATTTATACAAAATATAAGTCTAAAGTGGAAGTTCCCCACTTTCAAAATACACACCCTCTCCCTCACATCACTCAATAATAGTCTAGATAGGGCTCCTATCTAGAGCTCCATCATCCTGGTGATGATCCATGGCAGGCTCCGGCTTTTAGTACTCCTCTTCTATCCAAGGCTCAGGAGCATGTGCATCCACAGAACCTACCGAAGTCAACAATTCGGCTGAGCATGGAATACTCAATGTATACAAACTACTAAATAACATTACCATAAACCTCAAGAATAGCACATGCACATGTCAGAGCAAACTAGGCGAAAGCAAAGCGAAGTGAGATATAACTTAGAGCAGTTCATAAAACAAATAACATGTGAGCATTTCTTTACAGGGCATATATCATTGAGCATTTCACTAGCCATATACTTTGAGCTATAACAAACCCGATACTTAGAGTGCTTCGCAAAACCGATAACAAAGCGATACTTTACAAGCAAGGAGGTAAACTCCCTTGAATTCAAAACAAAGCGATACTTTACAAGCAAGGAGGTAAATTCCCTGAGTTCAAAACAAAGCAATACTTTACAAGCAAGCAAGGAGGTAAACTCCCTTGAGTCAAAACAAAGCGATACTTTACAAGCAAGGAGGTAAACTCCCTTGAGTCAAAACAAAGCGATACTTTACAAGCAAGGAGATAAACTCCCTTGAGTTCAAAACAAAGCGATACTTTACAACAAGGAGATAAACTCCCTTGAGTCAAAATCATTCTTTTAACAAAGCCACTTTTGAGAAAAACCCCTTTTTGCAAAACCATGATACCTTAACTTAGAAGAAAACCCTTTGGAGCAAAATCATACTTCGAGAAAAACCCATGCTTTGAGAAAATCCCTCTTTGATCAAAACCATCCTTTTTGGCAAAATCCATACTTTAATCAAAACTATACTTTGATTTACAACAATCCTTTGAGTTCATATATCCTTATGAGCAATTCAATAACCATAGAAACCTTTAAACATAATAGTAAAACCAATATCATTCACGACTACAATTCAATTTCTACTATTTCTTAACAATTCATAGCAAAACAATTTAGTAGAGTGTATCTACCTAAAAAAGGAAGTTTTTACACTTCTGTTGACTGAATCAAGCTTGGTTGAAGCTATGGAAAATCTGGGTTTGAAAACCCCCTTCTTCAAGAACATGTACAATATTTCTTTGGAGAAATTCTAAGCTTGTGGAATCACCTTGAAGATGAATTTCGAGCTTCAGAACACTCAAAGAATGAAGCTTGAGCTTCTAAAATAAGGTTGGGACTTGAGCTTGGGAGAAAATGCACGAACACTTTGAAACTAACAGAGCTTTCCTTCTTCTTCAATCTCTCTCTCAATTGATTCAAGGGTTTAATAACCCTTACCCACAAAAATCAGGCCCTATTTATGGCTTAAAGGTTGCCAAAAATCCCAAAATATCTTAGGAAAATATCCCAAAATATCTCCCAAGGTTGGTGGAAGAGTTCTGGGTTGTTACAGGGTCATTTTTGGCATTTTCGGGGCTGACTCGTCGACGAGTGACGCTCACTCGTCGACTAGTGAAGGTCACTCGTCGACTAGTGATACTGTGACAGGCCTGAGTTTTTTTTCCACTTTAGTATTTTGACCATAACTTTTGATCCACTTATCCAACTTTGACGATTCAAGTTGCGTTAGATTTATATTTCAATGGGGAACAACTTTCATGTTTTGAAAAACTTCTAATTCTTCTTTATTCATGGACCAAATTACCCTTCTAGCTGATTGGTCCGAAAATGGGTTTCAGCAGCCCAGATTTTCAGCAGACTCATTTCCGGAAATCTGATGTTTGACCCAACCTTGACTCAAAATCGGAAAATGTGATAAACATGAACCTCAAAGAGGGTTTCAATATCTTTCTAAAAATTCAAGAATCAATCGATTCTGATCAGCGGTGATAATTCTAAAGCTCTTTAAAGTTGAGGGTATGTTTGAGCATCCCTTTCTTTGACACTTGGAGTATGTTATACTCTTCTTTTTCATTTATCCCAAATGCCCTAAAACACTTTCCATACATATTTTTATTCATTTGAAACCTCAATTCATTTTAAAACATGAAGCCATAATTCCATTAAGGTTTTAGGTCTTAAAGGCACTATTCACAGCACTATTCACAGCACTATTCACAACAGTATTCATAGCCTAGGGAACTTTGTTATGGGGTTCTACATAGGGTCCTCTCCTTCCTATAAATACCCCCATCCTTCATGGTTTGGTTAATTCCAAAAACTCCATACCAAACCCTTGTTGGAGTTCAGCCAGCTTACACCCAAACCCTTCCTAAGAAGGGGATCCGAATAAAATTTATGTGGAAACTGGATCCCGTAGATCTTAACACCATAAAAAAATATCAAAATTATCTAAGATTTTTAGTCATATTACCTCGATGAATGTTTTTCAACGGTGAAGCTCAATCCACTCGAACCGTCAGAACTCTTTGTAAAGATTTCTCCGAAAAACTACTAGAAGCTCGATCCTTTTTCTTTGCTATCCCCACGAAGCTTTAGAATCCCCTTTGGAATTATAGAAGCAAGAGGAAGAAGATGGATCAATGGTGTAGACCTTCTATCACCAATAATACTAAGGTTCAAAATCCTAGATTTGCAAAACCCAACTAGGACCACCAATATAGCTCACGAAAATCCTTAGGGGTCTCCCCTAGGGCTCATGGTTTGGAAAGAGAGAGGAGAGGAGAGAAAAAATTCTTGAGAATTCTACTTAATGGTCTAGGGTGTTGGGGTATTTATAGACTAGGATCTTATCCTAATCTTACTCCAACTTGATCTTATCTAGTAGGATTTACTAATTAACAATAACTCTTATTATTAATTAAATAAACTCCTACTTAATCTATAACTACTTTAGTTATAGTAATCCTATTAATTAAAGAGTCCCTATTGTAAGAGGATTCCTTAATTAAAAGGGATAAGTCAACATCCTGCACCAAAGTAGGAAACCTAGTCAAACTAGGAATCCACAAGGGGGGGAGTGAGCTTTAATGGGGCATGGGATTTGAGGAGTTAAAACTCCTTATTGTAATCTAATTACAATAACATATTAATTCTAATTGCAATCCAACACTTGGATTTTAATTCCATAGTAAAAGGAATTAATTTCAATAATTATTCAATTAAACAAATCCTAATCCAATTAGGATTCCTCAATTGGGTGCCCCACCCTAGGGTTTAAACCCATGGGCTTTGGCCCATATTAAAGGTCCATTTTAATGGGTTTATGGATATGGGTCAAACTCATTTCCCCTTTAATTATGTTAATGAAATAATTACTAAAATAATCCCTTAGTTTAAATTAAGAATTAATTTAAACAATAGATTAACTATTAATCTATTTAATTAAATGATTAACTTTTAATCACTTAAAATAATTGATTAACTTTTAATCAATTATTGAGCTTGTATTTCTTATGTGGGCACCTCCACAGATTGCTCTGTGACATTCTTACCCTGGCTTATCCAATGTTATCCCATTGATCCTAAATGGGAATTACATCGGAATTGCAAGTGACGTGAGATATCCATGTTGCAATTGAATCCCAGTGTATGAACATTAACCATTACGGATTCCGCCATATGAACTTTTAAATTCGATTTATCCTTCCAAATATATTATCCCTAATGGGCCTTCGGGATTGACATACTATCTAACCCATAGCCCATTGCAAATCATTTGGGTTTCCAAGACTTATGATTAAGCCATGAGAAACAATTTCTCAACCTACCCTGAATGGTTAGCCAACATTGTACCGGTACCTAAGAATGATGGCAAGGTCTGAATGTGCATCAACTACCAGAATCTGAACAAGGCTAGCCCTAAAGACAACTTCCCTCTCCTGCACATCGACATTCTGGTCGATAATACAGCGGGGCATGAAACACTCTCATTCATGGATGATTTCTCTGGATACAAGCAGATCAGAATAGCAGAAGAAGATATGGAGAAGACCTCCTTCATCACACCTTGGGGCACATTCTGCTATAAGGTAATGCCATTTGGACTGAAGAACGTAGGGCAACTTACTAGAGGGTCATGACAGCACTGTTCCACGACATGATCCACAAGTCAGCTAAAGTCTATGTGGATGATATGATCGTCAAATAGCCTACGGCCAGGAAGCACCATGAAGACCTGAAAAGACTGTGTGATAGACTCAGAGAGTTTGTCCTACAACTGAATCTAGCCAAATGCTTCTTTGGAGCCTCGTTAGGAAAGCTCCTCGGTTTCATAGTCAGTAAAAGAGGCATCGAGATCGATCCAACTAAAGCCAGAGCTATCATCGAAATGTCAACTCCCCAAACTGAAAAGGAGATCCATGGTTTCCTGGGTAGAATTTAGTATATCAGGCGATTCATCTCTCAGCTCACTCTGATATGCGAGCCAATCTCAAGCTTCTTCGGAAGAATACACCTACAGTCTGGACAGACGAGTGCCAAGAAACCTTTGATAGAATAAAGCAGTATCTTCTCCACCCTCCAATACTTGTGCCTCCTACACCGGGACGGCCACTGCTACTATACATCTCAGTGCAAGAAACCTCCATGGGGTGCGTACTGACACAACATTACGAGATAAGCAGGATCAAGCAAGCTGTCTTGTAACGACCCCAAAATCCTACAAGGCTAAAATAGGACTTTGGGATCGCCACATTACTTAAAGCTGCTTAAAATCCATGACATGGAAGGCACACTAACACGAGTCTCCAAAAATGAGGATAATAAAATTTTCGATATATCAACTGGAACCAACTAAATAGTACGAGTCTATAGTCAACAAATACAACCCACTAAAACCAAAGAGTCTGATACACAACTATAAAAGTCTACTAAGCAACATCTACTCAAGTCTAATACACTCTCTCAATCAAATGAAATAAAAACTAAGAGGTGTAGCCACCCAAGTATTTGGCTCACTCCTTAGAAGGCTCACCTTCACCTCCTTCCTCTGCGTATGTTTCCTCAACCCACGGCTCCGCCGTGTACTCCTGCTCTAAACCTGCCAAGACGAAGTCCGGCTAAGTACAAAGGTACTCAGTGTATATAAAATCCAACCAACAATAATAATATACCTGCACTTAGTCAGAAACATATCCAATAACATAATAACATAATCAGAGTGCGGAAGAACGTGTGCGCATATACATCATATCATCACCTTGACTCGTGTACTTGTGAGAATCTTAGACTTGGAAGACAATATACTTATGAGTTGCTTATGCTTATAAGACCACGTGCTTGTGAGAAGTTTATGCTTATGCACTTATTCAGATCATACAATGATGTGACATGCCGTTCTTGGCGGATACGGACCATGTCTAAGAATTAAATGGTTGACATGCCATTCTTGGCGGATACGGACCATGCCTATGAATCAAATGTAATTGACATGCCGTTCTTGGCGGATACGGACCATGCCATGCTTATGCTTATTCAGAATGTCATACGTATGTCATGCTCATGGTTGTGGTCCACATGTGTGACTTGTGAGACTCTTATCTTAACATACACGTGCATATGTGCTTAAGTGTCGAAATTAACATTCGAGTTGGTAATTGCTTAGATTCCGATCTCCTACCATGGAAACTCCACTATACTGTTCCATACCAAATAGTTAGAGAATTCCCGGTTTGAGAGATGTTCCTCTAAGTTCTTACCTTCCCGACTATCAATTTTCATGCAAATAATTAGACATACTTAACAAACAATTCACATATACATATCTTATCATAATTCATATCGCAATTCATAATCAATTTACCACCATTTCATAAGAGTATAATAGCATTTATCCTTTCAAGCATTTTCACAAACACCTTGTGTATGCATAATATGAATCCATTTCCCTTCTATATTTTCAAGCATTCATCAAACCATAAATTCATTCATACAATCAATTCACTATTCACATCCACATATTAATCCCATCCACCATACATTTTCCATCCTCCATACATTTTCTATCCACATCCAATCCACATTTCCATCCACATTTCCATCAATAATCAGCTTACTTCATAGAAAATTTGGGGAAAATGCATTTAATCTCTATTCTATCATTTCTATCAAATTAATATTCACAAAACATTAAAATAGAGTTGATTAGGATAGTATATCGACCTTAGGAATCCTTCCCTTGGATTCAAAATGCTCCCGAGGAGATTTGGAGAAGCTTTGAGGTCGATCTCCAAGCTTTCCTCTCAATCTTCTAGCAACCTCCTTCTTCTCCAAGCAATCCTCTCCCTGAAACCCTAGGTTTTCTCCCCCTTTTTGCCAAATTAGGTTAGAAATAGGTAGAGTATTTTAATATTTCGAGTAGGACCCCCTATTTATAGCCCCAAGGTCTGAGAACAAAAAGACCAAAACGCCCATACTAAAATTCTGTAAAAATCACGAAAGACCGAGCGATCGGTGGTTATGACCGATCGATCGGTTCTCAACCGAGCGATCGGTGCTCTTGACCGGGCGATCGGTCAAAAAAGCACTCACTGGAAATTTTTCCCATACAAAATTTTAGACCAGTCGATAGATACCGATCGATCGGTTTTGGACCGATCGATCGCTACTTCTGACCGAGCGATTGGTTGCCTATAGATTTTTGACCCGCTTTACTGTTTCGACCATAACTTTTGACTCGCTCGACGGATTTTGACGATTCAACTTAGGTTGGATTCGTCTTTCGAAAACAAACATTTTTGGCTTTTTAGAATTTCTAAATTCACCTTAATTAATAGACTAAATTATCCCCAAAGTTGACTGATCTGCATTTCCATCAAATAAAACCCACCATTGACTTGGCTTAAACTCAAAATAAGGAAAAACATTAAACATGAACTTCGAAGAGGGTTCCCACACCTTTCTAATGGTTCAAGAATCACTCAATTCCAGTAAACGGTGCCAAAACTAGAGCTTCCTAAAGTTTAGGGTGTGATATGACATCCCTCTGTTACAAGTTTGATTAAGCCTAGTTTACACCACACCAAATAAATATATAATACAATAAACATCAAAACATCACAAGGACTATAATACCCCTAATACAATGAAGTAAAAATATGAAAAAGATTCGAGGTCTCTACATCCTCCCCTCCTTAAAAGAATTTCGTCCTCGAAATTACGTACCTTAGGTGAATAAATGTGGGTACTTTTCACGGACTTCGGCTTCTCTCTCCCAAGTAGCCTCTTCTCTAGAGTGATGCTCCCATTGTAAGAGCACAAGAGGAATGACCTTTGAACGCAAAACTTGCTATTTCCGGTCCAAAATTCGAGCCGGTTGCTCTACTAGAGTCAAATCTTCCCAAATTTCCAACGGTTCCAAATGAATGACATGTGAAGGATCAGCAATGTACTTCCTCAACATAGAGATGTGAAAGACATTATGCACACCTTCCATGTGAGGTGGTAAGGTGACCTGATAAGCAACTTCCCCGACTCGGGTGATGATCTCAAAAGGACCCACATATCTCGGACTGAGCTTGCCTCGCTTGCCGAATCTCATCACCCCCTTCGTAGGTGAGATCTTTACAAACACAAAATCTCCAACTTGGAACTCAAGATCTCTCCTCCGAGTATCGGCATAGCTCTTTTGTCTACTCTGAGCTGCCTTCAACCTCTCCCTGATCAACTGAACTCTATCCACAGTCTGACCAACGAGCTCGGGACCCAAAACCTTCCTCTCACCAACTTCGTCCCAACACAAAGGTGAACGACAACTCCTCCCATAAAGTGCCTCAAACGGTGCCATCTAAATGCTAGCTTGATAGCTGTTGTTGTAGGAAAACTCAACCAACGGCAAGTGATCAACCCAACTACCCTGAAAGTCTAACATGCAAGCTCGTAGCATGTCCTCTATGATCTGGTTCACTCTTTCAGTTTGCCCATCTGTCTGCGGATGAAATGCCGTACTAAAATCCAAATGGGAACCCATGGCCTGCTGAAAACTCTTCCAGAATCTGGATGTAAATCTCGGATCTCGATCAGAAACAATACTAATTGGCACTCCATGCAAACGGACAATCTCCTTGATATAGAGGTTAGTCAATTGATTGGAGTTGAAAGTGGTCCGATATGGAAGAAAGTGAGCTGATTTAGTAATCGACCAACCACAACCCAAATGGCATCAAAGTTCTTGGCCGTCTTTGGCAAACCAACAACAAAATCCATGGAGATATTTTCCCACTTCCACTCGGGAATAGGAAGAGACTGAAGAAGTCCTGCCAGCCTCCTGTGTTCGGCCTTCACCTGCTGACACACCAAACACTTGGATACAAAGGTAGCCACATCTTTCTTCATACCTTTCCACCAGAAATACTTCTTAAGGTTCTGGTACATCTTAGTACCTCCCGGTTGCACGGTGTACTTGGACTTGTGTGCTTATCCAGAATCTCCCTTCTTAAATCCTCATCATCCAGAACACAAAGTCTACCCTTGAAACAAACTCCACCATCCCTCCAAGAGAAATCCTCCAACCCGCTGTTAAGCGACTTATTCATAGCAGTGTGCAGTTCTCCATCATTCCACTGCAGGTCTTTAATCCAGTTCAATAAGGTTGGCCTGACCATAATGTTAGCCAACAAGGCTCCAGATGCTCCCACACTGAAACCTGCATCGAAGCTAGACACCTCTTCTAGTAACTTCCATTCTTGGACCATCAAGTGTGCCAAGAACCCAGTAGGTCTCCTACTTAGCGCATCTGCCACTACATTCGCTTTCCCCGGGTGGTACTGGATAGAGCAATCATAATCCTTGAGGAATTCCACCCAACGGCACTGCCTCAAATTCAGCTCTTTCTGCGAGAATAAATACTTTAGACTTTTGTGGTCGGTGAAAACTTCAAACTGCACACCGTACAAGTAGTGTCTCCAGATCTTAAGAGCAAAAACCAAGGCGGCTAACTCCAAATCATGGGTAGGATAGTTCTTCTCGTGGTCTTTCAACTGCCGAAAAGCATAGGCAATCACCTTCCCGTGTTGCATAAGAACACAACCTAACCCAACGAGTGAGGCATCACTATACACCACAAAATCTTCACTACCTGATGGAACAGTCAAGATCGGAGCGGTGGTGAGACGCTTCTTCAACTTAAGAAAACTCTTCTCACATTTCTCATTCCACTCGAATCTAGCGTTCTTTCGAGTTAGATGAGTAAGCGGAGCTGCCAAACTGGAAAATCTTTCTACAAATCTTCGATAATATCCAGCTAGGCCCAAGAAACTTCGAACCTCTGTAACACTCTTTGGCCTTCCCCATCCTTCCACTGCTTCTATCTTAGTAGGGTCAACTGAAATCCCCTCTTCTGATACCACATGGCCTAGAAATGCTACTTTTTCTAGCCAAAACTCGCACTTGCTAAGCTTAGCATATAGCTTATGCTCACGGAGTGTCTTCAGGGTGATCCGAAGATGCATCTCATGCTCCTTCTGTGTCCTGGAGTACACTAAAATGTCATGCACAAACGCGATCACAAAGCGGTCCAGAGTCGGCTTGAAGATCCTGTTCATGAGATCCATGAATGCTGCCGGGGCATTTGTCAAACCAAACGGCATGACTAAGAATTCAAAATGCCCATATCTGGTCCTGAAAGCAGACTTAGGCACATCTTCCGCCTTTATCTTCAGCTGATGGTAGCCCGACCTCAAATCAATCTTGGAGAAATACTTAGTTCCTTGCAACTGATCAAACAAGTCATCGATCCTAGGTAAAGGATATTTGTTCTTGATAGTGACCTTGTTCAGTTGCCGATAGTCGATGCACATCCTCATCGAACCATCCTTCTTCTTCACAAACAACACTGGAGCTCCCCAAGGTGATACACTTGGGCGGATAAATCCAAGACCAAGCAATTCGTTAATCTGCTCCTTAAGCTCTTTCAACTCTGCTGGAGCCATCCTATATGACACTTTAGAGATGGGTGCCGTACCCGGAGCCAACTCAATTGCAAACTCTACTTCTCTATCCGGTGGCAAACCCAGTAACTCTTTAGGAAAGACATCCATGAATTCCTCTACAACAGGGATACTTGAGGAATCTGGTGCTTCCAAGGTAGTAAGACTCAATGCCGCAAAACGAGCTAAGTCTTTCTTCTTCAACCCTTGGAAACGAAAAGAGGGCTCACTGATTGGTCTAAAGTTGACCACTTTCCCAAAATAGTCGACATGCCCATGGTATTTGGAAAGCCAATCCATGCCTAGTATGACGTTGAAGTCTTGAAACTCAAGGACAATCAGATCAGCCGGCATCTCTCTCTGACCTACTTGAATGTCGTAATCTCGAAGACCTATCAGTGATGACTGAACTATCGACAGGAGTAGTGATAGACAATTCACGATCTAACTGACTTGGCTCTATCGAAAACTCTCGTGCAAAACTAGGTGTAACGAAGGAGTGAGTGGAACCAGTATCGATCAAAACATGAGCGAGGAAATCATTTATCAACAATGAGCTTGAATTAATACACAAAGCTAATTTTTCAAATCATGAATACATACATGCATCTTACATCATACCACATAACATTTAATATCACACACATAGCATCAGAAAAATATTTTAATTGACTAAAACACAATTAAACGTACCCTGCACAACGTCGTCGGACTCCTGTGCATCCTTCTTCGAGGTAGCAAACACTCGACCCTGAGCTGGCTGGCGAGGCTGCTGAGGTCTAGGACCCTGTGGTGGCCTCTGCTGTGTGGACTGCCTACCTGGGGGCCTGACTCCCTGTGGCTGAGTCGACTGAATCCCCTACTGAATGCGGAGTGGGCAATCTCGGATCCGGTGTGAGACCTCTCCACAATGAAAACAACCTCCAGTAATTGCCCTACACTCTCCCACTCTATGCCTCTTTCTGAACTGGCTGCATGCATCATACAACTGGGTACCAGCAGTAGGCGGAGCCACCTGAGATGCTCGAGGGGCTGCCTGAGTAGGCCTCTGATACGGGGTAGGGCTAGCAATGGGCATAGGACCTGCTATCCTCGACCTTTTGTCCTGGGGGACAAACCTGCTTGCTTGCATCTTCTCCCTCTTCTTCAAAAATTCCTGTGAATTCTTCTCAGCTATCAAGGTGCGCTGATACACCTCCCTACATGTTTCGAGTTGAAGTATCGAAACCTTGTCCCGGATAAAATCCTTCAAGCCTAGCTCAAACCTCTTTGCCTTCATTCTCTCCGTAGCAATCAAGTGAGGAGCGAACCTAGAAAGCTCTACAAACTTGGCCTCATACTCGGCCACTGACATCCTCCCTTGCTCCAAGGTAGAGAATTCAATCTCCTTCTGATCTCTCACAAACACCGGGAAGTATTTCTCGTAGAAGATGTCGAGGAACTCTCCCCAAGTCCACTCTTGTCTGGCTCGCACCTCATTCCTCTGCCTAGATGCTGCCCTCCACCAATGCTCTGCTTCGCCTTCCATGACGAAGGTGGCCCATTTCACCCTCTGCTCATCGGTGGCCTCAAGCACGGAGAAAATCTTCTCTAGTTGCATGATCCACAATTCGGCAACTGAGGGATCCGTACTACCATAGAAGGCTGGAGGACTCATCCTCCTAAAAGCTTCCACTCCGTTGTGACGGGGTGGGTGAACATCAATCTGCCTCTCTTGCCTAGCTTGACCAGCTGCTAGTAATGCAGTTTGCTGAGCCATAATTTCAGCCTGCCTCTCCATGGCTGCAGCAATAGCTTCCATGGCCCGGCCCATATTTACTTGGGGGGTACCGTCTGGAGTATCCCCATCAGTCACACTGCCTCCTCCATTCCTATTATTTCTTCCACCCCTTCACATGCTTACAATCCTGAGAAGAAGAAAACAATCTATTTAGAACACACTCACATAAATTCCTAAGTCTACGGTTAATCAAAACTCAATCCTCAACAATTTCAAAGTCCTGAACTTGATGTTGCTTCCCTAAGGTTCGCATCTTCCTATACCCTACACTTAATACCTTAGCCCTAAGGACTCTAATGCCTTGAGCTCTGATACCAACTCTGTAACGACCCCAAAATCCTACAAGGCTAAAATAGGACTTTGGGATCGCCACATTACTTAAACATGCTTAAAATCCATGACATGCAAGGCACACTAACACGAGTCTCCAAAAATGAGGATAGTAAAATTTCCGATATATCAACTGTAACCAACTAAATAGCACGAGTCTATAGTCAACAAATACAACCCACTAAAACCAAAGAGTCTGATACACAACTATAAAAGTCTACTAAGCAACATCTACTCAAGTCTAATACACTCTCTCAATCAAATGAAATAAAAACTAAGCGGTGTAGCCACCCAAGTCTTTGGCTCCCTCCTTAGAAGGCTCACCTTCACCTCCTTCCTCTGCGTATGTTTCCTCAACCCACGGCTCCGCCGTGTACTCCTGCTCTAAACCTGCCAAGACGAAGTCCGGCTGAGTACAAAGGTACTCAGTGTATATAAAATCCAACCAACAATAATAATATACCTGCACTTAGTCAGAAACATATCCAATAACATAATAACATAATCAGAGTGCGGAAGAACGTGTGCGCATATACATCATATCATCACCTTGACTCGTGTACTTGTGAGAATCTTAGACTTGGAAGACAATATACTTATGAGTTGCTTATGCTTATAAGACCACGTGCTTGTGAGATGTTTATGCTTATGCACTTATTCAGATCATACAATGATGTGACATGCCGTTCTTGGCGGATACGGACCATGTCTAAGAATCAAATGGTTGACATGCCGTTCTTGGCGGATACAGACCATGCCTATGATTCAAATGTAATTGACATGCCGTTCTTGGTGGATACGGACCATGCCATGCTTATGCTTATTCAGAATGTCATACGTATGCCATGCTCATGCTTGTGGTCCACATGTGTGACTTGTGAGACTCTTATCTTAACATACACGTGCATATGTGCTTAAGTGTCGAAATTAACATTCGAGTTGGTAATTGCTTAGATTCCGATCTCCCACCATGGGAACTCCACTATACTGTCCCATACCAAATAGTTAGAGAATTCCCGGTTTGAGAGATGTTCCTCTAAGTTCTTACCTTCCCGACTATCAATTTCCATGCAAATAATTAGACATACTTAACAAACAATTCACATATACATATCTTATCATAATTCATATCGCAATTCATAATCAATTTACCACCATTTCATAAGAGTATAATAGCATTTATCCTTTCAAGCATTTTCACAAACACCTTGTGTACGCATAATATGAATCCATTTCCCTTCTATATTTTCAAGCATTCATCAAACCATAATTCATCCATACAATCAATTCACTATTAACATCCACATATTAATCCCATCCACCATCCATTTCCCATCCTCCATATATTCTATCCACATCCAATCCACATTTCCATCAATAATTAGCTTACTTCATAGAAAATTTGGGAAAAATGCATTTAATCTCTATTCTATCATTTCTATCAAATTAATATTCACAAAACATTAAAATAGAGTTGATTAGGATAGTATATCGACCTTAGGAATCCTTCCCTTGGATTCAAAACGCTCCCGAGGAGATTTGGAGAAGCTTTGAGGTCGATCTCCAAGCTTTCCTCTCAATCTTCTAGCAACCTCCTTCTTCTCCAAGCAACCCTCTCCCTCAAACCCTAGGTTTTCTCCCCCTTTTTTCCAAATTAGGTTAGAAATAGGTAGGGTATTTTAATATTTCGAGTAGGACCCCCTATTTATAGCCCCAAGGTCTGAGAACAAAAAGGCCAAAACGCCCATACTAAAATTCTGTAAAAATCACGAAAGACCAAGCGATCGGTGGTTATGACCGATCGATCGGTTCTCAACCGAGCGATCGGTGCTCTTGATCGGGCGATCGCTCAAAAAAGCACTCGCTGGAAATTTTCCCCATACAAAATTTTGGACCAGTCGATAGATACCAATCGATCGCTACTTCTGACCGAGCGATCGGTTGCCTATAGATTTTTGACCCGCTTTACTGTTTCGGCCATAACTTTTGACTCGCTCGACAAATTTTGACGATTCAACTTGGGTTGGATTCGTCTTTTGAAAACGAACATTTCTAACATTTTAGAATTTTTAAATTTCACTTAATTAATAGACTAAATTATCCCCAAAGTTGACTGATCTGCATTTCCATCAAATAAAACCCACCATTGACTTGGCTTAAACTCAAAATAAGGAAAAACATTAAACATGAACTTCGAAGAGGGTTCCCACACCTTTCTAATGGTTCAAGAATCACTCAATTCCAGTAAACGGTGCCAAAACCAGAGCTTCCTAAAGTTTAGGGTGTGATATGACATCCCTCCGTTACAAGTTTGATTAAGCCTAGTTTACACCACACCAAATAAATATATAATACAATAAACATCAAAACATCACAAGGACTATAATACCCCTAATACAATGAAGTAAAAACATGAAAAAGATTCGGGGTCTCTACATGTCTACTACATCAGTTAATGCCTGTTAGAGTACAAAGAGAGGTACAGCCCACTCGAGAAAACTGGTTTGGCACTGGTCTGGGCTACTCAGTGTCTGTGACACTATCTACTCTCTTATCCGATAATCCTGATCTCCCGGATGGACCTGCTCAAGTACCTACTGGAAAAGCCAGCCATTACCGGGAGGACGGCCTGTTTATGATGTTGTCTAAATTTGACATCACGTACATGACTCAGAAGTCAATCAAGGGGCAAGCAATTGCAGATCACCTGGCCCTCAGTCCAGTACAAGACTATGTTTTAGTACATGATCAGTTTCCAGATGAAGTCATCATATATACAGAAGTCGAAGAGCAGCAATACCTCAGTTGGAAACTGTATTTCGACGGAGCCGCTAACAGTCATGGGCACGGGGAAGGAGCAGTCTTGATCTCACCTAAGGGAGCACACCTCCCCATCTCAGTCAAGCTGCGATTTAGATGTTCAAACAACAAAGCAGAGTATGAGGCATGCATACCGGACTAAAAGAAACCCTGGGCATCGAGATTAAAGAGATTGACGTCTACGGCGACTCATCTTTGGTAATCTGTCAGACAAATGAGTCTTGGGCCATCCGAGAAGAAAAGCGAGTCCCGTACTTGGCCTACCTCAACGTGCTAATCACTTAGTTCAGAAGAATCAGCTTCAGTCCTAGGTCCAAAAACTATAACTGATTTTCCAATGCACTGGCCACCCTCACCTCTATGGTTTAGATCCCTAGGGCATCATGCTCTGGCCAATCGAGATTTAGTAATAGCATCAGCCTGCCTACTGCCTTAAGATCAAAGAGGTATTAGACAACAAGCCTTGGTATTCGGATATCAAGCAGTGCCTCGAGGATGAGAGCTACCCAATTGACGCTATAAAAATAAACCGTCGAGCAATCAGAAGACTAGCCATTCAGTTTGTACTCTTCGGAGGAATCTTGTACAAGAGATCACTAAACTTGATCTAGCTTAGATGCCTCGATACCCATGAAGCTGCACAGGTAGTTGAGGAAGTTCATGGAGATACTTGAGGGCCCACACATGAACTGTAACATCCCGAATATTTTTAGAATTAAATATATTTGCTAAGGGATTTAATATTAGGAAATTCCCTATTTTAATTAAGTATATGAGCTGAAAATTACCTAAGTGTAGGATTATATATTGTTAGGGTGTTATTTCTATCATTCAATACATTCCTTGTTTCACCTGTGATTACTTATTTTCATATTCCACACATGCTTCACTGGGTATTTTTTTTTGAGCATGTGCAGGTGCAAGGTTGTAGCAGACTGATTTTTCTTGGTAAGAGCTCAAGTGTGTTAAATTAAGATGATTTGTCAATTGATGTCATGTAAGAGTATTGGAGTCATGTAATGTCCTAATTCACCGTTTTGATGTGTTTGGGTGAGTTTGTGTCAAGTCATGTACTTCAGTTTGATTTTGCCACGGAATTTCCAAAGGGGGAGATTGTAAAGCCCATGTTTTTGTATTGGCATATTCCGGTGTCAAAAAAAGTGAGTCTAGGTGTGTATTTTGTGTCATTGCCTTCAAGCATCCACGACAAGTGAAGTTGAAGACCAAAGAAGACCCGTTGAAGTCTCAGTTGATCATTTCCTTCATAGGATGGTAAGTGACCTAGATACCATACTACCTTAGGTGGGATTTGACCTAAAGTTATCCTAACATGATGCCTTAGGTGGTCAGTGACCTAGACTAACCATACGGACCCTAGGTGATGAGATAAACAGTGCAAAACTTGTTTTAAATTCTAAAATTTTTCAAAAAACCAAGGTTGCTTGTTTTGAACGTATCTCACAAACCGTAGCTCGTATTTTGCTCCATAATATGTCAAAAGGACCTCATTGAAAATGGCTACAAATTTCGTGAAGGGTATGATACCCAAAAACAAATTTTCAAATTCAGGTTGGCACCTCAGGGTCGACCCTGACCATTTTGGGTCGACCCTGGGTATAGAAAAATATGTATGGTGTTTTTTGGCAGAGAATGAGTTTTGTGAGGGTCGACCCTGAGGACCATCCTCTGAACCGAAAGGTACCAACCGGTCGATTGAATGTGCCCCATGGGTCGACCTTGATATGGAGTTTTCATAAAATTCTTTCTAAACCGATTTTTTGACTTTTTTGAATTTTTAAACAACTTTAGCAACTTCCAAAACTTGGTTTTTGAGTTCCCTATTTATGGTGAACCCTTCTAGTTCGTGGAGTAGAACTTTGGGAGAGTATAGAGAGGGTTTTTAAATCCTTCTAGAGTTGATAAAAGCTATGGAATATTATTGTTCTCCTCCCCTTGGTTAGCTTCCTTCAGCCTAGAGTTTGCAAGCCTAATGCTCCATTCTTGCTTGTTTGGACTTGTCCTTTGATGGAGTCCATCTAGTTATTGATTTCTATCAAACCATTAACCCGTTCTGGATAGAACACCTTGACCAGAGTGTTCCGGAGCCTTTGCGAAGGAGATCGATCCAAGAAGGATCATGGTAGAGTGATTTGGTCGGTGGATTCCGAAGCCGTCATTGAAGGAGATTCATTGGAAGATCGTGAACTGTTTTAGAGATACAAAGAGAAGTATGAGCGGCTGCGGTTGATCACGGGACTTGAGAGTACGTGGTGACTTTTTTGAGGTGTGGAGGACTTAAAACTGAAGGATCGTGGTGTTGAGTCCGAAGGAGTCAAGTTCGAGTCTTGTAAGTTCTTGTTTACTTTATCTTAGTGGATTCTCATGGCTGGACTAGGTCCCGTGGTTTTTCCCAGAAGGGTTTCCACGTAAAAATCCTTGTGTTGTGGTTTGCTTGGTTTTCCTTATTCCACACTTAAATTTTATCATCCCTTAACTAAATAACTTAATTGTTAAAATCATAAAAAGGGTTGATAGACTTATAGGAAAACCTATTCATCCCCCCGACTTTGTGAGTTCTCAACTCAAACCTTGATTTGAGGTTCACCAAAATTTTCATATACTATGTGTTAAAATCCAATATTAATACATGCATATAGTAAGAAGGGTTATTAGCTAATATCATGGCTTGTGGCGAGTGCCACATGGCAGCATCTTAGTGGAGACGTCCAAAGGATTAGCAGTGAATCAATGATGAAGTTAAGGATAAGATGATGATGAGCTAAGGTAAGGACATATGGCAAGTGCCACATGTCAACACCACAAAAAGGGACGTCCAAGATTAACTATGGTTAGATTCAATTAACTATGATGAGTTAATCATAAAGTCAAGAATGGATTAAATAATATCATATTGACACGTGGAATGATCTCCACCATCTATAGCATGGACAGTCAAGATTAGGGTATGGGTGGCAAATGTCACATGGCATATTCATGAAAGATATAAATGAATAAAGATGATAAAGGAGGGATGAACCATCCCATTCTATAAATAGTGCACGCTCACCCTTGGTTGAGTTAAAAAGTTAACTTAAACAAGAAGTTAACTCTTGGTGTAATTAAAGTTTACAACATGCACCTTATTAATAGCTATACATGTAAGGTAGCCTAAGGAATGTATCTAAATTCTGAAAATTAATAAAAGTGAGACACATTCTTAGGATAGGGAGATGTACATGCCCAACCATGATCAACATGGGTTAACCAACTTGCTTAGTTAGGTTAACCATGAACTATGTTTACATATTTATAAAAAGAAATATATATGTATATTGTTAGGATAAATAATGATTCATGAATCCAAATTAAATGGGTACATGAACCATAGTTAAAAGAATTAGATAACCATGGGTTAAGGAAAGTAACTATGGTTAGATCAAAGCTTGTACCTTGGATTCAATGAACTAAGTACAAAGGAACCTAGGCTACGGGATGGTAACCGAAATTAATGGGTTCATGAACACTTTGATTCATGAACTAAAGTTAATTAAGAGGATGAATCTTGAGTTAAGAGTGAGGCATGACCCTTGCCTATATAAGGAGACCCCCCACACGCACATTTGGTGCTCATCCCATTGTGTCAACTTTGGTAGAGACTAGTAGACCATACGGCCATTCCTAGTGTACACACCATGGTGCCAAGCTTGTGGGGAGGATAAAGACCACACGCCCATCTCTTGTGCTTAATGCTAGTTGGTGAGAAAGCAAAGAAGAAGAAAGAGAGAGAAAGAAAATCGTGCCGGTCCAACCGACTTCGGATTCGGAACCCTACGTCAAAGAAAGAGTAAGTTTATTCGATGATATTATTCTGAATAATATTTTAGAATGAAGGTTAGTAAGTAAAATTCTGAATTAATATTCTAAATAACGATTTAGAATAGTGGTTAGTATTTTCAAAATAAATACTATGAGAAGAAATGAATATTCTATTATATTCTGAATAATAATATTAAATTATTATTTGATGATATTATGTTGATACGCTGGAAAATAGTAAAATAATACTATGTTGACGCTATGTTGGAATGTTGAAAAATAGTAGAAGAATACTATGCTGAAAATAATAAATGCGATGCTTTGGTAAGGTGCTAAAGATATAAAGTAATGATACTTTATTGCTATATTTTCTACGTATGTTATATTCTAATTTATGATAAGAGAAATGATGTATTTGAAATACGAAAAAGAATTATTCTAAATTATAAAATTATAGTTATGAGATAGCTATAATAAAGATAATTAGAATGAAAAGTGTATAATCATAATGTTGTGATTTATATGAAAGTATTATCTTATAATGTCTTAAAGAGAAAGCAAGGAAAAGATAAATATGCTTATCTTAAAAAGGCCTCAAGATAGTGGCAAGGCAAAGGGATACCATTAGGCAAAAACTCATGAGGGGTTAGTGATAATTCCAAGACGGGGTGAGCCTAAGGCAAAAACTCATGAGGGGTTAATGATAACTCCAAGACGGGGTGAGTCTAAGGCAAAAACTCATGAGAGGTTAGTGAAAATTCCAAGACATGGTGAGCCTAAGACAAAAACTCATGAGGGATTAATGATAACTCCAAGACGGGGTGAGTCTAAGAGAAAAACTCATGAGGGGTGAAAACTTCAAGATGGGGTGAGTCTGAAGAGGTAACTTGCAGTAATCATCTTGAGAGACGGAATTAAGATAAGTCTAGAAGATAAAAGAAAAGATAAGGGAAAGATGAAAATTGTTTATCTTAAAAAGGTCTCAAGATAGTGGCAAGGCAAAGGGATATCATTTGGCAAAAACTCATGAGAGGTTAATGAAAACTTCAAGATGGGGTGAGCCTAAGGCAAAAACTCATGAGGGGTTAGTGAAAACTCCAAGACGAGGTGAGCTTAAGACAAAAACTCATGAGAGGTTAATGATAACTCCAAGACGGGGTGAGTCCAAAGAGGTACCTTTCAGTGATCAACTTGAGAGACAGAGTTAAGATAAACCAGATCCAAAGTAAAAGATGTTTAAAGACATGTCAGAAGTAATATTAAATGGTTTAATATTATATATTTGTGATAAATTTGTTATCTAAAAGTTTTATTATGCTTATTCTAACTTATTGTTCAGCATAATACTATGGAATATTCTTATTGGGCTTCCTAGCTCATTGACTTTTTACGTCGCCTGATGATCAGTAAGAGAACAACTTGAAAGTGACGTTCAAGGAAAGATGGAGTCGCTTTTGATTCTACTGTTATAATTTGTTATATGTTCATTTTGATGTAATTAAGTTGGTTATGTAAACCTTAACTTTAATTATGGACATGGTTATGATGGCTATTGCATATGGATGGATAAGGGTTTAAAAAGTTTTAAATTCCCTTGGTATTTTATGCTTCCGCATTATAAGAGAAAAAGGATCACACGTATGGATTACTCTTACATTTCATTAGTGAAATGTTAAGTTTAAGTCGGGTCGTGACATGAATGACCTAATGCTCTTCAAGAAGATACTTAGATTGGGCTACTATTGGTCCACAATGGAGTCTGGCTGTTACCAGCATATACAGAAGTGCCACCAGTGCCAAATCTATGCCGATAGGATCAATGCACCACCAGCCAGGCTACACAATCTCACCGCTCCATGGCCATTCTCAGCTTGGGGCATCGACATCATCGGACCCATAGCATCGAAAGCATCAAATGGACATCGATTCATTTTGGTAGCAATCGATTACTTCACAAAATGGGTCGAGGTAGCCTCTTATGCCAATGTAGAGACAACCAGTGCCCTGATCCAAGATAAATTCTCAGCCAGTGCCCTTCGAATCAGATGTATGGATGATGAAAACCTCCCAGAGCCCATCAACAAGGACAAATTCAAATAATACTACGCTTAGGGTCTAGATTTGATAAGCACTTTACACTCGTAGATTCTCTGAGAAATGACAGGAGACCATCATTGGCACACTCCTTATCCCCAATAATGTAAACCATTTTCAAATCAATGAAATCCACTAGATAGCCCATTTAAGCCTAACAGTCCTTCTTTCATATAACATTTTTAGAGACACCCTCCCTCGCCCTTCATGGCATTTGTTTGAACTACGTCATGACCTAATCCTACAAAGGGTACGTAGGAAACCTGACAAATCAGGTGCGGTCACTAAAGGGATCAAGATATTTTAAAAATCATCTCCTAAGCAGGGATCCAACCATCCCCCTAAAACATCCCCAGTGGAGCCAGAGCTTCTCTAAAAATGTCTCCCCACAGAGTCCAAACAGAGAAAGAATCCTCTCGACCCCTCCAGCCGAGCTAACTCGCAAGGGTACAAAGTTTCTATCAAAGGAAAGCCCAAAATAGAAGTCAAAATATTTTCAAATTCAGAGATTCCTCCATAGAGACAAACCTCTCTAAGACTCTTTCCCCAGCAAACATCTCTCAGAGACAATCTCTCCCGAAAAACAAACCCCAAGCAGAGACAACCTCTCTCAAAACTCTCCCCAGTAGAGACAACATCTCTCAATTTCCCCAGCAGAGCAAAAAAAAACTCTATCGGAAATCTCAAAGTGCAAATCCCCAGGATAGTGCAACGAGAGAAGTCCCCAACAGAGCAAAGATCAACTAGAAATAGGAGAAATCCCAGGGTGTCCCAAACTTCAGTCCCCTAGCCTTCATTTTGTCCTACTCTAAGTCCTCGTAGATCCCCTAAAAATTCTAAGTGCAAGCTTAATATCACATCTACATCCTCCATGGAACACAATCGTCAATAGAACGTCATTCAGGACAGTGAAGGGAGAAGATCCATTTTCCCCAATAAATCGTGGGTATGAGTAAAAACCGGAAATGACCTCATTGCACAAAAATTAGGCGACCCTAGACCTAGTCTTGAGACTAGGGGCAAAAAAGGGACAAAAGTCGACCAGCTTCACAGGCATGAGGAAAACCGGTAATGGCCTCATCGCACAAAAATTATGTGAACCCATGACTTGGTCATTTCAAGGGTAAAAAAGGGAGAAAAGCTGAAGAGCATTTTGGTAACAAAGTTCGACAGTAATTAGTCTCGTCGAATTCCCCACAATCTCCCACAAGTTACCACGAGAAATAGATTTCCCGGCAGTAGTCTCTAGCAGATTTCCCCGGAAGTAGTCTCTTCCTCGGCAGTAGTCTCCAGTAGATGTCACAATTCCCCAGCAGACAGTTGATAATCTCCAGCAAAGTACCACTCCGTAGCAGATCCCCAACAGTGGTCTACAATAGTGTCACAGTCCCTAATGGATCCCCAGTAGAAGCCTCCAATTGCTCTCTAAAAACACTCTCCTCAACAAGAGTCCAGAAGTTTGCAATTGCTCCTCAGTAAGCTTCTTCCCAGCTAGAGTTCAATCTCTAGCAGCGGTAAGACAAACAGGTCTACCCCAAGCATCCCCGGCGGTGACAAAGCCTCTCATGGGTCATACTCTACTCTCCGAGAGTAAAAGATAGACTACAAAAATCCCCTAAGTCCTGACAAAGGCAATTTCCTGACAAATCTAAAAGCTAGCTAAACATTCTTTCTGTTAAAATTAAAAAATTTTGCAAAAGTCTGACACTTTTCTAAAAATGTTTCTCAAAACAGAGCTTTCGGTACTGAGACCTGATCGTACCAACTTGCATCAGGCAGCCCCAGTAAGACAAGCAGAAGAAGCTAACACCATGCATCCTCGCAAGTCGTAATCAACAGATTCATGGGAAAGCATCCTCATCATTACACCCTGCATGGCATCATCCAAATCTAGCACCTCTACGCCATTTCAAAATATCAATCTAGCTAGCACCTCCAGGCATACCACTTCAATATCAATCTGGCTAGCGCCTCCGGGACATGCCATCTTAAAATCAATTCGGCTAGCACCTCTGGGACATGCCATCTTAAAATCAATTCGGCTAGCGCCTCCGGGACATGCCACAACCCCTTCGACACCCCGTGTGTCCTTGACATCCTGCGTATCCCTTGACAATCTCGTCATACCGCGATACCACCCGTCTGTCCCCTTTTGATACTCCCGTGTGTCTGACATCCTAGGTGTACCATTAACATAACACACCTTGTCAATATGCCGACACCTCGCATGTCCCCCTTTGACATCTCGTGTGTCTCTGACGTCCCAGGTGAGCGTCGACATAACGCACTTTGTCGGTACCTCGCACGTCCCCCTTCGACACCCCATGTGTCTCCGACATCCCAGGTGAGCATCGACATAATGCACTTTGTCGGCACCTCGCATGTCCCCCTTTGACACCACCTTGTGTCTTTGACATCCCAGGTGAGCATCAACATAACACACTTTATCGGCACCTCGCATGTCCTCCTTCGACACCCCGTGTGTCTCAGACATTCCAGGTGAGCATCGATATAACAGACTTTATTGGTACCTTGCATGTCCCTCTTCGACACCCCGTGTGTCTCTGACATCCCAGGTGAGCATCAATATAACAAACTTTGTCGGCACCTTGCATGTCCCTCTTTGACACCCCGTGTGTCTCTGACAAGCCGTGTGTCTCTGACACCCTGTGTGTCTCTGACATCCCAGGTGAGCATCGACATAACACACTTTGTTGGCAGCTCGCATGTCCTCCTTCCGACACTCCGCGTGTCCTTCATTTGTTTTGGCTAAGTACCTCCGGGTAATGCAATAACAATCAATCCTGGCTAGCACCTCCGGGATATGCCATCCTTCATAGCATCCATCAATCCCCAGCATAAGTAGTACGGACTAATCTTCGTTCCCCAGAGAGTGGTCCTAACTGCTTCTACTTTCCCTAGCTCGCCCATGTCCCCAGCAGGTATAGGCAAGCACATCACTCATTGCACAACTTGCACAACATGCATGTATATCATGTTGCCAAGATATGGATCCTAGAGGGGGGTTAATAAGGTCAGTGGTAGTTTTCAAATCTGTTCCCTTTAAATGCGGAAAATAAAAACTAAAGGAAATGTAGCTAAGCACAAAATAGATAAAACAATAAAATGCACAAGAAGAAGGAGAAAGAGTTAAGAGATGCAAACACAGATTTGTTTTCGAGGATCGGTAAATGCAGCCTACTCCCCGCCTCAAGCAACACTAGCTTGGAGGATTCCACTACAGTCCACGATTGCACAAGCTTCTTAATCTGGTGAAACCTAAACCTTTTTACAATCTCTCTTTAGGTCGAGATGGAACCTTCAACAACAGAGCACAACCCTCTCTGTTAACCAAAGCAGTAACTTCGCTTGAAGAACACAGAGGTTCTTTGATGGATACAGTAAAAGATTTTGGGTTTTACACCCAAAAGAAAAACTCCTTTAAGAGTTGGATTTGAATGGAATAACAAGTTCTAATAAATCTCTCAAGTGGAAGATTGAAATTTAGCTCAAAGAGAAAAAATAGAGTATCGTTTTATAGATTTGGGATTTTTAGTTCAAGAGAATGATTTTCAATGTAACAGTGTAAGAGTGAGTGTTTTCATGATTGGATCATTCAAAGATCACTCATATTTATAGTGATATGAAATTTATTATCGTTGATGAGCATTGAATGCGAAATACCCATTGTAAAAATAGCCGTTGGCATTAAATGCGATTTTTTAGAATTTTTCTAAACTATCCAGTCGATTAGAGGAGCCTCCTGATCAGCTGGATGTTTGCCTGATCGCCTAGATCAGTTTCCTGATCGACTGGATCTTAAAAACACAATTTATGGAGTTTTGTTTTATCCAGTCAATTAGAGGAAGGAGTGATTGGCTGGATGGACCATCTAATCGGCTGGATGGTCCTCCAGATCGGCTAGATAGACCAAAAAGTTTCCAGTTTTGGGTTTTTCTGATTTTTAATGTTTTTTCTTTGACTTTAATGATTTGCATGAATTCCAAAGTCTTTAATTATGTTAGTAAAACATGATTAACAACTCATAATGATCTTTTGAATGATGTAAGATGGATTAGCAAAGAGAACCAACCCGATCAGTACATGCAAACAAATTTTTAAAAAAATTATTCTATCGAGTCGATCACAAGGCTTGCCTGATCGACTGGATGGTCTGCCTAATCGGCTGGATGGCCTATCTAATCGAGTGGATTGGCTAATTTTATTTGCAGAATCCATTTTCAAAACCTTTAAGATAGGAATTGATTCCAAGGTTTTGTACTTTTATGAGTATAATGAATATGTTTTAAGGTCCTTAATCATATTTTAATAATTTTTAAGGGACCTATTGTCAATCTAAGGTATTGTGAGCTTTTTCACCAAATCAACCACTTGAGGATTTTTACAAGAAATCCTAAACAAACTACTTACTACCTAGACTAAGACCTTGATGGAGATGATCTTTAAGCTTCTATGGTTTTCAGTAGCAGTATCTTCAAGACAAGCATCTAAAATCATTTTTGTTGATAGCTGAACATCTTCTTGAAGTTTTGATTTGGAATTTTCATCATGTCTTGACTTAGTCTTTTCATTGAAGCTTCTTGAATATGCTTGAAATCCCTTTTCCAATTCTTGAATTCTATAGAATAAGTTGCTCATGAAATAGATTAGTATTACAAGATTCATTTCATTATTTATATCATCATTAAAACTAATTGAAGGTCATATGATTGTAACCTTAGGGCTAATAATCTCCCCCTTTTTGATGATGACACATATAATGGAATGAAATGGGTTAGGCTCCCCCTCAACAGATACTTTCCATAAAAAATTTGAGGAGAGCTCCCCCAAGCATGTGCATATAAGAAACAAATTATTAAGTTGGAACCAAGAGAAGTCCCACAAAGAAATTCCTAGAGACTTTTCTATCTAATACCAAGGGAAATTCCGTAAGAGAATTTTATTTTAATTTAAAGAATCAAGAGAAGTTCCATGACATTCTTAATTGAATTCAAGTATTATAACACAAAGGTATTTCCAAAAAAAATTCTCATGTATTTCATATGTTTCAAAGAACATCCATACATACACAGTAGCAAAAAAAAAATCCCTACACAGTATTCAAACATCTTAAACATTTCATTCTTGACTTCTCCCCCTTGTCAACATAAAAAAAAGTAACAAATAAGAACAAGAAAATATAAAACTACAGTTCATCTTTCTTTTGCTTCTTGATAAGATTAGCAACCTTGGTAAAAATGCCTTCAGTAGGGGCTGCATCTTCATGAGCTGGGGTCTTGTGGTCTTCTTCACTACTGGAGTGAGCAGGGGAGTTTCCAGGAGAATCAGAGGATGAAGATTTAGCTTGTTCTTCATCAGAGGATGGAAGGGAGATGGTAGGTTCTCCTTTGTAGCACCCCAGACTTTTCCATCTTTAAATGAATAAGTATTTCGTAGTTGAATGGCCTTCCTCGTAGTCTAATTAATAAATAGGGGAGAAATCGGAAATTATGAAATGTCAGAAATGTGCGTTTTCGAGAGACGAATCCAATGCAAGTTGAATCGTCAAAATCGGATGAACGAGTCAAAAGATATGGCCAAAACAGTCGGGACCATACAGAGCACCGATCGCTCGGTCCAGTCAGCGACCGATTGGTCCAAAACCGATCGATCGGTAGCTATCGCACGGTCAAAAATTTTGTATGGGAAAATTTTCCAGAGAGCAGATTTTTGACTGGTCGCTCGGTCAGAACACCGATCGCTCGGTAGGCAACCGATCGATCGGTCATAACCACCGATCGCTCGGTCTTCGCGTTTTTGCAGAAATTTCATTAAGGGCTTTTTCGTCTTTTGGGGGTTAAATCCTTTCTTCTTAAGGCTTGCACGAGCCTTAGAGATTCATTTACCATACTTATGGGATTTTGAGAGTTTGAGAGAGGAGAAGAGACTCTAACCTAGGGTTTTGTTTTTGAGGAGAAATCAAAGGGGGTTTAAGAACCCTAGATCATCCTCAACTTGGATTGCTTCAAGTTCATGGCTCAAGCTCGGGTGGGGTGCATTCTCAAAGCTAGGGCAGCACTCACTCACGTTTTTGAAAGGGGTTTCTTCCCCAACACAAGTCTCCTTCAAGCAAAGGGTTCCTCTTTTCAAGTGGAAGCTCCAATCAAGGTTTACAACCAAGATCAAGCCTTGATTTAAGGTTAGTACACCCTACTAACTTTCCCTAGCAATAATCTAGGTTTTTCCTTATGAAATGTGATTTATGCTATTATGGTTGCTTTCTTGTGAAATGTATCATCCCTAATAAATATAAACAAGATAAAGAAATGGTATGGATGCTTGGATGGATATTGGATGTGGCGATTGGATGCCGAATGGGTGATGTATGGTATGTGTGGGTTGTGGATTGGATAATGGAGGATAGGCATTGCACAAATAATAAACTTACCTTTGTGTGATTGAATGGAAAATATGCACTAAAAGGATGGAAATGAACCATGAAGGAAAATAGCATACTATGTGTTTGACAAAATACCTAAACTATGAATAAATGGTTTAAATGAAGAATATGGAAATGGGTTTTATGCATGCGTTCTTATAAATGATAAATTGATCAAATGTTATGGAAATTACTTAAGTTACCTATGTTCACATCATGGAATGAAATATAATGCCATATGTCTCTTGTCACCTGCATTCCCACGTTTGTCACTATTGGCACGCACATGAGCACGCATGCACACATGACCGAGTTTTTCGAGAGCATATGCATCTAATAATAACAACAATAAAATATTGCATATCAAGGAGGTTGGTAGCCTAGGGAGAATTCGGGTACTAGCCTCTGGCTCACAAGAAAACTAAACAAGTAATAAAAATCACCTATTGTCAAGGAGGTTGGTAGCCCAGGGAGATTCGGGTACTAGCCTCTAGCTCACAAGAAAACCAAACATTGCATATCAAGGAGGTTGGTAGCCCAGGGACATTCGGGTACTAACCTCTGGCTCACAAGTGCATTGCATATCAAGGAGGTTGGCAGCCCAGGGAGATTCGGGTGCTAGCCTCTGGCTCACAAGTTACAAGATGGAAATTTACAAGATGATGATCATGCATTCATGCATACACGCATACATGATTTCTATGAGGCATACCGAGACATGACGTGGGTTTTCAAGCATGGGCTTTATCGGTGTTTTGCATTCATGCACGCACTTCTAGATGATTGTATTGTACCATGCCAAACACTGTTTAGTTTGTGATACTTCTATTACTGCTTTATATGATATTACTATTACATGTGTTATTATTGTTATGGCTAGCTAGTAGCTTGTACTCGCTGAGTATTCCATGCTCAGCCGTACTTTCATGTCGGTAGGTGCACAAGCCCCTCTTGACATCTGTGATCAGGGTCCTTGGATAGAGGAGGACTACGGGGAGGAAGAACCGTATGAGGATCTAATAGTCGAGCCTCAGGTGGAGGCGAGAGAGTTAGACCATTGGCCCCACGGGGGTGACTATGGAGCGAGATAGTGTTGGGTCTTATGTATTTTGATATTTTGATAGGTGGGCCTGTCCACCTTAGACTTAGACGTGTTTTGTACTTATGTTAACTTGGAATACTACATTTTGGATCATTATAAAGAAAAGAAAATTTTAGTTTTCGCTTCCGCAAATTTTGTTTAGCTTCTGTGCTCTGATTATCATTGTTTAGTACTTTATTTATCTTGTTTACTACAGGATGGTTCGGCAGGTACGAAGTGTCACGCCTAAATTATCCCTAAACTCCTAGGGGTTATTTTGGGGCGTGACAGAGGTGGTATCAAAGCTCTAGGCATTAGAGTCCCTAGGGTCACTTAGATGATTGAACAAGGTATTAGAATCACCTTAGAGAGTTGTATTCCAAGTATAGACTAACCAGTTAGCCTTAGTCAAAATGGGTTGAACTTCAACCGAACATAGAGTCCTACGCTAGGAACACGGATTATATGTTATGCTATTGTGTTATATACCATGTGTACATTATTTGTGTTGTACTTATTAAATATGCTTGATGAATATGTATTGAGTGAATTGCAAAATTTGTACTAAATGCGTATCCAAGTTAGACTCATGTTGTATTGTCGTTCTCAGGAGAAATCATGAGACGCAATACCCGGGGTAGTGGGTACAACACGAGGGGCAATGGAGGTGATACTCCATCGGGTGATGATCAACCCGACTTTGCCCAAGCATTCGCATCCATAGCCGAGACTTTGGCTATGTTGGCGGCAAGGCAACCGGCCACTCCGCCTAATGCCGCGCTTATACCGGCTCCTCCTAATCGAGCACAAGCCGGAATAGAGGCTTTTCGGAGGATGAGGCCTCCAACCTTTTGTGGGAATATTGACCCACTTGTGGCTGAAGGATGGATTCGGCAATTAGAAAAGATCTTCTCCGTGTTGGCGCCTACTGAGGCAGAGAAGGTTACTTGGGCCTCCTTTATGCTTGAAGGTGAGGCCGACCATTGGTGGAAATCCGCACTTCGGACCCGAGAGTTGACCCGCCAAGGTCAAAACTGGACTTGGGAGGAATTCTTGGACGTTTTCAACAAGAAGTACTTCCCAATAGGGATGAAAGAAAAGATGGAAGTTGAGTTCATTACCTTGGAGCAAGGTAATATGTCGGTATCGGCTTATGAAGCCAAGTTTTCAGAGCTATCCAGATTTGCTCCACATATGATAGAAACCGAGGCTATGAAAGCCCGGAAATTTGAGAGGGGGTTGAAGGCATACCTCAAGGACCGAGTCTCAATGTTCAGACATGAGACATATTCAGAAGTGGTGGACAAGGCACTGTTGGCCGAGTCGAACTCCGAGGAGTTCTTTAAAAGGAGAGGAATAGAGAAAGGACAGTCGAGTAGTTCAGGGGAGAAAAGAGCAAGGACTAGCTTGTATCAGTCCGCATGGCCGGCTCAGTCACAGAGGATATATTCGGCACCACAGGCTCCCCGCCCTTTTGCTCCACCGGCTTTTCGCCCGGTTTTTGCTCAGGCTCCTCGCCCCGCAGTGACTCAGGCTACGGGATATGCTCCTTCCCCCTATTCACACGATGTCTGCACTCTTTGTGGAAGGAGGCATCCAGCGGGAGAATGTCAGAGGATTACAGGAAGTTGCTTCCATTGTGGTGACCATGGCCACATGGTTAGGGACTGTCCCCGACGTCAATTGCCAGCTCAGTCTTCGGGGAGCAGGCCCCCGATTAGGCAGACATCTCAGCCTAGCTCTTCCCAGGCTTCGAGGGCCTCACAGTCTACCCGGCCTCCTCGCCCAGCCACACAAGGCCGAGTCTTTGGCTTATCCGAGAGAGACGCACGTGCATCCGACGATATCGTGCAAGGTACGCAAAAATTCTAGAGTCTAAGTTGTGTAAAATTTCTACGGTTTATTATGTGATTATTTATACTAAGGATTACCTATGTATGATGCTTGTTGTTGTTTGAAATCTACTAATAGTAGCTACTTAATCGCACAGGCGCTTTATTAGTGGACGAGTGTCTCGCCCGAGTGTTGATCGACACAGGATCCACTCACTCCTTTGTGTCACCTAGTTTCGCGAAGGGATTTTTGACTGAGGCTACTCCGTTAAAGCAGGAGTTGACCATTGCAACTCCACTCGGCAAGTCAGTTGATATTGACAAGATATTCAGGGATAGTGTGGTTCAAGTGGGGGGGAATGAACCGTTAGCCGATCTCATCGTCCTAGATTTTCAAGACTTGGATTTTGATGTCATCTTAGGGATGGATTGGTTGTCAAACCATCACAGGCATGTTGCGTGTTTTGAAAAGATGGTGAATTTCAAGCCGGAAGGGGGTAAGCCTTTTCACTTCCGAGGATTAAGAGAGAGGGACATTGCTCGCCTCGCAGCCTTGAGTATAGCAAACCTAGAAGCACAAAACTCCTCGGCCATTCCGGTCGTGAGTGATTTCTTGGACGTGTTTCCGGAGGAACTTCCCGGGTTACCTCCGAATCGGGAGATTGAGTTCACTATAGAGCTTACTCCAGGCACCGCTCCGATTTCAAAGGCACCGTATAGAATGGCCCCTATAGAGCTGGAAGAATTGAAGAAACAGATTGAGGAGCTACAACAACTTGGTTTCATCCAACCAAGTGTCTCACCGTGGGGAGCTGCGGTTCTCTTTGTGAAGAAGAAGGACAGGTCTATGAGGATGTGTATAGACTACCGTCAGTTGAACAAGGTAATTATCAAGAATCGTTATCCCTTGCCAAGGATAGACGACTTGTTTGACCAACTGAAGGGAGCGAGATTCTTCTCCAAAATTGATCTTAGATCGGGGTATCATCAATTAAGGATCAAGGCGGAAGATGTTCAGAAGACGGCTTTCAGGACTCGATATGGGCATTACGAGTTCCTTGTCATGCCTTTTGGGCTGACGAATGCACCAGCGGCATTCATGGATTTGATGAACCGGGTGTTCCGATCGTATTTGGATCGATGTGTGATTGTGTTCATTGATGACATCTTAGTGTATTCTCAAACACGGGAAGATCACGCACGAGACCTCCGCCTTGTTCTGGAGATGTTAAGAGAACATAGGCTATATGCCAAATTGAGTAAGTGCGAATTCTGGTTAGAGAAAGTCTCATTTCTTGGACACGTAGTGTCGGCCGAGGGCATTTCTGTAGATCCAGCCAAGGTTGAGGCAGTCATGAGTTGGGAGAGGCCCAAGAGCGTCACAGAGATACGTAGTTTCCTCGGATTGGCAGGCTATTATCGGAGATTTGTGGAGGGATTCTCCTGTTTGGCCGCAGCCCTCACTTACCTGACGAGGAAGAATGCCAAGTTTGTATGGAGTGAGAAGTGCGAAATCAGTTTCACGGAACTGAAGAAGCGGCTTACTACGGCCCCCGTCCTTACTGTGCCTTTAGGACCTTTTGGTTATGAGGTGTATAGTGATGCCTCGCATGTTGGACTCGGGTGTGTCCTAATGCAACACAAGAAAGTCATTGCCTACGCATCAAGGCAGTTGAAAGAGCATGAAAAGAACTACCCCACTCACGACTTGGAGCTTGCGGCGGTCGTGTTTGCACTCAAAATTTGGCGACATTATCTGTACGGGGTGGAGTTCTATGTGTACACGGACCATAAGAGCCTCAAGTATCTCTTTTCCCAAAAAGAGTTAAACTTACAACAACGACTTTGGATTGAGTTCTTAAAAGACTATGAGTGCACTATCCAATATCACCCGGGAAAAGCAAACGTGGTGGCAGACGCCTTGAGTAGGAAACCACCGGGGTTGTTGGCTCACATGTTAGTGCGAGAATGGAGATTGTTAGAAGATTTGGCAAATTTGGACATCAGTGTGAATGACTCCGTCCTCAGTCCCGTTTTGGCAAATGTTACGGTTCGACCGTACCTTATAGATTTGATCCAAGAGTATCAAGCCACTGATGCTGACTTGTTGGCTTTTCGGGACAAGGAAGTTGCCAAGGGTAGCACGGACTTCTCTCTCACTAGCCGGGGTGCTATTACATTCAAGGGAAGACTTTGTGTCCCAGCCAATGCAGACCTTCAGAGAGAGATCATGGATGAAGCTCACCGTTCAAAGTACACAGTGCATCCTGGGGGTACGAAGATGTACCAGAACCTCAAGAGTCACTTTTGGTGGCGAAACATGAAGAGGGAGGTTGCGGAGTATGTGGCACGGTGTTTGGTGTGCCAACAGGTGAAAGCGGAGCATTTGAGACAGGCGGGTCTTTTGCAGTCTCTCCCTATTCCCGAGTGGAAATGGGAACATATCTCTATGGACTTCATCATGGGGTTGCCGAAGACGGTTAGGAAGACTGATGCTATATGGGTAGTTGTTGATAGACTCACGAAGTCCGCTCATTTCTTACCGTACCGGACTACATTCAACTCCAATCAGTTAGCGGAACTATACATCAAAGAGATAGTAAGGTTGCATGGGGTGCCAGTGAGCATTGTGTCGGATAGAGACCCTCGATTCACTTCTAGGTTTTGGAAAAGCTTTCAGGATGCTATGGGTTCCCGACTAGACTTTAGCACGGCTTTCCACCCATAGACTGATGGGCAAACAGAGAGGGTGAATCAAGTGATAAAAGACATGCTCCGAGCTTGTATGTTGGATTTTAAAGGAAGTTGGGAGGATCACCTACCTTTGGTGGAATTCGCCTACAATAACAGTTATCAAGCAAGCATACAAATGGCACCTTTCGAAGCCTTATACGGAAGAAGTTGTAGATCCCCTTTGTATTGGGATGAAGTTGGAGAAAGAAAGATTTTGGGCCCCGAGTTGATTGAACGAACCGCGGATAGGTTTAAATTCAAATGCAAGTATGCACACGATCCCACAAGCACGGCATGCATGACATGAATTTACCGCGGCTTTCAAGAACAAGGTTGAGAGGTGGGACATATCCTACGATATGTTTTACCTCGCTTTTCACAAGAAAACAAGAACAAACATCCCACGAGGGGTCTCCCCTCACTCACAAGTGCAAATCATGAAGAAGGGCCTCCCTTCCCTCGCAAGTACATACATATCATGAAGAAGGGTCTCCCTTCCCTCGCAAGTGTATTGCATAAAGAAGGGTCTCCCTTCCCTCTCAAGGCATCTCACAAGCGCATCTCCACGTGGGAGCGTGAAGCCGAAGTCAAAGCAAAGTATCCCGAGTTGTTTGAATAGACTTGTGCATATGGCTTGTAATTTTGTTTTGATTTTGTGCATGTATGTATCGTCCAAATTTCGGGGATGAAATTTTTGTAAGGGGGGGAGAATGTAGCACCCCAGACTTTTCCATCTTTAAATGAATAAGTATTTCGTAGTTGAATGGCCTTCCGTGTAGTCTAATTAATAAATAGGGGAGAAATCAGAAATTCAGAAATGTCAAAAATGTGCGTTTTCGAGAGACGAATCCAACGCAAGTTGAATCGTCAAAATCGGACAAACGAGTCAAAAGATATGGCCAAAACAGTCGGGACCATACAGAGCACCGATCGCTCGGTCCAGTCAGCGACCGATCGGTCCAAAAACGATCGATCGGTAGCTATCGTACGGTCAAAAATTTTGTATGGGTAAAAATTTTCCAGAGAGCAGATTTTTGACTGGTCGCTCGGTCAGAACACCGATCGCTCGGTAGGCAACCGATCGATCGGTCATCACCACCGATCGCTCGGTCTTCGCGTTTTTGCAGAAATTTCATTAAGGGCTTTTTCGTCTTTTGGGGGTTAAACCCTTTCTTCTTAAGGCTTGCACGAGCCTTAGGGATTCATTTACCATACTTATGAGATTTTGAGAGTTTGAGAGAGGAGAAGAGACTCTAACCTAAGGTTTTGTTTTTGAGGAGAAATCAAAGGGGGTTTAAGAACCCTAGATCATCCTCAACTTGGATTGCTTCAAGTTCATGGCTCAAGCTTGGGTGGGGTGCATTCTCCAAGCTAGGGCAGCACTCACTCACATTTTTCAAAGGGGTTTCTTCCCCAACACAAGTCTCCTTCAAGCAAAGGGTTCCGCTTTTCAAGTGGAAGCTCCAATCAAGGTTTACAACCAAGATCAAGCCTTGATTTAAGGTTAGTACACCCTACTAACTTTCCCTAGCAATAATCTAGGTTTTTCCTTATGAAATGTGATTTATGCTATTATGGTTGCTTTCTTGTGAAATGTATCATTCCTAATAAATATAAACAAGATAAAGAAATGGTATGGATGCTTGGATGGATATTGGATGTGGCGATTGGATGCCGAATGGGTGATGTATGGTATGTGTGGGTTGTGGATTGGAGAATGGAGGATGGGCATTGCACAAATAATAAACTTACCTTTGTGTGATTGAATGGAAAATATGCACTAAAAGGATGGAAATGAACCATGAAGGAAAATAGCATACTATGTGTTTGACAAAATACCTAAACTATGAATAAATGGTTTAAATGAAGAATATGAAAATGGGTTTTATGCATGCGTTCTTATAAATGATAAATTGATCAAATGTTATGGAAATTACTTAAGTTACCTATGTTCACATCATGGAATGAAATGTAATGCCATATCTCTCTTGTCACCCGCATTCCCACGTTTGTCACTATTGGCATGCACATGAGCACGCATGCACACATAACCGAGTTTTTCGAGAGCATATGCATCTAATAATAACAACAATAAAATATTGCATATCAAGGAGGTTGGTAGCCCAGGGAGAATTCGGGTACTAGCCTCTGGCTCACAAGAAAACTAAACAAGTAATAAAAATCATCTATTGTCAAGGAGGTTGGTAGCCCAGGGAAATTCGGGTACTAGCCTCTGGCTCACAAGAAAACCAAACATTGCATATCAAGGAGGTTGGTAGCCCAGGGACATTCGGGTACTAACCTCTGGCTTACAAGTGCATTGCATATCAAGGAGGTTGGCAGCCCAGGGAGATTTGGGTGCTAGCCTCTGGCTCACAAGTTACAAGATGGAAATTTACAAGATGATGATCATGCATTCATGCATGCACACATACATGATTTCTACGAGGCATACCGAGACATGACGTGGGTTTTCAAGCATGGGTTTTATCGGTGTTTTGCATTCATGCACGCACTTCTAGATGATTGTATTGTACCATGCCAAACACTGTTTAGTTTGTGATACTTCTATTACTGCTTTATATGGTATTACTATTACATGTGTTATTATTGTTATGGCTAGCTAGTAGCTTGTACTCGCTGAGTATTCCATGCTCAGCCGTACTTTCATAACGGCAGGTGCACGAGCCCCTCTTGACATCTGTGATCAGGGTCCTTGGATAGAGGAGGACTACGGGGAGGAAGAACCGTATGAGGATCTAGTAGTCGAGCCTCAGGTGGAGGCGAGAGACTTAGACCATTGGCCCCACGGGGGTGACTATGGAGCGAGATAGTGTTGGGTCTTATGTATTTTGATATTTTGATAGGTGGGCCTGTCCACCTTAGACTTATACGTGTTTTGTACTTATGTTAACTTGGAATACTATATTTTGGATCATTATAAAGAAAAGAAAATTTTAGTTTTCGCTTCCGCAAATTTTGTTTAGCTTCCGCGCTCTGATTATCATTGTTTAGTACTTTATTTATCTTGTTTACTACAGGATGGTTCGGCAGGTACGAAGTGTCACGCCTAAATTATCCCTAAACTCCTAGGGGTATTTTAGGGCGTGACATCCTTTGACAGTACCCTTCATGGGCTGTTTTCCCTTAGATTTAGAAGAAGATGGAGCTTGAGGAGGAGGGGTAAAAGTGGAGGCTCTAGTAGCCAAGCTAACCAAGAAATTGTTGATCTTCTTAAGCTCATCAGTGGCTCTTAGAGTAATTGTTGCTGACAAAGAGTCTTGTTCAGTCATGTCAAGAAGTAGCTTCCCTTGGGTCTTCAATTGGAGTGCTGAAGAGTCCACTTACCCTTGTATCACCTTTGTTACTTTGTCCAACTTTATGAATTCCATCATTTGATCTCCTTCCAACCTGTGGAGTAAAGAAGTCACTATATCCACTCTATTCTTAGTGACAGAACAGTCCATGTTCACAGTCCCTAGGACTGAATAAGCTGCATCAATCCTTTCCTTCATCTCTTTATGGACAGCAGCTATAGAAGCTTCAGTTGAGGACATCCTTTCTCTCAATTCAGCTCTAAAATTAGCCGAGGATCCCTCTAGGAATGCAAGCCTGTCCCTTACTTCTTTCTGTAGACCAAGGGCTTAGGCTTCTGGGATCTCCAATCTTTCTCTCATTTTAGCTATGAAGCTGATCATTCTAATGCTAATGGAGTCCAGCTTGCCCATCAAGAGACTGAGAACATCATCAGAAATGGAAGTTCTGAAAGGGTGCTTAGGTTGAGCAGAAGAACCACCAACCTCAAAGTGAGGAGTGGGGGCTCTAAGAGGAGAAGAGGGAGGAGAGAAGGATACTCTAGCAAGGGATGGAGTAGGAGATGGAGAATGGAGGGGCTGATCAAGAGGTGGATCAATAGGAGGATCAGAAACAGAGGGGGTAAGAGGAGGTTCTAGATCAGCAGATGAAGGAGGCTGTGCAATGGAGGAGGAAGGCTGAGTGCCAGAATTTTTGGGAAACCATTTTTAGAGTTCCTGATTCCACTGATATCCCATCTTATCTAGTGTAGTTGGGGTGTAGATATCATAGTGGGTAGGGTGAATGACTTCAAGTGTGGAGTCAAAAGAGAGTTCGAAGTGTTTAAAAATAATGGTAAGAAGCTGTCAATAGGGAAGACAGGCATTCTTCTTGGGGACGCATTCCACCATGTTGTGAAAGATTAGGTAGCAAAGATCAAGAGGTTTGGTGGTCAGAACACACCAAATAAGAAAGAGATCAAAATACAATAGGTAATTTCTACTACCTTTCCTAGGAAAAATGTTATAGGAGATAATGTGATGAATCAGTCTGGCATCCAAAGTCAGACTGTTAAGAGTGGGTAGAGAATCTTTGGTAATTTCTTTAGAACTGATACGATTAAGTGCTTCAATTGGTTCAAATCCAGGATAATTTGGCCAATTTTTGGAAGCAAACATCTCTATGCTTCCAGCGGGGATAGAGAGAATGGAAGTTAGAATCTCCATGGATAGGGTGATGTCCTTGCCACAGACATAGGAAATGAATGTGTTGGTGGAAGGACTAAATTAAAGGTGAGAGTAGAAAAGCTTGACTAATTCAGGGAACATGGGTTCCTTGAATGAAAGGAGTTAGAGCCATCCTACAGTTTTAAAGAGCTCGCAAATGTGACCTAGGCCCTACTCACCTAGAACATCAGAGTTGAGGACCTTACCATACACGATGGATCTGGTATGGATGATGTCTCTGTATTTCTTTGCAGCTTTTCTGGTCTTGAAGCATGAGGTAGGAGCTTCTTCTTCCACGGTGGGTTCCTTGGGATGTGTGTCAAGGCATCATGACTTTGTTACCTCCCATATCTATGAAATGAGATTCCTAAGTCGGATATGTTAGAAACCCAGGTTGCTTAACTCCATTTGCGGATCAGTCAACTTTGAGGATAATTTGTTCCATAACTAAAACTGAAATTAGAAATTCTAACTCCAGAAATGTTCCCCTTTGAAAGATGAATCCAACGCAAGTTGAATCATCAAAATCCGACAAACGAGTCAAAAGTTATGACCAAAACACCGAAGTAGGGAAAAAATGAGGAAAATCAGCAAATATGCAGAACACAGATCAACCGATCGACCGTTCCAAGGACCGATCGATCGGTGGCCTACCGCTTGACCGCTAAGATAACCAATCGACCACTCTACACACCGGTCGACCGCTATCGTACTAACTTTGTATGGGGTTATTTTCCAGAGAGGGTCTTTCGGACAGATCGACCGCTCTCCATGACTGGTAGACCGCTCCTCTACGAATTTACTTGATTTGGTCCTTTTAAGCAAATCATTAAGGGTATGATGGTCTTTGACCATCCCCTTTGTTATACTAACCCAATTTCAGGGTTGAGGGTTTCACAAACCCTCAAGTGTGCATTTGAGAGAGAGTGAGAAGAAGAGAAAGGGGATTCTAACCTAGGGTTTGGATTTGAGAAGAAATCAAAGGGTTTGAAGACCCTAGATCACCTCAAGCTTGGATTTCTTCAAGTTCACGGCTCAAGCACTTGAGGAGCTCATTCTCCAAAGCTAGGGCAGCGTTCAACCTCGGCTCTTGCAAGGGGTTCTCTTCCTCTTTTCAAGGTCGGTACCTTTTGCTATCCTCCTAGTCATGGTTTTTCTCTTTTCCTTCCTTATTCATTGTTTTCACTCATCTATAACTATGCTATGAGTTGAGATGTGCAAATGGAGTTGGATGTTGGGCGAAGGATGCCAAGTGAATGTGATGTGATAAATGAAATGGGGAGGGTATTGTGCCAATAATAAACATAAATGGATCTTGTGAAAATAAACCCACCTAGAAAAGCAAAGAGTAAGATTTAACAAATAATGAAAACACCACTTGTTTGATGAAATGCCAAGGTGAAGAAAATGGGTTGTAAATCAAGGAATGTATGCTTATATGCTCAAGGAATTGCTAGGGCCTATGATAGTGTGATTACTTGCTTTCCCCAAATTGCATGAATAATTACTTGCTCAATAAATGATGTTCTATGTATTGCTAAAATCCCTAAATGTCATATTTAATTTCAAATAAAAGCATGCACACGATTACACGAGCACGACATGCATGACATGGTTTACCAATGATTTTCAGGAACAAGGTTTAGAGGTGGGACATATCTTACGATATATTTTACCTCAATTTTGACAAGAGGAGAAGGACTAGCATGACATAGGAGGGAGTTTAGACCCCCATCCATGAGGAGTCTCCCCTCACTCACAAGTACATTTCATTAAAGAAGGGTCTCCTTTCCCTCTCATGTGCATTTCATCAAAGAAGGGTCTCCCTTCCCTCTCAAGTGCATAGCATAAAAGAAGGGTCTCCCTTCCCTCTCAAGTGCATCTCACAAGCTCATCTCACAAGTACATGAGCATTTTTAATTTCCAAGCAAGCACGCATGACACGCATGACATGGCACGCTCAAAAAGATCAAGCAAGACAGACATGACAAGTTTTTCAGGCACGAAAAGGGTATTTTGAGTCAAGTCAACTGCACGATGATTTCAAGAGATTTATCGGCTTTTATGTGATGCAAGCATGACTATAAACTGCTTTACTATCCTATTATCCTATGAATTGCTTCTTGCGTTATATGTTGCTATTGTTATGCTATGACTGTTGGTTAGTATTTGGTACCCGCTGAGTATTCCATGCTCAACCATACTTCTCATGTCGGTAGGTGATAGTGGAGCAGCTACTCCTTTTGATATCTGCGTCCCAGGCCCTTGGGTAGAAGAAGAGTACGTCGAGGAACCTATGGAGGAACCTCCAGTTGAGGGCTACTATTAGAGGTGATAGATTCTGAATGAGTCAGTGGTATGAGCTTGAGAGACTATATGTATGTATTTTGGCGGGCATGTCCGCACCTTCTTCTGGTTTCTTTTTGTACAAAACTGGGATCATGTATATATACTTAGATTTTTTTGGTTAGACTTCCGCTATGCTTTGTCATTTATGTTTCCCCTATTGTTGTCCTCTATTGTATATGCTCCAGGTATTTTGTAGGTTGGTTGTCGAGCAAGTCATGTAGGTCATGACAAGTCGTCCAAGATTCACTTTAACTCCTAGGGTGGGTTTTGGGTCGCAACAGAGGTGGTATCAGAGCCTAGGCCTTAGGTCTTTAGGGTCACTTAGAATCTGGTACAATGGATTGACAAGAGCTTATGCTAGGAAGTAAGTTAGGAAGGAAGTAAGTCGGAAGCGAGTCATGATTCCAAGTGTAAGACTAAACTTTAGTCTTAGTCTAAATGGTTGTTTCAACCAAGTAAGGGTCTTAGAAATGCTAGAACACCAAAGTATAATATGATTAATACTCTGATGACTTGATGTGATGTATGCTAGTATTATGCAATTAATACAAATTGAATGATGATGAACTGAACCAATGCAATAAATTTTGGTTTCAAGTTAGACTCATGTGGTGCTATTGTTCTTAGGACGTTAGTCATGAGGCGGGGCACACGGGGTCGTGGGCCACACACCAGAGCTTCATCTTCTTCTAGAGATGAGGATGAGCAGCCGAACCTCTCTCAGGTCTTAGGCTCTATTGCTGAGACACTCGCCATATTGGCGGCTCGACAAACTATACCATCATCAGTAGCACCTACTCCACCGCCCGCAGCTTCAGTACATCGTACCGCCAGAGTTGAGGCATTTCGGAGATTGAGGCCTCCATCATTCCATGGGAGTGTGGACCCTCTGGCTGTAGAGGCATGAATTCTCCAGTTGGAGAAGATATTTGCAGTTCTCTCTCCGATAGGAGAAGAGAAAGTGGCGTGGGCAGTTTTCATGCTTGAGGGTGAGGCACACCACTGGTGATTATCTGCCTTGAGGACTCAGGATTTGACTAGGCAAGGTCAGCCCTGGACTTGGGAGGAGTTCAAGGATACTTTTTACAAAAATTACTTCCCAGTTAGAGCACAGGAAAAGAAAGAGAGAGAATTCATCAACCTGGAGCAAGGTTCGATGTTGGTGGCTCAATATGAGGTCAAGTTCTTGGAGCTATCACGCTTTGCGACTCATATGATCACCACAGAGGCAATGAAGGTGAGGAGATTTGAGCAAGGGCTCAAGGATGTTATTATGGAGAAAGTCTCAGCTTTAGGCATGCTACCTACCCTGAGGTATTAGACAAGGCCTTGCTGATCGACACAAATTTTAAGGCTGTGTCCAAGAAAAGGGAGTTGGTGAGAGGCTAACCTAGTTGTTCAGCACCTCCAGAGAGGCGGGCTCGTACCGGCCCTTATCAGTACACATGGCCAACACCACCTCAGCATGCGTGGTTAGCACCACCGATGAGGCCATCTTATGTGCCTCCAGTCCCTCAGGCGCCACGACCTCAGGCTCTTCCGGCCCCACGGTCGATTGCACCTTAGGTAGCGAGATATGCTCCACCTCAGGCCCCTTCGACCTACACATATGAGGTCTGCACGTCTTGCGGCCGAAGGCACCTGGCAAGAGATTGCCAGAAGGCATCGGTTGGATGTTTTCATTGTGGTCGCCAGGGCCACATGATCAGGGATTGCCCTAGCCGGCATTTACCAGGCCCGTCTCCAGGTATTAGGCCCCTAGCACTCCCAGCGGGATCATACTAGGCGTCATCTCAGACTTCCCGGTCTACACCTCAGTCTCGCCAGGCGAACCAGGGGCGAGTATTCGCCTTGACAGAGGGTGATGCACTTGCATCTGATGATGTGGTGCAAGGTACACATTTAGAGTTATTCGTGTAGAGACCCTGAATCTTTTTCATGTTTTTACTTTATTATATTAGGGGTATTATAGTCCTTGTGATGTTTTGATGTTTATGGTATTATATATTTATTTGGTGTGGTGTAAACTAGGCTTAATCAAACTTGTAACGGAGGGATGTCATATCACACCCTAAACTTTAGGAAGCTCTAGTTTTGGCACCATTTACTAGAATTGAGTGATTCTTGAACCATTAGAAAGGTGTGGGAACCCTCTTCGAAGTTCATGTTTAATGTTTTTCCTTATTTTGAGTTTAAGCCAAGTCAATGGTGGGTTTTATCTGATGGAATTACAGATCAGTCAACTTTGGGGACAATTTAGTCTATTAATTAAGTGGAATTTAGAAATTTTAAAATGCCAAAAATGTTCGTTTTCAAAAGATAAATCCAACGCAAGTTGAATCGTCGAAATCCGACGAACGAGTCAAAAGTTATGGTCGAAACAGTAAAGCGGGTCAAAAATCTATAGGCAACCGATCGCTCGGTCAGAAGTAGCGATCGATCGGTCCAAAACTGATCGATCGGTATCTATCGACTGGTCCAGAATTTTGTATGAGGAAAATTTCCAAAGAGTGCTTTTTTGATCGATCGACCGGTCAAGAGCACCGATCGCTCGGTTGAGAACCGATCGCTCGGTCATAACCACCGATCGCTCGGTCCTTCGTGTTTTTGCAGAATTTTAGTAAGGGCTTTTTGGTCTTTTGTTCTCAGACCTTGGGGCTATAAATAGGGGGTCCTACTCGAAATATTAAAATACTCTACCTATTTCTAACCTAATTTGGCAAAAAGGGGGAGAAAACCTAGGGTTTGAGGGAGAGGGTTGCTTGGAGAAGAAGGAGGTTGCTAGAAGATTGAGAGGAAAGCTTGGAGATCGTCCTCAAAGCTTCTCCAAATCTCCTCGGGAGCATTTTGAATCCAAGAGAAGGATTCCTAAGGTCGATATACTATCCTAATCAACTCTATTTTAATTTTTTGTGAATATTAATTTGATAGAAATGATAGAATAGAGATTAAATGTATTTTTCCCAAATTTTCTATGAAGTAAGCTAATTATTGATGGAAATGTGGATGAAAATGTGGATTGGATGTGGATAGAATATATGGAGGATGAGAAATGTATGGAGGATGAGATTAATATGTGGATGTAAATAGTGAATTGATTGAATGGATGAATTATGGTTTGATGAATGCTTGAAAATATAGAAGGGAAATGGATTCATATTATGCGTACAGAAGGTGTTTGTGAAAATGCTTGAAAGGATAAATGCTATTATACTCTTATGAAATGGTGGTAAATTGATTATGAATTGCGATATGAATTATGATAAGATATGTATATGTGAATTGTTTGTTAAGTATGTTTAATTATTTTCATGGAAATTGATAGTCGGGAAGGTAAGAACTTAGAGGAACATCTCTCAAACCGGGAATTCTCTAACTATTTGGTATGGGACAGTATAGTGGAATTTCCATGGTGGGAGATCGGAATCTAAGCAATTACCAACTAGAATGTTAATTTCGACAGTTAAGCACATATGCACGTGTATGTTAAGATAAGAGTCTCACAAGTCACACATGTGGACCACAAGCATGAGCATGGCATACGTATGACATTCTGAATAAGCATAAGCATGGCATGGTCCGTATCCGCCAAGAACGGCATGTCAATTACATTTGATTCTTAGGCATGGTCCGTATCCGCCAAGAACGGCATGTCAACCATTTGATTCTTAGACATGGTCCGTATCCGCCAAGAACGGCATGTCACATCATTGTATGATCTGAATAAGTGCATAAGCATAAACATCTCACAAGCACGTGGTCTTATAAACATAAGCAACTCATAAGTGTATTGTCTTCCAAGTCTAAGATTCTCACAAGTACACAGTCAAGGTGATGATATGATGTATATGCGCACACGTTCTTCCGCACTCTGATTATGCTATTATGTTATTGGATATGTTTCTAACTAAGTACAGGTATCTTATTATTGTTGGTTGGATTTTATATACACTGAGTGCCTTTGTACTCAGCCAGACTTCGTCTTGGCAGGTTTAGAGCAGGAGTACACGGCGGAGCTGTGGGTTGAGGAAACATACGCAGAGGAAGGAGGTGAAGGTGAGCCTTCTGAGGAGGGAGCCAAAGACTTGGGTGGCTACACCTCTTAGTTTTTATTTCATTTGATTGAGAGAGTGTATTAGACTTGAGTAGATGTTGCTTAGTAGACTTTTATAGTTGTGTATCAGACTCTTTGGTTTTAGTGGGTTGTATTTGTTGACTATAGACTCGTGCTATTTAGTTGGTTACAGTTGATATATCAGAAATTTTATTATCCTCATTTTTGGAGACTCGTCTTAGTGTGCCTTGCATGTCGTGGATTTTAAGCAGGTTTAAGTAATGTGGCGATCCCAAAGTCGTATTTTAGCCTTGTAGGATTTTGGGGTCGTTACAATTCGTTTACCCGCGATTGTCATGATATGTCTTATTCCTTGTGTACGTAGGTGGCGTGCTATGTATATATCTATCTACCTATATATATGATGTTGATGCATGGATTGACTTAACTAGCTAAAATTTCAGGAACCTTACTAGTCAAAGAGTGTTGATCGATACCGGGTCTACGCATTCATTTGTCTCACCGAGCTTTTCTCAAGGCTTTTCCTTCGAGCCTAGCTAGTTGGAACTAGAGTTAGCCATTTTGACTCCTCTCGGCAAGACAGTAGTGGCAGATAAAGTGTATAGGAATAGTGTGGTTCAAGTGGGGAGCCACGAGTTGGCGGTTGACCTAATCATCCTCAGATTTCAAGACTTCGACGTTAAATTGGGGATGGATTGGTTAGCAGTGCATCATGGGCATCTGTCCTGTTTTGAGAAGATGGTACTCTTCAAACCGGTGGAAGGGAAGCCATTCCATTTTCGGGGGTTGAAAAGTAGAGATATTGCCCGTCTTACGGCATTGAGCCTAGCGAACCCCGAGGCAAAGGACTCTTCGACTATTCCAGTCATGAGGGAATTCCTGGATGTATTTCCAGAGGAGTTGCCAGGGTTACCTCCAGACAGGGAGATTGAGTTTGTGATCGAGCTTGCACCAGGCACAGCTCCTATCTTTCGGGCTCCGTACAGAATGGCCCCGATTGAACTCAAGGAGTTGAAGACTCAGTTGGAGGAATTGCAAGGCCTTGGTTTCATTCGACCAAGTGTCTCACCGTGGGGTGCCCCGGTGTTATTTGTTAAGAAGAAGGATGGCTTGATGCGGATGTGCATCGATTACCGGTAGTTGAACAAAGTCACTATAAAGAATAGGTATCCATTGCCTAGGATTGACGACTTGTTCGGTTAGTTAAAGGGAGCAAGACTTTTCTCTAAGATCGATCTTCGATCGGGTTACCACCAGTTGAAGATTAAGGTCGAGGATGTTCCCAAAACTACTTTTTGGACTCGGTACGGACACTACGAGTTCTTGGTGATGTCTTTTGGTCTCACGAATGCGCCGGCAGCCTTTATGGATTTGATGAAATGAGTGTTCCGATCATACCTTGATCGATTCGTGATAGTGTTTGTCGATGACATCTTGGTATATTCCTAGACATTGGAAGATCACCTGCGAGACCTTTACCTTGCTTTGAAAATACTGAGAGAGCACAAGCTGTACGCCAAACTTAGAAAGTGTGAGTTGTGGTTGGAAGAGGTGGCATTCTTAGGCCACGTTGTTTCCGTAGAAGGTATCTTGGTAGATCCGAAGAAGATAGAGGCAGTCCTGAGTTGGACGAGGCCCAAGAGTGTTACAGAGATATGCAGCTTTCTTGGGTTGGCAAGCTACTACATGAGATTTGTTGAGGGTTTCTCCAGCCTTGCAGTGCCGCTTACATATTTGACAAGGAAGAATGCCAAGTTTGTATGGAGTGACAAGTGCGAAATCAGTTTCACAGAGCTGAAGAAGAGGCTTACCACAGCTCCCATCCTTACTGTGCCATCCGGACATGTTGGTTATGAGGTGTACAGTGATACCTCGCATGTTGGACTTAGGTGTGTGCTCATGCAGAACAAGAAGGCCGTTGCCTATGCATTAAGGCAATTGAAGGAGCATGAAAAGAATTACCCCACACATGACTTGGAGCTTGCAGCAGTCGTGTTTGCACTCAAGATCTGGCGATACTACCTTTACGGGGTAGAATTCTATGTGTTCACGAATCACAAGAGCCTCATGTATCTCTTTTCCCAAAAGGAGCTGAATCTGAGGCAACGGTGTTGGATGGAATTTCTGAAAGACTATGAGTGCACCATCCAATAACACCCAGGCAAAGCAAATGTTGTAGCAAACGCTTTGAGTAAAAGACCTCCGGGTTTGTTGGCCCACATGTTGGTGCAAGAATGGAAGCTATTGGAAGGTTTGGAAAATCTAGACATCAGCGTGAATGACTCTGTCCACAGTCCTGTCTTGGCAAATATCACGGTCCGGTCGTACATTATAGACTTGATCCAAGAGTATCAAGCCACGGATGCTGAATTGTTGGCTTTTCGGGATAAGAAAGTTGTCAGGGGTAGTGAGGACTTCTCTCTCACTAGTCGAGGTGCTATTACGTTTAAGGGAAGACTTTGTGTCCCAGCCAATCCAGATCTTCGGAGAGAGATTATGGATGAAGCCCATCGTGCGAAGTACATAGTGCATCCTGGGGGTACTAAGATGTACCAGAACCTCAAGAATCACTTTTGGTGGTGAAATATGAAGAGGGATGTTGCGGAGTATATAGCATGGTGCTTGGTGTACCAACAGGTAAAGGCAGAGCACTTGAGACCGGTGGGTCTATTGCAGTCTCTCTCGATTCCCGAGTGGAAATGGGAGCACATCTCCATGGATTTCATTGTTGGGTTACCAAAGACGGTAAGGAACTCAGATGCGATATGGGTTGTGGTGGACCGTTTGACAAAGTCCGCGCATTTCTTACCCTATCAGACTACTTTCAACACTAGTCACTTGGCCACACTATATATCAAGGAAGTGGTTAGGTTGCACGGGGTGCCAGTCAGTATTGTGTCAGATCGGGATCCAAGATTCACATCAAGATTTTGGAAAAGCTTTCAGGAATCTATGGGTTCCCGACTTGATTTCAGCACCACCTTTCATCCTCAAACGGAAGGACAAACTGAGAGAGTGAACTAAGTTATCGAAGACATACTTCAGGCATGTATGTTAGATTTCAAAGGCAGTTAGGAAGAGCACTTGCCTTGGCTGAATTCACCTATAATAATAGCTACCAGGCAAGCATCCAAATGGCACCATTTGAGGCCTTGTATGGGCGAAGCTGCAGGTCTCCTCTCTACTGGGATGAGGTAGGAGAGAGAAAGGTGTTAGGTCCAGAATTGATCGAACAAACGGCGAGTATAGTCAAGATCATCCGAGATCGGTAGAAAGCCTCTCAAGATCGTCAGAAGAGCTATGTGGACACGTGCCGTAGAAACTTGGAATTTTAGGTTGGGGATCAAGTCTTTGTGAAAGTATCTCCTAGCAAGGGGATCATGAGATTTGGCAGGCGAGGCAAAGCTCAGTCCTCGATATGTTGGGCTGTTTGAGATTATCACCCGAGTTGGTGAAGTTGCTTAACGGGTGGCTCTTCGACCTCACATGGCCGCAGATCACAACGTTTTCCATCTTTCTATGCTTCGGAAGTACATTGCGGACCCTTCGCATGTTATAGATTTGGAACCGTTGGAAATCCGAGAAGATCTCACTTTGATTGAAAAGCCGGTCCATATCTTGGATCAGAGAGATCAAGTCCTTCACAACAAGACTATTCCATTGGTTCTTGTGCAATGGCAGCATCATGCTCGGGAAGAGCCTACATGGGAGCGTGAAGCTCAAATCAAAGCAAAGTATCTAGAGTTGTTTGAATAAGCTTTTGTTTATGCTATGTAATTTTGTTGTGGTTTTGTAATGCAAGTATCGTTCAAATTTCGATGATGAAATTTTTATAAGGGGGGAGGATGTTGAACCCCAGAACTTTTGTATATATCTTGGGATGTGTGTCAAGGCATGATGCCTTTGTAACCTCCCATATCTATGAAATGAGATTCCTAAGTCGGATATATTAAAAACCCGGGTTGCTTAACTCCATTTGCGGATCAGTCAACTTTGAGGATAATTTGGTCTATAAATAAAGTTGAAATTAGAAATTCTAAAATACCAAGAATGTTCCCCTTTGAAAGCCGAATCCAACGCAAGTTGAATCGTCAAAATCCGACAAACAAGTCAAAAGTTATGGCCAAAACACCGAAGTAGGGAAAAAATGAGGAAAATCAGCAAATAAGCAGAACACAGATCAACCGGTCGACCGCTCCAAGGACCGATCAACCGGTAGCCTACCGCTCGACCTCTAAGATGACCGATCGACCGCTCACCTACCGGTCGACCGCTCTACCCACCGGTCGACCGCTATCGCACTAACTTTGTATGGGGTTATTTTCCAGAGAGGGTATTTTGGACCGATCGACCGCTCTCCATGACCGGTCGACCTCTCCTCTACGAATTTGCTTGATTTGGTCCTTTTAAACAAATCATTAAGGGTATGATGGTCTTTGACCATCCCCTTTGTTATACTAACCCAATTTCAGGGTTGAGGGTTTCACAAACCCTCAAGTGTGCATTTGAGAGAGGGTAAGAAGAAGAGAAAGGGGATTCTAACCTAGGGTTTGCATTTGAGAAGAAATCAAAGGGTTTGAAGACCCTAGATCACCTCAAGCTTAGATTTCTTCAAGTTCACGGCTCAAGCACTTGAGAGCTCATTCTCCAAAGCTAGGGCAGCGTTCAACCTTGGCTCTTGCAAGGGGTTCTCTTCCTCTTTTCAAGGTCGGTACCTTTTGCTACCCTCCTAGTCATGGTTTTTCTCTTTTCCTTATTCATTGTTTTCCCTCATCTATAACTAAGCTGTGAGTTGGGATGTGCAAATGGAGTTCGATGTTGGGCGAAGGATGTCAAGTGAATGTGATGTGATGAATGAAATGGGGAGGGTATTGTGCCAATAATAAACATAAATGTATTTTGTGAATTTAAATCCACCTAGAAAAGCAAAGTGTAAGATTTAACAAATAATGAACACACCACTTGTTTGATGAAATGCCAAGGTGAAGAAAATGGGTTGTAAATCAAGAAATGTATGCTTATATGCTCAAGGAATTACTAGGGCTTATGATAGTGTGATTACTTGCTTTCCCCAAATTGTATGAATAATTACTTGCTTAATAAATGATGTTCTATGTATTGCTGAAATTCCCAAATGTCATATTTAATTTCAAATGAAAGCATGCACACGACTACACGAGCACGTACCGATGATTTATAAGAACAAGGTTTAGAGGTGGGACATATCTTACGATATGTTTTACCTCGATTTTGACAAGAGGACAAGGACTAGCATGGTATAGGAGGGAGTTTACACCCCCATCCATGAGGGGTCTCCCCTCACTCACAAGTACATTTCATTAAAGAAGGGTCTCCCTTCCCTCTCAAGTGCATTTCATTAAAGAAGGGTCTCCCTTCCCTCTCAAGTGCATAGCATAAAAGAAGGGTCTCTCTTCCCTCTCAAGTGCATCTCACAAGCGCATCTCACAAGTACATGAGCATGTTTAATTACCAAGAAAGCACGCATGACACGCATGACATGGCACGCTCGACAAGATCAAGCAAGATAGACATGACAAGTTTTTCAAGCACGAAAAGGGTATTTTGAGTCAAGTCAACTGCACGATGATTTCAAGAGATTTATTGGCTTTTATGTGATGCAAGCATGACTATAAACTGGTTTACTGTCCTGTTATCCTATGAATTGCTTCTTGCGTTATATGTTGCTATAGTTATGCTATGACTGTTGGTTAGTATTTGGTACTTGCTGAGTATTCCATGCTCAACCGTGCTTCTCATGTCGGCAAGTGATAGTGGAGCGGCTACTCCTTTTGATATCTACGTCCCGGGTCCTTGGGTAGAAGAAGAGTACGTCGAGGAACCTGTGAAGGAACCTCCAGTTGAGGGCTACTATTAGAGGTGGTAGATTCTGAGTGAGTCAATGGGTGTGAGCTTGAGAGACTATATGTATGTATTTTGGCGGGCATGTCTGCACCTTCTTCTGGTTTCTTTTTGCACAAAACGTGGATCATGTATATATATTTAGAGGTTTTTGGTTAGACTTCCTCTGTGCTTTGTCGTTTATGTTTCCGCTATTCTTGTCCTTTATTGTATATGCTCCACGTATTTGGCAGGTTGGTTGTCAAACAAGTCATGTAGGTCATGACAAGTCATCCAAGATTCACTCTAACTCCTAGGGTGGGTTTTGGGTCGCGACACAAGATACCCCCTAGGAGTTAGGGATACCTTGACTCGTGACCGCCGTATCATACCTCCGATATTATACATAAGCCACACATGGAAACCTGTCAGAGTACCTGAACATACATAGCGGAAACTATACACAATGCACAGCAGAATTTAAAACACTAAACATAGCGGAAGTAAAGCAAATACTCCTTTACCTTGGTCCAAGTAGGAACCAACAAAATATACATGGGCATAAATATCCAAAAAGGTGGAGTGGACAAGTCCCACTCTCACATAACAAAATACTGCATCTTCCTAAGGCGATCAACAAAAGTTTCAGTCTCGGCACCTATCTACTGAACCATCGTCCTGGTAGTGATCCATGGAAGGCTCTGGGTCAAAGTACTCTTCCTTTACCCATGGTTCCGTGCCACAAAGATCAAATGGAGTTTGAGCTGTAGAGCCCCGGACCTTTTCACATTTAATGCATGACACTTTCGTTGCCATTTTGCCTTTAAAGAGGTATAATTAATAAATAAGGAAGAAATTAGAAATTCCAAAATGTCAGAAATGTTCCTTTTCGAAGTACGAACCCAAGGCAAGTTGAATCATCAAAATCGGACGAACGAGTCAAAAGATATGGCCAAAACAGTCTGGACCTGCAGGCAATCGATCGCTCGGTTATGCACTTGAGGACGAGCTTTGGAGAGGCACTAAGGACGTAGCTCGGAAGGCACTAAGGATGTAGCTCTGATAACGTGCTCTGACAAGGCACAGACAACGCATAGACAACGTACTCTGATAACGTAGCTCTAGCTCTAATAACGTATACGTTGTGCATCCGTTGTGCAACAGACAACGGGTACGTAGTGCAGCAGACAACGTGTACGTTGTACAGCAAATAACGTGTACGTTGTACAGCTCACGACGGGCACGTTGTACATAAGACAACGGACAACGAGCTCAGCACTATGCACAACACAACGTGACAACGTGTTCGGCACTATTCACAGCACAACGTGTTTGGCACTATTCACAGCACAACGTGTTCGGCACTATTCACAGCACAACGTGTTCGGCACTATTCACAGCTCAACGTGTTCGGCACTATTCACAGCACAACGTGTTTGGCACTATTCACAGCACAACGTACTTGGCACTATTCATAGCACAACGTGTTCAACACTATTCACAGCACAACGTGTTCGACACTATTCACAGCACAACGTGTTTGGCACTATTCACAGCACAACGTACTTGGCACTATTCACAGCACAACGTGTTCGGCACTATTCAAAGCACAACGTTTTCAGCACTATTCATAGCACAACGTGTTCGGCACTCGTGTTTTTGCAGAAATTTTAGTAAGGGTATTATGGTTTTTGTTCGGTTCACTCTTACCTTAAGAGTTTAACCCGAGCCTTTAGGGCTCATTCTCAACACTTAGAGGATTTGGGGGATTAGAAGAGAGGAGAAAGGGTTTCCTAAGCTAGGGTTTTGCTTTTGGAGAAGAATCAATGGGGTTTTGAGACCCTAGATCACTTCAAGTCCGGTTTTTCTCCAAGATCACGGCTCAAGCACTCGTGGAGAGCGTTCCCCAAGCTAGGGCAGCACCTCACGGTCGTTTTTGGAAGGGGTTTCTTCCTCATTTCTTCAAGGTCGGTACTTCTTACTACCCTCCTAGTTATAGCTTCCCTTTTTCCTTTGTTTCTCATTGTTTTCCTTCACTTATATATGTGTTATGAGATTGGTGGTATGAATGGTGAATGGAGATGGATGTTGGCGAATGGATGCCGTGTGGATGATGTGATGAACGAATGGGAAAGGGCATTGTACTAATAATGAACATACAAGTGTGATGTGAGCATAACCCACCTAGAAAAGCATGATCTAGGTTTAAGTGAATAGTGAACACACCCCATGTTTAATGAAATGCCAAGGTGAACAAAATAAATGATAAATTAAGGGAACCCATGCTTAATTGCTCTTGAAATTTGTTAGGGTTCATGATAGTGTGTTTCTTACATTTCTTAAAATGTGTAGATTATTACTCACTTAAATTGTTATATGCTATGCTTTGTGAATTACCCCAAATTTCCATATTTAATTCCAAATGCAAGTATGCACACGATCTCACGAGCACACATGAAATGACATGATTTACCGATGTTTTAAGTATGGGACGTAGAGGTGGGGCATATCCTAAGATATGTTTCACTTCGCTTTTGACAAGGGCAAGACAATCATGCATTGCATAGGGAAAGGTCTCCCATCCCCTCGTATGACATGCATAGCATGGCATGACACGCATAGCATAGCATAGCATGACACGCATAGCATAGCATCACATGACTCGCATAACTCTGCATGGCATGACACGCATGGATGCTAGTTGCGACGGGCTATGAACGGCAACTAGGCATTCACATTCCGCATGGATGCTAGTTGCGACGGGCTATGAACGGCAACCAGGCAAACCCATTTGCATATAGGGTACTAGTTGCGACGGACTATCAACGGCAACTAGGCATATCATTCAGTGTACAGGGTACTAGTTACGACGGGCTATGAACGGCAACTAGGCATGTGAACATTATTAAATTATGAACAAGCAAGCATGATACTCGCATGACGCGCATGACATGACATGGTACCCATGATGAAAGCATGACAAGCATGACACGGTTAACAAGTTCCCAATCACGCAAAGGGTATTTCAAGTCAAGTCAAGTGCACGATGTTTTCAAGGGTTTTATCAGTCTTTCTGAATGCAAGCATGAATATAAATTGCTTTACTTCCTTGTATGATATAAATTGTTCCTGTTCTATATATACAACTTGCTTCCTACTCTATGTATGCTATCTGTATACTATGACTGTTGGTTAGTATTTAGTACCCGCTGAGTATTCCTTGCTCAGCCGTACTTCTTATGTCGGCAGGTTCTGAGGGAGCTGCTGGTCCATTTGATGTTTGTGCTCCTGGTCCATGGGTGGAGGAGGAGTACGTCGAGGAGCCTTTTGAGGAACCTCCCGTAGAGGGTTATCAGTAGGTGGTGTTAGATTCTGAGTGGATTAGTTGTGGGTGAGCATGAGTGATTATATCCATGTATTTTGGCGGGCATGTCCGCACTTTCTTTGTTTTGATTTCTTTGTATTATACTTGGACCATGTGTATATACTTAGAGGTTGTTAGACTTCCGCTGTGTTTTATAGTTATGTTTCCGCTATCATCCTCTATTGTATATGCTCTGTGGGTTTTTGCAGGTTGGTTTGTCAAGCAAGTCATGTAAGCCATGATTTGTCGTCCAAAGTTCACTCTAACTCCTAGGGTGGGTTTTGGGTCGCGACAGAAGTGGTATCAAAGCTTAGGCTTTAGGTCTCTAGGGTCACTTAGAATCTTATACCACGGCTTGACAAGAGCATATGTTAGGAAACAAGTTAGGAAGGAAGTAAGTCGGAAGTGAGTCTGGTTCCAAGTGTAAGATTAAACTTTAGTCTTAGTCTAAAATGGTTGCTTTAACCAAGTACGGGTCCTAGGTACGCTTGAACACTAAAGTATAAGTATAATGTGATGAATACTCTGATGACTTGATGTGATGTATATGAGTATTATACAACTGATACAAATTGAATTATTGTGAAATGGCATTGAAATAAACTGTGATTTCAAGTTAGACTCATGTGGTGTTATTATTCTCAGGACTTTAGTCATGAGACTAAACAAAATGGGTCGTGGGCTACATATCAGAGCTTCCTCTTCTTCACGTGATGAGGATGAGCAGCCGGACCTCTCTCAGGTCTTAAGCTCTATTGCTGAGACACTCGCCATACTGGCGGCTCGGCAGGCTATACCATCATCGGCGGCACCTACTCCACCGCCGCAGCTCCAGTACATCGTACCGCTGGAGTTGAGGCATTCAGGAGATTGAGGCCTCCACCATTCCATGGGAGTGTGGACCCTCTTGCTGCGGAGGCATGGATCCTCCAGATGGAGAAGATATTTGCAGTGCTCTCTCCTACAGAGGAAGAGAAAGTAGCATGGGCAGTGTTCATGCTAGAAGGTGAAGCCCACCATTGGTGGTTGTCCGCATTGAGGACACGAGACTTGACCATGCAAGGTCAACCGTGGACTTGGGAGGAGTTTAAGGATACGTTCTATAAGAAGTATTTCCCGGTTGGAGCTCGGGAAAAGAAAGAGAGAGAATTCATCAACCTTGAGCAAGGTTCGATGTCTGTGACCGCTTTTGAGGCCAAGTTCTCAGAATTGTCGAGATTTGCGCCTCATATGGTTGCTACTGAGGCAATGAAGGCGAGAAGATTTGAGTAAGGGCTCAAGGATGTTATTATGGAGAAGGTTTCTGTTTTCAGGCATGCTACCTACCCTGAAGTGGTAGACAAGGCCTTATTGGTCGAGGCCAATTCTGAAGCGGTGTCTAAGAAGAGAGAGTTGGCGAGAGGCCAAGCCAGTAGTTCAGCACCTCCAGAGAGGCGGGCTCGTACCGGCCCTTATTAGTATACATGGCCAGCACCACCGATGAGGCCGACTTATGCGGCCCCAGCACCACGACAGTACGTGCCACAGGCACCTCGACCTCAGGCTCTCCCGGCCCCACAGCCAGTTGCACCTCAGGTGGCGAGATATGCTCCACCTCAGGCCCCTCCTACCCGCACATACGAGGCCTACCCTTCATGCGGCCGAAGGCACCCAGCAGGGGATTGCCTAAGAGCATCGGGTGGATGTTTTCACTGTGGTCGCCAGGGCCACGTGATCAGGGATTGTCCTACCCGGCATTTACCAGGCCAGTCTCAGGGGATTAGGCTACCAGCACGCCCAGCAGGATCATATCAGGCATCATCTCAGACTACCCGGTCTACACCTCAGTCTCGCCAGGCGAACCAGGGGCGTGTATTTGCTTTGACAGAGGGTGATGCACTTGCATCTGATGATGTGGTGCAAGGTACGCGTTTGGAGTTATTTTCTTTATTCGGGATTGTTATGTTATGCTATATTCTTTGTGTACGTACTCGGCATGTTCTATATGTATATATACCTACACGTATACACTGTTGATGCATGGATTAACTCCGCTAGCTAAAATTTCAGGAACCCTACTAGTCAATGAGTATTTGGCTCGAGTGTTGATTAATACCGGGTCTACTCATTCGTTTGTCTCGCTGAGTTTTTCAGAAGGCTTTTCTGAGGAGCCTAGACAGCTAAAACCGGAGTTAGCCATTTCGACTCCCCTCAGCAAAACAGTATTGGCAGATAAAGTGTAAAGAAATAGTGTGGTCCAAGTTGGAAGCCACGAGTTGGCGGTTGATCTCATCGTCCTTGGATTCCAAGACTTTGATGTTATATTGGGAATGGATTGGTTAGCAGCACATTATGGGCATGTAGCTTGCTTTGAGAAAATGGTACTCTTCAAGCCAGTAGAAGGAAAACCATTCCACTTTCGCGGGTTAAAAAGTAGATATATTGCTCGTTTTGCGGCGTTAAGCTTAGCTAACCCCGAGGCAAAGGACTCATCGACTATTCCGGTTGTGAGTGAGTTCCTGGATGTATTTCCAGAGGAGTTGCCAGGATTGCCTCCAGACAGGGAGATTGATTTTGTGATCGAGCTTACACCAGGCACAGCTCCTGTTTTTAGGGCTCCGTATAGAATGGCCCCTATTGAACTCAAAGAGTTAAAGACCCAGTTGGAAGAATTACAAGGTCTTGGTTTCATTCGACCAAGTGTCTCACCGTGGGGTGCCCCGATGTTGTTTGTTAAGAAGAAAGATGGCTCGATGCGGATGTGCATCGATTACAGGCAATTGAACAAAGTCAGTATAAAGAATAGGTATCCCTTGCCTAGGATTGATGACTTGTTCGATCAGTTGAAGGGAGCGAGATTTTTCTCAAAGATAGACCTTCGATCGGGTTATCACCAGTTGAAGATTAAGGTGGAAGATGTTCCCAAAACTGCTTTCAGGACTCGGTATGGACACTACGAGTTCTTGGTGATGCCTTTTGGACTCACGAACGCGCCGGCAGCCTTTATGGATTTGATGAACCGGGTGTTCCGGCCATATCTTGATAGGTGCGTGATTGTATTTGTTGATGACATTTTGGTCTATTCCCAGACATGGGAAGATCACACACGCGACCTATGCCTTGCTTTGGAAATGCTAAGAGAGCACAAGCTATACGCCAAACTTAGCAAGTGTGAGTTTTGGTTGGAAGAGGTGGCATTCCTAGGCCACGTTGTTTCTGTAGAAGGTACCTCGGTAGATCCAAAGAAGATCGAAGCAATTATGAGTTGGGTGAGGCCCAAGAGTGTTACCGAGATACGCAGCTTTCTTGGGTTGGCAGGCTACTACAGGAGATTCGTAGAGGGTTTCTCTAGCCTTGCAGCACTGCTCACTTACCTGACAAGGAAGAACGCCAAGTTTGTATGGAGTGATAAGTGCGAGATCAGTTTCACGGAACTGAAGAAGAGGCTTACTACAGCCCCTGTCCTTACTGTGCCATCTGGACCTTATGGGTATCAGGTGTATAGTGATGCCTCACACGTTGGACTTGGGTGTGTACTCATGCAGCACAAGAAAGTCATTGCCTATGCATCGAGGCAATTAAAGGAGCATGAGAAGAATTACCCCACGCACGACTTAGAGCTTGCCGCAGTCGTGTTTGCACTCAAGATCTGGCGACATTACTTATACGGGGTGGAATTCTATGTGTATACGGACCACAAGAGCCTCAAGTACCTCTTTTCCCAAAAGGAATTGAATCTAAGGCAACGGCGTTGGATGAAATTTCTGAAGGACTATGATTGTACCATTCAATACCACCCGGGTAAAGCAAATGTAGTGGCTGATGCTTTGAGTAGAAGACCTCAAGGGTTGTTAGCACACATGTTGGTTCAAGAATGGAAGCTACTAGAAGATTTGGCAAATCTGGACATCAGTGTGAATAACTCTGTCCGTGGTCCTACCTTGGCAAATGTTACGGTTCGGCCGTACATTATAGATTTGATCCAAGAATATCAAGCCATGGATACGGAATTGTTGGCTTTCCGGGACAAGGAAGTTGCCAAGGGCAGTGAAGAATTTTCTCTCACTAGTCGGGGTGCTATCACATTCAAGGGAAGGCTGTGCGTCCCAGCCAATGCAGATCTTCGAAGAGAGATTTTGGATGAAGCACACCGTTCGAAGTACGCAGTGCATCCAGGGGGTACAAAGATGTACCGGAACCTCAAGAGTCACTTTTGGTGGCGGAATATGAAGAGGGAGGTTGCGGAATATGTAGCACGGTGCTTGGTGTGTCAACTGGTGAAAGCAGAACACATGCGGCCCGCAGGTCTATTACAGTCCCTTCCGATTCCCGAGTGGAAATGGGAGAACATATCCATGGATTTCATAGTTGGCTTACCAAAGACGGCAAGGGGCTCAGATGCGATATGGGTAGTAGTGGATCGTTTGACGAAGTTCGCTCACTTCTTACCTTACCGAACTACTTTCAACTCTAGTCAGTTAGCCGCTTTGTACATCAAGGAAGTGGTGAGGTTGCACGGAGTGCCCGTTAGTATTGTGTCAGATCGGGATCCAAGATTCACATCACTATTCTGGAAACGCTTCCAGGAGGCTATGGGTTCCCGACTTGATTTCAGCACCGCTTTTCATCCACAGACGGATGGACAAACCGAGAGAGTGAACCAAGTCATTGAAGACATGCTACGGGCTTGTATGTTGGATTTCAGAGGCAGTTGGGAAGAGCACTTGCCTTTGGTTGAATTCGCCTATAATAACAGCTATCAGGCGAGTATCCAAATGGCACCATTTGAGGCCTTGTATGGGCGAAGTTGTAGGTCTCCTCTCTATTGGGATGAGGTAGGAGAAAGGAAAGTACTTGGTCCGGAGTTGATTGAGCAAACTGTAGGCACAGTTAAGATCATTCGGGATCGATTGAAAGTCGCTCACGATCGCCAGAAAAGTTATGCGGACACGTGCCGTAGGGACTTGGAATTTCTAGTGGGGGATCAAGTTTTTGTGAAAGTATCTCCTAGCAAAGAGATCATGAGATTTGGAAAGCGAGGCAAGCTCAGTCCTCGGTATATTGGGCCTTTTGAGATTATCACACGAGTTGGTGAGGTTGCTTACAGGGTAGCTCTCCCACCTCACATGACCGCAGTTCACAACGTCTTCCATGTGTCTATGCTTCGGAAGTACATTGCGGATCCTTCGCATGTTATAGACTTGGAACCGTTGGAGATTCGAGAGGACCTCACCTTGATTGAAAAGCCGGTTCAGATTTTGGATCGAAGAGATCAGGTGCTTCGGAACAAGACAATCCCTTTGGTTCTTGTGCAATGGCATCACCATGCTCGAGAAGAAGCTACATGGGAGCGTGAAGCCGAAGTCAAAGCAAAGTACCCAGAATTAATTGAATGAGTTTTTGTATAAGTTTGTACATGACTTGTAATTTTCTTTTTGGTTTGTAATGCAAGTAGCGTCTAAATTTCGAGGATGAATTTTTGTAAGGGGGGAGGATGTAGAGCCCCGGACCTTTTCACATTTAATGCATGACACTTTCGTTGCCATTTTGCCTTTAAAGAGGTATAATTAATAAATAAGGAAGAAATTGGAAATTCTGAAATGTCAGAAATATTCCTTTTCGAAGTACGAACCCAACGCAAGTTGAATCGTCAAAATCGGACGAACGAGTCAAAAGATATGGCCAAAACAGTCTGGACCTACAGGCAATCGATCACTCGGTTATGCACTTGAGGATGAGCTCTGGAGAGGCACTAAGGACGTAGCTCGAAAGGCACTAAGGACGTAGCTCGGAAGGCACTAAGGACGTAGCTCTGATAACGTGCTCTAACAATGTGCTCTGATAAGGCACAGACAACGCATAGACAACGTACTCTGATAACGTAGCTCTAGCTCTGATAACGTATACGTTGTGCATCCGTTGTGCAATAGACAACGGGTACGTAGTGCAGCAGACAACGTGTACATTGTACAGCAAATAACGTGTACGTTGTACAGCTCACGATGGGCACGTTGTACATAAGACAACGGACAACGAGCTCAGCACTATGCACAACACAACGTGACAACGTGTTCGGCACTATTCACAGCACAACGTGTTTGGCACTATTCACAGCACAACGTGTTCGGCACTATTCATAGCACAACGTGTTGGACACTATTCACAGCTCAACGTGTTCGGCACTATTCACAGCACAACGTGTTTGGCACTATTCACATCACAACGTACTCGGCACTATTCACAGCACAACGTGTTCAGCACTATTCACAGCACAACGTGTTCGGCACTATTCACAGCACAACGTGTTCGGCACTATTCACAGCACAACATGTTTGGCACTATTCACAGCACAACGTAATCGGCACTATTCACAGCACAACGTGTTCAGCACTATTCACAGCACAACGTGTTCGGCACTCGTGTTTTTGCAAAAATTTTAGTAAGGGTATTATGGTCTTTTGGTCGGTTCACTCTTACCTTAAGAGTTTAACCCGAGCCTTTAGGGCTCATTCTCAACACTTAGAGGATTTGGGGGATTAGAAGAGAGGAGAAAGGGTTTCCTAAGCTAGGGTTTTGCTTTTGGAGAAGAATCAAAGGGGTTTTGAGACCCTAGATCACTTCAAGTCCGGTTTTTCTCCAAGATCACGGCTCAAGCACTCGTGGAGAGCGTTCCCCAAGCTAGGGCAGCACCTCACGGTCGTTTTTGGAAGGGGTTTCTTCCTCATTTCTTCAAGGTCGGTACTTCTTACTACCCTCCTAGTTATAGCTTCCCTTTTTCCTTTGTTTCTCCTTGTTTTCCTTCACTTATATATGTGTTATGAGATTGGTGGTATGAATGGTGAATGGAGATGGATGTTGGCGAATGGATGCCGTGTGGATGATGTGATGAACGAATGGGAAAGGGCATTGTACTAATAATGAACATACAAGTGTGATGTGAGCATAACCCACCTAGAAAAGCATGATCTAGGTTTAAGTGAATAATGAACACACCCAATGTTTGATGAAATGCCAAGGTGAACAAAATAAATGATAAATTAAGGGAACCCATGCTTAATTGCTCTTGAAATTTGTTAGGGTTCATGATAGTGTGTTAATTACATTTCTTAAAATGGGTAGATTATTACTCACTTAAATTGTTATATGCTATGCTTTGTGAATTACCCCAAATTACCATATTTAATTCCAAATGCAAGTATGCACACGATCTCACGAGCACGCATGAAATGACGTGATTTACCGATGTTTTAAGTATGGGACGTAGAGGTGGGGCATATCCTAAGATATGTTTCACTTCGCTTTTGACAAGGGCAAGACAATCATGCATTGCATAGGGAAAGGTCTCCCATCCCCTCGCATGACATGTATAGCATGGCATGACACGCATAGCATAGCATCACCTGACTCGCATAACTCTGCATGGCATGACACGCATGGATGCTAGTTGCGACGGGCTATGAACGGCAACTAGGCATTCACATTCCGCATGGATGCTAGTTGCGACGGGCTATGAACGGCAACCAGGCATACCCATCTGCATATAGGGTACTAGTTGTGACGGACTATGAACGGCAACTAGGCATATCATTCAGTGTACAGGGTATTAGTTGCGACGGGCTATAAACGGCAACTAGGCATGTGAACATGTTTAAATTATGAACAAGCAAGCATGATACTCGCATGACGCGCATGACATGACATGGCACGCATGATGAAAGCATGACAAGCATGACACAGTTAACAAGTTCCCAATCACGCAAAGGGTATTTCAAGTCAAGTCAAGTGCACGATGTTTTCAAGGGTTTTATCAGTCTTTCTGAATGCAAGCATAAATATAAATAGCTTTACTTCCTTGTATGATATAAATTGTTCATGTTCTATATATGCAACTTGCTTCCTACTCTATGTATGTTATCTGTATACTATGACTGTTGGTTAGTATTTAGTACCCGCTGAGTATTCCTTGCTCAGCCGTACTTCTTATGTCGGCAGGTTCTGAGGGAGTTGCTGCTCCATTTGATGTTTGTGCTCCTGGTCCATGGGTGGAGGAGGAGTACGTCGAGGAGCCTTTTGAGGAACCTCCCGTAGAGGGTTATCAGTAGGTGGTGTTAGATTCTGAGTGGATTAGCTGTGGGTGAGCATGAGTGATTATATCCATGTATTTTGGCGGGCATGTCCGCACTTTCTTTGTTTTGATTTCTTTGTATTAAACTTGGACCATGTGTATATACTTAGAGGTTGTTAGACTTCCGCTGTGTTTTATAGTTATGTTTCCGCTGTCATCCTCTATTGTATATGCTCTGTGGGTTTTTGCAGGTTGGTTTGTCAAGCAAGTCATGTAAGTCATGATTAGTCATCCAAAGTTCACTCTAACTCCTAGGGTGGGTTTTAGGTCGCGACATGAGCACCTGCCGATGATAGCAAATATCGGTTGAGCGTGGAATACTCAGTGTATACAAACTAATAACAATAAAGCAATATAACATAGAGCATACGAATTATGGAGATTAAAATCCTTAAAGCATAGCAAAGCGTAGGAACCATGTATAGCATATGTGATGAAATCTGAAATCCGAAACCAAAACCAATTTCCGTGTGAGTGATGTGATAATCATAGCCTTGTGAGTTCTTGTGAGTTCATGGAGTTACTTAGAGTCAATTATGATCTGTACTGACATAGAGCATAGAGCAAAACCATAGAGCCAATACCATAGAGATCTTAGAGCATGTCATTTATGATCCTTAGAGCTTGTGAGAAGATCTTAGACCTTATCATAGAGTTCTTGTGAGTTTAGTATGATACTTAGAGCTTGTGAACCAATCTTAGACAAATCATAGAGTTGTTAGAATCATCCCTTATAAGTCGTTTATTGAAAACCCCTTTGGTCGCTTTGAGAAATCCATGTAAAACATTGGTTTATGTGAGACATGCGAGCATATGATCATATGAGAAGAATAACATGTTTAAAACACCTAAAAACGCGTAGAGACATTTCATCAAACACTTAGAGTGCATCATAATGATATCTTACATCCAAGTATAAAACAACATCCTTTCACACCATACAAATCAAGATACCTACATAGCATAGATTAAGAAGAACAATATTTAGTATCTTAGTAGTATTGCAAGATTGGTAGTGGAGTGTATCTACCTTGGTGAAATCAAAGACTTTGATTCTCAAAAGCTTGAACAAGCAAGAACCTTAAGTTCTTGGTTGAGAAACACCAAAAGAATGGAAGAACCCTGATCTTCCTTCAAGCTTGAACAACACCTAGTTCTTCTCCTCTCAAAATCCTTCAAAAACAGTGCACTAAGGGTTTCTGAAACCCTAAGGCACGAACAAGCCTTTATATGGGCAAGGGGTGATGGCTAAAGTCTTAAACACCCATAATGAAGAAAATCTGCGTATAACCGAGCGATCGGTGGTACAGACCGAGTGATCGGTGGCTTACCGGTCAGTCGGTGGTTTCAACCGAGAGATCGGTTAAAAACACCCACTTTGAAATTTTTCCCCATACAAATAAGTTAACCAGTCAATAGCTACCGATCGATCGGTAGAGGACCGGGCGATCGGAGGATAACACCGAGCGATCGGTGATCCCCTGTTTTACTGTAAACCTTGTTTCCACTACTTGGATCTTCTCCAATCCCATTCCAACACTCTTTTATGCTTTAAACACAATCCTTTAGCATATATAGACCTAATAGGACATGCACGCCATAAATCCAAACTTGTATATTAACACTTAGTGAGATATGGATTCGGGGTTCTACATCCCTCCCCCCTTACAAGAATTTCGTCCTCAAAATTAGAACGACACCCAAAACATGACAAGAACAAAATACGTACAAAATCAACAAAGAAAACTACTCAAACAAGTGTGGGTACTTTTCCTTCACATCCGCTTCTCGCTCCCATATAGCCTCTTCCTTGGAATGATGCTACCTCTTCACAAGGACTAAAGGGATAGTCTTATTACGCAAGACTTGATCTCGATGATCTAAGATCTAAATTGGTTGCTCAACCAAAGTAAGATCCTCTCTAATCTCCACAGGATCAAGAGTAATGATGTGTGACGGATCCGGAATGTATTTCCTAAGCATAGATACGTGAAATACATTATGAACCGCTGCCATGTGAGGCGGTAGTGCTACCCTGTATGCAACCTCACCAACCCTCGTGATAATCTCAAATGGCCCCACGTACCTAGGGCTCATCTTTCCTCTCTTCCCGAATCGCATGATTCCCCGACTTGGCGAAATCTTCACAAAGACCCGATCCCCAACTTGGAATTCCAAATATCTGCGGCGCGTGTCCGCATAGCTCAATCAATTCAGGACCAAGGACCTTTCTCTCACCAACCTCATCCCAGTATAGCGGTGATTTGCAACTCTGACCATACAAAGCTTTAAAAGGAGCCATTTGGATGCTTGCCTGATAACTGTTGTTGTAGGCAAACTTAACCAACGGCAAGTGTTCCTCCCAAGTACCCTGAAAGTCCAGCATACAAGCTCGGAGCATATCCTCCACAACCTGATTCACCCGTTTAGTCTGCCCATCGGTTTGAGGATGGAAGGCAATGCTGAAATCTAAACGAGAACCCATAGCACTCTAAAAAGGTTTCCAGAATCTGGAAGTGAACCTAGGATCTCAATCAGAAACAATGGAAACTGGCACACCGTGCATCCGAACCACCTCCTTGACATACAAGGCTACTGACTAATTCAAATTGAAAGTAGTCCGATACGGAAGGAAATGTGCAGACTTAGTCAATTTGTCTACAATCACCCAAATAGCATCGGAGCCCTTCGCCGTCCATGGAAAACCCACGATGAAATCCATCGAGATGTTCTCCCATTTCCATTCCAGGATAGGGAGGGACTTTAGAAGACCTGCCAGCCTCTGATGCTCGGCCTTCACCTGCTGACACACCAAACATCTAGAAACATACTTGGCAACTTCCCTCTTCATGTTTCGCCACCAGTAGTGCCTCTTGAGATTCTAGTACATTTTGGTACCTCCCGGATGTACTGTGTACTTGGATCGGTGAGCCTCGTCCAAGATCTCACTCCTCAACACTGTGTCGACGGGAACACACAACCTGCCTTTGAATGTGATTGCACCATCATCATTCAAAGCGAGCTCCTGACTGTCATTACTAACTGACTTGTCTCGGTAAGCAAGCAACTCAACATCCGAGTTCTGCAACTCCTTGATCCAGCTAAAATATGTGGCCTAACCGCGATGTTGGACATCACTGGCCCATAGGTGACATGCCTGAGAGTAGTGTCAAGATTACACATACCATGCAACAACTTCCACTCTTGTACTCTCAAGTGAGCCATAACCCCGTAAGGTTTCCTACTAAGAGCATCGGCTACCACATTAGCCTTACCTAGATGGTACTAGATAGAATAATCGTAGTCCTTCATAAACTCCATCCAACGTCTCTGCCTCATATTCAACTCCTTCTGGGAAAGAGATACTTCAAGCTCTTGTGATCCGTGAACACCACGAACACTTCCCCGTAGAGGTAGTGATGCCAAATTTTCAGAGCAAAGATGACTGCTGCAAGCTCCAAGTCATGTGTGGGGTAGTTTTGCTCATGCTCCTTTAACTGGCAGGAAGCATAGGCAATCACCTGCTTATGCTGCATCAAAAAGCATCCAAGTCCAACTAGTGAAGCATCACTATAGACTTCGAAACTACCGCTTCCGGACGAAACTGTGAGAACAGGGGCTATGGTAAGCCTCTTCTTCAACTCCAAGAAACTTGCCTCGCACTTGTCACTCCAAGTGAACTTAGTGTTCTTCCTCGTGAGTTAGGTAAGTGGAGCTGCCAAACTTGAAAATCCCTCCATGAACCTCCTGTAGTATCCTGTCAGGCTGAGAAAACTGCGAATCTCGGTAACACTCTTCGGCCTTTCCCAATTCATCACTACCTCAATCTTTGTAGGATCGAATGAGATACCTTCAGCAGACACCACATGTCCAAGAAAAGACACCTTGTCTAGCCAGAATTCGCACTTACTCAACTTAGCATAAAGCCTATGCTCTCGAAGAGTCTACAATACAAGGCAGAGATCTCTCGTGTGATCATCCTGTGACTGGGAGTACACAAGGATATCATCTACAAATATGATCACACCTTGATCAAGAGACGATCTGAACACCCAGTTCATCAGATCCATAAATGCTGCCGGTGCGTTAGTCAGCCTAAAAGACATGACCAAAAACTCATAATGGCCATATCAAGTTCTGAATGCCGTCTTCGGAATATCTTCCTTCTTGATCTTCAGCTGATGATAACTAGATCGAAGGTCAATCTTTGAGAAGAACCTTGCACCTTTCAACTTATCAAACAAGTCATCTATTCGAGGCAATGGATAACAATTCTAGATTATGACCTTGTTCAGTTGCCTATAGTCGATACACATACGCATCGACCCATCCTTTTTCTCCATGAAGAGCATTAGAGCTCCCCAAGGTCAGACACTAGGCTGGATGAAACCAAGGCCCTGCAATTCTTCCAAATGGTCCTTCAACTCCTTAAGCTCAATAGGGGCCATCCTATACGGAGCCCTTAAAATCAACGTCGTGCCTGAAGCTAACTCAATTGCAAACTCGATTACCCGATCAGGAGGCAATCCCGGTGTAGAGCCCCGGACCTTTTCACATTTTAGGCATGACACTTTCGTCGCCATTTTGCCTTTAAAGAGGTATAATAAATAAATAAGGAAGAAATTAGAAATTTCGAAATGTCAGAAATGTTCCTTTTCGAAGTACGAACCCAACACAAGTTGAATCGTCAAAATCAGACGAACGAGTCAAAAGATATGGCCAAAACAGTCTGGACCTGCAAGCAATCGTAGCTCGGTTATGCACTAAGGACGTAGCTCGGTTATGCACTAAGAATGTAGCTCGGAAGGCACTAAGGACGTGCTCTGATAACGTAGCTCTAGCTCTGATAACGTATTCGTTGTGCATCCGTTGTGCAACAGATAACGGGCACGTTGTACAGCGACAACGGGCACGTTGTACAGCGACAACGGGCAACGAGCTCAGCACTATGCACAACACACAGCACAACGCGTTCAGCACTATTCACTGCACAACGTGTTCGGCACTGTTCACAGCACAACGTGTTCAGCACTGTTCACAGCACAACGTGTTCAGCACTGTTCACAGCACAACGTGTTCGGCACTGTTCACAGCACAACAGGTTTGGCACTGTTCACAGCACAACGTGTTGGGCGTTCGTGTGTTTGCAGAAACTTCAGTAAGGGTATTATGGTCTTTTGGTCGATTCACTCTTACCTTAAGAGTTTAACCCGAGCCTTTAGGGCTCATTCTCAACACTTAGAGAGATTGGGAGATAAGAAGAGAGGAGAGGGCGATTCCTAAACCTAGGGTTTCCATTTTTGGAGAGAAATCAAAGGGTTTTGAGACCCTAGATCACTTCCAGTCCCGGTTTTCTCCAAGATCTCGGCTCAAGCACTCGTGGAGAGCGTTCTCCAAGCTAGGGCAGAAGCTACACAGTCGTTTTGGAAAGGGGATTTCTTCCTCACTTGATCAAGGTCGGTACTTCTTGCTACCCTCCTAGTTATAGTTCCTCTTTCCCCTTTATTTCTCTTTATTTTCCTTTATTTACACATGTGCTATGAGATGGATGGTTGTGAATGGTGAATGGAGATGGAATGGGCGACTGGATGCCAATGGTTGTGTTGTGATGATTATAATGGGGAGGGCATTGTTCCAATAATGAACATACATGTATGATTTGAGTAAAAACCCATCTAGAAAAGCATGTTGTAGGGTAAATCGATAATGAACACACCATGTTTGATGAAATGCCAAGGTGAATAAAGTGAGTGGTAATTTAGGAAATGCATGCCTAATAAATTATGGATATTGCTAGGGACTATGATAGTGTGTTTTCTTGCTTTCCCTAAATGACATGAATATTACATTGCTCAATCATTGATGTTATATGTGTTGTGAAATCACCCAAATGTCATATTTAAATTTAAATGCAAGTATGTACACGGTTCCCACGAGCACGGCATACATGACATGATTTATCGAGGTTTTCAAGAACATGGTTAGAGGTGGGACATATCCTACGATATGTTTTACCTCGCTTTTCACAAGAAGACAAGAACCAACATTACACGAGGGGTCTCCTCTCACTCACAAGTGCATATCAAGAAGAAGGGCCTCCCTTCTCTCGCAAGTACATACATATCATGAAGAAGGGTCTCCCTTCCCTCGCAAGTGCATTGCATAAAGAAGGGTCTCCCTTCCCTCTCAAGGCATCTCTCAAGTGCATCTCACAAGTGTATCTCACAAGTTACATGATCACAAGCAAGCACGCATGACATGCATGACATGACACGTATGACACGCTCGACAAGATCAAGTAAGACAAACACGACAAGCTTTCAAGTACGGAAAGATATTTCAAGCCAAGTCAAGTGCACGACGTTTTCAAGAGGTTTTATCGGCTTTCTACGAAATACAATCATGATTATAAATTGTTTTACTTCCTTGTATGATATGAATTGTTTCCTGCTTTATGTATGCTATCCGTATGCTATGACTGTTGGTTAGTGCTTAGTACCCGCTGAGTATTCCATGCTCAGCCGTACTTCTTATGTCGGCAGGTTCTGAGGGAGCTACTGCTCCATTTGATGTTTGTGCTCCTGGTCCATGGGTGGAGGAGGAGTACGTCAAGGAGCCTTTGGAGGAACCTCCAGTAGAGGGTTACCATTAGGTGGTTATAGATTCTAAGTGGATTAGCTGTGGTGAGAAGATAGATTTTATCCATGTATTTTGGCGGGTCTGTCCGCACTTCCTTTTGGCTACTTTTTGTATAAACTTGGATTTCCATGTGTATATACTTAGAGGTTTGTTAGACTTCCGCTGTGTTTTATAGTTATGTTTCCGCTGTCATCCTCTATTGTATATGCTCTGTGGGTTTTTGCAGGTTGGTTTGTCAAGCCAGTCATGTAAGCCATGATTAGTCGTCCAAAGTTCACTCTAACTCCAAGGGTGGGTTTTGGGTCGCGACAGAAGTGGTATCAAAGTTTAGGCTTTAGGTCTCTAGGGTCACTTAGAATCTTATACCACAGCTTGACAAGAGCATATGTTAGGAAACAAGTTAGGAAGGAAGTGAGTCGGAAACGAGTCTGGTTCCAAGTTTAAGACTAAACTTTAGTCGTAGTCTAAAATGGTTGCTTTAACCAAGTACGGTCCTAGATACGCCAGAACACTAAAGTATAAGTATAATGTGATGAATACTCTGATGACTTGATGTGATGTATATTAGTATTATACAACTAATACAAATTGAATTATTGTGAAACGACATTGAAATAAGCTGTGGTTTCAAGTGAGACTCATGTGGTGCTATTGTTCTCAGGACTTTAGTCATGAGGCAGGGCACACGGGGTCGTGGACCACACACCAGAGCTTCATCTTCTTCCAGAGATGAGGATGAGCAGCCGGACCTCTCCCAGGTCTTAGGCTCTATTACTGAGACACTCGCCATACTGGCGGCTCGGCAAGCTATACCATCGTCGACGGCACTTACTCCACTGCCCGCAGCTCCAGTACATCGTACAGCTGGAGTTGAGGCATTCAAGAGATTACGGCCTCCACCATTCCATGGGAGTGTGGACCCTCTTGCTGCGGAGGCATGGATCCTCCAGATGGAGAAGATCTTTGCGGTCCTCTCGCCTACAGAGGAGGATAGAGTAGCATGGGCAGTTTTCATGCTAGAGAGCGAAGCCCACCATTGGTGGTTGTCCGCATTGAGGATGCGAGATTTGACCATGCAGGGTCAACCTTGGACTTGGGAGGAGTTCAAGGACACTTTTTATTAGAAGTACTTTCCGATCGGAGCACGGGAAAGGAAAGAGAGAGAATTCATCAACCTTGAACAAGGTTCGATGTCAGTAGCACAATATGAAGCTAAGTTCTCGGAGCTCTCTAGATTTGCGCCTCACATGGTGGCTACTGAGGCAAGGAAGGCGAGGAGATTTGAGCAAGGGCTCAAGGATGTTATCATGGAGAAGGTTTCGGTTTTCAGACATGCTACCTACCCTGAGGTAGTAGCCAAGGCCTTATTGGTCGAGGCCAATTCAGAGACAGTGTCCAAGAAGAGGGAGTTCGCAAGAGGCCAAGCCAGTAGTTCAGCACCTCCAGAGAGGCGGGCTCGTACCGGCCCTTATCAGTATGCGTGGCCAGCACCACTGATGAGGCCATCTTATGCGCCTCTAGCTCCACGGCAGTATGTGCCTCAGGCACCACGACCTCAGGCTCTTCCAGCTCCACGGCCAGTTGCACCTCAGACGGTGAGGTATGCTCCACCTCCGGCCCCTCCAACCTATACACACGAGGTCTGCACTTCGTGCGGCCGAAGGCACCCGGCAGGAGATTGCCGAAGGGCATCGGGTGGATGCTTCTATTGTGGTCGCCAGGGCCATATGATTAGGGATTGCCCCAGTCGGCATTTACCAGGCCAGTCTCAGGGGATTAGGCCCCCAGCACACCCAGCAGGATCATATCAGGCGTCATCCCAGATTACCCGGTCTACACCTCCGCCTCGCCAGGTGAACCAAGGGCGAGTTTTTGCCTTGACAGAGGGTGATGCACTTGCATCTGACGATGTGGTGCAAGGTACGCGTTCGGAGTTATTTTCTTTATTCGTGATTGTTATGTTATGTTTTATTCCTTGTGTACGTACTTGGTATGCTATATATATATATACCTATGTGTATACACTGTTGATGCTTGAATTGACGTAACTAGCTAAAATTTCAGGAACCCTACTAGTCAATGAGTGTTTGGCTCGAGTGTTGATTGATACCGGGTCTACTCATTCGTTTGTCTCGCCGAGTTTTTCAGAAGGCTTTTCTGTGGAGCCTACTCAGCTAGAACCGGAGTTAGCCATTTCGAATCCTCTCGGCAAAACAGTATTGGCAGATAAAGTGTATAGAAATAGCGTGGTCCAAGTTGGAAGCCACGAGTTAGCGGTTGATCTCATCGTCCTTGGATTCCAAGACTTTGATGTTATATTGGGAATGGATTGGTTAGCGGCACATCACGGGCATGTAGCTTGCTTTGAGAAAATGGTACTCTTCAAGCCAGTAGAAGGGAAACCATTCCACTTTCGTGGGTTGAAAAGTAGAGATATTGCTCATTTTACGGCGTTGAGCTTAGCTAACCCCGAGGCAAAGGACTCATCGACTATTCCGATTGTGAGTAAATTCCTGGATGTGTTTCCAGAGGAGTTGCCGGGATTGCCTCCATATAGGGAGATTGAGTTTGTGATCGAGCTTGCACCAGGCACAGCTCCTGTTTTCAGGGCTCCATATAGAATGGCCCCTATTGAACTCAAGGAGTTGAAGACTCAGTTGGAGGAATTGCAAGGCCTTGGTTTCATTCGACCAAGTGTCTCACCGTGGGGTGCCCCGGTGTTGTTTGTTAAGAAGAAAGATGTCTCGATGCGGATGTGCGTCGATTACAGGCAATTGAACAAAGTCACTATAAAGAATAGGTATCCCTTGCCTAGGATTGATGACTTGTTCGATCAGTTGAAGGGAGCGAGATTTTTCTCAAAGATAGATCTTCGATCGGGCTATCACCAGTTGAAGATTAAGGCGGAAGATATTCCCAAAACGGCTTTCCGGACTCGATACGGACACTACGAGTTCTTGGTAATGCTTTTTGGTCTCACAAACGCGCCGACAGCTTTTATGGATTTAATGAACCGGGTGTTTCGGCCAAATCTAGATCGATGCGTAATAGTATTTGTCGACGATATCTTGGTGTATTCCCAGACACGGGAAGATCACATGCGAGACCTTCGCCTTACTTTGGAAATGCTGAGAGAGCACAAGCTCTACGCTAAACTCAGTAAGTGTGAGTTTTGGTTGGAAGAGGTGGCATTCCTAGGCCACGTTGTTTCTGTGGAAGGCATCTCGGTTGATCCAAAGAAGATAGATGCAGTCATGAGTTGGGCGAGGCCCAAGAATGTCACAGAGATACGTAGTTTCCTTGGATTGGCAGGCTACTACAGGAGATTTGTAGAGGGTTTCTCTAGCCTTGCAGCACCCTCACTTACCTGACAAGGAAGAACGCCAAGTTTGTATGGAGTGATAAGTGCGAGATCAGTTTCACGGAACTGAAGAAGAGGCTTACTACAGCCCCTGTCCTTACTGTGCCATCCGGACCATATGGGTATGAGGTGTATAGTGATGCCTCACACGTTGGACTTGGGTGTGTACTCATGCAGCACAAGAAAGTCATTGCCTATGCATCGAGGCAATTGAAGGAGCATGAGAAGAATTACCCCAGGCACGACTTAGAGCTTGCCGCGGTCGTGTTTGCACTTAAGATTTGGCGTCATTACCTTTATGGGGTGGAGTTCTATGTGTTCACTGATGACAAGAGTCTCAAGTATCTCATTTCCCAAAAGGAGCTAAATCTAAGGCAACGGCGTTGGATGGAATTTTTGAAAGACTATGATTGTACCATTCAATACCACCCGGGTAAAGCAAATGTAGTGGCTGATGCTTTGAGTAGAAGACCTCAAGGGTTGTTAGCACACATGTTGGTTCAAGAATGGAAGCTACTAGAAGATTTGGCAAATCTGGACATCAGTGTGAATAACTCTGTCTGTGGTCCTATCTTGGCAAATGTCACGGTTCGGCCATACATTATAGATTTGATCCAAGAATACCAAGCCACAGATGCTGAATTGTTGGCTTATCGGGACAAAGAAGTTGCTAAGGGTAGTGAGGACTTCTCTCTCACTAGTCGGGGTGCTACACATTCAAGGGAAGGCTGTGCGTCCCAGCCAATGCAGATCTTCGAAGAGAGATTTTGGATGAAGCACACCGTTTGAAGTACACAGTGCATCCAGGGGGTACAAAGATGTACCAGAACCTCAAGAGTCACTTTTGGTGGTGGAATATGAAGAGGGAGGTTGCGGAATATGTAGCATGGTGCTTGGTGTGCCAACAGGTGAAAGCAGAACACATGCGGCCCGCAGGTCTATTACAGTCCCTTCCTATTCCCGAGTGGAAATGGGAGAACATATCCATGGATTTCATAGTTGGCTTGCCAAAGACGGCAAGGGGCTCAGATGTGATATGGGTAGTAGTGGATCGTTTGACGAAGTCCACTCACTTCTTACCTTACCGAACTACCTTCAACTCTAGTCAATTAGCCGCTTTGTACATCAAGGAAGTGGTGAGGTTGCAAGGAGTGCCCGTTAGTATTGTGTCAGATCGGGATCCAAGATTCACATCACGATTCTGGAAAAGCTTCCAGGAGGCTATGGGTTCCCAACTGGATATCAGCACCGCTTTTCATCCACAGACGGATGGACAAATTGAGAGAGTGAACCAAGTCATTGAAGACATGCTTCGGGCTTGTATATTGGATTTCAGAGGCAGTTGGGAAGAGCACTTGCCTTTGGTTGAATTCGCCTATAATAACAGCTATCAGGCGAGTATCCAAATGGCACCATTTGAGGCCTTGTATGGGCGAAGTTGTAGGTCTCCTCTCTATTGGGATGAGGTAGGAGAAAGGAAAGTACTTGGTCCGGAGTTGATTGAGCAAACTGCAGGCACAATTAAGATCATTCGGGATCGATTGAAAGCCGCTCAAGATCGCCAGAAAAGTTATACGGACACGCGCCGTAGGGACTTGGAATTTCAAGTAGGGGATCAAGTTTTTGTGAAAGTATCTCCTACCAAAGGGATCATGAGATTTGTAAAGCGAGGCAAGCTCAGTCCTCGGTATGTTGGGCCTTTTGAGATTATCACAAGAGTGGGTGAGGTTGCTTACAGGGTAGCTCTCCCACCTCACATGGCCGCAGTTCACAACGTCTTCCATGTGTCTATACTTTGGAAGTACATTGCGGATCCTTCGCATGTCATAGACATGGAACCGTTGGAGATTCGAGAGGACCTCACCTTGATTGAAAAGCCGGTTCAGATTTTGGATCGAAGAGATCAGGTGCTTCGCAACAAGACAATCCCTTTGGTTCTTGTGCAATGGCAACACCATGCTCGAGAAGAAGCTATATGGGAGCGTGAAGCCGAAGTTAAAGCAAAGTACCCAGAATTAATTGAATGAGTTTTTGTATAAGTCTGTATAAGACTTGTAATTTTCTGTTTGGTTTGTAATGCAAGTAGCGTCCAAATTTCGAGGACAAAATTTTTGTAAGGGGGGGAGGATATAGAGCCCCGGACCTTTTCACATTTTAGGCATGACACTTTCGTTGCCATTTTTCCTTTAAAGAGGTATGATAAATAAATAAAGAAGAAATTGGAAATTTTGAAATGTCAGAAATGTTCCTTTTCGAAGTACGAACCCAACACAAGTTGAATCGTCAAAATCGGACGAACAAGTCAAAAGATATGGCCAAAACAGTCTGGACCAGCAAGCAATCGTAGCTCGGTTATGCACTAAGGACGTAGCTCGGTTATGCACTAAGGACGTAGCTTGGAAGGCACTAAGGACATGCTCCGATAATGTAGCTCTAGCTCTGATAACGTATTCGTTGTGCATCCATTGTGCAACAGACAACGGGTACGTTGTATAGCAACAACGGGTACGTTGTACAGCAACAACGGGCACGTTGTACAGCGACAACGGGCACGTTGTACATAAGACAACAGACAATGAGCTGAGCACTATGCAGAACACACAGCACAATGTGTTCAGCACTGTTCACTGCACAACGTGTTCGGCACTGTTCACAGCACAACGTGTTCAGCACTGTTCACAGCACAACGTGTTCAGCACTGTTCACAGCACAACGTGTTCGGCACTGTTCACAGCACAACGTGTTGGGCATTTGTGTGTTTGCAGAAACTTCAGTAAGGGTATTATGGTCTTTTGGTCGGTTCACTCTTACCTTAAGAGTTTAACCCGAGCCTTTAGGGCTCATTCTCAACACTTAGAGAGATTGGGATATAAGAAGAGAGGAGAGGGCGATTCCTAAACCTAGGGTTTCCATTTTTGGAGAGAAATCAAAGGGTTTTGAGACCCTAGATCACTTCCAGTCTGGGTTTTCTCCAAGATCTCGGCTCAAGCACTCGTGGAGAGCGTTCTCCAAGCTAGGGCAGAAGCTACACAGTCGTTTTGGAAAGGGGATTTCTTCCTCACTTAATCAAGGTCGGTACTTCTTGCTACCCTCCTAGTTATAGTTCCTCTTTCCCCTTTATTTCTCTTTATTTTCCTTTATTTACACATGTGCTATGAGATGGATGGTTGTGAATGGTGAATGGAGATGGAATGGGCGACTGGATGCCAATGGTTGTGTTGTGATGATTATAATGGGGAGGGCATTGTTCCAATAATGAACATACATGTATGATTTGAGTAAAAACCCATCTAGAAAAGCATGTTGTAGGGTAAATCGATAATGAACACACCATGTTTGATGAAATGCCAAGGTGAATAAAGTGAGTTGTAATTTAGGAAATGCATGCCTAATAAATTATGGATATTGCTAGGGCCTATGATAGTGTGTTTTCTTGCTTTCCCTAAATGACATGAATATTACATTGCTCAATCATTGATGTTATATGTGTTGTGAAATCACCCAAATGTCATATTTAAATTTAAATGCAAGTATGTACACGGTTCCCACGAGCACGGCATACATGACATGATTTATCGAGGTTTTCAAGAACATGGTTAGAGGCGGGACATATCCTACGATATGTTTTACCTCGCTTTTCACAAGAAGACAAGAACCAACATTACACGAGGGGTCTCCCCTCACTCACAAGTGCATATCAAGAAGAAGGGCCTCCCTTCTCTCGCAAGTACATACATATCATGAAGAAGGGTCTCCCTTCCCTCGCAAGTGCATTGCATAAAGAAGGGTCTCCCTTCCCTCTCGAAGCATCTCTCAAGCGCATCTCACAAGTGTATCTCACAAGTTACATGATCACAAGCAAGCACGCATGACATGCATGACATGACACGTACGACACGCTCGACAAGATCAAGTAAGACAAACACGACAAGCTTTCAAGTACGAAAAGATATTTCAAGCCAAGTCAAGTGCACGACGTTTTCAAGAGGTTTTATCGGCTTTCTACGAAATACAAGCATGATTATAAATTGTTTTACTTCCTTTTTTCTTTTTTCTTTTTTCTTTTTTTTTTTTTTTTTTATAAAAGCCACTCAGAGGGAGTGGGGGGTTTGGCAGACCCCTACCAGTTTATTAAATTAGAATAAAAAATTGGGGGGGACATAAGACCTTACCCCTACAACGGACTCCAGAATAAAATTTGGGGGGGACATAAACCTTACCCCTAAAAAGGACACCAAAATAAAAGATAATTAGTGGGGGACATAAAACCTTACCACTACCTGACATACAAAAGAAAGGAAAAATACACCAAGGAAGGAAGTTAAACCAAACCCTTAAACAAAAAAGCACTACCAAACACATTAGATTCTGACTTGTCTGAGGCTACCAACACCTGCTTTATCCATTTGAATCAAAGCTTTGACTCGAGGAGGCATATTATTCATATCAAAAGAACCTGAGCTCAAGCTGATACACCCAATATTAGCCAATTCATCTGCCACAGTATTAGCTTCCCAAAATATATGCGTAAGAGAGAAACTAGTATTCATAAGAGATTTGATTTTCTTATTCCAATACCAAGCTTTCCAATAACCTGAATTTTTACCAGTCCATTCCTCAACCATACTCTTCGAGTCAGATTCTATAATCACATTTGATAAATGGAGCCTCTTGCAAAGAATTAAACCATCAAGAAGGGCACGGGTTTCAGCAATATAATTGGAACAAATACCATAATGGGCAAAAAAAAAATCAACCAATTTACCATTATGATCTCTTATAATACCCCCTCCTCCTGCATTACCAGGATTACCTTTTGAAGCACCATCCACGTTCAATTTGTATTTAGCCCGAGGAGGGTGAATCCATTTCACAAGAACCATTCGAAATTTGCTAATAGTGAGAGCACTAGAGGAGAAGAAAGGGGATAAATAAAAAAGATTGTTCTCACAGATAGAATGAATCTCACAAACCTTTCTAGTAATACTAGCGATAATAGCATTATTATTCCGAGATAAGGATTCATATTTTCGACGACATCTCTCAATCCAAATTTCCCAAACAATCAAAGATGGCAGGAGAATGAATAGGTCATTATTCCTATATGAAGCCGCTCTGAACCATCTTTTTAAAGTACATTGAATAGAGTCAGTTTTGCTGAAATGGATAAAGCACCAAGACGAATAATATGTCCAAACAAAAGAAGCAAGTTCACTCATGTTCAATAGATGATTAGTAGTTTCCACTTTAGAAGAAAAGCAACAACAACACTTACTAACCATCGGGATGCCTGACTTTTGAATATTCAAATCCGTAGGAATAGCACAATGCATAATTTTCCAGCAAAAAACACTAAATAATCGAGATAGAGAAATTAGCTTCTTTAATGGCTTCTATAGTAGAAGAAGGAAGAAAATGGCTCACTTGGTTGAGATCCCAAATTCCTTCATCATTAAGGAGTTGAGCAATATTAGGATTAACTTGTGGATTACCGGTCACATTATAAATGAGCTGCTCCTCTTTGAACCAATAATCGAACCAAAAGTTGACATGGTTCCCATTGCCTATAAAATCAAAGGAATTAGTAAGCATCAAATGAATAACATCACAAATAGCTACCCAAAGTTTAGAAGAACCCGTGATAGGTAAGGCATTCCAAACATGATCTACTTTGTATTTGGCTTTGAAGAACCTCGCCCAAAGACAATTAGAAGTATAGAGTCTCCAAGCCTGTTTAATACGAAAAGCCTTAGAAATATCAGCAACTTTTCTTATGCCCATCCCTCCTTCCATATACGGAAGAGTACAATATTTCCATTTAACCCAATGACGCTTTCTAATCAAATCAGAAGAATTCCAGAAAAAATTAGCCATAATCTTATCAATCTTGGAAGCTATTCCAGTTGGGATGTTTATACTTGATATAACATGAACCGGATTAGAAGTAAGAACATGCTTGATAAGAATAAGCCTTCCTCCTGCCGAGAGCAACTTTCCAGTCCATCCCCAAATTTTGTTTTGGATTTTCTCAACGAGAGGGAGATAATAGGATAATTTCTGATGACCTTTAATCAAAGGAACCCCCAAATAGATAAGCGGAAAATGCTTGATTTGAAAACCTGTTCTGAATGTAATATCTCTTTTTCTAGCAATTGAGAGCTTATCAGAACAATAAAGAGAACTTTTGTCTTTGTTAATTTTTTGCCCTGAAGAATCTTCATATTTCGAAAGAAAATCAAAAATGTTTTTGATACTCCGAGCACTACCATTGCAGAAAATGAACGAATCATCTGCAAATAAAAGATGAGAAACTACAATTCCATTTCTCCCAACAGAGTACGCTGAAGCCTGATGGTTAATAATATTCTTCAGACCTCTACTAAGGACCTCTTCAGCCAAGATAAATAGAGCGGGAGAGAGGGGATCACCCTGTCGAAGACCTCTTGAACTAGAGAAAAATCCCTATAACGCCCCATTAATGATAACCGAGAAACTTTGATTCTGAAGACAACCATGAACAAACTGGATAAAAGTCTCATTAAAACCAAACTTCTTCAAAACTTCGAAGATAAAGTTCCATTCCATACGATCATATGCCTTAGACATATCAAGTTTAATAATAAGATTTCCGCCAAAAATTTTCCTGTCAATATCTTTAATCATTTCTTGAGCTATGGTGATGTTTTCTGTGATGTTCCGCCCTTGAATAAAACCTGATTGCTCCTCAGAAATAATATTAGGAATAACAGAAGCCAATCTACCCGCTAGAATTTTAGAAAAAATCTTGTAGTAGAAATTGCATAAACTGATAGGCCTGAAATCAGAAAAAGAAGTGGGGTCATTGCATTTTGGAATCAACGCAATCGCAGTAGCATTAACAGCCTTCGGAAGAAAAGGATGTACAAAGAAATAATGAACTGCCTTCACCAAATCTGCCTTAATAATGTTCCAGCATTCTTGATAAAAATGGCCATCAAAACCATCCGGACCAGGAGCACTATCAGCTGTCATATTGAAAACCACCCGCTGAATCTCCTCAACAGAGGGCATAGAAGTAAGCATACAATTATCTTCATCAGTAACCAAACGAGGGATATGATTAAGAATATTATAATCAATAATGTTGCTGGACGAAGTAAGAAGATCTTGAAAGTATTTTGTAGCTTCATTACCAATGTCAATAGGATTCTCAATCCAATCACCCACAGAGTTTTTTATTTTATGAATTCCATTCCTTTTTCTTCTTTGATAAGCAATCGCATGGAAGAATTTAGAATTCATATCGCCTTCCTTTAACCATTTTATCCTGAATTTTTGTTTCCAGAAAATCTCCTCCTGATTTAAAACCTTTTGCAGATCATCTTTCAAAGTGGACAGATGATTTTCAGTTGTAGAGTCCCACCTTTCTTGTAGAAGGATTTCTGTAGCACTAATGTTCTCCTCAAGCTCTTTTATCTTAACAAAAATATTACCAAATATCTCCCTATTCCAATTCTTAAGAGACATTTTAAGTCTCTTTAGCTTTAAGAAAAAAGTAAGAATAGGATCAGCTATAATCTCCACATACCAAGAATCAGTAACTAACCTTTTGAAGTCAGGATGACTGATCCACATTTTTTGAAATTTAAAAGAGGGAGGATTCCGCACTCTATTATTATCAAACTTGAGAACTAGAGGAGCATGATCCGAGTTGATTCTGGATAAATGAGTAACCTGAGGCACTGGAAGATTATTGCTCCAATCAACATTATATAAAATACGATCCAAGCGAGCATAAATTCTGTAACTTTGTTTTACTTCCTTGTATGATATGAATTGTTTCCTGCTTTATGTATGCTATCCGTATGCTATGACTGTTGGTTAGTGCTTAGTACCCGCTGAGTATTCCATGCTCAGCCGTACTTCTTATGTCGGCAGATTCTGAGGGAGCTGCTGCTCCATTTGATGTTTGTGCTCCTGGTGCATGGGTGGAGGATGAGTACGTCGAGGAGCCTTTGGAGGAACCTCCAGTAGAGGGTTACCATTAGGTGGTTTTAGATTCTGAGTGGATTAGCTGTGGTGAGAAGAGAGATTTTATCCATGTATTTTGGCGGGTCTGTCCGCACTTCCTTTTGGCTACTTTTTGTATAAACTTGGATTTCCATGTGTATATACTTAGAGGTTTGTTAGACTTCCGCTGTGTTTTATAGTTATGTTTCCGCTGTCATCCTTTATTGTATATGCTCTGTGGTTTTGCAGGTTGGTTTGTCAAGCCAGTCATGTAAGCCATGATTAGTCGTCCAAAGTTCACTCTAACTCCTAGGGTGGGTTTTGGGTCGCGACACCGGGTAAGATCTCCAGAAAAACATCCATCTACTCACATACAACGGGAATGGTTGTGGATTCTCATACTTCTACGTTCTCGAGACTGAGAGCTGCAAAACGAGCGATGTCTATCCTTTGAAGTCCCCTGAAATGAAATGACTTTAACCTAGTGAGTTTAAAGTTTACCACCTTCTCGAAACACGCCACGTGCCCATGGTGAGCTGAGAGCCAATCCATACCTAGGATAACATCGAAATCCCAATCCTGAAATCCCAGAATGATCAAGTCAACTGGCAACTCATGCTGCATGACTTGCACAACACTGCCTAGATACACTTTATCTGTCTCAATAAACTTGCCCAATGGAGTCAAAATGGACAACTTCCGAGGTAGCTTACTTGGCACGGATGTAAAGCCTTTGGCAAAACTAGGTGAGTCGAAAGAATGAGTGGATCCCGTGTCAATCAACACTCTTGCTAGACACTCATTCACTAGCAACGAACTTGAGAATTTTAACTACCCAAGTTATAACTTGCAATGTGCACAATACATATTAACACATGCATAACAATAAGCGTCACTTAGTATATACATATATATTCAACACATCATGGCAATTCTAGAACTTAACAACATTAACTCACGCGTACCTTGCACAACATCGTCTGATGCCTATGCGTCTCTATCCATCATGGCAAAGACCCTGCCCTGGTTAGCCTGACGAGGCTGCTGGGTGGACGGCAAGGATCTAGAGGCCTGAGATGAAGACCCCTGCAATGAAGTATGCCTACCTGGAGGCCAAACTCCCTGTGGTCCAGACTGTGACTGCTTACACGGGCAATCCCGAATCACGTGACTCATCTCGCCACAGTGGAAGCATCCACCAGACAATCTTCAGCAATCTTGTGCCAATGACCATAGACGACGCACTCCTCAAAAGTCTGTGATGCGGAGGAAGCCGAAGACGTAACCCTCATAGCCTGTGATGCCGTAGGACGTGGTGCCTGAGGCACGAAAGGAGACCTCTGAGCCGTCATCGACTGGGAGAACTGGTAAGGTGCAGTCCTAGTCCTCTTCTCAGACTGTGAAGAACTACTCGATTGACCCCGAGATATACTTTTCCCGAAGCTATTGTCTCTTCTCCTCATAAAATCTGCCGTATTCTTCTCGGTAATCTTTGCCTTCCCTACTATCTCCCTCCAAGACTCCACTTGGAGAATGGACACCCGATCTCAGAAGAAAGCTGTCACGACCCAAAATACCCCCTAGGAGTTTGGGATAATTTAGTTCGTGACCGCTGTGCCATACCATCCGGTCATGACACATAAGGCATACATATCATCCTGCAAGAGCATACAAGGCACGCTAAGAGGTGAACCTAAAATTTTCTTCTTTACAATGTAATCTTCCACGTGCTACTATAAACAAAATACTGCAATATAAGCTAAACATGTACACAAGGTCCATCACTTGAGTTACCAACTCAAATCAATACAAAACTCCCATAAGGTCAACCCATATACATGTCTCTCCCTCTCATCACTCAACCATCACTGATGACTACTAATCGGCTTCTCGACATACTCCTCCTCGAACCTTGGTTCAGGAGCACAACCATCCAACCTGTGACCTGCCGAAGATAACAACTTCGGCTAAGCATTGAATACTCAGCGTGTACAAAATACTAACTAGCATTACTATAAGCATCAATGATAGCATATGCATTTATCAGAGTAAAACAGGTAAGAGCAAGGTAGAACGAGTATAGATCTTAAAGCAGTTAATTCAGAACATATGCAGTACTATTAATCAAAGAGCAGAAACCTTTGCATTTAGAAACATCATGTACATATGTCATCGAAGAGTATCCATTACCATCTGTTACTTCTGTTACCATTACTTGCCATTACCGTCCATCACTTTCCATTACTTGCCATTATGGGTATTGTAAAATACCTTAGTTTCATTACTTTCCATCTACAGGTATTTAAAATACCCTAGATCCACCTAAGGAGTCGGGCAACTAGTACCCATGGACCCACATAAACTGGACGGGCCTACTGTTATCCTCACCTTCGGCTACCTTCGAAGTAGACGACCAGTATCCATCTCCCTTCCGGGTGGCCTGCTATTCGTCAGAATCCGACGACCAGTATCCCTTTCCCTTCCAGGCGGCCTGCTATCGTGCCTCCCCGATCGGTATTACTTGATTGATTAGTACCCATGAACCCACAGGAGATGGGCAGGCCTTCTATCAACCTGAGATAGATGACTAGAATCATCTTGTTCCATCACTTTCCCATATACTTTCCATTACTTTTCCTTTCACTTACCATTACTTTCCCATTTCATCTTATATTTTACTTTTGCCTTTACTTATTTGGATAACCATAGTTGATAAAATATCGATCATACAAATATATGTGCTTGTGTAGCAATTGTGAATAACATGGTAGACAAAAAGGAAAGCTCTACATATCACCAATATTTCACCCTTTTCATTTATAGTAATAGCCAAGGTATAAGTAAAGTCATACTTATCCAAGCACAATTAGAACATATGGTTTTCTCATTGGTTTTCCCCAAAATTTATATCTTTTAAGCATGCTTTTCATTCTTTGAATTGTAACATCAAAACATATCATAAAATAGGATTATATACCCTTTTTATTTGTGGGTTTATACCATAAGGTCATCACAATTTACTAGTAGGATTTCCTACTAGTTCAAGCAGAACTAAAGGATTTTAGCATGAATTATAAGGTGGTTTATGCCATTAAAAGCTAGTAGCTTGCTCTACATATTAAGATTCATATTAAACAACCTAGTAGTTTATTCTACAAGTTCATAACAACAACAAATGGAATTGATCTAGATTGACAACATATGGTTTATGAGATTAACATCTAGTAGAGTGTATCTACCATTTGTCTTAACAAAAGCATGCTTTATACCTTACTTATAATATAGGAATTATTAATATGGCCAAAACATCCTAACTTTCATCAAGTCCATTTACTTAAATCATAGAAACCAAATTGCACATCGATGAAGTATAGTAAGGTAAGTTAGTAGATTGTTCTACCTTTCAAAAATTGGATCCCTACGGTTTCTCGCTTTGGAATACTACTTGAAGGCAAAAGAAAGCTTTGAGGAAGCTTTTGAATCCATCCCAAGCTTGAGGAATACTCCATGGTAGCAAGATCCAAGCTTAGGAAGAAAGCTTGAAGCGAAAATCCGCCTTCACTTGATCACTAGTACAAAGCTTAGAAGAACTCATGCTCTTCTCCCTCTTTTCTCTCAAAAATCTTTCTCTAGGGTTGTGGTAACCCTAAGCCACGAATTTGTGGTTATATAGGCCAAGGGGTTGAGGCCAAAGACCATTACACCCCCAAAAGATCTTAAAAGAGTCGGTTATAAGGCAAACCAAGCCACTGTTGGATCTATCGGTCAAGAGCATCGATAGATCCATCAAAATTCCTCTCACTGTGAAGAAACCCCATACAAAATATGGCTTCATGGATCTATCGGTCATTGGGATGGATAGATCCATCAGTGTATGGGATTGAAGAATCTATCCTCCCCAAACTAGATAGATCCTTCACTATTCATTCCTTCATTTTTCTTGCTGTGGTATTTCGATCATAACTTTTGACTTGGTGATCTGATTTTGACAATTCAACTTGCGTTGGATTCTAAATTTAAAGGGTAAAAACTTTCATGTTTTGTACAAAGCCTAATTATTCTATCTTCATATTCCAAAATGGTCCTAAACACTACTGGTCAGGAATTTCAGCAGACAATTTGCCTAAAACCCACTTTTCACCGAGTTCGACTCAAGATCGGGAGATGTGATAAACATGAACCTTAAAGAGGATCTTGATATATTTCTAATGGCTTAATAATCACTTGATTCCAATTTCGGATGAGAAAACTAGAGTTCTCTCAAGTTGAGGTATTCTTCGACATTCCTCTTTGCGACACTTGGAGTACTGTATACTCTTGTTTTATTTTCATCCCAACACCCTAAAACATTTTCCACACATATTTTGTCTCATTTGAAACCCTCTTTCATTTTAAAATATGAAGCCATCATCCCATTAAGGGTTTTGGCCTGGAAAAATACTATTCACAGCACTATTCATAGCACTATTCACAGCACTATGTATCGCCTAGTGAACTCGGTTCCGGGGTTCTACATCCTCCCCCCTATAGGAATTTCGTCCGCGAAATTCAGACGAGACAGAATCTAGTAGGAATACTTTTTTTTTTCTCACATAACCCTGCTCAACTGAGCATACTAGCTCATTATCAATAAATCCAGTGTCGACCAACACAAGGCTAGACATACCCTTATGAACAAAGTCGCTAAGTACTACACATAACTATGTTCTTAATTTGCATTCAACACGCATAGGTTCATACATTACAATATTTTGCACATATAGTGGTATAATAGTATGTTCTACTATCCTCATAGAATTTCAAATTGGGTTCCTACTTCTTCGATTACTACCTCTCATGATGATAGTCCTGAGAGCAATAACACCACGTGAGTTATTTAAATCAAGCTCGTTGAATAGTTCAATGAGAATATAGGGATTATATAGCGCATCATTTACATCAGAGTATACACATAATAGTATAATTATACTATCATTTCCTAAGGAAACTAAGTTCTCACACTTGGTTAAAGTATTAACCAATTACATACTTAAGACATTAATCAGCCTAAGACTAATACTGATTATTAGTTTATACTTTTGAGTTCTTTAAGCAAAATCTTTTGAAACTTTAAGACATGTATGGTGCTTTTACTATCGGTATGATGCATATGATATGTACATGATGCTTATGTATGAAGTGCATGTTGTGCATGATGCTCATGCTATCAATGAAGTGCAACCATGTATGAAGGTGCATGATGATGGTGTCATGTATGAGATGCATGCTATGTTCTTGTACTTTGAGACCAAAACTATTCTTGGAGTTTAGAATATATTTATCACTTTGTACTGAGCATAGGGTCTAGAACGTGTTACAGAATGAACGTGCATCTGTATCTAGAACTTTCTGGACTAAGCATTGAGTCTAGAACGAGCTGTATAATTAACGCGCATCAGTATCTAGAACCGTGCATCAAGCATCCATGAGCTGGTCCAAAATCATATATATTTACTTATTCATTATTTTCATTTCTTTCCAAGGTTCCTACTATGCATGAACTCATATAGGCTTATCACTTGTGCCCGTTGGCTGATATAAGCATAATGTAACAAATGAAATTATACGGAATACACATAGTAACATATATATCGAAACCTAAGTCCTTAATTTCACAAAACTATAATCTACTAGACTTGTAAGACTACAGAGAATCCATAGTCTCACTTGACACCTAGCTATAAAAAGGACATCCTAATCCCTTGACGACCGACACATAGTGAGGAACTCGCTTATCAACAAGGTAACTAGGTATTCCACATGACTGAACTTCATAAAATTTAAGAAAACCTTCATAACATAAGATGGCATGTTTATACAAAGAGGGTTTGTACTTAGCATCATGTTTCAATTTAGCATATAGTACATAGTATGCACATAACACATTACCACAAAATTGTAGCACCTCGAACTTTTCTATATTTAATGAATGGTACTTTCGTAGCTAATTGACCTTTCCCATAGTCTAATTAATAAATAAGAGAGAAATTGGAAATTCTAAAATGTCAAAAATGTTCCTTTTCGAAAGACGAACCCAACGCAAGTTGAATCGTCGAAATCCGACGAGCGAGTCAAAAGATATGGTCAAAACAGTCGGGACCTGCAGAGCACCGATCGCTCGGTCATTAGTAGCGATCGATCGGTCCAAAACCGATCGATCGAAGGCTATCGACTGGTTAACTTTTTTGTATGGGGAAATTTTCCGGAGAGCATGTTTTTGACAGGTTGCTCGGTCAATAACACCGATCGCTCGGTAGGCAACCGATCGATCGATCATAACCACCGATCGCTCGGTCATCGCGTTTTTGTAGAAATTTTATTAAGGGTCTTTTTGTCATTTAGGCAATTCTCTCTTGCCTTAAAGGGTTTGCCCGAACCCTGAGGACCCCAATCACTACACTTAGAGTATTTGAGAGATAGAGAGAGAGGAGAAGGAGATTTCCTAACCTAGGGTTTGTTTTTGAGAAGAAATCAAAGGGTTAAAGGCCCTAGATCATCTCAAGTTCATTTTCTTCAAGGTCAAGGCTTAAGCACTCATGGAGCTTATTTCTCCAAGCTAGGGCAGCACTTTCCAAGGTATTTTCAAGGGGGTTTCTGTCGCGACCCAAAACCCACCCTAGGAGTTAGAGTGAACTTTAGACGACTAATCATGGCTTACATGACTTGCTTGACAAACCAACCTGCAAAAACCCACAGAGCATATACAATGGAGGACATTATAGCGGAAACATAACCCTAAAGCACAGCGGAAGTCTACCAAACCTCTATGTATAGGCATACGCAGATCCAAGTTTATACAAAAAGTAACCAGAAGAAAGTGTGGACAGACCCGTCAAAATACATGAATGTATATCTCTCATCTCACCCATAGCTATTCACTCAGAATCTACAACCACCTAATGGTAACCCTCTACGGGAGGTTCCTCAAAAGGCTCTTCGACGTACTCCTCCTCCACCCATGGACTAGGAGCACAAAGATCAAATGGAGTAGCAGCTCCCTCAGAACCTGCCGACATAAGAAGTACGGCTGAGCATGGAATACTCAGCGGGTACTAAATACTAACCAATAGTCATAGTATACAGATAGCATACATAAAGTGGGAAACAAGTTGCATATATAGAACAGGAACAATTTATATCATACAAGGAAGTAAAGCAATTTATATTCATGCCTGCATTCAGAAAGACTGATGAAACCCTTGAAAACATCGTGCACTTCACTTGACTTGAAATACTCTTTGCGTGATTGGGAACTTGTTAACCGTGTCATGCTTGTCATGCTTGCATCATGCGTGCCATGTCATGTCATGCGTGTCATGCGAGTATCATGCTTGCTTGTTCATAATTTAAACATGTTCATATGCCTAGTCGTCGTTCATAGTCCGTTGCAACTAGTACCCTATATGCAGATGGGTATGCCTAGTTGCCGTTCATAGCCCGTCGCAACTAGCATCCATGCGTGTCATGCCATGCTATGCTATACGTGTTATGCCATGCTATGCATGTCGTGTGAGGGGATGGGAGACCTTTCCCTATGCAATGCATGATTGTCTTGCCCTTGTCAAAAGCGAAGTGAAACATATCTTAGGATATGCCCCACCTCTACGTCCCATACTTAAAACATCGGTAAATCACGTCATTTCATGCGTGCTTGTGAGATCGTGTGCATACTTGCATTTGGAATTAAAAATGGCAATTTGGGGTAATTCACAAAGCATAGCATATAACAATTTAAGTGAGTAATAATCTACACATTTTAAGAAATGTAAGAAACACACTATCATGAACCCTAACAAATTTCAAGAGCAATTAAGCATGGGTTCCCTTAATTTATCCTTTATTTTGTTCACCTTGGCATTTCATCAAACATGGGGTGTGTTCATTATTCACTTAAACCTAGATCATGCTTTTCTAGGTGGGTTATGCTCACATCACACTTGTATGTTCATTATTAGTACAATGCCCTTTCCCATTCGTTCATCACATCATCCACACGGCATCCATTCGCCAACATCCATCTCCATTCACCATTCATACCACCAATCTCATAACACATATATAAGTGAAGGAAAATCAAAAGAAATAAAGGGAAAAAGGGAAGCTATAACTAGGAGGGTAGTAAGAAGTACCGACCTGATCAAGTGAGGAAGAAATCCCCTTCCAAAAACAACCGTGAGTTGCTGCCCTAGCTTGAGGAGATGCTCCTCACGAGTTTGTGCCTTGATCTTGAAGAAAAATGGGCTTGAGTGGAGTGTGGGTTCACAAACCCGTTGATTTCTCTCCAAAATGGAAACCCTAGGTTGGAATCGCCTTCTCCCCTTTCTCCTATTCTCTTAAACTCTCTAAGTGTTGAATGATGCCCTAAAGGCTCGGGTTAAACTCTTAAGGTAAGAGTAAACCGACCAAAAGACCATAATACCCTTACTGAAATTTCTGCAAAAGCACGAGTACTGAACACGTTGAGCTGTGAATAGTGCCAAACACGTTGTGCTGTGAACAGTGCCAAACACGTCGTGCTGTGAATAGTGCCGAACACGTTGTGCTGTGAATAGTGTCGAACACGTTGTGCTGTGAATAGTGCCGAACACGTTGTGCTGTGAATAGTGTCAAACACGTTGTGCTGTGAATAGTGCCGAACACGTTGTGCTGTGAATAGTGCCAAACACGTTGTCCATTGTCTTATGTACAACGTGCCCGTCGTGAGTTGTACAACATACACGTTGTCTGCTGCACGACATACCCGTTGTCTGTTGCACAATGGATGCACAACGTATACGTTGTTTGCTGTACAACGTACACATTGTCTGCTGCACGACGTACCCGTTGTATGTTGCACAATGGATGCACAACGTATACATTGTTTGCTGTACAACATACACGTTGTCTGCTGTACGACGTACCCGTTGTCTGTTGCACAACGTATACGTTGTTTACTATACAACGTACACGTTGTCTGCTGCACGACGTACCCGTTGTCTGTTGCACAACGGATGCACAACGTATACGTTATTAGAGCTAGAGCTACGTTATCAGAGTACGTTGTCTATGCGTTGTCTGTGCCTTATCAGAGCACGTTGTCAGAGCACGTTATCAGAGCTACGTCCTTAGTGCCTTCCGAGCTACGATTGCCTGCAGGTCCAGACTGTTTTGGCCATATCTTTTGACTCGTTCGTCCGATTTTGACGATTCAACTTGCGTTGGGTTCGTACTTCGAAAAGGAACATTTCTGACATTTTGGAATTTCAAATTTCTTCCTTATTTATTAATTATACCTCTTTAAAGGCAAAATGGCAACGAAAGTGTCATGCATTAAATGTGAAAAGGTCCGGGGCTCTACAGTTTCCTTCCCACTCAAGCCTTCTTCAAGCAAGAGTCCTTCTTCTTGCAAGTTGGAGCTCCAATCAAGGTTTACAACCAAGATCAAACCTTGATTCAAGGTTAGTACACCCTACTAACTTCCCCTAGCAATAATCTAGTTATTTTCTATGGTGAAATGTGATTCTTGCTATTATGTTTTCCTTTCCTATTAAATGTAACATCTCCAATAAATATAAATAAGATAAGAAAAAGGTTCGAATGTGTGAATGGGATGTGGATGGTGGCGATTGGATGCCGTTGGATGTGGATGTGATGTGTGAAATGGAAAACGGTGGATGGGCATTCTATAAATAATGAACATACCATGATGATTGATGGAAAATATGCGCTAAAAAGGGTAAAGAAAAACTACTAGAAATGTTGCACACCGGATGTCTGATAAAATGCCTAAACCAAGAATAAATGAATTTAAATAAGGAAATAAATGTAAGCCCTATGTAACTACTCTTGTAAATGATGATTTGACCAAATGCTATGTTGATGCCCTAAATGCTTGCATGTTATACTATGAATCGAAATGTGATGCGATATTCCTCTTGTTACATGTGTTCCCATGATGGTCACTATTGTCACGTACATGAGCACGCATGTTTACATGATCCGAGATTTCAAGAGCATATGCATATAATAATCAACAAGAAAAAATTGCATGTCAAGGAGGTTGGTAGCCCAGGGACATTTGGGTACTAGCCTCTGGCTCACAAGAAAACTGAAATTACTTATTTTCAAGGAGGTTGGTAGCCCAAGGACATTCAGGTACTAGCCTCTAGCTCACAAGAAAACTAAACAAGTAACTAAAATCAAGCATACGTCAAGGAGGTTGGTAGCCCAGGGACATTCGAGTACTAGCCTCTGGCTCACAAGAAAACCATATATCAAGGAGGTTGGCAGCCCAGGGAGATTCGGGTGCTAGCCTCTGGCTCACAAGTTTCAAGATGAAAGTTTACAAGATGATGACAAGGCATTCATGCATGCACGCATACATGATTTTCTCAAGCCATACCGAGACATGAAACGGATTTCGAAGCATGAGTTTTACCGCAGTTTTTGCATTCATGCACGCATGTCAAGATGATTGTATTGTACCATGTTTAACATTGTTTCGTTGTGATGTTCCTCTTCATGCTCTGTATTGTACTACTGTTGTTGTGTTTTATTATTGTCATGGTTAGCTAGTAGCTTGCACTCGCTGAGTATTCTATGCTCAGTCGTACTTTCATGTCGATAGGTACTGAGGGAGCCCTCGACCCAGAGCCTTGGGTTGAGGAAGAGTACATAGAGGAGAGAGAGCAGTCTATTCCACTACAGTCTCAGGCGGACCGAGACCTCGACGTGTGGCCGTACCTCGACTACTGTTGAGGGGAGAGTACGAGAGGGTTTTGTGTATTTTGACATTTTGATAGGTGGGCCTGTCCACCTTAGGCTTGGATATGTTTTATGTACATTTTCACTTGGGATACAAACTTATAAGGAGAAGAAAAATTAGTTTACGCTTCCGCAACCTATGTTTAGCTTCCGCGCTCTGATTATCATTGTGTTGGTATTATATTCACCTTATTCATTATAGGATGGTTTGGCAGGTACGTATAGTCACACCTAAAGTATCCCTTAACTCCTAGGGGGTATTTTGGGGCACGACAGAGGTGGTATCAGAGCCCTAGGCATTAGAGTCCCTAGGGTCACTTAGTACTCGATACCATGATTGAACAAAGCATTACGTGTTAGGTAAGAGTTGTATTCCAAGTATGGACTAACAAGTTAGTCTTAGTCAAAACTAGTTGAACTTTGACCGAACTTAGAGTCCTACGCTAGGAACACGGATTGTATGTTATGATATTATGTTGTATACCATGTGTGAATGATTTGTGCTTTTTTTTTTTTTTTTTTTTTTTTATAAAAGCCACTCAGAGGGAGTGGGGGGTTTGGCAGACCCCTACCAGTTTATTAAATTAGAATAAAAAATTGGTGGGGACATAAGACCTTACCCCTACAACGGACTCCAGAATAAAATTTGGGGGGGACATAAACCTTACCCCTAAAAAGGACACCAAAATAAAAGATAATTAGTGGGGGACATAAAACCTTACCACTACCTGACATACAAAAGAAAGGAAAAATACACCAAGGGAGGAAGTTAAACCAAACCCTTAAACAAAAAAGCACTACCAAACACATTAGATTCTGACTTGTCTGAGGCTACCAATACCTGCTTTATCCATTTGAATCAAAGCTTTGACTCGAGGAGGCATATTATTCATATCAAAAGAACCTGAGCTCAAGCTGATACACCCAATATTAGCCAATTCATTTGCCACAGTATTAGCTTCCCGAAATATATGCGTAAGAGAGAAACTAGTATTCATAAGAGATTTGATTTTCTTATTCCAATACCAAGCTTTCCAATAACCTGAATTTTTACCAGTCCATTCCTCAACCATACTCTTCGAGTCAGATTCTATAATCACATTTGATAAATGGAGCCTCTTGCAAAGAATTAAACCATCAAGAAGGGCACGGGTTTCAGCAATATAATTGGAACAAATACCATAATGGGCAAAAAAATAATCAACCAAATTACCATTATGATCTCTTATAATACCCCCTCCTCCGGCATTACCAGGATTACCTTTTGAAGCACCATCCACGTTCAATTTGTATTTAGCCCGAGGAGGGTGAATCCATTTCACAAGAACCATTCGAAATTTGCTAATAGTGAGAGCACTAGAGGAGAAGAAAGGGGATAAATCAAAAAGATTGTTCTCAAAGATAGAATGAATCTCACAAACCTTTCTAGTAATACTAGCGATAATAGCATTATTATTCCGAGATAAGGATTCATATTTTTGACGACATCTCTCAATCCAAATTTCCCAAACAATCAAAGATGGCAGGAGAATGAATAGGTCATTATTCCTATATGAAGCCGCTCTGAACCATCTTTTTAAAGTACATTGAATAGAGTCAGTTTTGCTGAAATGGATAAAGCACCAAGACGAATAATATGTCCAAACAAAATAAGCAAGTTCACTCATGTTCAATAGATGATTAGTAGTTTCCACTTTAGAAGAAAAGCAACAACAACACTTACTGACCATCGGGATGCCGGACTTTTGAATATTCAAATCCGTAGGAATAGCACAATGCATAATTTTCCAGCAAAAAACACTAATTTTATTTGGTATAATCCGGTTCCAGATGGGTTTAGCCCATTCCAATTCAGACCCTTTATCCCTCAGAATATCCCAAGCAGACTTAATAGAAAAAACTCCAGAATAGGAGGGTTTCCAAATAAATTTATCATCCTCATCTGAGATAGAGAAATTAGCTTCTTTAATGGCTTCTATAGTAGAAGAAGGAAGAAAATGGCTCACCTGGTTGAGATCCCAAATTCCTTCATCATTAAGGAGTTGAGCAATATTAGGATTAACTTGCGGATTACCGGTCACATTATAAATGAGCTGCTCCTCTTTGAACCAACAATCGAACGAAAAGTTGATATGGTTCCCATTGCCTATAAAAGCAAAGGAATTAGTAAGCATCAAATGAATAACATCACAAATAGCTACCCAAAGTTTAGAAGAACCCGTGATAGGTAAGGCATTCCAAACATGATCTACTTTGTATTTGGCTTTGAAGAACCTCGCCCAAAGACAATTAGAAGTATAGAGTCTCCAAGCCTGTTTAATACGAAAAACCTTAGAAATATCAGCAACTTTTCTTATGCCCAGCCCTCCTTCCATATACGGAAGAGTACAATATTTCCATTTAACCCAATGACGCTTTCTAATCAAATCAGAAGAATTCCAGAAAAAATTAGCCATAATCTTATAAATCTTGGAAGCTATTCCAGTTGGGATGTTTATACTTGATATAATATGAACCGGAATAGAAGTAAGAACATGCTTGATAAGAATAAGCCTTCCTCCTGCCGAGAGCAACTTTCCAGTCCATCCAGAAATTCTGTTTTGGATTTTCTCAACGAGAGGGAGATAATAGGATAATTTCTGACGACCTTTAATCAAAGTAACCCCCAAATAGATAAGCAAAAAATGCTTGATTTGAAAACCTGTTCTGAATGTAATATCTCTTTTTCTAGCAATTGAGAGCTTATCAAAACAATAAAGAGAACTTTTGTCTTTGTTAATTTTTTTCCCTGAAGAATCTTCATATTTCGAAAGAAAATCAAAAATGTTTTTGATGCTCCGAGCACTACCATTGCACAAAATGAGCAAATCATCTGCAAATAAGAGATGAGAAACTGCAAATCAATTTCTCCCAATAGAGTACGCTGAAGCCTGATGGTTAATAATATTCTTCAGACCTCTACTAAGGACCTCTTCAGCCAAGATAAATAGAGCGGGAGAGAGGGGATCACCCTGTCGAAGACCTCTTGAACTAGAGAAAAATCCATATAACGCCCCATTAATGATAACCGAGAAACTTTGATTCTGAAGACAACCATGAACAAACTGGATAAAAGTCTCATTAAAACCAAACTTCTTCAAAACTTCAAAGATAAAGTTCCATTCCATACGGTCATATGCCTTAGACATATCAAGTTTAATATTAAGATTTCCGCCAAAAATTTTCCTGTCAATATCTTTAATCATTTCTTGAGCTATGGTGATGTTTTCCGTGATGTTCCGCCCTTGAATAAAACCTGATTGCTCCTCAGAAATAATATTAGGAATAACAGAAGCCAATCTACCCGCTAGAATTTTGGAAAAAATCTTGTAGTAGAAATTGCATAAACTGATAGGCCTGAAATCAGAAAAAGAAGTGGGGTCATTGCATTTTGGAATCAACGCAATCGCAGTAGCATTAACAGCCTTCAGAAGAAAAGGATGTACAAAGAAATAATGAACTGCCTTCACCAAATCTGCCTTAATAATGTTCCAGCATTCTTGATAAAAATGGCCATCAAAACCATCCGGACCAGGAGCACTATCAGCTGTCATATTGAAAACCACCCGCTGAATCTCCTCAACAGAGGGCATAGAAGTAAGCATACAATTATCTTCATCAGTAACCAAACGGGGGATATGATTAAGAATATTATAATCAATAATGGTGCTGGACAAAGTAAGAAGATCTTGAAAGTATTTTTTAGCTTCATTACCAATGTCAATAGGATTCTCAATCCAATCACCCACAGAGTTTTTTATTTTATGAATTCCATTCCTTTTTCTTCTTTGATTAGCAATCGCATGGAAGAATTTAGAATTCATATCGCCTTCCTTTAACCATTTTATCCTGGATTTTTGTTTCCAGAAAATCTCCTCCTGAATCAAAACCTTTTGTAGATCATCTTTCAAAGTGGACAGATGATTTTCAGTTGTAGAGTCCCACCTTTCTTGTAGAAGGATTTCTGTAGCACTAATGTTCTCCTCAAGCTCTTTTATCTTAACAAAGATATTACCAAATATCTCCCTGTTCCAATTCTTAAGAGACATTTTAAGTCTCTTTAGCTTTAAGAAAAAAGTAAGAATAGGATCAGCTATAATTTCCACAGACCAAGAATCAGTAACTAACCTTTTGAAGTCAGGATGACTGATCCACATTTTTTGAAATTTAAAAGAGGGAGGATTCCGCACTCTATTATTATCAAACTTGAGAACTAGAGGAGCATGATCCGAGTTGATTCTGGATAAATGAGTAACCTGAGGCACTGGAAGATTATTGCTCCAATCAACATTATACAAAATACGATCCAAGCAAGCATAAATTCTGTAAATACCCTTCTGATTGTTGCACCACGTAAATTTATTACCAGAGAAACCAGCATCAATAAGGCCCATGTCACTGATGAATTCATTAAATTCTTCCATAGATCGAAGATTTGGATCTCTTCCCCCCATTTTTTCTCCAGAATTAGCAATAGCATTGAAATCACCAGCAAAAAGAAAAGGACCATTGAAATTAGATAAAAGAAGCGAGATATCATTCCAAAGCAACTGTCTATCATTGCAACAACATTTGGCATAAACAAAACCGCATCTAATCATGTCCAAACCTTGGATATGCACATCGACAATTAAAGCTTGATCAAGAGAAGCAAATAAAGAAACGTCCATCCAGTCTTTCCATAGAATCCAGATTTTATCATGATGTAAATAACCCGGCATATTCAACATTTTACTCAGAGCTACAATCTTATTAGAATTCTGCATAGGTTCCATAATGACAATCATAGAGATATTGTAAGAATTAACCAAATTCTTTAACCTGGCTTTAGTAGCTAAATTACCAACCCCTCTAATGTTCCAAGATAAAATACTAATCATTGAAAACTTTGTGATTTTCTTCCAACAACAAAGGAGCTTGGGCTCTAGATCTTGTTATTCGATCCGAAGGGGGGATCCCTTTCTTCTTTTTTTGATTCACATGCCATTCTTGATCCTCTTGAATTTCTGAATTATTTTTAATATAGTGAATAATAGCAAGAAAAGCTTTACCTTCTATTATAAAATCTTTCATATTATCAAAATAAAGATTTTGTACCTCATGATGAAATTCCGATGTAGATGATGATCGCCAGTTTATGTCATTCGGAATCTTGCGAGAAGGAGGAATAGAGCTATGCAAATTCTTCTTTCTAAAAAACAACTTTGACTGTTTAGCATCAGTTTTCCAGCCTTCTGTAATTGACGCCATAGCATTAGCAACTTCTAAAGCCTGATCTGGAATAACTTCCGGTTGGACTTCTTCCTTGTAATGGCTACTGTTATGCTCTTTTCTAGAATTCTGAATATTGTTAAAATCTATATTTGTAATCTGAGGATCTCCTTCTTTGTTTTGGGTACTGATTTGCTCTTTTCCAGAATTCTGAATACTTCTAACTTCAGAATTTATAATATGAAGATCTTCTGCTTCATCCCCAGGTTTTTCGTGCAATTGTTCTTCAGTTTCTAGATTAATAATCTTGCTGTTGACATTGGTTCGGTCCTCATCTGCTGGTTTAGTCTTCTGGTTTTCCTTGATAACTCTCAATTTTTCTTTTCTCACCCAAACTTTTTCTCCTTCTTTAATATTAATCTTATCCAGATCGTGAGAAGCTTCACTTGGATGTTGTTTTAAAGCCATACGACATACAGAATCAGTGTGTCCTTGTTTGCAGCAATATGTGCAATAAGTAACCTCCTTCTCATAAATTATTTTTGGCCATCTTCCCATGGGACCAATACCTAGCCATATTCTAGACGGCTTATGCTTCGTGACATCCATATCTACACATAACCTTGCTTTGTTTGACCTTGTGAGCATTTTTGTAGGTCCATCCAAACAAAGTACTTTCCCTACTGCCGATCCTATAGATCTGAAAATTTGTTCTTGATAAAGATGTAAAGGAAGATTCGGTAGGGATATATCCATACAGGGATGATTGAGGGTTCCAAACCTGTACAAAACGTTGGAGTCCACTTGATGAACCGCAGCAGCAAACCATTTATATAACAGTATTCTTTCAGATAAATGGTTAGGTAGTCTTCCTCGGCAGAAAATCTGATAAGAAGATGGCGAGGGTCCAATACTCCAATGTGATAATCAAACTTTAAATGAAATTGTTTTTTGAAAAACTCTCTGATGGCTGGAAAGGAAGGTCTTCCATATGAGCATTTAGCAACTAAAGAAAGCTTGAGAGGAGATGCTAATTTCGCAGATTCATCTGGTGTGAGAAATAGTGCTGGTTCGCCTTGGTAAGCAGAAATAGTCTTGGAAATATTCACTTGCTCTGGAACCAAAGATCTTGAATCATTCGAAACCTCTGCATATGTTTTTCCTTTAGCTATTTCAGCATATGAAGGTGATGGATCAGGGGGGTGAGAAGAAGAACCCCCTATCATGGGGCCGGCGGCCATGGAAGAAACCATGAAACCCTAAGAGAAATCCTGCAAAACGTGTGCTAACATGCACCTAAAAAATCTGCTAACATGCACCTCTAGAGCTTTTGGTTTTTGTATATATAGTAGTGTATATATATTTGCTTGGCAAAAGGTTAAGTTACATGATTTGTGCTTAGTAAATATGCTTGATGAATATGTATTGAGTAAATTGTGAACTATTCCTAAATGCGTATCCAAGGTAGACTCATGTTTTAGTGTCGTTCTCAGGAGAAATTATGAGACGCAATACCCGGGGTCGCGAGTACAACACAAGGGGCAATAGAGGTGATGCTCCATCAGGTAATGATCAACCCGAATTTTCCCAAGCTTTCGCTTCAATAGCCGAGACATTGGCTATGCTAGCGGCAAGGCAACGGGCCACTCCACGTAATGCCGCGCTTATACAGGCTCCTCCTAATCAAGCACAAGCCGGAATAGAGGCTTTCCGGAGGATGAAGCCTCTAACCTTTTGTGGGAGTATTGACTCGCTTGTTGCTGAAGGATGGATTCGGAAATTAGAAAAGATATTTTCTGTATTGGTGCCTACGGAGGCAGAAAGGGTTACTTGGGCCGCCTTCATGCTTGAAGGTGAGGCCGATCATTGGTGGAAGTTCGCACTTCGGATCCGAGAGTTGACCCAACAAGGTCAAGACTGGACTTGGGAGGAATTCTTGGATGTTTTCAACAAGAAGTACTTCCCGGCTGGGATGAAAGAGAAGATGGAAGTGGAGTTCATTACCTTGGAGCAAGGTAATATGTCAATAGCGGCTTATGAAGCCAAATTTTTGGAGCTATCTCAGTTTGCTCCACATATAATAGCGACCGAGGCTATGAAAGCCCAGAAATTTGAGAGGGGCTTGAAGGCCTACCTCAAGGACCGAGTCTCAATGTTTAGACATGAGACATATTCAGAAGTTGTGGACAAGGCACTTTTGGCTGAGTCGAACTCCGAGGAGTTCCTCAAAAGAAGAGGAATGGAGAAAGGATAGTCGAGTAGTTCAGGGGAGAAAAGAGCAAGGACTAGCTTGTATCAGTTCGCAGGGCCGGCTCAGTCACAAAGGATATATTCGGCACCACAGGCTCCCCATCCTTTTGCTCCATCGGCTTTTTGCCAGGCTTTTGCTCAGACTTCTCGCCCCGCAGTGACTCATACTACGGGATATGCTCCTTCAACCTATTTGCATGATATATGCACCCTTTGTGGAAGGAGGCATCCAGTGGGAGAATGCCATGGCCACATGGTTAGAGATTGTCCCTGACGTCATTTGCCAGCTCAATCTTCAGGGAGCAGACCCCCGATGAGGCAGACATCTCAGCCTAGCTCTTCTCAGGCTTCAAGGGCCTCACAGTCTACATGGGCTCCTCGCCCAGCCACACAAGGCCGAGTCTTCGCCCTATTAGAGAGAGACGCACGTGCATTCGATGATGTCGTGTAAGGTAAGCAAGAATTTTTGAGTTTAAGTTGTGTAAAATTTCTATGGTTTGTTATGTGATTATTTATACTAGGGGTTTCCTATGCATAATACTTGTTATTGTTTGAAAGCTACTGATATTAGTTAATTAATCGCACAGGCGCTTTATTAGTGAATGAGTGTCTCGCCCGAGTGCTGATCGACACAGGATCCACTCATTCCTTTGTGTCACCTAGTTTCGCGAAGGGCTTTTTGACTGAGGCTACTCCGTTAGAGCGGGAGTTGACCATTGCAACTCCACTCAGCAAGTCAGTGGATACCGATAAAATATTTAGAGATGGTGTGGTGCAAGTGGGGGAGAATGAACTGTTAGCCGATCTCATCGTCCTAGATTTCCAAGACTTGGATTTTGATGTCATCCTAGGGATAGATTGGTTGGCAAACCACCACGGTCAAGTTGTGTGTTATGAAAAGATGGTGAACTTCAAGCCGGAAGGAGCTAAGCCTTTTCATTTCCGAGGATTGAGAGAAAGGGACATTGCTCGCCTCGCAGCTTTGAGCATAGCAAACCCAGAGGCACCGAACTCTTTGGCCATTCCGGTTGTGAGTGAGTTCTTAGATGTGTTCCCGGAAGAACTTCCCGGATTACCTCCTGATAGAGAGATCGAGTTCACTATAGAGCTTGCTCCGGGTACCGCTGCGATTTCAAGGGCATCATATAGAATGGCTCCTATAGAGCTTGAAGAATTGAAGAAACAGATTGAGGAGTTACAACAACTTGGTTTCATCCAACCAAGTGTGTCACCGTGGGGGCCTCTGGTCCTCTTTGTGAAGAAAAAAGACGGGTCGATGAGAATGTGTATAGACTACCATCAGTTGAACAAGTTAACTATTAAGAATCATTATCCCTTGCCGAGGATAGACGACTTGTTTGACCAACTGAAGGGAGTTAGATTTTACTCCAAGATTGATCTTAGATCGGGATATCATCAGTTAAAGATCAAGTCGGAGGATGTTCCGAAGACGGCTTTCTGGACTCGGTATGGGCATTACGAGTTCCTTGTCATGCCTTTTGGGTTGACAAATGCACAGGCGGTGTCGCGACCCAAAACCCACCCTATGAGTTAGAGTGAACTTTGGACGACTAATCATGACTTGCATGACTTGCTTGACCAAAATAACCTGCAAAAGACCCACAGAGCATACACAATAGAGGACAATAATAGCGGAAACATAAACTATAAGGCACAGCGGAAGACTTAACCAAAAACCTCTGTGTATATACATATACATGATCCAACTTTATACAAAAAGAAAATACACAAAAGAAGGTGCGGACAGGCCCGCCAAAATACATGAATATATCTCTCTCAACTCACCCATAGCTATTCACTCAGAACCTACCACCTCTAATAATAACCCTCGACCGGAGGTTTCTCTACAGGCTCCTCAACGTACTCCTCCTCCACCCATGGGGCAGGAGCACAGACATCAAATGGAGCAGTAGCTCCCTCAGAACCTGCCGACATAAGAAGTACGACTGAGCATGAAATACTCAGCATGTACCAAATGCTAACCAACAGTCATAGCATAACCATAGCAATGCATAAAGCAGAGGACAATTCATATTATAATGCTGGAAACAATTCATATCATAACAAGGAAGTAAGGCAATCTAGATTCATGCTTGCATTATAGAAAAGCATATAAAACCTCTTGAAATAGTCATGCACTTGACTTGACTTAAAATACTTGTTGCGTGTTTGAAATCTTGTCTTGTCTGTCTTCTCTTGTCGTATCATGTCGTGTCATACGCATCATGCGTGTCATGCGTGTCATGTCATGTCATGCTTGCTTGGAAAATAAACTACTTGTGAGGGAAGGGAAACCCTTCTTCCTAAATGCTCATGCTTGCCATACCATGTATCTTGTTTGCTTGAAAAATAAACTACTTGTGAGGGAAGGGAGACCCTTCTTCCTAAATGTTCATGCTTGCCATGCCATGTATCCTGCTTGCTTGGAAAATAAACTACTTGTGAGGGAAGGGAAACCCTTCTTCCTAAATGCACTTGCGAGGGAAGGGAAACCCTTCTTATGCATGCGAGTCTTGTTCTTGTCAAAAGCGAGGTAAAACATATCGTAGGATATGTCCCACCTCTAATTCTCGTTCGTGGAAAACCTCGATAAAACATGTCATGCATGTCGTGCTCGTGTAATTGTGTGCATACTTTCGTTTGAAATTAAATATGACATTGGGGATTTCACAATACATAGAACATCAATAATTGTAGCAAGTAAATATTCATGCAATTTAGGGAAAATGAGAAATCACACTATCATGAACCCTAGCAAGTTCCATAAGCATTTAAGCATGCAATTTCTTAATTTACAACCAATTTATATTCACCTTGGCATTTCATCAAACATGGGGTGTGTTCATTATTTATTAAACCTACATCATGCTTTTCTAGGTGGGTTGATGTCACGCCCCAAAATACCCCCTAGGAGTTTAGGGATACTTTAGGTGTGTTGGACATATATGCCCTCGAAAGCCAATAAGAGACTTTTCTATGTTGATTAGACAAGCATCATATTCACACAACCAACTATAAAGGGTATTTATATTAATTACTGTCTCATATGATGAAGACATAAAGTTCCATAGGTAACATTGTAGGAAAATCATGCAAAGGTTGCGAGGAGATATGATTTTCCGGTTCCTTGTAAACCTAATATTGTTCGAAGCCTCTAGAGTACTGGTTGGGCGCCGTACTTCATCATGGCTTGTACATGTGTAGTTCTATGAGATAGTGTGATGAATCTCATTCACAGAGAGTGGTGACTCTTGACTAACATGTGAGTATATGTAGCAAGTACATAATATTGAACGGGGTCACTAGTGGATACCCTATGGAATACACTGTCAGATTGTATTAGGGTTATCCATTTGACAAATTGTCCTTAGACCTGAGAGGTTAACATTTTCTCAGACATTTGTCTATATGGCTTTGATGTGCCAATCGGCAATGTCCAATACACAGGACTAACTCCGGGTACGTTGGGTCATGTACACTATGTTTGGAGAAGTGTGTAAACACTCAATAAGGAATCCACAACTCCTTAATTGGAGATAATGATATCAAGGTGATACTTGTTGAACTGAACTGTTAAATCCAGTATTGGTGCTTTTCGGTAAAATGGTCTTTATCGAAGTTGATATTTTTAATATGGAAAAGTATATATAAATATATATGTCAGTTCTTTTCTAATGTTTTCTTCAAAAATGTTTTGGTGGTTCAGTTCAATGAAAAGTAATCATGAGAAAGAGTTCTATTAATAAGTTAGGGACTAAGACAGTGGAATTGTTCCAATCCCGGAAGCTTACATGTGATATCGGAATGTGGAAGGATTTATTTGTAAATATATTGTGAGATGGTACTTACAAGTAATTCTCTAATTTCTGGAGGTTAATCACATTGTGTTAATGGACATGAATTGTGATTGGTGGAAGTCCAGGGACTTAGATAACATTCTATGATCCTAATGGAGTTTTAGGAAAGGTGTTTCCTAGTAACAATGCTTCAACCAAAAAGGTGAAGTACTTGGTCCCACAACCGGAAATAGGAGATCCCTTTAGATCCCACACACAAGGACCTTCTTAAAGTATTTAATTTAATTTATAATTAAATTAATTAATTTCTCTAAGTAATCACTATATGGTATAGTGAAGCTCTAAAAGGTGGAATCACATTAGATGTGAAAAAACCAAATGGGTAGGACCTATTGGGAATTATTATAAAAGAATAATTCAAGTGACCAAGAGGGTTTTGGAAACCCTTTAGGCGTGTAGGGTGGGACGCCCACTTCAAGGAGGAATAATAATTGTTATTATTTTAATTAGTTTCTAATTAATTAACACCTTATTGGATAAGGTTAGTTAGTTAGTTAGTTAGTTAGTTACTAATTAAAGATTCCCTAATTATTAGGGATTCCATTAGTTAGTTACTAATTCAAGATTCCTTATTGGATAAGGATAAGATTAGTTACTAATGGATAAGGTTGGTTTCTTTTAAGATTAATCCTAATTGGATTAGGAGAATAATCAATAAAGGAAACTATTGAGGAATCCTAATTGGATTAGGATAAGGTTAATGAATTATAATTGGATTACAATTCAAGCAACCAAGAGAGAACTTATATAAAGGATTGGATGCCCAGCCCTTTAAGAAATATATAATTCTCCAGAATTTTTTCTTCTCTCCCTCTCCTAAAAAACCTCACACCCTCCCCTCTCTCTCCTTGAGGTGTACGGTCACACCCATCTCTCTCTTCTTTTGTCTTCTTGATTGGATCTTGAGGAAAAGCAAGAATTCATCTTGTTCATCAAGAAAGGTTCTTGATCAATAAAGATTGGATCTTTATTCAAGATTCCTAGAGCTGGAAATTTGGAAGGGCCATTAGCTTCCATTAGAGAAAGCTTTAAAGGAAAAAGAAGGTTCGTGTGAATCGACAGGAGACTTGACACTTGTGAAGTTTTGCGAGTACTATTCTAACGTGGATTTGACTTAACAATTTCAAAGTCGCAAAGGTGAATGTTATTCTAACCTTCATTGAATAAAATCAATTAGAATCTTAGTCAGATCTTGGGATTCGATGTATGCCCCCCAAGAACTGTGTTTCTAAAATTAATAAGAGGCATACTTTCATTGGTATCAGAGCCAGGGCTATGCTTCTCTTTGATTTTTGAGTTTAATCAAGATTTATATCAAGATTACCTTCCCTATGAATTTTGGTAGCCCTAATGAATCAATCTTCTAGATTCTTGATTATTGGATAATCATTATTAGGCTTAAGGGATCCCCCTCTAGTTATTGAGGGAGTAATCAAGCCCCTAGAAATTAGTGTGATACTAATTTCAATTTTTGGATGATTTTAAAATCTCTCTTGATTCTATTAGGGATAGGTATATAGAGATATAAATTTGGTTAAAGCCCTTTAAGGATTCAGAGATCCTTTTTATATTAAATTAAATTGTTTAATTTATTCTTATGAGCCCCGGGCAAGTTTTCCCTTTGATATATACCACTTAGATACCCATTGATATTTTGGCTAGCATAAATAGATGAGATTTTATTTATTAAATGTTAATTAATTAATCTCATGGTGTTAGACACCCTTGCTTAAGTTTTCTTGGAGATTAAAGCTTATTTCGATTAAAATTGATTCATGGATTTTCGGATTTGTATTTGATTAGAAGAATCGATACAGTTTTGATATTTCGGTCATAACTTTGTGACCGTAAGTCCGATTTAGGTCCGTCAGTACATCGTTTCGAAGCCGTCGAAAAGATCTACAACTTTCATGAAGAAAGGTTTTCCAGAATCAATCGTTTTGAGGGTCAAAACTTAAGTCGAAAATCTAAAACGGGAAAAGGAGTTTTCTAAATTAATTTTCCAAGAGGCTTTCAAATTTTTCCTAAATTTCATTATTTGATTTGAGAGCATGGGATGCTATTAAATCGTTTAATGGGCTATCAATTAATTAAATAGTTTAATTATTTGATTCGAGAGCACAGGCTGAGATTTAATTAAATTGTTTAATTATCTTCTTCGAGTCCACAGGCTATCATTTAATTAAATGTTAATTATGATATCTTTTATGATTCCCTAAAAAGTTTATGGGAATAATACCATAATTATTGTAGTTGATTTAGATCAATTACATGTGCTCAGAATGACTACCTGCATAGTATTTATAAGTTTTTATTTGATTAATAGTTAATCAAGTAATTACATAAATGCCATTGGTTGAGATACAGGGTTTTATCTCAAGTAAATTTTAATTGATAGAGATCAATTATTTTATGGACATTTAACACTAGTGTTTAGGGTATTATTTTATTTAATTGTTAAATCAAATAATCCCTAAAGCAGTTGGCCATTATGGAAAATTTTGAATTCACCTATTATTGATTTTGAATCAATATAAAGTGATATTAAAAATTAGCAATTTGCTGATTTTTATTTTGGTTTTTTAATAGTTATTAGATCAAAATAATATAGAAGAGATTAGATCCCTAGACTAGCCGAATTTAATATGGTGTTTTCTATTTGTTTATCAATTGAGGAATGTGAGGATGAATTTTAAGGTTAGATTAAATTTTGGAGAAATTGTTTCTCTTAATGATTTTCCAAGCATTAAAGGAAAATTGTTTTCTTTTAATGATGATCTAAAAACCCTAAGAATTCATTCTTGTCATGCTTGCTTTCTTTGCTCTAGGGTTTTTCTATTAAATGTTAATAGAGACCTTAACCATATGGGAAAGAGTTTCCCTAAGGTTAACAAAACCCTTGTTGAGGTTATAGACTTTCTAAGTAATTTTTCATGCCATGTTATTATTCATAGTTGATGAATTGTTAATAAATATTCTTGTTGAATGGTGGATGGGTTCCATGATCATGCCTTCTTCTTCTCTCTCTATTCTCTTCTCTTTCTTCTTATGAGTTATACTCCCCTTGAGCACCCTATTTTGGGTGATTTCTCAAGGTTTCTTATTTTGAATATGATGTAATCTTAGAATTAGGAGTTGCTGATTTTTTTATGGAGAAATCGAATTGAAGATAGAAGATAATGATAATCGCATGGAGAATAAATCTTAGAAGGTGTTCTACAAGAGTAGTTGTAGGATTTCTAAGATAGCATGATCATGTTGACCCATTGTGTGGCAATATTATGTATTTCATGTGATGATTTATTATAGCTTTTAGTTGTTTAGAAAAGTCCATAACCCTTGTGATAATGTGATTATCGTTTTTGTGCAAATTTTGGATAATTGGATCAAACCCCACAATATGTGTTTTGTTCAAACATAAAAACTATGTGTTTAAATAAAACACATTATTATAGCCCTTTTTGGACATGATTCATGTAGTCCATCTTGAAATTTTTACGTGGAATATGTTACTTGCATGATTATGAGATAATTATGTCTTAATTGGCATAGATGTGAGCTAACAATATTCACGATTATGGGAAGTGCTTGAGTGACACTTATAGACCCTAGTAGAGATCTTAGAGAGTTGTTTAAAGACTTCCATAATTTCTTTTAGACTTAAGGTTGTTGAACCCTAATGTGCTAAGAATAATTCGTAGAGAATTAAAGGGTAATATAGTCCATTTTGACTTATGGGCTTTAGTGATGCACATGGACACTTTATAATTGTTATTCTGGGCCCATGGTGCTTGGTGTGACCAATGGTCCATCATATGGATGAATGAACCATCTAAAGCCCACTGATGTTAAAAATGACCTTTGTAACCTTGGATTAGATCCATTAAGATTTCTGGGGCTAGTGGGAGTTCATTGGAATTAGTTTGATCTAATTAAATGAAATTTGATTTATTATCATTTGATGATATTTGTATATTGTTTTATACATGTGATACAATGATAAATATTGTGAATGCTTTTGATATATGCATTAGATGTATAATTTATTCATGATATTCTGTTTTCCCTCAAGAAAAATATTAAGTGAATTAAATGGGCTAATCTATCATACGGGATAATGTTGCCCTATGACCTTCCATTATCAATAAGACTAGGAATTAATTAGCCTGAGTCTTGTCTCTCTGACAGGAATCGGACATAATTCAGTCTAAATTAAACTCCTAGTATTTTATTTCTATAGTAGATAGGAATGTGTATGGCCTGATAGGGAGTGTCAACTAGCATGGGGGCATATTCCTACTTGATCATATGACAACCGAGAATAATGGGTTTCACTTAACCAAGGACCATGACGGCTGACACAGTGACAGTCATGTTGTCCTTGGAGGTCACAAGAAAATTGGGAATCACTGATTAACATAAGGAGTTATGCATGAGATGTTCAGTGATGGATAGTTACTATCCACCTTGTAGTACATGTGTGGTACTATCCTAGCATGGAAGATTACATGTGTATTATAAGGCACCCAATGCTCATCAGAAATATGAAGTAGCATATTTCCTAATTTTATAGATTGAGGGGTCTATGAAATTTGACTGAATGATGAGCAATATCATCAAAGATCGAAAGCCCTGATCTAATGATATTATAATGTGTGAAATATTATGATGAATGTTTTATTTTCATGTCATTCTATAACCACCTTACCAAGACTTTAATGAGAATCTCTTGACCAATTCAAAGTGTTTGGAATGGAAAAGGAATCTCAAGTTTGTGCTTACTATCTAAAGAATTGCCCAAGTTCTCACTACTGATGTTAAATCTCATATGAGATGTTTACAGAATACAATAGGGCTGTTAGGCAGCTTACTATATAAAAGGACAAGTGGACACTAAGTTGACTAGGGAAACCCAGTCCCAAAGAATATGATAGAGATCATTGGATTCATAAATCCTAATTCTTGGTGCTGAGATAAATTGAGATAAATTTATGGGATTAGAGGATATGATCTTCGACAAACTCCCGCAGTCCTTTAATATGGTTATGTTGAACAAGTAGGAAATCAGATTGTCTGAAATCCCACGTGTTGCATATGGCTAAGAACCTTTGAAGAGTTCAATGCTACTTTCAAAGATGTTCAAAAGAATTGGATTTTCTAAATCCCGAGCATTTATGCAAAGGAAAGAAATCCAAGATTTTCCATTGGAAAGGTATTCTAGTAGTATGGACAAAGGCTCTTCTGAGAAGAAAGGAAAGTATAAGGATTGTGCTTCATAGTGAAGCAATTAGTCATTAGATACAAGACAAACCTTTGGAAGGATTGTCCAGTTTGTATACTCATCAAGTCCAACTTAATTGTTGGAACCTCCAGCTCCTAATGCTTGGTATGATCTTGCATAAGTGCAATAGTTGCATGTTTGTTAAGGAGAAGGAGATATCTGAGTGGATAAAACTTCTACTTAGGAATGGGACAAAAGTTTGATGATCGTAACCATATGAATCTTCCATTAAGAGGTAGCTAACTTTATTTCACATTCTTTGAAAAGTTCAAGGAATTCCGCATTGAAATAAATAAATAGCTAGGTAAGTCTTCCATGATTGAGAAGAGTACCTCTTAATAGAAATTTCATAATTTACTCTCATTATATCTGTCTCAGATAATTCTCATAACAAACCATAGCATGATGGTGTTGTTAAATCGAATTATATTTGATATGATTTGATAGAAGATGAGCTTGGGATTCGCGTTAGAGACATTTAGTCTCTATTCCTGGATAACAAAAGATATTTGTAAACAGGAATACAAGTTTCCTAGTAGAGAAACTGAATCTAGAATTGTTCTAGAAGCGGAAACCCAATAGACCAATAACTATGAGAATTGATAGAGATCAACTCTCTACTCTCACTATACCTAAATAGTACACTAGAACCCACAGGTCCCAGAATCTGTAGATGAACTAACTTTTATTTTGATGAAGTAATCAAACTGTTTGATTTTCATCTAAGAATCAAAGTATCATTTGTGTGCAAATTAGTTAGTGGGAGCATAATTACTTTCCTGGCTCTATGCAGAGATAATATTCTTTTCATTGTGAATGAAGTATGAATATTATTCTTCTCTTAGATTTGATCTAGCAATTATGCAATGTAGGACAAAAACTTTGACATCATGTTTTCTTAGTCCTAAATGGTTTAGAGACAAATGGAAAATGATATTGTTATTCTCCCAATAACAATCATGTTTTTGTGCAAGTAAGATTCCAAGAAAAGAGTTTCTACCGTTATGGGATGGAATCTGTTTCTCTTAGATATATGATATCATGAGAAAATATAATTGTACTAGACCGGATATTCATCACATGTTGATGTGATAAGATATTGATCAGATTAGTCCGGAGCATTGCACAATGATAAAGCACAAGCAAGTTAACTTCTGAAAATGACTGTTGGACAGTATCATTTTTGTTTAGTCTTTTAAGACTATGGTTATTGATAATAAATTTGCAAGAGTTGCAAGTGTTATTGCATCACTACAATAGTTGTGGTAAAGCAGACATGACAGACCCATACATATTAAGTTATGTCTCAATTGGTGTTTGAGAAACATCACTGAGAAGATGGGCATTACATCTAATTGGCTTAGAGTGCAAGTGGGAGATTGTTGGACATATATGTCCTCGAAAGCCAATAAGAGACTTTTCTATGTTGATTAGACAAGCATCATATTCACACAACCAACTATAAAGGGTATTTATATTAATTACTGTCTCATATGATGAAGACATAAAGTTCCATAGGTAACATTGTAGGAAAATCATGCAAAGGTTGCGAGGAGATATGATTTTCCGGTTCCTTGTAAACCTAATATTGTTCGAAGCCTCTAGAGTACTGGTTGGGCGCCGTACTTCATCATGGCTTGCACATGTGTAGTTCTATGAGATAGTGTGATGAATCTCAATCACAGAGAGTGGTGACTCTTGACTAACATGTGAGTATATGTAGCAAGTACATAATATTGAACGGGGTCACTAGTGGATACCCTATGGAATACACTGTCAGATTGTATTAGGGTTATCCATTTGACAAATTGTCCTTAGACCTGAGAGGTTAACATTTTCTCAGACATTTGTCTATATGGCTTTGATGTGCCAATCGGCAATGTCCAATACACAGGACTAACTCCGGGTACGTTGGGTCATGTACACTATGTTTGGAGAAGTGTGTAAACACTCAATAAGGAATCTACAACTCCTTAATTGGAGATAATGATATCAAGGTGATACTTGTTGAACTGAACTGTTAAATCCAGTATTGGTGCTTTTCGGTAAAATGGTCTTTATCGAAGTTGATATTTTTAATATGGAAAAGTATATATAAATATATATGTCAGTTCTTTTCTAATGTTTTCTTCAAAAATGTTTTGGAGGTTCAGTTCAATGAAAAGTAATCATGAGAAAGAGTTCTATTAATAAGTTAGGGACTAAGACAGTGGAATTGTTCCAATCCCGGAAGCTTACATGTGATATCGGAATGTGGAAGGATTTATTTGTAAATATATTGTGAGATGGTACTTACAAGTAATTCTCTAATTTCTGGAGGTTAATCACATTGTGTTAATGGACATGAATTGTGATTGGTGGAAGTCCAGGGACTTAGATAACATTCTATGATCCTAATGGAGTTTTAGGAAAGGTGTTTCCTAGTAACAATGCTTCAACCAAAAAGGTGAAGTACTTGGTCCCACAACCGGAAATAGGAGATCCCTTTAGATCCCACACACAAGGACCTTCTTAAAGTATTTAATTTAATTTATAATTAAATTAATTAATTTCTCTAAGTAATCACTATATGGTATAGTGAAGCTCTAAAAGGTGGAATCACATTAGATGTGAAAAAACCAAATGGGTAGGACCTATTGGGAATTATTATAAAAGAATAATTCAAGTGACCAAGAGGGTTTTGGAAACCCTTTAGGCGTGTAGGGTGGGACGCCCACTTCAAGGAGGAATAATAATTGTTATTATTTTAATTAGTTTCTAATTAATTAACACCTTATTGGATAAGGTTAGTTAGTTAGTTAGTTAGTTAGTTACTAATTAAAGATTCCCTAATTATTAGGGATTCCATTAGTTAGTTACTAATTCAAGATTCCTTATTGGATAAGGATAAGATTAGTTACTAATGGATAAGGTTGGTTTCTTTTAAGATTAATCCTAATTGGATTAGGAGAATAATCAATAAAGGAAACTATTGAGGAATCCTAATTGGATTAGGATAAGGTTAATGAATTATAATTGGATTACAATTCAAGCAACCAAGAGAGAACTTATATAAAGGATTGGATGCCCAGCCCTTTAAGAAATATATAATTCTCCAGAATTTTTCTTCTCTCCCTCTCCTAAAAAACCTCACACCCTCCCCTCTCTCTCCTTGAGGTGTACGGTCACACCCATCTCTCTCTTCTTTTGTCTTCTTGATTGGATCTTGAGGAAAAGCAAGAATTCATCTTGTTCATCAAGAAAGGTTCTTGATCAATAAAGATTGGATCTTTATTCAAGATTCCTAGAGCTGGAAATTTGGAAGGGCCATTAGCTTCCATTAGAGAAAGCTTTAAAGGAAAAAGAAGGTTCGTGTGAATCGACAGGAGACTTGACACTTGTGAAGTTTTGCGAGTACTATTCTAACGTGGATTTAACTTAACAATTTCAAAGTCGCAAAGGTGAATGTTATTCTAACCTTCATTGAATAAAATCAATTAGAATCTTAGTCAGATCTTGGGATTCGATGTATGCCCCCCAAGAATTGTGTTTCTAAAATTAATAAGAGGCATACTTTCAAGGTGGACAATACAAACCTGCCAAACCATCCTATAATGAACAAGATAAATAAGGTACTAAACAATGATAATCAGAGCGCGGAAGCTAAACATAATTTGCGGAAGCGAACACTAAAATTTTCTTTTCTTTATAATGATCCAAAATGTAGTATTCCAAGTTAACATAAATACAAAACACGTCTAAGTCTAAGGTGGACAGGCCCACCTAACAAAATACAAAAGACAAAATACAACTCTGTCTCGCTCAATAGTCATCCCCGTGGGGCCAATGGTCTAAGTCTCTTGCCTCCGCCTGAGGCTCGGCTACAAGATCCTCATAAGGTTCCTCCTCGCCATAGTCCTCCTCTATCCAAGGACCCGGATCACAAATGTCGAGAGGGACTCGGGTACCTGCCGACATGAAAGTACGGCTGAGCATGGAATACTCAGCGAGTACAAGCCCCTAACTAACAATGGTAATAACAAACAACATCTTATACAAGTAATGGGAGGAGTATAGTTCATAATCATTTCTAGCAACCTCATACATAAATATTTTATCAAGTCATAATTATTATAAAACTAAAACATGTCTATGCATCATACAATTCCTCTTTGAGTTGTCCTTTTAATATTTCTTATGAGCCAGAGGTTAGCACCCGCATATCCCTCGGCTACCAACCTCCTTGACAGTACAATACCTTTCTTATGAGCCAGGGGCTAGCACCCGCACATCCCTGGGCTACCAACCCCCTTGACAGTACAATACACTTCTTACGAGCCAGAGGCTAGCACCCGCACATCCCTGGGCTACCAGTCTCCTTGACAGTACGATACCTTTCTTATGAGCCAGAGGTTAGCACCCTTAACCGGGGCTACCAACCTCCTTGATAATACCATTTCCTTTCTTATGAGCAAGAGGTTAGCACCCTTAACCGGGGCTACCAACCTCCTTGACAATACCATTTCCTTTCTTATGAGCCAGAGGTTAGCACCTTAACCGGGGCTACCAACCTCCTTGACAATACCATTTCCTTTCTTATGAGCCAGAGATTAGCACCCTTAACCGGGGCTACCAACCTCCTTGACAATATCCTCCATCTACATATGTGCTCGTGCATAGCAATCGTGAAATTATGATGACATATAGCATTTTAACAATTCCCAACTCTCATGAGAATTTAAGAAGCGAAATAAACACATGCATACAACTTGCCAAATGGGGGACATTTATGTGACTCATGCTTTCAAATCTTAGTTTATTCATGCATTCTATCAAACATGTGGTATTCAACCTTTTTACCTTTAGTTATTTCATATTTTCTCATTCGAACATTTCATCAAACACTTGGGGTGTGTTCATTATGCGTAATATGCCCTTCCACCATTTTTCCCATCATTAAACACATCACGACATGGCATCCAATCGCCTCCCCTCCTCATCCATTCATACATTCCACCATTTGTTTGTATTATCTTGTTTATGTTTTAGGGATTTAGCATATACCAACACAAGGGAGCAATGGGGAAGATCTAACACATATTTACTTAGAAAAATCCTAGGTTATTACCAAAGTAACTAGGGAGAGTGTACTAACCTTGAAAAGGGAAAGAAAATCCTTGAGCATGATGTAGAAACGCTGCCCTAGCTTGGAAGAGGTATTCCACACGAGCTTGAGGTTGGATTTGGAGAATCCAAGCCTTGAACTTGAAGCAAATCCAAGTTTGAGGACGACCTAGGATGGTCCACCCCTTTGATTTCTTCCTCAATGGAAACCCTAGGTCAAAACCCTCTTCTTCTCACTCTCTAGCTCTCAAAATGTCTCAGGGTTGTGAATGAGGGCTCAAAGGGTCGAGCAAACCCTTATGGGTAAGGGTTTAACACCCAAAAGATGAAAACGCCCTTACTGAAATTTCTGCAAAAACGCGAAGACCGATCGATCGGTGGTTATGACCGATCGATCGGTTGCCTACCGACCGATCGGTGTTTATGACCGATCGACCGGTCAAAAACTCACTCTCTGGAAAATTTCCCCATACAAAATTTCTGACCGTGCGAAAGCTACCGATCGATCGCTGACTGGACCGAGCGATCGGTGCTCTGTATGTCTAGACTGTTTTGACCATATCTTTTGACTCGCTCGTCGGATTTCGACGATTCAACTTGCGTTGGATCCGTCTTTCGAAAACGAACATTTTTGCATTTTGGAATTTCCGATTTCTCCCTTATTTATTAATTAGACTACAAAAACGGCCAATTAGCTACGAAGGTGCTATTCATTAAGGATGAAAAAGTCCAGGGTGCTACAGTTGATGTTCACATCACACATGTATGTTTATTATGGGTACAATACCCTCCCCATTTCATTCATCACATCATTCACACGGCATCCATTCGCCCAAATCCATCTCCATTCACACCATTTACCATTACAACTCATAATATAGTTATAGATGAGGGAAAAACAAAGAATAAAAAAGAAAAGAGAAAACTATAACTAATAGGGTAGCATATGGTACCGACCTTGACAAATGAGGGAAGAACCCCTTGCAAAACGTGCGTGAGTTGCTACCCTAGCTTGGAGAACGTAGACCTCACGAGCTTGAACCTTGATCTTGAAGAAAAACGAGCTTGAGGTGATTGTGGGTTCACAACCCCTTTGATTTCTCCCCCAAATGCAAACCCTATGTTAGAATCTCCTTCTCCTCTTCCTCTAGCTCTCAAAATACTGTAAGCGTTCAGAATGAGCCCTAAAGGCTCGGGCAAACCTTAATATGAAAGGGTATAACACTCAAATGCTAAAAATGTCCTTAATGAAATTCTGCAAAAATGCGAAGACCGAGCAATCGGTGGTTATGACCGATTGATCGGTTGCCTACCGAGCAATCGGTGGATTGACTGAGCTCTCGATCAAAAACAAGCTCTCTGGAAAATTTTGCCATACAAAAAAGTGCACCAGTCGATAGCCTCCGATCGATCGGTTGTGGACCGATCGATCGCTAATATGGACCGAGCAATCGATGGTCTACAGGTCCAAACTGTTTTGGTCATATCTTTTAACTCGTTCATCGGATTTTGACGATTCACCTTGCGTTGGGTTCGTACTTCGAAAATAAATATTTCCAATGGTTTGGAATTTTTAATTTCTTCATTATTTATTAATTGTACTACATTAAAGGCAAATTGGCTATGAAAGTACCCTGTATTAAGCATGAAAAAGTTCGGGGCTCTATAGGCGGCGTTCATGGATTTGATGAACCGGGTGTTCCAAATCGTACTTGGATCGATGTGTGATCCTGTTCATCGATGACATTTTGGTGTATTCCCAGACACGGGAAGATCACGCACGAGACCTCCACCTTGCTCTAGAGATGTTGAGAGAGCATAGGCTATATGCCAAATTGAGCAAGTGTGAATTCTGGTTAGAGAATGTGGCATTCCTAGGCCATGTAGTGTCGGCCGAGGGCATTTCTATAGACCCAACCAAGGTTGAGGCAGTCATTAGTTGGGAGAGGCCCAAGAGCGTCACGGAGATACGTAGTTTTCTCGGGTTGACAGGTTATTACCGGAGATTTATGGAGGGATTCTCCAGTTTGGCTGCGCCTCTCACTTACTTGACGAGGAAAAATGCCAAGTTTAGTTGGAGTGAAAAATGTGAAGTGAGTTCCAGGAGTTGAAGAAACGCCTTACCACGGCTCCCATCCTCACAGTGCCTTCCGGGAGCGGCGGTTTTGTTGTATATAGTGAGGCCTCCCATGTGGGGTTGGGGTGCGTACTCATGCAGCACAGCAAGGTTATTGCCTATGCCTCAAGGCAATTGAAAGAGCATGAAAGAAATTATCCAACTCATGACTTAGAGCTTGCCGCGGTTGTGTTTGAATTGAAGATTTGGTGACATTATCTCTATGGGGAACAGTTCGAGGTATTCACAGACCATAAAAGCCTTAAGTATTTGTTTTCCCAAAAGGAACTGAACCTGAGGCAAAGAAGATGGGTAGAATTTTTGAAAGACTACGAGTACTTCATTCAATACCATCTGGGCAAGGCGAATATTGTAGCCGTTGCTCTTAGCCGAAAGCCTACTAGATTTTTAGCTCACATGATGCTAAAGGAGTGGAGGTTGTTAGAGGATGCATCCAACCTCGACATCAGTTTTAGTCTCCCTACCTTTGGGCTGGTAATGGCTAACATCACAGTTAGGCCATATATCCTGAGCATGATCAAGGAGTTGCAGGGAATGGATGCCGAGCTACTTTCTTACCGAGACAAGTCAGTTAAGAGTGGCAGCAAGGATTTTACGGTGAGGGATGATGGGATTATCACTTTCAAGGGAAGAGTATGTGTCCCAGCTGATGAGAAGCTTAAACGAGAAATCTTATACGAGGCTCACCGGTCCAAGTACACCGTTCACCCCGGAGGTACCAAAATGTATAGGGACTTGAAAAAATACTTTTGGTGGCGGAACATGAAGAGAGAAATAGCGGAGTACGTGTCCCGATGCTTGGTGTGCCAGTAAGTCAAGACCGGCTAGACTTTTACAGTCTCTCCCTATGCTCCGGGCATGTATGCTAGACTTCAAGGGAAGTTGGGAAGATCACCTACCTTTAGTAGAGTTCGCCTACAATAACAGTTATCAGGCAAGCATACAGATGGCACCTTTTGAGGCTTTGTATGGAAGGAGTTGTAGATCCCCGTTGTATTGGGATGAAGTTGGTGAAAGGAAGGTGTTGGGCCCCGAATTAAATGAAAAAACCACGGATAGAGTCAAGCTTATCCGGGAGAGGTTGAAGACCGTACAAGATAGACAAAAGAGCTATGCCGATAACTAAAGGAGAGACCTTGAATTTCGAGTTGACGACTTGGCTTTTGTCAAGATTTAACCAACCAAGGGAGTTATGTGATTCGGGAAAAGAGGCAAGCTTAGCCCGAGATATGTGGGGCCGTTCGAGATCATTACTAGAGTCGGTGAGGTGGCTTACCATGTTGCTTTGCCCGCTCATATGGCGGCGGTCCAAACGTGTTTCACATCTTCATGCTCCAGAAGCACATCCCGGACCCTTCTCATGTCATCGAGTTTGATCCGGTAGAAATCCAGGAGGATCTCACACTAGTTGAGCAACCGATGCAGATCTTGGATAGGCCAGATCAAGTCTTGCACAACAAAACCATTCCCTTGGTCTTGGTAAGATGGCAACACCATTCAAGGGAGGAAGCTACATGGGAACGAGAAGCCGAAGTGCGAGAAAAGTATCCTCAACTTTTGTTTAGGGCGTTGACATTCCCTTGTAATTGTTATGGTTTTGTGCATGTATGTATCGTCTAAATTTCGAGGATGAAATTTTTGTAAGAGGAGGAGAATGTAGCACCCCGGACTTTTCTATATTTAATGAATGGTACTTTCATAGCTAATTGGCTTTTCTCGTAGTCTAATTAATAAATAAGAGAGAAATTAGAAATTCTGAAATGTCAAAAATGTTTCTTTTCGAAAGACGAACCCAATACAATTTGAATCGTCGAAATCCGACGAGCGAGTCAAAAGATATGGTCAAACTAGTCGGGACCTGAAGAACACCAATCGCTCGGTCATTAGTAGTGATCTATCGGTCCAAAACCGATCGATCGGAGGCACACCGTGTAGAGCCCCAGACTTTTTCAGGCTTAATACATGGCACTTTCGTTGTCATTTTTCCTTTAAAGAGGTATAATTAATAAATAAGGAGGAAATTAGAAATTCTGAAATGTTAGAAATGTTCCTTTTCGAAGTACGAACCCAACGCAAGTTGAATCGTCAAAATCGGACGAATGAGTCAAAAGATATGGCCAAAACAGTCTGGGTCTGCAGGCAATCGTAGCTCGGTTAGGCACTAAGGACGAAGATCAATTATGCGCTAAGGACGTAGCTCGGTTATGCGCTAAGGACGTAGCTCGGAAGGCGCTAGGTCGTGCTCTGATAAGGCATAGACAACGTACTCTGAGAACGTAGCTCGTGCTCTGATAACGTATACGTTGTGCATCCGTTGTACAGCAACAACGGGTACGTTGTGCAACAACGACGGGTACGTTGTACAACAACAACGGGTACGTTGTACAGCAACAACGGGTCCGTTGTGCAGCTACAACGGGTACGTTGTGCAGCTACAACGGGTACATTGTACAGTTACTACGGGTACGTTGTGCAGCACGTCGGGCACGTTGTACATAACACAACAGACAACGTGTTTAGCACTGTTCACAGCACAACGTGTTCAGCACTGTTCACAGCACAACGTGTTCAGCACTGTTCACAGCACAACGTGTTCGGCACTGTTCACAGCACAACGTGTTCGGCACTGTTCACAGCACAACGTGTTCGGAACTGTTCACAGCACAACGTGTTCGGCACTGTTCACAGCACAACGTGTTCGGCACTGTTCACAGCACAACGTGTTCAGCACTGTTCACAGCTCAACGAATTCGGCATTCGTGTGTTTACAGAAACTTCAGTAAGGGTATTATGGTCCTTGGTCGGTTCACTCTTGCCTTAAGAGTTTAACCCGAGCCTTTAGGGCTTCATTTCGACACTTAGAGAGATCGGGAGATAAGAAGAGAAGAAAGGGCGATTCCTAAACCTAGGGTTTCCATTTTGGAGAGAAATCAAAGGGGTTTTGAGACCCTAGATCACTTCTAGTCTGGGTTTTCTCCAAGATCTCGGCTCAAGCACTCGTGGACAGCGTTCTCCAAGCTAGGGCAGCGGCTACACAGTCGTTTTGGAAAGGGGATTTCTTCCTCATTTCTTCAAGGTCGGTACTTCTTACTACCCTCCTAGTTATAGTTCCTCTTTCCCCTTTATTTCTCTTTATTTTCCTTTATTACACGTGTTATGAGATGGATGGTTGTGAATGGCGAATGGAGATAGAATGGGCGACTGGATGCCAATGGTTGTGTTGTGATGATTATAATGGGGAGGGCATTGTTCCAATAATGAACATACATGTATGATTTAAGAAAAACCCATCTAGAAAAGCATGTTGTAGGGTAAATCGATAATGAACATAACATGTTTGATGAAATGCCAAGGTGAATAAAGTGAGTTGTAATTTAGGAAATGCATGCCTAATAAATTCTGAATATTGCTAGGGCCTATGATAGTGTGTTTTCTTGCTTTCCCTAAATGATATGAATATTACATTGCTCAATCATTGATGTTATATATATCGTGAAATTACCCAAATGTCATATTTAAATTTAAATGCAAGTATGTACACGGTTCATACGAGCACGGCATGCATGACATGATTTATCGAGGTTTTCAAGAACATGGTTAGAGGTGGGACATATCCTATGATATGTTTTACCTCGCTTTTCACAAGAAGACAAGAACCAACATTACACGAGGGGTCTCCCCTCACTCACAAGTGCATATCATGAAGAAGGGCCTCCCTTCCCTCGCAAGTGCATACATATCATGAAGAAGGGTCTCCCTTCCCTCTCAAGTGCATTGCATAAAGAAGGGTCTCCCTTCCCTCTCAAGTGCATTGCATAAAGAAGAGTCTCCCTTCCCTCTCAAGGCATCTCTCAAGCGCATCTCACATGGATAGCTCACAAGTGTATCTCACAAGTCACATGATCACAAGCAAGCACACATGACATGCATGACATGACACGTACGACACAAGCAAGATAGACAAGACAAGCTTTCAAGTACGAAAAGATATTTCAAGCCAAGTCAAGTGCACGATCTTTTCAAGAGGTTTATCGGTTTTCTACGAAATACAAGCATGATTATAAATTGCTTCTGTCTGACATATATGAATTGCTCCTGATTATGTATTGCCATTGTTATGCTATAATTGTTGGTTAGTATTTAGTACCCGCTGAGTATTCCATCCTCAGCCGTACTTCTTATGTCGGCAGGTTATGAGGGAGCTGCTGCTCCATTTGATGTTTGTGCTCCTGGTCCATGGGTGGGGGAGGAGTACGTCGAGGAGCCTTTGGAGGAACCTCCAGTAGAGGGTTACCATTAGGTGGTTGTAGATTCTGAGTGAATAGCTGTGGGTGAGATGAGAGATATACCTTCATGTATTTTGGCGGGTCTGTCCGCACTTTCTTTTGGATTCCTTTTTTGTAAACTTGGATTCGTATATACATAGAGGTTGTTTAGACTTCCGCTGTGCTATGTTGGAGTATGTTTCCGCTGTTTATATCCTCTATTGTATATGCTCTGTGGGTTTTTGCAGGTTGTTTGTCAAGCAAGTCATGTAAGCCATGATTAGTCGTCCAAAGTTCACTCTAACTCCTAGGGTGGGTTTTGGGTCGCGACAGAAGTGGTATCAGAGCTTAGGCTTTAGGTCTCTAGGGTCACTTAGAATCTTATACCACGGCTTGACAAGAGCATATGTTAGGAAACAAGTTAGGAAGGAAGCAAGTCGGAAGAGAGTCTTGATCGAAGTTTAAGACTAAACTTTAGTCTTAGTCTAAAATGGTTGCTTTAACCAAGTACGGTCCTAGATACGCCAGAACACTAAAGTATAAGTATAATGTGATGAATACTCTGATGACTGGATGTGATGTATATTAGTATTATACAGCTAATACAAATTGAATTATTGTGAAATGGCATTGAAATAAAATGTGGTTTCAAGTGAGACTCATGTGGTGCTATTGTTCTCAGGACCTTAGTCATGAGGCGGGGCACACGGGGTCGTGGACCACACTGTAGCACCCCGGAATTTTTCGTCCTTAATGAATAGCACCTTCGTAGCTAATTGACCGTTTTCATAGTTTTCGTAGTCTAATTAATAAATAAGGGAGAAATCGGAAATTCAAACGTCAAAAATGTTCGTTTTCGAAAGACGGATCCAACGCAAGTTGAATCGTCGAAATCCGACGAGCGAGTAAAAAGATATGGTCAAAACAGTCCAGGCATAACAGAGCACCGATCGCTCGGTCATTACCTGCGATCGATCGGTCCACTACCGATCGCTCGATGGCTGTCGCACGGTTAACTTTTTTGTATGGGGAAAAATTCCAGAGAGTGTGTTTTTGACCGATCTCTCGGTCATAACACCGATCGACCGGTAAGCCTCCGATCGCTCGGTCCATAGCACCGATCGATCGGTCATACGCAGTTTTTCTTCATTAAGGGTGTTTAAGACTTTAAACACCACCCCTTGCCTATAAATAGGCTGAGTTCGTGCCTTAGGGTTTCAGAAACCCTCTGTGCCCTACCTTAGGAGATTTTGAGAGAGAGAAGAAGGAGAGGAACTACTTGTTGATCAAGCTTGTGGAAGATCAAGGTTCTTCCATTTCCCTTGGTGATCCTCAACCAAGAACACAAGGTTATTGCTTGTTCAAGCCTTTGGGAATCAAAATCTTTGATTTCACCAAGGTAGATACACTCTACTACAATCTTGCAATCCTACTAGTTACTAGATATGATTCTTCTTATATATGCCCTATCTATATGTATTGATTCTATGTATGAAAATGTGTGATTATATACTTGGATGAAGGATTACTATTATGATGCACTCTAAGTGTTTGATAAAATACCTCTAAGGGATTCTATGCTTAAATATGATGATTTCTCTTATTAAATGCATATGCTCGCATGTCTCGCATGAACCGATGGTTTCCATGGATTTCTTAAGGTGCAAACAAAGGTTTTCACGAAAAGACGAATAATGAATGATTCTAAGTAACTCTATGATTTCTCTAAGATCGTTTCACAAGCTCTAAGGATCATACCATGCTCACAAGGAAAACTCTATGATCATGCTCTAAGATCGTCTCACAAGCTCCACGGATCACAATAAAATGCTCTAAGATCTCTAAGGTTATGCTCTATGGAAATGCTCTACGGTATTGCTCTATGCTCTATGTCTCCACGGATCACAATGACTCTAAGTAACTCCATGAACTCACAAGAACTCATAAGGCTATGATTATCGATTGACTCACACGGTTACAGTTTTTGTTTCGAATATTATCTCACATATGTTTTCACGGTTTCCATACTTTAAGGATTTTACGGATTTCATTCTCCATGTCTCGTATGCTCCATGCCTAACTGCTTTATTGTTATTAGTTTGTATACACTGAGTATTCCATGCTCAGTCGATATTGTTATGATCGGCAGGTGCTCGGGTTCCATTCGATTTGTGTGGCGAAGAACCTTGGGTTGAGGAAGAGTACCGTGACCCGGAGCCTTCCATGGATCACTATCATGATGATGGTGCTTTAGATAGGAGTCGTGACTTCGATTTCTGTTGATCGACCGACTTAGAACTTGTGTCTTTTGTTATGTGAGTGTGGGGTTTGTCCACTCCACTTTTGGGTTTCTCACACATGTATACTTGTTGGTTCTTACTTGAGCCAAGTTATAGGAGTATTCTTTTTGCTTCCGCTATGTTTAGTATTTTATTTTTCGCTGTGCATTGTATTTCGTTTCCGCTATGTATATTTAGGTACTCTGACAGGTTTCCACGTGTGCCTTATGTATCATACTGGAGGTATGATATGGCGGTCACGAGTCAAAGTATCCTTAACTCCTAGGGGGTATTTTGGGTCGCGACAGACTTGGTATCAAAGCTAGTTATGTCTAACGACAGACTTAGTTAGGTCACTCAGGCTTGGCCTAAGCGGAAGAAATTCCTATGAGTTGAACTTAGAACTCAGAAGGACTCAGTTGTCTTAGGCTTGTTACCACGACATAACCGGTATCAAGTGAATCCTTAGGTCAGTATAGGATCCGAGATTGATGTGGTCCGATGCGAGGTTCTAGTATAGGCTCTAAAGTATAATTATATGATGATATATATATACCTCGATGTGTACTATGTGCGGTATAGCATTTCATGATTATTGAATTGCTATATGATATGTGAGGTTTGGTATCCAAGTTAGACTCATGTTTTGCCAAATTAATCTCAGGATTTGAGATCATGAGACGTGTCAATCGGGGTCGAGGTTACCATACTTGGAGGGCCGAGAGTGAAGTTCCGAGAGAAGAGGAACCGTTGTATTTCACAAATGCTATGGATTCCATAGCCGAGACTTTGGCATTGTTGGCAGCAAGGCCTATGCCTACCCCACCGTCCACGCCTGTGCCTACACCGGTGCATCACACCGCGGGGCTCGAAGCTTTTAGGAGACTGCGGCCTCCTACATTCTATGGCACTCTGGACCCCATGGTGGCCGAGTCTTGGATTATGCAGCTGGAGAAGACCTTCCGGGCTCTCCGTTGTACCGATGAGCAAAGGGTAGAATGGGCTTCCTTCGTGATGGAAGGTGAAGCCGAACACTGGTGGAGAGCTGCCCAAAGGCAGAGAGATGTTGCTAAGGCAGGTGTGCCCTGGACTTGGGCGGAGTTCTTAGAGACCTTCAGGGAACAGTACTTTCCCAGGTTTATTCGGGAACAAAAGGCGAGAGAGTTTATGCTTTTGGAGCAAGGGTCGATGAGCGTAGCCGAGTATGAGGCTAAGTTCACCGAGTTGTCTAGGTTTGCTCCGCACTTGGTGGCTACTGAAGACCTACAGGTCAGGAAGTTTGAGATGGGCTTGAAGGCTTTCATCCGAGATCGGGTGTCCATTCTCCAGGTAGAGTCTTGGAGAGAGATAGTAGGGAAGGCGAAGATCGCTGAAAAGAATGCGGAAGACTTTGTGAGAAGAAGAGACAGTGGCTTCGGGAAGAGCATGTCTCGGGGTCAGTCGAGTAGTTCTTCAGAGAAAAGGACTAGGACTGCACCGTACCAGTTCTCCCAGCCGATGTCGGCTCAGAGACCTTCTTTTGCGCCTCAGGCACCGCGTCCTACGGCATCGCGAGCTACGAGGGTTATGCCTCCGACTTCCTCCGCATCGCAGACATTTGAGGAGTGCGCCGAATGTGGTCGTCGGCATAAGACTGGAGATTGCCGAAGAATGTCAGGTGGATGCTTCCACTGTGGCGAGATGGGCCATATGATTCGAGATTGTCCGCGCAAGCAGTCACGGTCTGGATCACAGGGAGTTCGGCCTCCAGGCTGGCAGAATTCACTTCAGGGGTCTTCATCTCAGGCCTCTAGATCCTTGCAGCCTACCCAGTAGCCTCGTCAGGCAAACCAGGGCAGAGTCTTTGCCATGACTGATAGAGACGCACAGGCATCTGATGATGTTGTGCAAGGTACGCGCGAACTAGTCTTTGTCAAAGTTCTAATATTGCCATGATATGTTCGTATCTATATATGTCCTATGTGGTGTTTTGCGATGTTTGTATCTATATGTACAGTTGTGTTATAACTGGGATGATTCAAATTCTCAGGTTCGTTGCTCGTAAATGAATGTTTGGCAAGAGTGTTGATAGACACAGGATCCACTCACTCGTTCGTTTCGCCAAGCTTTGCCAAAGGCTTTACGTCCGAGCCAAGCAAGCTACTTAGAGAGTTGTCCATTTCGACTCCATTGGGAAAATCTATTAAGACAGATAAAGTGTATCCGGATAGTGTTGTACAAGTCATGCAGCACGAGTTGCCAGTCGACTTGATCCTTCTGGGAATTCAGGATTGGGATTTCGATATCATCCTAGGTATGGATTGGCTCTCAACCCACCATGGACACGTGGCGTGTTTCGAGAAGGTGGTGCATTTTAAACCCGTGGGGTTAAAGCCGTTTCATTTCAGGGGACTTCAGAGAAGAGACATTGCCCGCTTTGCAGCTCTTAGTCTCGAAGGTGTAGAAGTGCGAGACTCCACACCCATTCCAGTGGTATGTGAGTATATGGATGTTTTTCCGGAAACCTTGCCGGGATTGCCTCCCGATCGTGCAATCGAGTTTGCGATTGAGCTAGCTCCAGGCACAGTTCCGATTTCGAGAGCTCCGTATAGGATGGCCCCTATTGAGCTTAAGGAGTTAAAAGAGCAGTTAGAAGAATTGCAAGGCCTTGGTTTTATCCGGCCAAGTGTTTCACCTTGGGGAGCTCCGGTTCTCTTCGTGAAGAAGAAGGATGGATCAATGCGTATGTGTATTGATTACAGGCAATTGAACAAGGTCACGATCAAGAATCGTTATCCATTGCCTCGGATAGACGACTTGTTTGACTAATTGAAGGGTGCGCAGTTTTTCTCCAAGATTGACCTTCGATCTGGTTATCATCAGTTGAAGATCAAGAAAGAGGACATTCCGAAGACAGCATTCCGAACTCGATACGGTCATTACGAGTTTTTGGTCATGTCTTTTGGACTGACTAACGCGCCGGCAGCATTCATGGATTTGATGAATCGGGTGTTCAGATCGTCTCTCGATCAATGTGTGATCGTGTTCGTAGATGATATCCTTGTGTATTCACAGTCACAGGAGGATCACACGAGAGATCTCCGTCTGGTATTGCAGACACTTCGAGAGCATAGTCTGTATGCTAAGTTGAGCAAGTGTGAGTTCTGGCTGAACAAGGTGTCTTTTCTTGGACACGTGGTATCTGCTGAAGGTATTTCAGTTGATCCTGCAAAGATTGAAGCGGTGATGAATTGGGAAAGGCCGAAGAGTGTCACCGAAATTCATAGTTTCCTCGGTTTGGCAGGATATTACAGAAGGTTTGTGGAAGGATTTTCAAGTTTAGCAGCTCCGCTTACCTATCTCACACGGAAGAACACGAGGTTCACTTGGAGTGATAAGTGCGAGGCTAGTTTCTTGGAGTTGAAAAAGAAGCTTACTTCAACTCCTGTTCTTACAGTTCCATCTGGGAGCGGTGGTTTCGAAGTCTATAGTGATGCTTCACTAGTGGGACTTGGATGTGTTTTGATGCAGCATAAAAAGGTGGTCGCCTATGCTTCCCGTCAGCTGAAGGAGCATGAGCAGAATTACCCCACACATGACTTAGAGCTCGCTGCGGTCATTTTTGCACTGAAACTTTGGCGTCACTACCTCTACGGAGAAGAATTCGTGGTGTTCACAGACCACAAGAGCTTGAAGTATCTTTTCCTCCAGAAGGAGTTGAATATGAGGCAGCGTCGTTGGATGGAGTTCATGAAGGACTACGACTGTTCCATCCAGTACCATCCAGGTAAGGCCAACGTGGTGGCCGATGCTCTTAGCAGAAAACCTTACGGAGTTATGGCTCAATTGAGAGTGCAAGAGTGGAAGTTATTACATGATATGTGTCATTTGGACACTACTCTCAGGCATGTCACGTATGGGCCGATAATGTCCAATGTGGTGGTTAGGCCACAGATCTTGAGCCAGATCAAGGAGTTACAGAATTCAGATGTTGAGTTGCTTGCTTACCGAGACAAGTCGGTGAGTAACGGCAATCAGGAGTTCGCTTTAAATAATGATGGTGCTATCACATTTAAAGGCAGGTTGTGTGTCCCCGCCGACACAGTTTTGAGGGATGAAATTTTGAATGAAGCTCACCGATCAAAGTACGCGGTACATCCGGGAGGTACTAAGATGTACCAGAATCTCAAGAAGCACTACTGGTGGCGAAACATGAAGAGGGAAGTCGCTGAGTACGTCGCCAGATGTTTGATTTGCCAGCAGGTAAAAGCCGAGCATCAAAGGCCGGCAGGTCTTTTGCAGTCTCTTCCTATTCCGGAGTGGAAATGGGAGAACATCTCGATGGATTTCATTGTGGGTTTGCCGCGAACGGTGAAGGGCTCCGATGCTATTTGGGTGATTGTGGACAGGTTGACTAAGTCTGCACATTTTATTCCGTACCGAACTACTTTCAATGCAAATCAGTTGGTAGCCCTATATGTTAAGGAGGTGGTTCGACTGCACGGTGTGCCAGTTTCTATCGCGTCTGATCGAGATCCTCGGTTTACTTCCAGGTTTTGGAAAACTTTCCAGGATGCTATGGGTTCTCGTTTAGAATTCAGTACCGCCTTCCATCCTCAGACCGATGGACAAACGGAGAGGGTGAATCAAGTAGTGGAGGATATGCTCCGAGCTTGTATGCTGGATTTTCAGGGTAGTTGGGAGGAACAATTGCCGTTGGTTGAGTTTGCCTACAACAATAGCTATCAGGCAAGCATTCAGATGGCACCTTTTGAAGCTCTGTATGGTCGGAGTTGTCGATCACCGCTATACTGGGATGAAGTTGGTGAGAGGAAGATTCTTGGTCCTGAGTTGATAGAGCGGACCGCAGAAAGGGTCAAAATTATCCGGGAGCGATTGAAAAGTGCTCAGGATAGGCAGAAGAGCTATGCGGATATACACCGCAGAGATTTAGAGTTCCGAGTTGGAGATCGGGTCTTTGTGAAGATTTCGCCGAGTCGGGGAATCATGCGATTCGGGAAGAAGGGAAAGCTCAGTCCTAGGTACGTGGGACCATTTGAGATCGTCACAAGGGTTGGTGAGGTTGCTTACAGGGTAGCACTACCGCCTCACATGGCAGCGGTCCATAATGTATTTCACGTCTCTATGCTTAGAAAATACATTTCGGATCCGTCTCACGTCATCGCTCTTGATCCTGTTGAGATTCGAGAGGATCTTACGTTGGTTGAACAACCAGTTCAGATTCTGGATCGTCGAGATCAAGTGTTGCGAACTAAGACAATCCCTTTAGTCCTAGTGAAGTGGCAGCATCATTCCAAGGAAGAGGCTACATGGGAGCGAGAAGCCGAAGTACGAGAGAAGTACCCCCATTTATTTGTTTAAGGCCTTGGCATTCCCTTGTATTTTGCTATAGTTTTACGCATGTATGTATCGTCCAAATTTCGGGGACGAAATTTTTGTAAGGGGGGGAGAATGTAGCACCCCGGACTTTTTCGTCCTTAATGAATAGCACCTTCGTAGCTAATTGACCGTTTTCATAGTTTTCGTAGTCTAATTAATAAATAAGGGAGAAATCGGAAATTCCGAAACGTCAAAAATGTTCGTTTTCGAAAGACGGATCCAACGCAAGTTGAATCGTCGAAATCCGACGAGCGAGTAAAAAGATATGGTCAAAACAGTCCAGGCATAACAGAGCACCGATCGCTCGGTCATTACCTGCGATCGATCGGTCCACTACCGATCGCTCGATGGCTGTCGCACGGTTAACTTTTTTGTATGGGGAAAAATTCCAGAGAGTGTGTTTTTGACCGATCTCTCGGTCATAACACCGATCGACCGGTAAGCCTCCGATCGCTCGGTCCATAGCACCGATCGATCGGTCATACGCAGTTTTTCTTCATTAAGGGTGTTTAAGACTTTAAACACCACCCCTTGCCTATAAATAGGCTGAGTTCGTGCCTTAGGGTTTCAGAAACCCTCTGTGCCCTACCTTAGGAGATTTTGAGAGAGAGAAGAAGGAGATGAACTACTTGTTGATCAAGCTTGTGGAAGATCAAGGTTCTTCCATTTCCCTTGGTGATCCTCAACCAAGAACACAAGGTTATTGCTTGTTCAAGCCTTTGGGAATCAAAATCTTTGATTTCACCAAGGTAGATACACTCTACTACAATCTTGCAATCCTACTAGTTACTAGATATGATTCTTCTTATATATGCCCTATCTATATGTATTGATTCTATGTATGAAAAGGTGTGATTATATACTTGGATGAAGGATTACTATTATGATGCACTCTAAGTGTTTGATAAAATACCTCTAAGGGATTCTATGCTTAAATATGATGATTTCTCTTATTAAATGCATATGCTCGCATGTCTTGCATGAACCGATGGTTTCCATGGATTTCTTAAGGTGCAAACAAAGGTTTTCACGAAAAGACGAATAATGAATGATTCTAAGTAACTCTATGATTTCTCTAAGATCGTTTCACAAGCTCTAAGGATCATACCATGCTCACAAGGAAAACTCTATGATCATGCTCTAAGATCGTCTCACAAGCTCCACGGATCACAATAAAATGCTCTAAGATCTCTAAGGTTATGCTCTATGGAAATGCTATACGGTATTGCTCTATGCTCTATGTCTCCACGGATCACAATGACTCTAAGTAACTCCATGAACTCACAAGAACTCATAAGGCTATGATTATCGATTGACTCACACGGTTACAGTTTTTGTTTCGAATATTATCTCACATATGTTTTCACGGTTTCCATACTTTAAGGATTTTACGGATTTCATTCCCCATGTCTCGTATGCTCCATGCCTAACTGCTTTATTGTTATTAGTTTGTATACACTGAGTATTCCATGCTCAGTCGATATTGTTATGATCGGCAGGTGCTCGGGTTCCATTCGATTTGTGTGGCGAAGAACCTTGGGTTGAGGAAGAGTACCGTGACCCGGAGCCTTCCATGGATCACTATCATGATGATGGTGCTTTAGATAGGAGTCGTGACTTCGATTTCTGTTGATCGACCGACTTAGAACTTGTGTCTTTTGTTATGTGAGTGTGGGGTTTGTCCACTCCACTTTTGGGTTTCTCACACATGTATACTTGTTGGTTCTTACTTGAGCCAAGTTATAGGAGTATTCTTTTTGCTTCCGCTATGTTTAGTATTTTATTTTCCGCTGTGCATTGTATTTCGTTTCCGCTATGTATATTTAGGTACTCTGACAGGTTTCCACGTGTGCCTTATGTATCATACTGGAGGTATGATATGGCGGTCACGAGTCAAAGTATCCTTAACTCCTAGGGGGTATTTTGGGTCGCGACACACACACTAGAGCTTCATCTTCTTCCAGAGATGTGGATGAGCAGCTGGACCTCTCCCAGGTCTTAGGCTCTATTGCTGAGACACTCGCCATACTGGCAGCTCGGCAAGCTACACCATCGTCGGCGGCACCTACTCCACCGCCCGCAGCTCCAGTACATCGTACAGCTGGAGTTGAGGCATTCAGGAGATTGAGGCCTCCACCCTTCCATGGGAGTGTGGACCCTCTTGCTGCGGAGGCATGGATCCTCCAGATGGAGAAGATATTTGCGGTGCTCTCTCCTACAGAGGAAGAGAAAGTAGCATGGGCAGTCTTCATGCTAGAAGGTGAAGCCCACCATTGGTGGTTGTCCGCATTGAGGATGCGAGATTTGACCATACAGGGTCAACCTTGGACTTGGGAGGAGTTCAAGGATACTTTTTATAAGATGTACTTTCCGATCGGAGCGCGGGAAATGAAAGAGAGAGAATTCATCGGCCTTGAGAAAGGTTCGATGTCAGTAGCCGCTTATGAGGCCAAGTTCTCGGAGCTATCACGCTTCGCGACACATATGATTGCCACCGAGGCAATGAAGGCAAGAAGGTTTGAGCAAGGGCTCAAAGATGTTATCATGGAGAAGGTATCGGTCTTTAGGCATGCTACTTACGCTGAAGTGGTGGATAAAGCCTGTATGATCGAGCCAAATTCTGAGGCGGTGTCCAAGAAGAGGGAGTTGGCAAGAGGCCAATCCAGTAGTTCAGCACCTCTAGAGAGGCGGAATCGTACCAGCCCTTATCAGTATACATGGCCAACACCACCGATGAGGCTAACTTATGCGCCTCCAGCTCCACGGCAGTATGTGCCTCAGGCTCTTCCGGCCCCACGGCCTGTTGCACCTCAGACGATGAGGTATGCTCCACCTCCGGCCCCTCCGACTTATACACACGAGGTCTGCACTTCATGCGACCGAAGGCACCCGGCAGGAGATTGCCGAAGAGCATCGGGTGGATGTTTTCATTGTGGTCGCCAGGGCCATATGATCAGGGATTGCCCCAGTCGGCATTTACCAGGCCAGTCTCAGGGGATTAGGCCACCAGCACGCCCAGCAGGATCATATCAGGCGTCATCTCAGACTACTCGGTCTACACCTCAGTCTCGCCAGGTGAACCAGGGGTGAGTTTTTGCCTTAACAGAGGGTGATGCACTTGCATCTGACTATGTAGTGCAAGGTACACAGTTGTAGCTTATTTAATTATCCGTAAATTAAACTGTTAAGTATTAATTGATTGTGTACATACTTGGCATGTTATATATGTATATATACCTACATGTATACACTGTTGATGCATGGATTAACTCTGCTAGTTAAAATTTCAGGAACCCTACTAGTCAATGAGTATTTGGCTCGAGTGTTGATTGATACTGGGTCTACTCATTCATTTGTCTCGCCGAGTTTTTCAGAAGGCTTTTCTGTAGAGCCAAGTCAGCTAGAACCGGAGTTAGCCATTTCAACTCCTCTCGGCAAAACGGTATTGGCAGATAAAGTGTATAGAAATAGTGTGGTCCAAGTTGGAAGCCACGAGTTGGCGGTTGATCTCATCGTCCTTGGATTCCAAGACTTTGATGTTATATTGGGAATGGATTGGTTAGCAGCACATCATGGGCATGTAGCTTGCTTTAAGAAAATGGTACTCTTCAAGCCAGTAGAAGGAAAACCATTCCACTTTCACGGGTTGAAAAGTAGATATATTGCTCGTTTTGCGGCGTTGAGCTTAGCTAACCCCGAGGCAAAGGACTCATCGACTATTCCGGTTGTGAGTGAGTTCCTGGATGTATTTCCAGAGGAGTTGCCAGGATTGCCTCCAGACAGGGAGATTGAGTTTGTGATCGAGCTTGCACCAGGCACAACTCCTGTTTTCAGGGCTCCGTATAGAATGGCCCCTATTGAACTCAAAGAGTTAAAGACCCACTTGGAAGAATTACAAGGTCTTGGTTTCATTCGACCAAGTGTCTCACCGTGGGGTGCCCCGGTGTTGTTTGTTAAGAAGAAAGATGGCTCGATGCGGATGTGTGTCGATTACCGGCAATTGAACAAAGTCACTATAAAGAATAGGTATCCCTTGCCTAGGATTGATGACTTATTCGATCAGTTGAAGGGAGCGAGATTTTTCTCAAAGATAGATCTTCGATCGGGCTATCACCAGTTGAAGATTAAGGCGGAAGATATTCCCAAAACGGCTTTCCGGACTCGATACGGACACTACGAGTTCTTGGTAATGCCTTTTGGTCTCACAAACGCGCCGGCAGCCTTTAAGGATTTGATGAACCGGGTGTTCCGGCCGTATCTTGATAGGTGCGTGATTGTATTTGTTGATGACATTTTGGTCTATTCCCAGATACGGGAAGATCACACACGCGACCTATGCCTTGCTTTGGAAATGCTAAGGGAACACAAGCTATACGCCAAACTTAGCAAGTGTGAGTTTTGGTTGGAAGAGGTGGCATTCCTAGGCCACGTTGTTTCTGTAGAAGGCATCTCGGTTGATCCAAAGAAGATAGATGCAGTCATGAGTTGGGCGAGGCCCAAGAGTGTCACAGAGATACGTAGTTTCCTTGGATTGGCAGGCTACTACAGGAGATTTGTAGAGGGTTTCTCTAGCCTTGCGGCACCGCTCACTTACCTGACAAGGAAGAACGCCAAGTTTGTATGGAGTGATAAGTGCGAGACCAGTTTCACGGAACTGAAGAAGAGGCTTACTACAGCCCCTGTCCTTACTGTGCCATCCGGACCTTATGGGTTTGAGGTGTATAGTGATGCCTCACACGTTGGACTTGGGTGCGTACTCATGCAGCACAAGAAGGTCATTGCCTATGCATCAAGGCAGTTGAAGGAGCATGCGAAGAATTATACCACGCACGACTTGGAGCTTGCAGCGGTCGTGTTTGAACTTAAGATTTGGCGTCATTACCTTTATGGGGTGGAGTTCTATGTGTTCACTGATCACAAGAGTCTCAAGTATCTCTTTTCCCAAAAGGAGCTAAATCTAAGGCAACGGCGTTGGATGGAATTTTTGAAAGACTATGATTGTACCATTCAATACCACCCGGGTAAAGCAAATGTAGTGGCCGATGCTTTGAGTAGAAGACCTCAGGGGTTGTTAGCACACATGTTGGTCCAAGAATGGAAGCTACTAGAAGATTTGGAAAATCTGGACATTAGTGTGAATAACTCTGTCCGTAGTCCTATCTTGGCAAATGTCACGGTTCGGCCATACATTATAGATTTGATCCAAGAATACCAAGCCACGGATGCTGAATTGTTGGATTATCGGGACAAGGAAGTTGCTAAGGGTAGTGAGGACTTCTCTCTCACTAGCCGAGGTGCTATCACATTCAAGGGAAGGCTGTGTGTTCCAGCCAATGTAAATCTTCGGAGAGAGATTCTGGATGAAGCACACCGTTCGAAGTACACAGTACATCCAGGGGGTACAAAGATGTACCAGAACCTCAAGAGTCACTTTTGGTGGCGGAATATGAAGAGGGATGTTGCTGAATATGTGGCACGGTGCTTAGTGTGCCAACAGGTGAAAGCAGAACACATGCGACCCGTCGGTCTATTACAGTCCCTTCCGATTCCCGAGTGGAAATGGGAGAACATATCCATGGATTTCATAGTTAGCTTGCCAAAGACGGCAAGGGGCTCAGATGCGATATGGGTAGTAGTGGATCGTTTGACGAAGTCCGCTCACTTCTTACCCTACCGTACTACTTTCAACTCTAGTCAGTTAGCCGCTTTGTACATCAAGGAAGTGGTGAGGTTGCACGGAGTGCCCATTAGTATTGTGTGAGATCAGAATCCAAGATTCACATCACGATTCTGGAAAAGCTTTCAGGAGGCTATGGGTTCCCGACTTGATTTCAGCACCGCTTTTCATCCACAGACGGATGGACAAACTGAGAGAGTGAACCAAGTCATTGAAGACATGCTTCGGGCTTGTATGTTGGATTTCAGAGGCAGTTGGGAAGAGCACTTGCCTTTGGTTGAATTCGCCTACAATAACAGCTATCAGGCAAGTATCCAAATGGCACCATTTGAGGCCTTGTATGGGCGAAGTTGTAGGTCTCCTCTCTATTGGGATGAGGTAGGAGAAAGGAAATTACTTGGTCCAGAATTGATTGAGCAAACTATAAACACAGTTAAGATCATTCGGGATCGATTAAAAGCCGCTCAAGATCGCCAGAAAAGTTATGCGGACACGCGCAGTAGGGACTTGGAATTTCAAGTAAGGGATCAAGTTTTTGTGAAAGTATCTCCTAGCAAAGGGATTATGAGATTGGGAAGGTAAGGCAAGCTCAGTCCTCGGTATGTTGGGCCTTTTGAGATTATCACACGAGTTGGTGAGGTTACTTACAGGGTAGCTCTCCCACCTCACATGGCCGCAGTTCACAACGTCTTCCATGTGTCTATGCTTCGGAAATACATTGCGGATCCTTCGCATGTCATGGACTTGGAACCGTTGGAGATTTGAGAGGACCTCCCCTTGATTGAAAAGCCGGTTCAGATTTTGGGTCGGAGAGATCAGGTGCTTCGCAACAAAACAATCCCTTTGGTTCTGGTGCAATGGCAACACCATGCTCGGGAAGAAGCTACATGGGAGTGTGAAGCTGAAGTCAAAGCAAATTACCCAGAATTAATTGTATGAGTTTTGTATAGGTTTTGTATATGTGGCTTGTATTTTTGTTTTGATTCTGTAATGCATGTCCCGTCCAAATTTCGAGGATGAAATTTTTGTAAGGGGGGGAGGATGTCGAGCCCCAGACTTTTTCATGCTTAATACATGGCACTTTAGTTGTCATTTTGCCTTTAAAGATGTATAATTAATAAATAAGGAGGAAATTGGAAATTCTGAAATGTTGGAAATGTTCCTTTTCGAAGTACGAACCCAACGCAAGTTGAATCGTCAAAATCGGACGAACGAGTCAAAAGATATGGCCAAAACAGTCTCGGTCTGCAGGCAATCGTAGCTCGGTTAGGCACTAAGGACGTAGATCGGTTATGCGCTAAGGACGTAGCTCGGTTATGCGCTAAGGACGTAGCTCGGAAGGCACTAGGTCATGCTCTGATAAGGCATAGACAACGTACTCTGAGAACGTAGCTCGTGCTCTGATAACGTCTATGTTGTGCACCCGTTGTACAGCAACAACGGGTATGTTGTGCAACAACGGGTACGTTGTGCAACAACGACGGGTACATTGTACAACAACAACGGGTACGTTGTACAGCAACAATGGGTACGTTGTGCAGCTATAATGGGTATGTTGTACAGTTACTACAGGTATGTTGTGCAGCACATCGGGCACGTTGTACATAACACAACGGACAACGTGTTCAGCACTGTTCACAGCACAACGTGTTCAGCACTGTTCACAGCACAACGTGTTCGGCACTGTTCACAGCACAACGTGTTCGGCACTGTTCACAGCACAACGTGTTCGGCACTGTTCACAGCACAACGTGTTCGGCACTGTTCACAGCACAACGTGTTCGGCACTGTTCACAGCACAACGTGTTCAGCACTGTTCACAGCTCAACGAATTCGGCATTCATGTGTTTGCAGAAACTTCAGTAAGGGTATTATGGTCCTTGGTCGGTTCACTCTTGCCTTAAGAGTTTAACCCGAGCCTTTAGGGCTTCATTTCGACACTTAGAGAGATCGGGAGATAAGAAGAGAAGAAAGGGCGATTCCTAAACCTAAGGTTTCCATTTTGGAGAGAAATCAAAGGGGTTTTGAGACCCTAGATCACTTCCAGTCCGGGTTTTCTCCAAGATCTCGGCTCAAGCACTCGTGGAGAGCATTCTCCAAGCTAGGGCAGCGGCTACATAGTCGTTTTGGAAAGGGGATTTCTTCCTCATTTCTTCAAGGTCGGTACTTCTTACTACCCTCCTAGTTATAGTTCCTCTTTCCCCTTTATTTCTCTTTATTTTCCTTTATTACACGTGTTATGAGAAGGATGGTTGTGAATGGCGAATGGAGGTGGAATGGGTGACTGGATGCCAATGGTTGTGTTGTGATGATTATAATGGGGAGGGCATTGTTCCAATAATGAACATACATGTATGATTTAAGAAAAACCCATCTAGAAAAGCATGTTGTAGGGTAAATCGATAATGAACATAACATGTTTGATGAAATGCCAAGGTGAATAAAGTGAGTTGTAATTTAGGAAATGCATGCCTAATAAATTCTGAATATTGCTAGGGCCTATGATAGTGTGTTTTCTTGCTTTCCCTAAATGATATGAATATTACATTGCTCAATCATTGATGTTATATGTATCGTGAAATTACCCAAATGTCATATTTAAATTTAAATGCAAGTATGTACACGGTTCCCACAAGCACGGCATGCATGACATGATTTATCGAGGTTTTCAAGAACATGGTTAGAGGTGGGACATATCCTATGATATGTTTTACCTCGCTTTTCACAAGAAGACAAGAACCAACATTACACGAGGGGTCTCCCCTCACTCACAAGTGCATTTCATGAAGAAGGGCCTCCCTTCCCTCGCAAGTACATACATATCATGAAGAAGGGTCTCCCTTCCCTCTCAAGTGCATTGCATAAAGATGGGTCTCCCTTCCCTCTCAAGGCATCTCTCAAGCACATCTCACAAGGATAGCTCACAAGTGTATCTCACAACTCACATGATCACAAGCAAGCACGCATGACATGCATGACATGACACGTACGACACAAGCAAGATAGACAAGACAAGCTTTCAAGTACGAAAAGATATTTCAAGCCAAGTCAAGTGCACGATGTTTTCAAGAGGTTTTATCGGTTTTCTACGAAATACAAGCATGATTATAAATTGCTTTACTTCCTTGTATGATATGAATTGCTTCTGTCTGACATATATGAATTGCTCCTGATTATGTATTGCCATTGTTATGCTATAATTGTTGGTTAGTATTTAGTACCCGCTGAGTATTCTATGCTCAGCCGTACTTCTTATGTCGGCAGGTTATGAGGGAGCTGCTGCTCCATTTGATGTTTGTGCTCCTGGTCCATGGGTGGAGGAGGAGTACGTCGAGGAGCCTTTGGAGGAACCTCCAGTAGAGGGTTACCATTAGGTGGTTGTAGATTCTGAGTGAATAGCTGTGGGTGAGATGAGAGATATACCTTCATGTATTTTGGTGGGTCTGTCCGCACTTTCTTTTGGATTCCTTTTGTGTAAACTTGGATTCGTATATACATAGAGGTTGTTTAGACTTCCGCTGTGCTATGTTGGAGTATGTTTCCGCTGTTTATATCCTCTATTGTATATGCTCTGTGGGTTTTTGCAGGTTGTTTGTCAAGCAAGTCATGTAAGCCATGATTAGTCGTCCAAAGTTCACTCTAACTCCTAGGGTGGGTTTTGGGTCGTGACACACCGGATGTTTGATAAAATGCTAAACCAAGAATAAATGAATTTAAATAAGGAAATGAATGTAAGCCCTATGTAACTACGCTTGTAAATGATGATTTGACCAAATGCTATGTTGATCCCCTAAATGATTGCATGTTATACTATGAATCGAAATGTGATGTGCTATTCCTCTTGTTACATGTGTTCCCATGATTGTCACTATTGTCACGTACACGAGTACGCATGTTTGCATGATCCGAGATTTCAAGAGCATATGCATATAATAATCAACAAGAAAACATTGCATGTCAAGGAGGTTGGTAGCCTAGGGACATTCGGGTACTAGCCTCTAGCTCACAAGAAAACTGAAATTACTTATTGTCAAGGAGGTTGGTAGTCCAAGGACATTCGGGTACTAGCCTCTGGCTCACAAGAAAACTAAACAAGTAACTAAAATCAAGCATACGTCAAGGAGGTTGGTAGCCCAGGGACATTCGGGTACTAGCCTCTGGCTCACAAGAAAACCATATATCAAGGAGGTTGGCAGCCTAGGGAGATTCGGGTGCTAGCCTCTGGCTCACAAGTTTCAAGATGAAAGTTTACAAGATGATAACAAGGCATTCATGCATGCACGCATACATGATTCCTCAAGCCTGTCGAGACATGAAATGGATTTCCAAGCATGAGTTTTACCAGAGTTTTCGCATTCATGCATGCACGTCAAGATGATTGTATTGTACCATGTTTAACATTGTTTTGTTGTGATGTTCCTCTTACTACTCTATATTTTATTACTATTGTTGTGCTTTATTATTGTTGTAGCACCCCGGACTTTTTCGTCCTTAATGAATAGCACCTTCGTAGCTAATTGGCCGTTTTCATAGTTTTCGTAGTCTAATTAATAAATAAGGGAGAAATCGGAAATTCCGAAACGTCAAAAATGTTCGTTTTCGAAAGACGGATCCAACGCAAGTTGAATCGTCGAAATCCGACGAGCGAGTAAAAAGATATGGTCAAAACAGTCCAGGCATAACAGAGCACCGATCGCTCGGTCATTACCTGCGATCGATCGGTCCACTACCGATCGCTCGATGGCTGTCGCACGGTTAACTTTTTTGTATGGGGAAAAATTCCAGAGAGTGTGTTTTTGACCGATCTCTCGGTCATAACACCGATCGACCGGTAAGCCTCCGATCGCTCGGTCCATAGCACCGATCGATCGGTCATACGCAGTTTTTCTTCATTAAGGGTGTTTAAGACTTTAAACACCACCCCTTGCCTATAAATAGGCAAGGTTCGTGCCTTAGGGTTTCAGAAACCCTCTGTGCCCTACCTTAGGAGATTTTGAGAGAGAGAAGAAGGAGAGGAACTACTTGTTGATCAAGCTTGTGGAAGATCAAGGTTCTTCCACTTCCCTTGGTGATTCTCAACCAAGAACACAAGGTTATTGCTTGTTCAAGCCTTTGGGAATCAAAATCTTTGATTTCACCAAGGTAGATACACTCTACTACAATCTTGCAATCCTACTAGTTACTAGATATGATTCTTCTTATATATGCCCTATCTATATGTATTGATTCTATGTATGAAAAGGTGTGATTATATACTTGGATGAAGGATTACTATTATGATGCACTCTAAGTGTTTGATAAAATACCTCTAAGGGATTCTATGCTTAAATATGATGATATCTCTTATTAAGTGCATATGCTCGCATGTCTCGCATGAACCGATGGTTTCCATGGATTTCTTAAGGTGCAAACAAAGGTTTTCACGAAAAGACGAATAATGAATGATTCTAAGTAACTCTATGATTTCTCTAAGATCGTTTCACAAGCTCTAAGGATCATACCATGCTCACAAGGAAACTCTATGATAATGCTCTAAGATCGTCTCAAAAGCTCCACGGATCACAATAAAATGCTCTAAGATCTCTAAGGTTATGCTCTATGGAAATGCTCTACGGTATTGCTCTATGCTCTATGTCTCCACGGATCACAATGACTCTAAGTAACTCCATGAACTCACAAGAACTCATAAGGCTATGATTATCGATTGACTCACACGGTTACAGTCTTTGTTTCGAATATTATCTCACATATGTTTTCACGGTTTCCATACTTTAAGGATTTTACGGATTTCATTCTCCATGTCTCGTATGCTCCATGCCTAACTGCTTTATTGTTATTAGTTTGTATACACTGAGTATTCCATGCTCAGTCGATATTGTTATGATCGGCAGGTGCTCGGGTTCCATTCGATTTGTGTGGCGAAGAACCTTGGGTTGAGGAAGAGTACCGTGACCCGGAGCCTTCCATGGATCACTATCATGATGATGGTGCTTTAGATAGGAGTCGTGACTTCGATTTCTGTTGATCGACCGACTTAGAACTTGTGTCTTTTGTTATGTGAGTGTGGGGTTTGTCCACTCCACTTTTGGGTTTCTCACACATGTATACTTGTTGGTTCTTACTTGAGCCAAGTTATAGGAGTATTCTTTTGCTTCCGCTATGTTTAGTATTTTATTTTCCGCTGTGCATTGTATTTCGTTTCCGCTATGTATATTCAGGTACTCTGACAGGTTTCCACGTGTGCCTTATGTATCATACTGGAGGTATGATATGGCGGTCACGAGTCAAAGTATCCTTAACTCCTAGGGGGCATTTTGGGTCGCGACAGACTTGGTATCAAAGCTAGTTATGTCTAACGACAGACTTAGTTAGGTCAATCAGGCTTGGCCTAAGCGGAAGTAATTCCTACGAGTTGAACTTAGAACTCAGAAGGACTCAGTTGTCTTAGGCTTGTTACCACGACATAACCGGTATCAAGTGAATCCTTAGGTCAGTATAGGATCCGAGATTGATGTGGTCCTATGCGAGGTTCTAGTATAGGCTCTAAAGTATAATTATATGATGATATATATATACCTCGATGTGTACTATGTGCGGTATAGCATTTCATGATTATTGAATTGCTATATGATATGTGAGGTTTGGTATCCAAGTTAGACTCATGTTTTGCCAAATTAATCTCAGGATTTGAGATCATGAGACGTGTCAATCGGGGTCGAGGTTACCATACTCGGAGGGCCGAGAGTGAAGTTCCGAGAGAAGAGGAACCTTTGTATTTCACAAATGCTATGGACTCCATAGCCGAGACTTTGGCATTGTTGGCAGCAAGGCCTATGCCTACCCCACCGTCCACGCCTGTGCCTACACCGGTGCATCACACCGCGGGGCTCGAAGCTTTTAGGAGACTGCGGCCTCCTACATTCTATGGCACTCTGGACCCCATGGTGGCCGAGTCTTGGATTATGCAGCTGGAGAAGACCTTCCGGGCTCTCCGTTGTACCGATGAGCAAAGGGTAGAATGGGCTTCCTTCGTGATGGAAGGTGAAGCCGAACACTGGTGGAGAGCTGCCCAAAGGCAGAGAGATGTTGCTAAGGCAGGTGTGCCCTGGACTTGGGCGGAGTTCTTAGAGACCTTCAGGGAACAGTACTTTCCCAGGTTTATTCGGGAACAAAAGGCGAGAGAGTTTATGCTTTTGGAGCAAGGGTCGATGAGCGTAGCCGAGTATGAGGCTAAGTTCACCGAGTTGTCTAGGTTTGCTCCGCACTTGGTGGCTACTGAAGACCTACAGGTCAGGAAGTTTGAGATGGGCTTGAAGGCTTTCATCCGAGATCGGGTGTCCATTCTCCAGGTAGAGTCTTGGAGAGAGATAGTAGGGAAGGCGAAGATCGCTGAAAAGAATGCGGAAGACTTTGTGAGAAGAAGAGACAGTGGCTTCGGGAAGAGCATGTCTCGGGGTCAGTCGAGTAGTTCTTCAGAGAAAAGGACTAGGACTGCACCGTACCAGTTCTCCCAGCCGATGTCGGCTCAGAGACCTTCTTTTGCGCCTCAGGCACCGCGTCCTACGGCATCGCGAGCTACGAGGGTTATGCCTCCGACTTCCTCCGCATCGCAGACATTTGAGGAGTGCGCCGAATGTGGTCGTCGGCATAAGACTGGAGATTGCCGAAGAATGTCAGGTGGATGCTTCCACTGTGGCGAGATGGGCCATATGATTCGAGATTGTCCGCGCAAGCAGTCACGGTCTGGATCACAGGGAGTTCGGCCTCCAGGTAGGCAGAATTCACTTCAGGGGTCTTCATCTCAGGCCTCTAGATCCTTGCAGCCTACCCAGCAGCCTCGTCAGGCAAACCAGGGCAGAGTCTTTGCCATGACTGATAGAGACGCACAGGCATCTGATGATGTTGTGCAAGGTACGCGCGAACTAGTCTTTGTCAAAGTTCTAATATTGCCATGATATGTTCGTATCTATATATGTCCTATGTGGTGTTTTGCGATGTTTGTATCTATATGTACAGTTGTGTTATAACTGGGATGATTCAAATTCTCAGGTTCGTTGCTCGTAAATGAATGTTTGGCAAGAGTGTTGATAGACACAGGATCCACTCACTCGTTCGTTTCACCAAGCTTTGCCAAAGGCTTTACGTCCGAGCCAAGCAAGCTACTTAGGGAGTTGTCCATTTCGACTCCATTGGGAAAATCTATTGAGACAGATAAAGTGTATCCGGATAGTGTTGTACAAGTCATGCAGCACGAGTTGCCAGTCGACTTGATCCTTCTGGGAATTCAGGATTGGGATTTCGATATCATCCTAGGTATGGATTGGCTCTCAACCCACCATGGACACGTGGCGTGTTTCGAGAAGGTGGTGCATTTTAAACCCGTGGGGTTAAAGCCGTTTCATTTCAGGGGACTTCAGAGAAGAGACATTGCCCGCTTTGCAGCTCTTAGTCTCGAAGGTGTAGAAGTGCGAGACTCCACACCCATTCCAGTGGTATGTGAGTATATGGATGTTTTTCCGGAAACCTTGCCGGGATTGCCTCCCGATCGTGCAATCGAGTTTGCGATTGAGCTAGCTCCAGGCACAGTTCCGATTTCGAGAGCTCCGTATAGGATGGCCCCTATTGAGCTTAAGGAGTTAAAAGAGCAGTTAGAAGAATTGCAAGGCCTTGGTTTTATCCGGCCAAGTGTTTCACCTTGGGGAGCTCCGGTTCTCTTCGTGAAGAAGAAGGATGGATCAATGCGTATGTGTATTGATTACAGGCAATTGAACAAGGTCACGATCAAGAATCGTTATCCATTGCCTCGGATAGACGACTTGTTTGACCAATTGAAGGGTGCGCAGTTTTTCTCCAAGATTGACCTTCGATCTGGTTATCATCAGTTGAAGATCAAGAAAGAGGACATTCCGAAGACAGCATTCCGAACTCGATACGGTCATTACGAGTTTTTGGTCATGTCTTTTGGACTGACTAACGCGCCGGCAGCATTCATGGATTTGATGAATCGGGTGTTCAGATCGTCTCTCGATCAATGTGTGATCGTGTTCGTAGATGATATCCTTGTGTATTCACAGTCACAGGAGGATCACACGAGAGATCTCCGTCTGGTATTGCAGACACTTCGAGAGCATAGTCTGTATGCTAAGTTGAGCAAGTGTGAGTTCTGGCTGAACAAGGTGTCTTTTCTTGGACACGTGGTATCTGCTGAAGGTATTTCAGTTGATCCTGCAAAGATTGAAGCGGTGATGAATTGGGAAAGGCCAAAGAGTGTCACCGAAATTCGTAGTTTCCTCGGTTTGGCAGGATATTACAGAAGGTTTGTGGAAGGATTTTCAAGTTTAGCAGCTCCGCTTACCTATCTCACACGGAAGAACACGAGGTTCACTTGGAGTGATAAGTGCGAGGCTAGTTTCTTGGAGTTGAAAAAGAAGCTTACTTCAACTCCTGTTCTTACAGTTCCATCTGGGAGCGGTGGTTTCGAAGTCTATAGTGATGCTTCACTAGTGGGACTTGGATGTGTTTTGATGTAGCATAAAAAGGTGGTCGCCTATGCTTCCCGTCAGCTGAAGGAGCATGAGCAGAATTACCCCACACATGACTTAGAGCTCGCTGCGGTCATTTTTGCACTGAAACTTTGGCGTCACTACCTCTACGGAGAAGAATTCGTGGTGTTCACAGACCACAAGAGCTTGAAGTATCTTTTCCTCCAGAAGGAGTTGAATATGAGGCAGCGTCGTTGGATGGAGTTCATGAAGGACTACGACTGTTCCATCCAGTACCATCCAGGTAAGGCCAACGTGGTGGCCGATGCTCTTAGCAGAAAACCTTACGGAGTTATGGCTCAATTGAGAGTGCAAGAGTGGAAGTTATTACATGATATGTGTCATTTGGACACTACTCTCAGGCATGTCACGTATGGGCCGATAATGTCCAATGTGGTGGTTAGGCCACAGATCTTGAGCCAGATCAAGGAGTTACAGAATTCAGATGTTGAGTTGCTTGCTTACCGAGACAAGTCGGTGAGTAACGACAATCAGGAGTTCGCTTTAAATAATGATGGTGCTATCACATTTAAAGGCAGGTTGTGTGTCCCCGCCGACACAGTTTTGAGGGATGAAATTTTGAATGAAGCTCACCGATCAAAGTACACGGTACATCCGGGAGGTACTAAGATGTACCAGAATCTCAAGAAGCACTACTGGTGGCGAAACATGAAGAGGGAAGTCGCTGAGTACGTCGCCAGATGTTTGATTTGCCAGCAGGTAAAAGCCGAGCATCAAAGGCCGGCAGGTCTTTTGCAGTCTCTTCCTATTCCGGAGTGGAAATGGGAGAACATCTCGATGGATTTCATTGTGGGTTTGCCGCGAACGGTGAAGGGCTCCGATGCTATTTGGGTGATTGTGGACAGGTTGACTAAGTCTGCACATTTTATTCCGTACCGAACTACTTTCAATGCAAATCAGTTGGTAGCCCTATATGTTAAGGAGGTGGTTCGACTGCACGGTGTGCCAGTTTCTATCGTGTCTGATCGAGATCCTCGGTTTACTTCCAGGTTTTGGAAAACTTTCCAGGATGCTATGGGTTCTCGTTTAGAATTCAGTACCGCCTTCCATCCTCAGACCGATGGACAAACGGAGAGGGTGAATCAAGTAGTGGAGGATATGCTCCGAGCTTGTATGCTGGATTTTCAGGGTAGTTGGGAGGAACAATTGCCGTTGGTTGAGTTTGCCTACAACAATAACTATCAGGCAAGCATTCAGATGGCACCTTTTGAAGCTCTGTATGGTCGGAGTTGTCGATCACCGCTATACTGGGATGAAGTTGGTGAGAGGAAGATTCTTGGTCCTGAGTTGATAGAGCGGACCGCAGAAAGGGTCAAAATTATCCGGGAGCGATTGAAAAGTGCTCAGGATAGGCAGAAGAGCTATGCGGATATACACCGCAGAGATTTAGAGTTCCGAGTTGGAGATCGGGTCTTTGTGAAGATTTCGCCGAGTCGGGGAATCATGCGATTCGGGAAGAAGGGAAAGCTCAGTCCTAGGTACGTGGGACCATTTGAGATCGTCACAAGGGTTGGTGAGGTTGCTTACAGGGTAGCACTACCGCCTCACATGGCAGCGGTCCATAATGTATTTCACGTCTCTATGCTTAGAAAATACATTTCGGATCCGTCTCACGTCATTGCTCTTGATCTTGTTGAGATTCGAGAGGATCTTACGTTGGTTGAACAACCAGTTCAGATTCTGGATCGTCGAGATCAAGTGTTGCGAACCAAGACAATCCCTTTAGTCCTAGTGAAGTGGCAGCATCATTCCAAGGAAGAGGCTACATGGGAGCGAGAAGCCGAAGTACGAGAGAAGTACCCCCATTTATTTGTTTAAGGCCTTGGCATTCCCTTGTATTTTGCTATAGTTTTACGCATGTATGTATCGTCCAAATTTCGGGGACGAAATTTTTGTAAGGGGGGGAGAATGTAGCACCCCGGACTTTTTCGTCCTTAATGAATAGCACCTTCGTAGCTAATTGGCCGTTTTCATAGTTTTCGTAGTCTAATTAATAAATAAGGGAGAAATCGGAAATTCCGAAACGTCAAAAATGTTTGTTTTCGAAAGACGGATCCAACGCAAGTTGAATCGTCGAAATCCGACGAGCGAGTAAAAAGATATGGTCAAAACAGTCCAGGCATAACAGAGCACCGATCGCTCGGTCATTACCTGCGATCGATCGGTCCACTACCGATCGCTCGATGGCTGTCGCACGGTTAACTTTTTTGTATGGGGAAAAATTCCAGAGAGTGTGTTTTTGACCGATCTCTCGGTCATAACACCGATCGACCGGTAAGCCTCCGATCGCTCGGTCCATAGCACCGATCGATCGGTCATACGCAGTTTTTCTTCATTAAGGGTGTTTAAGACTTTAAACACCACCCCTTGCCTATAAATAGGCTGAGTTCGTGCCTTAGGGTTTCAGAAACCCTCTGTGCCCTACCTTAGGAGATTTTGAGAGAGAGAAGAAGGAGAGGAACTACTTGTTGATCAAGCTTGTGGAAGATCAAGGTTCTTCCACTTCCCTTGGTGATTCTCAACCAAGAACACAAGGTTATTGCTTGTTCAAGCCCTTGGGAATCAAAATCTTTGATTTCACCAAGGTAGATACACTCTACTACAATCTTGCAATCCTACTAGTTACTAGATATGATTCTTCTTATATATGCCCTATCTATATGTATTGATTCTATGTATGAAAAGGTGTGATTATATACTTGGATGAAGGATTACTATTATGATGCACTCTAAGTGTTTGATAAAATACCTCTAAGGGATTCTATGCTTAAATATGATGATATCTCTTATTAAGTGCATATGCTCGCATGTCTCGCATGAACCGATGGTTTCCATGGATTTCTTAAGGTGCAAACAAAGGTTTTCACGAAAAGATGAATAATGAATGATTCTAAGTAACTCTATGATTTCTCTAAGATCGTTTCACAAGCTCTAAGGATCATACCATGCTCACAAGGAAACTCTATGATAATGCTCTAAGATCGTCTCACAAGCTCCACGGATCACAATAAAATGCTCTAAGATCTCTAAGGTTATGCTCTATGGAAATGCTCTACGGTATTGCTCTATGCTCTATGTCTCCACGGATCACAATGACTCTAAGTAACTCCATGAACTCACAAGAACTCATAAGGCTATGATTATCGATTGACTCACACGGTTACAGTCTTTGTTTCGAATATTATCTCACATATGTTTTCACGGTTTCCATACTTTAAGGATTTTACGGATTTCATTCTCCATGTCTCGTATGCTCCATGCCTAACTGCTTTATTGTTATTAGTTTGTATACACTGAGTATTCCATGCTCAGTCGATATTGTTATGATCGGCAGGTGCTCGGGTTCCATTCGATTTGTGTGGCGAAGAACCTTGGGTTGAGGAAGAGTACCGTGACCCGGAGCCTTCCATGGATCACTATCATGATGATGGTGCTTTAGATAGGAGTCGTGACTTCGATTTCTGTTGATCGACCGACTTAGAACTTGTGTCTTTTGTTATGTGAGTGTGGGGTTTGTCCACTCCACTTTTGGGTTTCTCACACATGTATACTTGTTGGTTCTTACTTGAGCCAAGTTATAGGAGTATTCTTTTGCTTCCGCTATGTTTAGTATTTTATTTTCCGCTGTGCATTGTATTTCGTTTCCGCTATGTATATTCAGGTACTCTGACAGGTTTCCACGTGTGCCTTATGTATCATACTGGAGGTATGATATGGCGGTCACGAGTCAAAGTATCCTTAACTCCTAGGGGGCATTTTGGGTCGCGATAATTGTCATGGTTAGCTAGTAGCTTGTACTCGCTGAGTATTCCATGCTCAGTCGTACTTTCATGTCAGTAGGTACTGAGGGAGCCCTCGACCCGGAGCCTTGGGTTGAGGAAGAGTACATAGAGGAGAGAGAGCAATCTATTCCAATACAATCTCAGGCGGACCGAGACCTCGACGTGTGACCGTACCTCGACTACTGTTGAGGGGAGAGTACGAGAGGGTTTTGTGTATTTTGACATTTTGATAGGTGGGCCTGCCCCCTTAGGCTTGGATATGTTTATGTATATTTTCACTTGGGATACAAACTTATAAAGAAAAGAAAAATTAGTTTATGCTTCCGCAACCTATGTTTAGCTTCCGCACTCTGATTATCATTGTGTTGGTATTATATTCACCTTATTTATCACAGGATGGTTTGGCAGGTACGAATAGTCACACCTAAAGTATCCCTTAACTCCTAGGGGGTATTTGCGGGCGCGATAAAGGTGGTATCAGAGCCCTAGGCATTAGAGTCCCTAGGGTCACTTAGTACTCGATACCATGATTGAACAAGGCATTAGGTGTTAGGAAAGAGTTGTATTCCAAGTATGGACTAACAAGTTAGTCTTAGTCAAAACCGGTTGAACTTTGACCGAACTTAGAGTCCTACGCTAGGAACACGGATTTTATGTTATGATATTGTGTTGTATACCATGTGTGCATGATTTGTGCTTAGTAAATATGCTTGATGAATATGTATTGAGTAAATTGTGAACTATTCCTACTTAGAATACGACTGCCTAACTTCCGCTTAGAAGACAACCTAGTCCCTATGCTTGATACCAATTTTGTCGCAATATCAATCTCTCAATGAGTTCATCTGAGTTCCAAACTCAGGAGAACACCCTTCAGTCCCTCGGTTTCTAATTCCTAAGCTTTGATACCAAGTCTATCACGACGCAAAATACCTCTTAGGAGTTTGGGATACTTTAGTTCGTGACCGCCATGCCATACCATCCGGTCATGACACATAAGGCGTACATATCATCCTGCAAGAGCATACAAGGCATGCTAAGAGGCGAACCTAAAATTTTCTTTTTTACAATGTAATCTTCCACGTGCTACTATAAACAAAATACTGCAATATAAGCTAAACATGTACACAAGGTCCATCACTTGAGTTACCAACTCAAATCAATACATAACTCCCATAAGGTCAACCCATATACATGTCTCTCCCTCTCATCACTCAAACATCACTGATGACTACCAATCAGCTTCTCGACATACTCCTCCTCGAACCCTGGTTCAGGAGCACAACCATCCAACCTGTGACCTGCCGAAGATAACAACTTCGGCTAAGCATTGAATACTCAACGTGTACAAAATACTAACTAGCATTACTATAAGCATCAATGATAACATATGCATTTATCAGAGTGAAACAGGTAAGAGCAAGGCAGAACGAGTATAGATCTTAAAGCAGTTGATTCAGAACATATGCAATACTATTAATCAGAGAGCAGAAACCTTTGCATTTAAAAACATCATGTACATATGTCATCGAAGAGTATCCGTTACCGTCTGTTAGCATCTGTTACTTCTGTTACCATTACTTGCCATTACCGTGCATCACTTTCCATTACTTGCCATTACGGGTATTGTAAAATACCTTAGTTTCATTACTTTCCATCTACAGGTATTTAAAATACCCTAGATTCACCTAAGGAGTCGGGCAACTAGTGTCGCGACCCAAAACCCACCCTAGGAGTTAGAGTTAATCTTGGATGACTCATCATGACTTGCACGACTTGCTTGACCAAAATAACTTGTAAAAGACCTGGAGCATATACAATAGAGGACAATAATAGCGGAAACATACTCTAACATAGCACAGCGGAAGACTAACAAACCTCTATGTTATATACACACATGATCCAAGTTTATACAAAATGATACACAAAAGAAAGTGCGGACAGGCCCGCCAAAATACATGAATACATCTCTCTCAACTCACCCACAGCTATTCACTCAGAATCTACCACCTCTAATAATAACCCTCTACCGGAGGTTCCTTGACATATTCCTCCTCCACCCAAGGGCTCGGAGCACAAATGTCAAAAGGAGCAGCCGCTCCGCTATCACCTGCCGACATAAGAAGTACGGCTGAGCATGGAATACTCAGCGTGTACTAAATGCTAACCAACAGTCATAGTACAGCAACAATGATATATATATATATAAGCAGGAAGCAGTTAATCTCATAACTGGAAAGTAAAGCAGTTTATAATCATGCTTACATTTTTGTAAAAGCCGATAAAACCCTTGAAAATATCGTGCACTTGACTTGACTCAAATTGCCCTTTTTGTGCTTGAAAACTTGTCTTGTCTTGTCGTATAATGTCGTGTCATGCTATGTCATGCTTACTTGGAAAATAAACGTGTTCATGCTACTTGTGAGGGAAGGGAGACCCTTCTTCCTAAATGCTCATGCTTGCCATGCCATGTCTCTTGCTTGCTTGGAAATTATACTATTTGTGAGGGAAGGGAGACCCTTCTTCCTAAATGCACTTGCGAGGGAAGGGAAACCCTTCTTATGATATGTACTTGCGAGGGAAGGGAAACCCTTCTTTTGCATGCGAGTCTTGTTCTTGTCAAAAGCGAGGTAAAACATATCATAGGATATGTCCCACCTCTAATTATTGTCCTTGAAAAACCTCGGTAAATAATGTCATGCATGCCGTTCTCGTGGAATCGTGTACATACTTGCATTTGAATTTAAATATGACATTTGGGTAATTCACAATACATAAGACATCAATAATTGGAGCAAGTCAATATTCATGCCATTTTAGGGAAAGTAAATAATCACACTATCATAAGCTCTAGTAATTCCATAAGCAATTTTGCATGTATTTTCGTAATTTACAATTCGTTTTATTCACCTTGGCATTTCATTAAACATGGGGTGTGTACATTATTGATCAAACCTATATCATGCCTTTCTAGGTGGATTTATATTCACAACATACTCGTATGTTTATTATTGGTACAATGCCCTTCCCCTTTTCATTCATCACATCATTCGCACGGCATCCAATTGCCAATAACCATCTCCATTCACACCATTCACACATTACAACTCATATTATAGTTATAGATGGGGGAAAACAAAGAATAGAAAAGAAAAGAGAAAACTATAACTAAGAGGGTAGCACAAGGTACTGACCTTGACAAATGAGGGAAGAAACCCCTTGCAAAAACGTGCGTAAGTCGCTGCCCTAGCTTGGGAAAAGTGCTCCTCACGAGCTTGAGCCGAGAACTTGAAGAAGAATAAGCTTGAGGATGATTGTGGGTCTTCAACCCTTTGATTCCTCCTCAAAAGAAAACCCTAGGTTTAGAAACCCCTTTCTCTTCTCTCTTTATCTCTCAAATCTTCTAATTGTTGAGAATGAGCCCTAAAGACTCGGGCGAGCCTTATATGTAAAGGGTATAACACCCAAATACCGAAAAAGCCCTTAATGAAATTCTGCAAAAACACAATAGATCGATTGATCGGTGATCAGGACCGAGCGATTGGTTGCCTACCGAGCGACCGGTTATATTGACCGAGCTCTCTGTCAAAAACAAGCTCTCTGGAAAATTTCCCCATACAAAAAAGTTAACTAGTTGATAGCCTCCGATCGATCGGTTGTGGACCGATCGATCACTACAATGGACCGAGCGATCGGTGGTCTGCAGGTTTTTGATACTGAGTCCATTTTCCACCCATTCCTACTATTTGGACCCATTCTACTTCTATTCTAACATCTTCTAAACTTGACTAGGACCTCTTTAAAGCTTATAGGCTTTATTTAATAATTTATCTAATTAGTTATAGTATTCTTGACACAATTCCATCGAAGTTTCAAATTCTCATTTCATGAAAGTGAGATTACAAGACACCATGCCTTGACACACATCCCAAGGCGTATACAAAAAAGTTTTGGGGCTCTACATCCTCCCCCCTTATAAAAATTTCGTCTGCAAAATTTGGACAATTACATGCATTACAAAACCCAAACAATTTACAAGGTACATACACAAGCTTAATCGAACAACTCGGGATACTTTGCTTTGACTTCGGCCTCACGCTCCCATGTAGCTTCTTCTCGAGCATGATGCTGCCATTGCACAAGAACCAATGGGATAGTTTTATTGTGAAGAACTTGATCTCTCCGATCCAATATGTGAACCGTCTTCTCAACTAAAGTGAGATCCTCCCGTATTTCCAACGGCTCCAAGTCTATGACATACGAAGTTTAGAGCCCCAAAATTTCATGTCACGAAGTAGTGAATAGTGTTCAGTGTGAACTTGTACACTAGCAAGCTTTAATTGAATATAAGAGGTTGGAAGTATAGAGTACATGTTCTAACGGGTCTATATATCATTAAGAAATATGTTTTAGGCATAAAAGAGTGTTAGAATTGGATTAGAGAAGTTTCAAGTAGTGTAAACAAGGTTTTACAGCAAAACAGGGGATCACCGATCGCTCGATGCCATCCTCCGATCGACCGGTCAACTACAGATCGATCGGTATCTATCGACTAGTTAACTTTTTTGTATGGGGAAATTTTCCAGAGAGGGTGTTTTCAATCAATCTCTCGGTTGAAACCACCGATCGACCGGTAAGCCACCGATCGCTCGGTATATACCACAGATCGATCGGTTATACGCAGATTTTCTTCATTAAGGTTGTTTAAGACTTTAACCACCACCCTTTGCCTATATAAAGGCTGGGTTCGTGCCTTAGGGTTTCACAAATCCTTTGTGCATTATTTTGGAGGATTTTGAAGAGGAGAAGAAGGAGAGGAACTACTTGTTGATCAAGCTTGTGGAAGATCAAGGTTCTTCCATTTTCTTTGGTGATTCTCAATCAAGAACTCGCGGTTCTTGCTTGTTCCAGCTTGTGGGAATCAAAGACATTCATTTTACCAAGGTAGATACACTCTACTATCAATCTTGCAATCCTACTAAGTCATTAAATGATGTTCTTCTAAATCTATACTACTTATACATATATATCTTGGATGTTTGTAGTGTGAAAGCATGTAATTTATATAGTTGGGTGAAAGATACTATTATGATGCACTCTAAGTGTTTGATGAAATACCTCTAAGGGATTTTTATGCTTAAATATGATGATTTCTCTCATATGCTCATATGCTCGCATGTCTCGCATGAATCGATATTTTCCATGGATTTCTCAATGTACGAAAATGTGTTTTTCATAAAAGGACTAATAAGGAACGATTCTAAGTAACTCTATGATTTCTCTAAGATCGTTTAACAAGCTCTACGGATCATACTACGCTCATAAGGAACTCTATGATAAGCTCTAAGATCATCTCACAAGCTCTACGGATCATAAAGGAAATGCTCTAAGATCTTTATGGTATTGGCTCTATGTTGTGCTCTAAGGTATCTCCATGTCTCAACGGATCATAATGACTCTAAGTAACTCCATGAACTCACAAGAACTCACAAGGCGATGATTATCGCATGACTCACATGGCTACAGTTTTGGTTTTGGTTTTGAACCTCATCTCACATGCTTTATATGGTTTCTATGCTCTTACATGCTTTAAGGATTTCAGTCTCCATGTTTCGTATGCTCCATGCTATATTGCTTTATTGTTATTGGTGTGTATACGCTGAGTATTCCACGCTCAGCCGATATTTGTTATCATCGGCAGGTGCTCGAACTCCATTTGATCTATGTGGCACGGAACCATGGTTAGAGGAAGAGTACTTCGACCCAGAGCTTTCCATGGATCATTATCAGGACGATAGTCCGATAGATAGGTGTCGAGACTTCGACTTTTGTTGATCGGCAAACTTAGAACTTTAAGATATTATTTTGTTATGTGAGTGTGGGGTTTGTCCACTCCACTTTTGGGTTTCTCACATGCATATACTTTTGTTGGTTCATACTTGAACCGAGTTATAGGAGTTATTGTTTTGCTTTTGCTATGTTTAGTATTTTATTCTGCTGTGCATTCTTTATTGTTTCCGCTAGTTATGTTGTGTTTCTGACAGGTCTCCACGTGTGCCTTATGTATTATACTGGAGGTATGATACGGCGGTTATGAGTCAATGTATCCCTAACTCCTAGGGGGTATTTTTGGTCGCGACACAAAGGATCCGCAATGTACTTCTGAAGCATAGGCACATGGAAAATGTTGTGAACCTCGGCCATGTGAGGTGGAAGAGCTACCCTGTAAACAACCTCACCGACTCGCGTGATGATCCCAAACGGGCCAACATATTGAGGACTAAGCTTGCCTTGCCTGCCAAACCTCATAATCCCCTTGCTAGGAGATACCTTCACAAAGACTTGGTCTCCAACCTGGAATTCCAAGTCCCCGCGGCGCGTGTCCGCATAGCTCTTTTGACGATCTTGAGCGGCTTTCAACCGATCCCGGATGATCTTGACTATACTCGCAGTTTGCTCAATCAAATCCGGACCCAACACCTTCCTCTCTCCTACCTCATCCCAGTAGAGAGGAGACCTGCAGCTTCGCCCATATAAGGCCTCAAATGGTGCCATTTGGATGCTCACCTGATAGCTATTGTTATAGGTGAATTCAACCAAAGGCAAGTGCTCTTCACAACTGCCCTTGAAATCTAGCATTCAAGCTCGCAGCATATCTTCAATGATTTGGTTCACCCTCTCGGTTTTTCCATCTGTCTGTGGATGAAAGGTGATGCTGAAATCAAGTCGGGAACCCATGGCTTCCTGAAAACTCTTCCAGAACCTGGACGTGTGTCGCGACCCAAAACCCACCCTAGGAGTTAGAGTGAATCGTGGATGACTAAATCATGACTTACAAGACTTGCATGACAAACAACCTGCAAAACACCCACAGAGCATATACAATAGATGTAGAGCCCCGGACCTTTTCACATTTAATGCATGACACTTTTATAGCCATTTTGCCTTTAAAGAGGTATAATTAATAAATAAGGAAGAAATTCGAAATTCTGAAATGTCGGAAATGTTTGTTTTCGAAGTACGAACCCAACGCAAGTTGAATCGTCAAAATCGGACGAACGAGTCAAAAGTTATGGCCAAAACAGTTTGGACCTGCAGACCACCGATCGCTCGGTCCATGGAGCGATCGATCGGTCCAAAACCGATCGCTCGGAGGCTATCGACCGGTCAAGATTTTTGTATGGGGAAAATTTCCAGAGAGTTGATTTTTGGTCTAGAGCTCGGTCAACATACCGATCGCTCGGTAGGCAACCGATCGATCGGTCATAAACAACGATCGCTCGGTACTCGCATTTTTGCAGAAATTTCAGTAAGGGTATTATGGTCTTTTGGTCTGTTCACTCTTACCTTAAGAGTTTAACTCGAGCCTTTAGGGCTTCATTTTCGACACTTAGAGAGATTGGGAGATAAGAAGAGAGGAGAGGGCGATTCCTAAACCTAGGGTTTCCATTTTGGAGCGAAATCAAGGGATTTGTGAACCCACACTCAACTCAAGCCCATTTTTCTTCAAGATCAAGCCACAAGCTCGTGAGGAGCATCTCCTCAAGCTAGGGCAGCAACTCACGGTCATTTTTGGAAGGAGATTTCTTCCTCACTTGATCAAGGTCGGTACTTCTTGCTACCCTCCTAGTTATAGTTCCTCTTTTCCCTTTATTTCTCTTTATTTTCCTTTATTTACACATGTGCTATGAGATGGATGGTTGTGAATGGTGAATGGAGATGGAATGGGCGATTGGATGCCAATGGTTGTGTTGTGATGATTAAAATGGGGAGGGCATTGTTCCAATAATGAACATACATGCATGATTTGAGTAAAACCCATCTAGAAAAGCATGTTGTAGGGTAAATAATTAACGAACACACCATGTTTGATGAAATGCCAAGATGAATGAAATGAATAATAAATTAATAATTTCATGTTTAAGGTTTATGGAAATTGCTAGGGTCATGATAGTGTGATTGTTCGCTTTCCCTAAATGATATGAATACTAAATTGCTCAAATCATTGATGTTATGTGTTATGAATTACTCAAATGCCATATTTAATTCCAAATGCAAGTATGCGCACGACCTCACGAGCACGCATGCATGACATGATTTACCGAGGTTTTCAAGAACATGGTTAGAGGTGGGACATATCCTACGATATGTTTTACCTCGCTTTTCACAAGGAAACAAGAACCAACATTCCACGAGGGGTCTCCCCTCACTCACAAGTGCATATCATGAAGAAGGGCCTCCCTTCCCTCGCAAGTACATACATATCATGAAGAAGGGTCTCCCTTCCCTCTCAAGTGCATTGCATAAAGAAGGGTCTCCCTTCCCTCTCAAGGCATCTCTCAAGCGCATCTCACAAGGATATCTCACAAGTGTATCTCACAAGTTACATGATCACAAGCAAGCACGCATGACATGCATGACATGACACGTACGACACGCTCAACAAGATCAAGCAAGACAAACATGACAAACTTTCAAGTACGAAAAGATATTTCAAGCCAAGTCAAGTGCACGATGTTTTCAAGAGGTTTTATCGGCTCTCTACGAAATACAAGCATGATTATAAATTGCTTTACTTCCTTGTATGATATGAATTGTTTCCGTTTAACATATATGAATTGCTCCTGACTTATGTATTTCCATTTTTATGCTATGACTATTGGTTAGTATTTGGTACCCGCTGAGTATTCCATGCTCAGCCGTACTTCTTATGTCGGCAGGTTCTGAGGGAGCAGCTGCTCCTTTTGATGCCTGTGCTCCGAGCCCTTGGGTGGAGGAGGAGTACATCGAGGAACCTTTGGAGGAACCTCTAGTAGAGGGTTACCATTATGTGGTTGTAGTTTCTGAGTGAATAGCTGTGGGTGAGATGAGAGATATACATTCATGTATTTTGGCGGGTCTGTCCGCACCTTCTTTTGGTTACTTTTTGTATAAACTTGGATTTGCGTATGCATATACATAATGGTTTGGTAGACTTCCGCTGTGCTTTATGGTTATGTTTCCGCTATAATGTCCTCTATTGTATATGCTCTGTGGGTTTTACAGGTTGGTTGTCAAGCAAGTCATGATTAGTCGTCCAAAGTTCACTCTAACTCCTAGGGTGGGTTTTGGGTCGCGACAATAGAGGATAACAGCAGAAGCATAACTATAAAACACAGCGGAAGTCTAAAAACCTCTAAGTATATACACATGGTCCAAGTTTTAATACAAAGAATTCAAAACAAAGAAAGTGCGGACATGCCCGCCAAAATACATAGATATAATCACTCATGCTCACCCACAGCTAATCCACTCAGAATCTAACACCACCTACTGATAACCCTCTACGGGAGGTTCCTCCAAAGGCTCCTCGACGTACTCCTCCTCCACCCATGGACCAGGAGCACAAACATCAAATAGAGCAGTAGCTCCCTCAGAACCTGCCGACATAAGAAGTACGGCTGAGCATGGAATACTCAGCGGGCACTAAATACTAACCAACAGTTATAGCAAGAGATAGCAATGCATACCCAGGAAACAATATAGATATATATGAATCAAGAATAGTTAATATCATACAAAGAAATAAGGAAATTCATAATCATGCTTGCAGTTCATGAAAAGCCGATAAAATCCTTGAAAAACACCATGCACTTGACTTGACTTAAAATACCCTTCGCGTAATTGGGAACTTATTTACCGTGTCATGCTTGTATCATGCGTGCCATGTCATGCTATGCGTGTCATGCGTGTATCATGCTTGCTTATTCAGAATTTAAACATGTTCACATGCCTAGTTGCCGTTCATAGTCCATCGCAACTAGTACCCTATATGCGGAATGACATGCCTAGTTGCCGTTCATAGTCCGTCGCAACCAGTACCTTATATGCGGAATGACGTGCCTAGCTGCCGTTCATAGCCCGTCACAACTAGCATCCATGCAGAATGATATGCCTAGTTGCCGTTCATAGTCCGTCGCAACTAGCATCCATGCGTGTCGTGTCATGCCATGAGTGTCATGAAATGCTATGCTATGCGTGTCATGCGATACTATGCCATGCGTGTAATGCCATGCCATGCCATGCGTGTAATGCGATGGGATGGGAGACCCTTCCCTATGCAATGCATGATCATCTTGTCCTTGACAAAAGTGAAGTGAAACATATCGTAGGATATGCCCCACCTCTACATCTCGTCCTTGAAAACATCGGTAAATCACGTCGTTTCATGCCGTGCTCGTGTAATCGTGTACACACTTGTAATGGAAATTTAATATGACATTTTGGGGAATTCACAATACATTGCACATCACCATATATACAAGTAATAAATTAAACAATTTAGGGAAAGCGAGAAAACACACTACCATAACCCTAGCAATTTCCATGAATGTTTAAGCGTGCAATTTCTTTATTTATTATTCATTTCATTCATCTTGGCATTTCATCAAGCATGGTGTGTTCATTATTGATTTACCCTACAACATGCTTTTTTAGATGGGTTTTACTCAAATCATGCATGTATGCTCATTATTGGAACAATGCCCTCCCCATTTTAATCATCACAACACAACCATTGGCATCCAATCGCCCATTCCATCTCCATTCACCATTCACAACCATCCATCTCATAGCACATGTGTAAATAAAGGAAAATAAAGAGAAATAAAGGGAAAAGAGGAACTATAACTAGGAGGGTAGCAAGAAGTACCGACCTTGATCAAGTGAGGAAGAAATCCCCTTCCAAAAACGACCGTGAGTTGCTGCCCTAGCTTGAGGAGATGCTCCTCACGAGCTTGTGGCTTGATCTTGAAGAAAAATGGGCTTGAGTTGAGTGTGGGTTCACAAACCCCTTGATTTCTCTCAAAAATAGAAACCCTAGGTTTAGGAATTGCCCTCTCCTCTCTTCTTATCTCCTAATCTCTCTAAGTGTCAAAATGAAGCCCTAAAGGCTCGGGTTAAACTCTTAAGGTAAGAGTGAACCGACCAAAAGACCATAATACCCTTACTAAAATTTCTGCAAAAACGCGAGTACCGAGCGATCGGTGTTTATGACCGATCGATCGGTTGCCTACCGATCGATCGGTTTCATAACCGAGCAATCGGTTAAAATTTCACTCTCTGGAAACTTTTCCCATACGAAAATCTTGACCAGTCGATAGCCTCCGAGCGATCGGTTTTGGACCGATCGATCGCTCCATGGACCGAGCGATCGGTAGTCTGCAGGTCCAAACTGTTTTGGCCATAACTTTTGACTCGTTCGTCCAATTTTGACGATTCAACTTGCGTTGGATTCGTACTTCGAAAACAAACATTTCTGACGTTTCAAAATTTCCAATTTCTTCCTTATTTATTAATTATATCTCTTTAAAGGCAAAATGGCAACGAAAGTGTCATGCATTAAATGTGAAAAGGTCCGGGGCTCTACAACTTGAATCTCGGATCCCGATCTGACACAATACTAACTGGCACCCCGTGTAGCCTAACAACTTCCTTGATATATAGTATGGCCAACTGACTAAAGTTGAAGGTAGTACGATAGGGTAAGAAATGTGCGGACTTTGTTAAACGATCCACCACGACCCAAATCGCATCTGAGCCCCTTACCGTCTTTGGCAAGCCAACTATGAAGTCCATGGAGATGTTCTCCCATTTCCACTCGAGAATAGGAAGAGACTGTAATAGACCTACGGGCCGCATGTGCTCTGCTTTCACCTGCTGGCACACCATACACCGTGCCACATATTCTGCAACATCCCTCTTCATATTCTGCCACCAAAAATGACTCTTGAGGTTCCGGTACATCTTTGTACCCCCAGGATGCATTGTGTATTTGGAATGGTGAGCCTCATCCATAATCTCCCTCCGAAGATCTGCATTGGCTAGGATACACAGCCTTCCCTTAAATGTAATAGCACCGCGGCTAGTGAGAGAGAAGTCCTCACTACCCTTGGCAACTTCCTTGTCCCGAAAAGCTAACAAGTCAGCATCCGTGGCTTGATACTCTTCGATCAAACCTATAATGTATGGCCGAACCGTGACATTTGCCAAAATAGGACTGTAGACAGAATCATTCACACTGATGTCCTGATTTGCCAAATCTTCCAATAGCTTCCATTCTTGCACCAACATGTGAGCCAACAAACCAGGAGGTCTTCTACTCAAGGCATCCGCTACAATGTTTGCTTTGCCGGAGTGGTATTGGATGGTGCAGTTATAGTCTTTCAAAAATTCCATCCAACGCCGTTGCCTCAGATTTAGCTCATTTTGCGAAAAGAGATACTTGAGGCTCTTGGGATCCTTGAACACGTAGAATTCTACCCCGTAAAGGTAATATCACCAAATATTGAGTACAAACACAACTGCGGCAAGTTTCAAGTCATGCGTGGGGTAATTCTTTTCATGCTCTTTCAATTGCCTTGATGCATAGGCAATGACCTTCTTGTGCTGCATGAGAATGCACCCAAGTCCAACGTGTGAGACATCACTGTACACCTCATAACCACCACGTCCGGATGGCACAGTAAGGACGGGGGCTGTGGTAAGCCGCTTTTTCAGCTCCATGAAACTGATCTCGCACTTATCGCTCCACATGAACTTTGCATTCTTCCTTGTCAAATAAGTGAGCGGTGCTGCAAGGCTGGAGAAACCCTCTATGAATCTCCTATAGTAGCCTGCCAACCGAAGAAAGCTGCGTATCTCTGTGACATTCTTGGGCCTCGCCCAACTCATGACTGCCTCTATCTTCTTCGGATCTACCGATATGCCTTCTGCAGAAACGACGTAGCCTAGGAATGCCACCTCTTCCAACCAAAACTCACACTTTTTTGAGTTTGGCGTATAGCTTGTGCTCTCTCAGCATTTCCAAAGCAAGACGAAGGTCTCCCATGTGATCTTCTTGAAAGTATGCCTTTTTTAATTTTAGAAACACAGTTTTTGGGGGGCATACATCGAATCCCAAGATTTGACTAAGATTCTAATTGATTTTATTCAATAAAGGTTAGAATAACATTCACCTTTGCGACTTTGAAATTGTTAAGTCAAATCCACGTTAGAATAGTACTCGCAAAACTTCACAAGTGTCAAGTCTCCTATCGATTCACACGACCCTTCTTTTTCTTTTAAAGCTTTCTCTAATGGAAGCTAATGGCCCTTCCAAATTTCAAGCTCTAGGAATCTTGAATAAAAGATCTAATCTTTATTGATCAAGAACCTTTCTGGATGAACAAGATGAATTCTTTCTTTTCCTCAAGATCCAATCAAGAAGACAAAAGAAGAGAGAGATGGGTGTGACCGTACACCTCAAGGAGAGAGAGGGGAGGGCGTGAGGTTTGAGGAGAGGGGAGAAGTTTCCAAATTTGGAAAATTCTGGAAAATTTTCTTATATCCAAAGCCTTGGATGTCCACCCCTTTTATAGGTTTCATTGATTGCTTGCAACTAAAGTTTCCTAATCCTTATCCAATAAGGATTCCTCAATTAGTTTCCTATTTGGTTTCTCCATAATTAATTAGGAATAATCAAAATAGAAACTAATCTCATCCATTAGTGTCCAACTAATCTTATCCTTATCCTAATCCAATTAGGATTCCTTGATTAGCAAGAAACTAATAGACTCCTTGTCCAACAAGGAATCTTTAATTAGTAACTAACTCTAACTAACTAACTAACCTTATCCAATAAGGATATTAGTTATTAGAAACTAATTAAAATAATAACAATTATAATTCCTCCTTGAAGTGGGCGTCCCACCCTAGGTGGGTCCCACTCCACACGCCCCTAGGGTTCCAAACCCCTATTGGTCACTTGAATTATTCTTTTATAATAATTCCCAATGGGTCCTACCCATTTGGTTTTTCACATCCAATGTGATTCCACCTTTTAGAGCCTCACTATACCATATAGTGATTACTTAGAGAAATTAATTAATTTAATTAATAATTAAATTAAATACTTTAAGAAGGTCTTGTGTGTGGGATCTAAAGGGATCTCCTATTTCCGGTTATGGGACCAAGTACTCAACCTTTTGGTTAAAGCATTGTTACTAGGAAACACCTTTCCTACACTCCATTAGGATTATAGAATTTTATCTATATCCCTGGACTTCCACCAATCACAATTAATGTCCATTAACACAATGTGATTAACCTCCAGAAATTAGAGAATTGCTTGTAAGTACCATCTCACAATATATTTACAAATAAATCCTTCCACATTTCGATATCACTTGTAAGCTTCCGGGATTGGAACAATTCCACTGTCTTAGTCCCTAGCTTATGAATAGGAACTCTTTCTCATGATTACTTTTTCATTGAACTGAACCTCCAAAAACTTTGAAGTAACCAAAATTTGGTGATCTACCATACCAAAGTTCATAAGGAGTAATGTTTAACTTATTTCTAATAATTACTCTATTAATCACATAGCAAGCAGTGTTAATGGCTTCAGCCCAAAATAGTTAGGCAAATTATGTTCACTTAGCATAGTCCTACCCGTTTCTTGTAATGATCTATTCTTTCTTTCAACTACTCCATTTTGTGGAGGAATTCTAGGAGCGGAGAAATTATGGTTAAAACTATTTTCTTCACAGAAAGATTCAAGATCCTTGTTCTTGAATTCTCCACCTCTATCACTTCTTATTGCATTAATGGAGTATCCTTTTTCATTTTACACTCTTTTACAGAATTTTTTTAAATAAGACATGTACTTTACTTTTATGAGCTAGGAATAATACCCAAGTGAATCTAGAATAGTCATCAACAATAACAAAGGCATAAAGTTTACCGGCTAGTAGCAACATCATTAGGTCCAAACAGATCCAAATGTAGTAATTCTAGAGGTCTAGAAGTGGATATTACTAGTTTCTTTTTTAAAGAGGATTTGATTTGTTTACCTAATTGACAGGCATCACATACTTTATCTTTTAAAAACTTTGTTTTTGGAAGGCCTTTAACTAGGTCTTTTCTTGATAATTTTGAAAGTAAGTCCATACTTGCATGACCAAGTCTTCTATGCCATAACCAACTAGTTTCATTAATGGCTGAAAAACACATAAGGTTTTAGGAAATAAGTTCATTAAAATCAATTGTATACATATTTTCATGTCTATGAGCTATGAATAAGGTAGTAATGTTATCTTTATCCTTAATAATGCAAACGTTTGATTTAAAGAAAACATTTAAACCTTTATCGCACAATTGACTAATACTGATTAAGTTATGTTTAAAACCTTCAACAAGTAGAACATTTTCAATAAAAGTAGTGGAGTTCTTACCAACATTACCTATGCCGATGATTTTCCCTTTTGCGTTGTCCCCGAAGGTCACAAGTCTTCCATCCTTTGGAGAGATTGTGATGAATAGTTCTTTGTTTCCCGACATGTGCCTTGAACATCCACTATCCAAGAACCATCTTGTCTTAGAGGAGTTAGATTTTAAACAAACCTACAAAACAAAATTTAAGTAACTCTAACATTTAATCCTCTAGAAACCCACACAGTTTTGGATGGAACCCAAACTGATTTTTGAATATTTTTGGGAGGGTGAGTTCCTTTTGGTACCCAAACCATATGTGGTCCTTTGTGGGTAGTTTTAGGAGTGTATGATCCTTTTGGAACCCACATCTTTTTAATTAAGTTCTTTCCATTAAAGGTGAAAAAAGCATTAGAAGGAGCATTCAAAACATTTTTGGATTTCGAAAAGAAATTTTGGTATTCCTTTTGTTTAGAAAAGGGGTTATATCCAAGACCGGCTTTTCAAAAGACACATTTTTGTTGGCCCAAAAGTCTTTCAAGATTCTTTTCCCCTGTTTATAAGGTATGAGCTATTTTAGTTAAATCGATGACTTTGGTTTTTGGCTCTTCACACTCACAAGTTGGTCCTTGGGGTGACTTTTGAAATTTTTCATTCAAAACATTGTTTTCTTTTTCAAGTATCATTTTCTCATTGAGTAAATCATTTTTCTCTTTTAGTAAAAAATCATTTGAGTTTGAAAGAGAGATGTTGTCCTTTTTAAGTTGTTTTTTTTTTTTAAATTCTAATTTAAGAAATTCTACATAGAGTTCATGAAATGCCTCTCTATTTTCTTCATACGACAGAGATTCACTAGGTGAAGAATTTACCTCCTCATTATCAAGAGCCATGAGGCAAAGGTTGGTAACTTCTTCCTCACTCGAGTTGTCATCCGAACCACTTCCTTTGGAGTCATCCCAAGTGGTTTTCATTGCCTTTTTCTTGAATCTTTGGCCTTTCTTCAGTTGAGGACACTCGGTCTTGATGTGTCCTGGCTTCTTACACTCATAGCAAATGATTTGTTCCTTTTTGCTTGAGTCTCCTTTGGCTACCTCCTTGGAGAATTCTCTCTTGTAAGGCCTTTTCTTGAAGTTCTTCTTGTGCTTCAAGAATTTTTTGAACTTTCTCGCCATTAAAATGATGTCATCATCTTCATCACTTTCTTCTTCCTCACTTTCTTGAGTAGTCTTCAATGCAAGTCCCCTTTTTGCTTTTGGTTCATCTTCTTGATCTTTCATTATGACTTCGTGAGTCATGAGAGATCCAAGAAGCTCGTCCATTTGAAGCTTGGTCAAATTTTTGCTTCTTGAATGGCGGTGACTTTGGGACCCTAACTTTTTGGAAGTGAATGAAGGACTTTTCTAACATTTTCTGCATTTCAGTATACCTTATCCAGAGATTTCAGTTCATTCAAGATATTTGTAAAGCGAGTAAACATATCTCCAATGGATTCTTCCTTTTCCATTTTAAAGAGTTCATACTTATAAACTAACATGCTTATTTTTTCTTCTTTAACTTGGTTTGTACCTTCATATGTGACTTGAAGTTTGTCCCATATTTCCTTGGCTGAGTCACATCCAGAGATTCTATTGAACTCTTGTGGACTTAAGGCATAGTACAAATTGCTAATAGTCTTAGCATTTGTTTGAATGAGTTTGATGTCTGCTTCATTCCATTCATCTTCAATTTTGGGGATTCTAATACCATCAACTACTTTATGAGGTAGATGAGGCCCTTTGACAATGACGTTCCAACAATCATAGTCAAGAGCTTGTAAATAGACCATCATTCTAGTTTTCCAATAATTATAGTTTTCCCCATTGAAGAATGGAGGTCGGGTGGTCGATTGGGCCTCTCCTAAGATAGTAGCAAAAATGTTTGTCATAAGGGATCTTTAACTCAAGATGGTTAGATCTAAAAGAGACCACAAAGCTCTGATACCAATTGATGCCCAGACAATGGACCTTAGAGGGGGGTGAATAGGGTTTATGGCAAATTTAAAAAATACTCTAAGTGATATTAGCGGAAATTACAAACTTATCAAAATAATTACCAACTAAAATCAGAGATGAAAAGAAAAGGGAGGAATAGAGATACCAGACACCAGATATGTTATCGGGGTTCAGCAACTTGCCTACGTCCCCGCCTTTCAGCTTTCCTGCTTCAAGGATTTCCACACGATTCACTAATCGTACTTTTCTTTTCGGTAGAGAGCAAGCCTTACACTCCTTTTATAGGGTCAGTGAGAACCTTTCACTATCCTATCACAGGCTAAGGACTAACCTCTTCAAGAGAGACTCTCTCTCGGATACAAGAAAACTTTCTCCTTAACAGAGTGCAAGAATCCCTGATTCTTGGCTTTCAAGAACAATAGAGATTTGTGGATTTTTCAATCCAAATTGGAAGCTCCTAGTCTCAGCTATATAAGAGTTGAATACAAGGCTCAAGATCTCTCAAGATAGAATGGAATTGATTGCTCAAAAGAAAAGAGATTTCGATTCTAAATATTTTGTGAAAAATGGAGTATTGATTGCTAGGAATTTATGAGTGATAAAGATTTAATGAAACAGTGTTAGATCAGTGTTTAAATCATCATAAATTTTCTCTATTTATAGTTAGGCAATCAATATAGCCGTTGGGAGTAGCATTGAATGCGAAATATCCGTTAAAAAAATAGCCGTTATAGGTTTTTCCCGTATGCACTCATCGACGAGTGGGAGAGAATCAGGCTTGATTCGTCGCCGAGTGGAGACAGACGTAATTGCTTCAGTTTTCTGTCACCCACTCGTCGACAAGTCCCTTGTGCTCGTAGATGAGTCCACTGAAGATTTTTCAGTAAACTCATCTTTATGAGACCAAAAAGGTGGGAAACATGTTAGAACCCTTAGGCAATGGATTTAATATTATTTTAATCATTTTAGGGCCTTAGAAAGATGTTCATGTTGTACTAGGTCTCCCAGGGTCATTTTAGGTTATCTTTGAGCAATCCTTTTCCAATGTCTTGAGACCTTTTTAGACGGACTTAGACATTTTTAACTTTAGACACCAATCTTCATTCTTGATTTGAGAAGCTCTACTTTTGATGGATCTTCAAGAATCTGTCTTGAGCTTTTGGGGCTTCTAGCACTTGAACTTTGACCTTGACGACTTTGAAAGTGAATTAAGCTCTTCAATTCTTCATATCTTGAATCTTTGATCTTAATAGGCTTCTTTTCTGAAATATCATATACTCAATGAAAATATTTGTGCAACTAGAGTCATTTCATTATTGTGTCATCATTGAAACTTATAAGGGTACTTATAGCTGTAACCTTGAGGCTAACACCTCTCACTTACTTGATGAGGAAAAATGTCAAGTTTAGTTGGAGTGATAAATGCGAAGTGAGCTTCCAGGAATTGAAGAAATGCCTTACCACGGCTCCCATCCTCACAGTGCCTTCCGGGAGCGACGGTTTTGTCGTATATAGCGACGCCTCCTATGTGGGGTTGGGATGTGTGCTCATGCAGCATGGTAAGGTTATTGCCTACACCTCGAGGCAATTGAAAGAGCATGAAAAGAATTATCCCACTCACGATTTGGAGCTTGCCGCGGTTGTGTTTGCCTTGTAGATTTGGCGACATTATCTTTATAGGGAACAGTTCGAGGTATTCACGGACCATAAAAGCCTTAAGTGTAGCATCCCGGACTTTTCTATATTTAATGAATAGCACTTTCGTGCCTAATTGGTTTTTCTCGTAGTCTAATTAATAAATAAGGGAGAAATTGAAAATTTTGAAACGTTAGAAATGTTTGTTTTCGAAAGACGAATCCAACGCAAGTTGAATCGTCGAAATCCGATGAGCGAGTCAAAAAGATATGGTCAAAACAGTCCAGACCTGTAGAGCATTGATCGATCGGTAGCTATCGCACGGTCAAAAATTTTGTATGGGAAAATTTTCCAGAGAGTAGTTTTTTGACCGGTCGCTCGGTCAAAGTACCGATTGATCGGTAGGCAACCGATCGATCGGTCATAACCACCGATCTCTCGGTCTTCGCCTTTTTGCAGAAATTTTAGTAAGGGCTTTTTCGTCTTTTGGGCGTTAAACCCTTACCCATAAGGGCTTGCTCGACCCTTTGAGCCCTCATTCACTACATGTAGGGATATTTGAGAGAGAGGGGGAAGAAACTAGGGTTCCAAAGCCCCCTTTTCCATTTGAGAGTAAGATCAAGGGTTTAAGCACCCAAGAGCATCCCTAAAAGCTTGGATTTCGAAAATCCAACCTCAAGCTCGTGTGGGAGTCCTTCTCCAAGGTAGGGCAGCGTTTTCCACGGTAACTTCAAGGGTTTCTTCCCCACACCAAGCCTTCTTCAAGCAAGGATCTTTCTTCTTGCAAGTTGGAGCTTTAATCAAGGTTTTTACCAAGGATCAAGCCTTGATTCAAGGTTAGTACACCCTACTAACTTTCCCTAGCAATAATCTAGGTTTTCTATTGTAAATGGTGATTATTTATATTATGCTTTCCTTCCCTATGCATTGTATTAACTCAACAAAGATAAACAAGATAAAGGAAATGGAATGGATGTGTGGATGGGAGATTGGATGTGGCGATTGGATGCCGAATGTGTGATGTATGATATGTGTGGGTTATGAGTTGGAAATGAAGGATGGGCATTGTACAAATAACAAACTCACCCTTGTGTGATTGGATGGAAAATATGCAATTAAAATAAGGAGATGAACTACTAAGGAACAATGTATATGATGTGTTTGACAAAATGCCTAAACTATGAAATAATGATTTAAATGAAGAAATGGAAAGGGGCCTTATGCATGTATTCTCATAAATGATGAATGAAGCTAAATACCATGTTGATTACTCAAATTCTCATATGCATATATTGTGAATTGAATGGTGATGTCATATCTCTCTTATTATCCTTATTCCATGATTGTCACGATTAGTACGTACACGAGCACGCATGATAGCATGAACCGAGATTTCAAGAGCATGTGCATATAATAACCAACAAAAAAATATTGCATGTCAAGGAGGTTCGTAGCCCAAGGACATTCGGGTACTAGCCCCTGGCTCACAAGAAAACTAAACAAGTAATAAAAATCACATATTGTCAAGGAGGTTGGTAGCCCAGGGACATTTGGGTACTAGCCTCTGGATCACAAGAACCCCCTAAAACACATATTGTCAAGGAGGTTGGTAGCCCAGGGACATTCGGGTACTAGCCTCTGGCTCACAAGAAAACTAAACAAGTAATAAAAATCACATATTGTCAAGGAGGTTGGTAGCCCAGGGACATTCGGGTACTAGCCTCTGGCTCACAAGAAAACCATATATATCAAGGAGGTTGGCAGCCCAGGGAGATTCGGGTGCTAGCCTCTGGCTCACAAGTTACAAGATGCAAGGTTACAAGATGATGACAAGACATTCATGCATGCACGCATACATGATTTTTACAATACATACCGAGACATGGAAACGGGTTTTCAAGCATGAGTTTTGTCGGCGTTTTTGCATTCATGCACATCAAGATGATAATATTGCTCCATGTTTAATATTGTTTGATTCTATGATTTTACCATTGCCTGGAATTGATGAGTGGTATTGTACTACTCCTCGCATGTTTATTATTGTTATGGATAGCTAGTAGCTTGTACTCGCTGAGTATTCCATGGTCAGCCGTACTTTCATGTCGGCAGGTACTGAGGGGGCCCTTGACCCAGAGTGTAACGACCCGAATATTTTTATAAATAAAAATATTATATATATTCAGTATATGACTGAATATTTGGTAATTCCTAGTATTACCTAAGTATATAAGTCATTATATCACTTAATTAGGTGATAATGGAGTATATTAAGATTAATACATAAAGCTTAGTGTTAATATAGGTATTTAATACTAAAGTAATTTAATTAGGTGATAATGGAATATATACTAAGCTTAATGTATAAAGCTTAGTGTTAAAATATGTATTTAACATTAAAGTAAATTGGATCATGACAAGTGGCAATATCATAGGGTGGATGCCCAATTATTTAATGAAAGAGTTGATCATGAGCTAAAAGGAGAACACGTGCCACATGTCAACACCACAGAAAAGGACATCCAAGATTAACTGTGGTTAGAGTTAATTAACTAAGATCAGTTAATCATAGAGTAAAAACATCATGATGATGACATATGGCATAATATCCATATATCTTCATCTATTAAATGGATGGACAAGATTTAATCTTGAGGTATCTAATGCCACATGGCACCTTTATTAAATAGGTTCATGGAACAAAAGAAGCAAACATGAGATAAGGGATAAGAACCTAAAAATCTCCCACCATGGATGATGTCCACGCCCACCTCTTGGGTATCTTGGGAGTTAACCACTTGGGTTGGTTAAAATAACCATGAATCAAGTTAAAAGATTCATGAATATTAGTCTATGTACATAATTAATGGATTCATGAATTAATATATTCCATGAATCTAAGTTGGAAAATGATGAACTTAGTCTATGTATATAATTAATATATTCATAAATTAATGTGGTCCGTTGAATCTAAATTGATGATTCATGAATTTAGTTTATGTACATAATTAATGTATTCATGAATTAATAGTATCCATGAATCTAACCCATGTACATATTAATGAATACATGAATTAGGATAGGATTAATTGAAGTGAATCTTCTAATTCATGAACCATAATTAGTATGCATCTAATTATTGTGATATACCTAATTAATATGAGGATGAATCTCCTACCCTATATATACCCCATGCCCACCCTTGTGTCTCACTCCAAGCTAACGTCTAAACCATGAGGGAATAGTGAGAGAGCAAGGGAGAAAAAGAAGAAAGAAAGAAAGGGAGAGAAGAAGAAGAAAGAAAGAAAGGAAAGAAGAAAGGGATCGTGACCAAGCCGTACTTCGGTTTCGGTAAAAAGGGTAAGTTATATTCAAGGATCTCATTTTAAATAGCATTTTAGAATGAAGGTTAGTAAAAGCAAGTATTTTTATATAAGGTGAAATATGTAAGTGATATTCTATGATATCATTCTAAATAGTAATTTAGAATGAAGGTTATGATTAGATGATAATTATTCTACTATATCTATGGAAATAAATAGTATGATCTTACTATATTAAAATGCTGTAAAAATAGTATAATAATACTATGATAGTATTACCTTACTATGTTTAATTGTTGGAAAATAGTATTATCTTACTATGTTTAATTGCTGGAAAATAGTATAAGAGATACTAGAAACTAGTATAATGATACTATGAATGATTTGATAAGGATATATTGAAATTCTGGAAAAAGATAGTATAATAATACTATGGTCAAATCATAAGATGATGTTATGTAACGTGTTAACAATATAGAGTGATGATACTAGTACGTTACATGTTATTCATATATTACTTTCTATGATATGGAAATAGATGTAATTGAAAATGAGGATTCTAAATTGTGAAGTTATAGTTATGAGAAAAACTATAATAAAAATAATTAAAATAGAAATCATGATGTTATGATGTATAATGTCTTAATGAGAAGGCAAGGAAAACACTTATCTTATAAAGGGTTTCAAGACAGATGGGCGAGCCCCAAAAGGGAATACCGTTCGAAAATCATCTTGAGGGGTTATGAAAAATCCCAACACAGATGGGTGAGCCCCAAAAGGGAATACCGTTCGGCGATCATCTTGAAAGACAGAAGTAAGATAAGTTTGAAAAATAAATGAAAAAATAAAGGAAAAGATAAAGAATGTTTATCTTAAAGTCTCAAGATAGTGGCGAGGTAAAGGAAGGCCGTTCGACAATACTTCATGAGGAGTAATGATGGCTCCGAGACGGAATGAAATAATTCATGAGGAGTCAAACTCCAAGACGGACCTTTCAGGGATCATCTTGAGAAGCAAAGTTAAGATAAACTGGATCCGAGTAAAAGATATTTAAAAGAAAATTTGAAAATAATATTAAAAGTTTTAATATTATATATATTGTTATGCTTATTCTATCTTGTTATTTAGCATGATATCCTGGAATATTCTTATTGGGCTTCATAGCACACTGACCTTTTATGTCTCCAGATGAACAGTAAAAGAACAACTTGTAAGCGACCGTTCGAAGAAGGGCGGAGTTGCTTTTGATCTTGATGTTATATTTTGTTATATATTCATTTGGATGTAATTAAACTGGTTATGTAAGCCTTAACTTTAATTATGGACATGGTTATGATGGCTATTGCATATGGAAAGAGAAGAAGGGTTTAAAATTTTTAATTCCCTTGGTATTTTACGCTTCTGCATTATAAGAGAAAAAGGATCTCATGGACGGATTACTCTTACATTTCATGAGTGAAATGTTAAGTTTAAGTCGGGTCGTGACACAGAGCCTTGGGTCGAGGAAGAGTATATCAAGGAGAGAGAGCCGTCTATTCCACTGCAGTTTCAGGTGGACCGAGACCTTGACGTGTGGCCATACCTCGACTACTGTTGAGGGGAGAGTACGAGAGGGTCTTTTATGTATTTTGACATTTTGATAAGTGGGCCTGTCCACCTCAGACTTAGACATGTTTTGTATATATGTTAACTTGGAATACTATTTTGGAAATCTTAGAAGAAAAGAAAAAGTTAGTTTACGCTTCCGTATTTATGTTTATCTTCCGCGCTCTGATTATCATTGTCTAGTACTGTAATTATCTTATTCATTACAGGATGGTTTGGCAGGTACGTATAGTCACACCTAAAGTATCCCTTAACTCCTAGGGGGTATTTTGGGGTGTGACATTAAGTACTTGTTTTTCCAGAAAGAGTTGAACCTGAGGCAAAGAAGATGGGTAGAGTTTTTGAAAGATTATGATTGCTCCATTCAATACCACTCGGGTAAGGCGAATGTAGTTGTGGATGTGTTGAGTAGGAAGTCACATGGGCTTGTTGCATACATGATGGTTCGAGAATGGAAACTGTTGGAGGATGCTTCCAACCTCAACATCATTTCCAGTTTCCCTACCTTTGGGCCGGTAATGGCTAACGTCACAATTAGGCCTTATATCCTAGGCATGATCCAAGAGTTGCAAGGAATGGATGCCGAGCTACTTTCTTACAGAGATAAGTCAATGAATAGTGGCAGCAAGGATTTTGCGACAAGGGACGATGGTATTATCACTTTCAAGGGAAGAGTATGTGTCCCAGCCGATGAGAAGCTAAAATGAGAAATCTTGTACGAGGCTCACCGGTCCAAGTACACCGTTCACCTCAGAGGTACCAAAATGTATAGGGTCTTGAAAAGTAATTTTGGTGGTAGAACATGAAGCGAGAAATAGCGGAGTACGTGTCCCAATACTTGGTGTGCCAGCAAGTCAAGGCCTAGCACAGGAGACCGGTAGGACTTTTACAATCTCTCCCTATTCCCAAGTGGAAATGGGAACATATCTCTATAGACTTCATTGTAGGGTTGCCGAAGACAGCAAGAAACTCCGATGCTATAAGGGTTGTAGTCGACAGACTGACGAAGTCCGCCCATTTCTTGCCATATCGGACTACCTTCAATTCCAATCAGTTGGTTGAATTGTATATCAAAGAAATAGTTCGATTGCACGGGGTACCAGTGAGCATTGTCTCAGATCGGGACCCTAGATTTACCTCCAGGTTCTGGAAAAGCTTTCAGAGTGCCATGGGTTCCCGGTTGGACTTTAGCACGGCTTTCCATCCACAGACGGATGGGTAAACCGAGCGAGTGAATCAAGTTATTGAAGATATGCTCCGGGCATGTATGCTAGACTTGAAAGGAAGTTGGGAGGATCACCTACCATTGGTGGAATTCGCCTACAACAATAGTTATCAGGCAAGCATACAGATGGCACCTTTTGAAGCTTTGTATGGGAGAAGATGTAGATCCCCGTTGTATTGGGATGAATTTGGGGAAAGGAAGGTGTTGGGCCCCAAATTAATTGAACAAACCGCGGATAAAGTCTAGCTTATCCAGGAGAGGTTGAAGACCGCACAGGATAGACAGAAGAGCTACACCGACAACCGAATGAGAGATCTTGAATTTCGAGTTGGCAACTTTGTTTTTGTAAAGATTTCCCCAACCAAGGGTGTTATGAGATTTGGGAAGAGAGGCAAGCTTAGCCCGAGATATGTGGGTCCGTTTGAGATCATTACTAGATTCGGTGAGGTGGCTTACCGTGTTGCCTTACCCGCTCATATGGCGGCGGTCCACAACGTGTTTCACATCTCCATGCTTCGGATGTACTTTCCGGACCCTTCTCATGTCATCGAGTTTGACCCAGTAGAAATCCGGGAGGATCTCACACTAGTTGAGCAACCAGTGTAGATCTTGGACAGGTGAGATCAAGTCCTACACAACAAGACCATTCCCTTAGTACATGTGAGATGGCAGCACCATTCAGTAGAGGAAGCTACATGGGAACGAGAGGCCGAAGTGAGAGAAAAGTATCCTCAGTTATTTGTTTAGGACCTTGGCCTTCCCTTGTATTTTGTTATGATTTTGTGCATGTATGTATCGTCCAAATTTCGATGATGAAATTTTTGTAAGGGGGAAGAATGTAGCACCCCGGACTTTTCCGTACTTAATGAATAGCACTTTCGTAGTCAATTGGCCTTTCACATGGTCTAATAAATAAATAAGGGAGAAATTAAAAATTTTGAAATGTCAGAAATGTTTCCTTTTGAAAGACGAATCCAACGCAAGTTGAATCGTCAAAATCCAACGAACGAGTCAAAAGATATGGCCAAAACTGTGGAACCTGCAGAGCACTGATCGCTCGGTCCAATGTAGCGATCGATCGGTCTACAACTGATCGCTCGGTCATTATTAGCGATCGATTGGTCCACAACCGATCGATCGATAGCTATCGACTGGTTAACTTTTTTGTATGGGGAAAAATTTCAGAGAGTATGTTTTTGACCGACGCCTGGCCAAAACACCGGTCGCTCGGTAGGCGACCGATCGCTTGGTCTTAACCACCGATCAATCGGTATATCGCATTTTGAAAAAAATTCATTAAGGGATTTTTCGTCTTTTAGGTGTTACACCCTTACCTATAAGGGTTTACCCGAACCTTTAAGGGTTCATAAACCCTAAGGCAGACATTTGAGAGAAAGGGAGAGAAGAGAAAGAGGGGCTTTCACCTAGGGTTCCTCTTGAGCAAAAATCAAGAGTTTAAGCTCCCTAGATCTCACTCAAAAACTTGGATTCTTCAAATCCAAGGCAAAGCACATGAAGGACTCGTTCTCCAAGCTAGGGCAGTGTCTCCCACGACATTTTAAGGGTTTCCTCTTCTTCTTTCAAGGTTAGTACACCCTACTAACTTCCTTAGCAATAACCTAGGGTTTTCTTGAAAAATGATGGCTTTAAGCTTGTATTCTTCCATTTCCTTTGAGATGCACTATTTTTCCTAAATATAAACAAGAAGGATGTAAATGGTGGGATGTATGAAGGTATGATGGGATGAGGTGATTGGATGCCGTATGAATATGGTGTGATGTATGTATGGAAAATGGTAGAAGGACATTCTACAAATAACGAATACACCGTGATGTTTGTATGAAATATACGCTCTAAGAAATGGAAATAACATGACTATGAATGGTGCATGTCAAGTGTTTGATAAAATGCCTAAATAAGAAATTAATGGATTTTAAGGAAGAATATGAAAGTAGGGCTTGTGTGATTTTCCCTGAAATGATAAATTGATTCAATGTCTTATATGCTTGCCTATGTTCCTTATGTTAGAATTAGAATTTAAAATGTCATATGCCATTTCTTTAAATTGCTCACGTCATCATGGTTGCCACTATTGACAAGCACACAAGCATGCATGCATGCATGAACCGGGTTTTTCAAGAGTATTTGTACATGATAAATCAAACAAGGAAAAAAGCATATGTCAAGGAGGTTGGTAGCCCAAGTGAAGGGTGCTAGCCTCTGGCTCACAAGTGAAATTAAATAATTACATGTCAAGGAGGTTGGTAACCCAAGTGAAGGGTAGTAGCCTCTGGCTCACAAGTGAAATGAAACAAGCATATGTCAAGGAAGTTGGTAGCCTAAGTGAAGGGTGCTAGCCTCTGGCTCACAAGTGAAGGAAATATCAAGGAGGTTGGTACCCCAAGGATGTGCGGGTGCTAGCCTCTGGCTCACAAGTATAAAAGTCAAGAACAAGTCAAGACATGAAATACAAGACAAGACACGACACGCATGCATGATTTTCACAAGCAAGACCGAGACATGAAACGGGTTTCCAACATGAGTTTTATCGGAGTTTTTGCATTCATGCACGCACGTCAAGATATTTATATTACTTTACTTCAATGCTTCAAGGCCTTTTATTGCTATTACTATTCCAAATCGATGTGATGAATTGTATCTTGTTGCTTTTGTATGATTGTTATTGCTATGGCTAGCTAGTAGCTTGTACTCGCTGAGTATTCCATACTCAGCCGTACCTTTATGTCGGTAGGGATAGTGGATGCCCTAGACCCTGAGTCTTAGGTCGAGGAAGATTACATAGAGGAGAGGGAGCCTCCTAGCATTTTGCAGTCGCAGGTGGATAGGGATCTGGACGTGTGACCATATCTCGAGGGAATTAAGATCATGAGGGATCGTTCAAGGAAATTTCTTAGTTTATCCCAAGGGACATACATCAAGAAGATTCTTGAACGTTTCCAGAAGCATAACTCCAAACCCATTGACACACCAATGGAAAAGGGATGTACCCTAAGTCTAAACCAATGTCCTAAGAATGATGAGGAAAAGAAACAAATGTCCAAAGTACCTTCTGCAGCTGCAATTGGGAGTCTGATGTATTCGATGTTGTGTACGCGTTCAGACATATATTTTGCAGTTGGCATGGTTAGTCACTATCAGAGCAATCCTGGAATTGCTCATTGGAGAGCGGTCAAGAGGATTCTTTGGTACCTTCGTGGAACTATTGATCATGCTCTATGTTATCACGGTGGAGACCTGAGATTGAGAGGCTATAGTGATGCTGATTGGGCCAATGACAAAGATGAGCGCAAATCCACTTTAGGTTATACATTCATACTAGGAGGCGGAGCTATTTCTTGGTGTAGCAAGAAACAATCATGTATTGCACTCTCTACCATGGAGTCAGAGTATGTAACTTCTTCAGCAGCTATCCAGGAAGCTGTTTGGCTTAGGAGATTTTCGCAACGCTTGGGTGTTACAGCTCATTCTAAGGATGCTGTGTTGCTCTATTCTGAGAGTACATCAGTACTAGCGTATGCAAAAGATCCCAAGTACCATGGGAAAGCCAAACACATTGAGCTTTGGTACCATTACATTCGAGATATGGTCTCACAAGAGGAAGTAACTTTACAGCATATATCTACAGGAAGCATGGTGGCTAATCCTTTAACCAAGACTATTGCTAGAGATGTATTCTTATCTTATGCTAGGAGTATAGGATTACGTAGGAAATGATGTATGTAATTACTTGGTTTTTGTACCGACATTATTATTATTGTTTTATGATATGAGTATGCATTTTTATCAACATTATTCTTATGTAGTTCATAGTTCATAGCACATCTTCATAACAAGTCATCGAGTTCGAATCGACCCTCTCACACGGGTGACTCACCTTTGCGCTGCCCAAATCGGGCATACGACCTCGATTCACTCAGAACCAACTCCAACACTTAAGATATATTGAAATACACTCGTTAGAAGAAACGGGATCGAAATCTGACCATCGGTTTAGAAATGGTGGAAGGTTATAGGTTTAGGCCATAGTATAGTTGAGAGATATGGATTTTGGACATCTCGATACCCTAATCAGGCTTACGACCTCAGATTCACTCGAAACCAACTCCAACACCTAGGATGTATTAAAATAGATGCGTTAGAAGAAACAAGATCGAAATCCAACCCTGGTTTGGAAATGGTGGAAGCTTATGGGCTTAGGCTAAATTATAGTTGAGAAATATGGATTACGGATATCTCGGTGCCCATATCAGGCATACGACCTCGGATTCGCACAAAACCGACTCCAACACCTAGGATGAATTGAAATACACACGTTAGAAGAAACAAGATCAAAATTCGACCCCCAGTTTGGAAATGGTGGAAGGTTGTGGGTTTAGGCCAACCTGTACTATCTAAGTATGGATTTCGGCCATCTCGGTGCCCAAATCAGGCATACGACTTCGGATTCACTCGAAACCAACTCCAACACTTAGGATGTATTGAAGTACACGTGTTAGAAGAAACAGAATCAAAATCTGACCCCGGGTTTGGAAATGGTTGAAGGTTATAGGTTTAGGCTACAGTATAGTTGAGAAATATGGATCTCGGCCATATCGGTGCCCAAATCGGGCATACGACCTTGGATTCGTTCGAAACCAACTCCAATACTTAGGATGTATTGAAATACATGGGTTAGAAGAAAAGGGATCAAAATCCAACCCTCGGTTTGGAAATTGTGGAAGGTTATGGGTTTAGGCCAACCTATACTATCTAAGTATAGATTTCAGCCATCTCAATGCCAAAATTGAGCATACGACCTCAGATTCGCTCAAAACCAACTGAGACACTTAGGATGTATTAAAATACACAAGCTAGAAGAAATGGGATCGAAACCGACCCCCGATTTGCAAATGGTGGAAGGTTGTGGGTTTAGGACAAAGTATAGTTGGGAAACTTGAATTTCAGCCACCTCGGTGCCCATATCAGGCTTACGACCTTGGATTAGCTCGAAACCAACTCCAATACTTAGGATGTATTGAAATACATGCGTTATAGGAAATAGGATAGAAATTTGACCCCCAGTTTGGAATTGGTGGAAGGTTGTGGGTTTAGGCCAAAGTATAGTTGAGAAACATGGATATCGGCCATCTCGGTGCCCATATTGTGCATACGACCTCGAATTTACTTGAAACCCACTATAATACTTTGGAAGTATTGAAATACACTCGTTAGAAGAGACAAGATTGAAATTTGACCCCCGGTTTGGAAATGGTGGAAGGTTGTGTGTTTAGTCCAAAGTATAGATGAGAAACATGGATTTTGGCCGTCTCGATGCCCAAATCTGTAGCATCCTGAACTTTTCTATATTTAATGAATAGCACTTTCGTGCCTAATTGGTCTTTCTCGTAGTCAAATTAATAAATAAGGGAGAAATCGAAAGTTCCAAAAAGTCAGAAATGTTCATTTTCGAAAGACGAACCCAACGCAAGTTGAATCGTCAAAATCAGTCGAGCGAGTCAAAAGATATGGCCAAAACAGTCCAGACATGCAGAGCACCGATCGCTCGGTCCAGTCAGAGATCGATCGGTCCAAAACCGATCGATCGGTAGCTATCGTAGGGTCAAAACTTTTGTGTGGGAAAATTTTCTAGAGAGTAGTTTTTTGACCGGTCGCTCGGTCAGAGTACCAATCGCTCGGTAGGCAACCGATCGATCGGTCATAACCACCGATCGCTCGGTCCCCGTGTTTTGCAAAAAATTTTGTAAGGGCATTTTCATCTTTTGGGCGTTAAACCCTTTCTTCTTAAGGCTTGCCCGAGCCTTTAGGGCTTCATTCACATACTTAGAGGAATTTGAGAGTTAGGGAGAGAGGAGAAGGAGACTCTAACCTAGGGTTTCGTTTTTGAGGAGGAATCAAAGGGGGTTTAAGAACCCTAGATCCCCCAGCTCGTTTGGCTTCGAATTCAAGGCTCAAGCTCTTGTGGGACTCCTCCTCCAAGCTAGGGCAGCACCCACGCATGTTTTTGAAAGGGGTTTCTTCCCCAACTCAAGCCTTCCTCAAGCAAGGGTTGTTCCTTACCCTTTTTGGAGCTTCAACCAAGGTTCCTACCAAGATCAAGCCTTGATCTAAGGTTAGTACACCCTACTAACTTACCCTAGCAATAAATCTAAGTTTTCTTTATGAAATGTGATTTGTGCTATTATGTTTGCTTTCTTGTGAAATGTGTCATCCCTAATAAATATAAACAAGATAAAGAAATGGTATGGATGCTTGGATAGGGGTTGGATGTGGCGATTGGATGCCGAATGGGTGATGTATGGTATGTGTGGGTTGTGGATTGGAAAATGGAGGATGGGCATTACACAAATAATAAACTTACCTTGTGTGACTGAATGTGAAATATGCACTAAAAAAGGAGAAAATGAACAATGAGGAAACTTGCATGCTAAGTGTTTGACAAAATACCTAAACTATGAAATAATGACTTGAATGAAGAAAATGGAAATAGGCCTCATGCATGTACTCTTATGAATGATGAATTGATCAAGTAATGTGATCAAGTGATGTGCAAATTTCTTAAGTGCTCTTATGCTTATATGATGAATCGAATTATGATGCCATATCTCTCTTGCTATCCTCATTCCACGATGGTCACTATTGACACATACACGAGCACGCATGATAGCATGAACCGAGATTTCAAGAGCATATGCATATAATAACCAACAAGAAAATATTGCATATCAAGGAGGTTGGTAGCCCAGGGACATTCGGGTACTAGCCTCTGGCACACAAGAAAACCCCTAAAATACATATTGTCAAGGAGGTTGGTAGCCCAGGGACATTCGGGTACTAGCCTCTGGCTCACAAGAAAACTAAGCAAGTAATAAAAATCACCTATTGTCAAGGAGGTTGGTAGCCCAAGGACATTCGGGTACTAGCCTCTGGCTCACAAGAAAACTAACCAATTAATAAAAATCACCTATTGTCAAGGAGGTTGGTAGCCTAGGGACATTCGGGTACTAGCCTCTGGCTCACAAGAAAACCATCTATCAAGGAGGTTGGCAGCCCAGGGAGATTCGGGTGCTAGCCTCTAGCTCACAAGTTACAAGATGCAAGGTTACAAGTTGATGACAAGACATTCATGCATGCACACATACATGATTTCTACAATGCATACCGAGACATGGAAATGGGTTTTCAAGCATGAGTTTTATCGGCGTTTTGCATTCATGCACATCAAGATGATAATATTGCTCCATGTTTAATATTGTTTAATTATATGATTTTACTATTGCCTGGAATTGATGATTGGTATTATATTACTCCTTGCATGTTTATTATTGTTATGGATAGCTAGTAGCTTGTACTCGCTGAGTATTCCATGCTCAGCCGTACTTTCATCTCGGCAGGTACTGAGGGAGCCCTCGACCCAGAGCCTTGGGTAGAGGAAGAGTATATCGAGGAGAGAGAGCCATCTATCCCACTGCAGTCTCAGGCGGACCGAGACCTTGACGTGTGGCCATACCTCGACTACTGTTGAGGGGAGAGTACGGAAGGGTCTTTTATGTATTTTGACATTTTGATAGGTGGGCCTATCCACCTTAGACTTAGACATGTTTTGTATATATGTTAACTTGGAATACTATTTTGGAAAGCTTAGAAGAAAAGAAAAAGTTAGTTTACGCTTCCGCATTTATGTTTAGCTTCCGCGCTCTGATTATCATTGTCTAGAACTGTAATTATCTTATTCATTACAGGATGGTTTAACAGGTACATATAGTCACACCTAAAGTATCCCTTAACTCCTAGGGGGTATTTTGGGGCGCGACAGAGGTGGTATCAGAGCTCTAGGCATTAGAGTCCCTAGGGTCACGGGTACAACACAAGGGGCAATGGAGGTGATGCTCCATCGAGTTATGATCAACCCGATTTTGCCCAAGCTTTTGCCTCAATAGCCGAGACCTTGGCTATGCTAGCGGCGAGGCAACCGGCCACCCCGCCTAATGCCGCGCTTATACCGGCTCCTCCTAATTGAGCACAAGCCGGAATAGAGGCTTTTCGGAGGATGAGGCCTCCAACCTTTTGTGGGAGTATTGACCCACTTGTGGCCGAAGGATGGATTCGGCAATTAGAAAAGATCTTCTCCGTGTTGGCACCTACTGAGGCAGAGAAGGTTACTTGGGCCGCCTTTATGCTTGAAGGCGAGGCCGACCATTGGTGGAAATCCGCAGTTCGGACCCAAGAGTTGACCCGACAAGGTCAAGACTGGAGTTGGGAGGAATTCTTGGACGTTTTCAACAAGAAGTACTTCCCAATAGGGATGAAAGAAAAGATGGAAGTTGAGTTCATTACCTTGGAGCAAGGTAATATGTCGGTAGCGGCTTATGAAGCCAAGTTTTCGGAGCTATCCAGATTTGCTCCACATATGATAGCAACCGAGGCTCTGAAAGCCTGGAAATTTGAGAGGGGGTTGAAGGCATACCTCAAAGACCGAGTCTCAATGTTTAGACATGAGACATATTTAGAAGTAGTGGACAAGGCACTTTTGGCCGAGTCGAACTCCGAGGAGTTCTTCAAGAGAAGAGGAATGGAGAAAGGACAGTCGAGTAGTTCAGGGGAGAAAAGAGCAAGGACTAGCTTGTATCAGTCCGCAGGGTCGGCTCAGTCACAGAGGATATATTCGGCACCACAGGCTCCTCGCCCTTTTGCTCCACCGGCTTTTCGTCCGGTGTTTGCTCAGGCTCCTCGCCCCGCAGTGACTCAGGCTACGGGATATGCTCCTCCCACCTATGCGCATGATATCTGCACCCTTTGTGGAATGAGGCATCCAACGGGAGAATGCCGGAGGGTTACAGGAAGTTGCTTCCATTGTGGTGACCAAGGCCACATGGTTAGAGATTGTCCCCGACGTTATATGCCAGCTCAGTCTCAGGGGAGTAAGCCCCCAATTAGGCAGACATCTTAGCCTAGCTCTTCTCAGGCTTCGAGGGCCTCACAGTCTACACAGCCTCCTCGCCCGACCACACAGGGCCGAGTCTTCGCCCTGTCAGAGAGAGACGCACGTGTATCGGACGATGTCGTGCAAGGTACGCAAAATCCTAGAGTTTAAGTTGTGTAAGATTTCTATGGTTGATTTTGTGACTATTATTAGGGGTTACCTATGTATGATGCTTGTTACTATTTGAAATCTACTGATATTAGTTACTTAATCGCACAGGTGCTTTATTAGTGAATGAGTGTCTCGTTCGAGTGTTGATAGACACAGGATCTACTCACTCTTTTGTCTCACCAAGTTTTGCAAAGGGCTTTTCGACTGAGGCTACTCCGTTGGAGCGGGAGTTGACCATTGCAACTCCACTCGGCAAGTCAGTTGATACGGACAAGATATTCAGGGATAGTGTGGTTCAAGTGGGGGAGAATGAACTGTTAGCCGATCTTATCGTCCTGGATTTCCAAGACTTGGATTTTGACGTCATCCTAGGGATGGATTGGTTGTCGAACCATCACGGGCATGTTGCGTGTTTTGAAAAGAGGGTGAACTTCAAGCCGGAAGGGGTTAAGCCTTTTCATTTCCGAGGATTAAGAGAGAGGGACATTGCTCGCCTCGCAGCTTTGAGCATAGCAAACCCAGAGACACCGAACTCTTTGGCCATTCCGGTTGTGAGTGAGTTCTTAGATGTATTCCCGGAAGAACTTCCCGGATTACCTCCTGATAGAGAGATCGAGTTCGCTATAGAGCTTGCTCTGGGTACCGCTCCGATTTCAAGGGCACCATTTAGAATGACCCCTATAGAGCTTGAAGAATTGAAGAAACAGATTGGGGAGTTACAACAACTTGGTTTCATCCAACCAAGCGTCTCGCCGTGGGGAGCTCCGGTTCTCTTTGTGAAGAAGAAAGATGGGTCAATGAGAATGCGTATGACTACCGTCAGTTGAACAAGGTAACTATTAAGAATCGTTATCCCTTGCCAAGGATAGACAACTTGTTCGACCAACTGAAGGGAGCGAGATTTTTCTCCAAGATTGATCTTAGATCGGGGTATCATCAGCTAAAGATCAAGTTGGAGGATGTTTCGAAGATGGCTTTCAGGACTCGGTATGGGCATTACGAGTTCCTGGTCATGCCTTTTGGGCTGACGAATGCACCGGCGGCGTTCATGGATTTGATGAACCGGGTGTTCCGATCATACTTGGATCGATGCGTGATTGTGTTCATCGATGACATTTTGGTGTATTCCCAGACACGGGAAGATCATGCACGAGACCTCCGCCTTGCTCTAGAGATGTTGAGAGAGCATAGGCTATATGCCAAATTGAGCAAGTGGGAATTCTGGTTAGAGAAAGTGGCGTTCTTAGGCCACGTAGTGTCAGCCGAGGGTATTTCTGTAGACCCGGCAAAGATAGAGGCAGTTATGAGCTGGGAGAGACCCAAGAGCGTCACTGAGATACGTAGTTTCCTCGGGTTGGCAGGCTATTATCGGAGATTTGTGGAGGGATTCTCCAGTTTAGCTGCACCTCTCACTTACTTGACGAGGAAAAATGCCAAATTTAGTTGGAGTGATAAATGTGAAGTAAGCTTCCAAGAGTTGAAGAAATGCCTCACCACGGCCCCCGTCCTTACTGTGCCATCCGGACATGGTGGTTATGAAGTGTATAGCGATGCTTCTCACATCGGACTTGGGTGTGTCCTTATGCAGCACAAGAAAGTCATTGCTTATGCATCAAGGCAATTGAAGGAACATGAAAAGAATTACCCCACTCACGACTTAGAGCTCGCCGCGGTTGTGTTTGCATTGAAGATTTGGCGACATTATCTTTATAGGGAACAATTTGAGGTATTCACAGATCATAAAAGCCTTAAGTATTTATTTTCTCAGAAGGAGCTGAACCTGAGGCAAAGAAGATGGGTAGAATTTTTGAAAGACTACGAGTGCTCCATTCAATACCACCCGGGCAAAGCGAATGTAGTAGCCGATGCTCTTAGCCGGAAGCCTACTGGACTTTTGGCGCATATGATGCTGAAGGAGTGGAGGTTGCTGGAGGATGCATCCAACCTCGACATCAGTTTTAGTCTCCCTACCTTTGGGCCGGTAATGGCTAATATCCCAGTTAGGCCTTTTATGTTGAGCATGATCCAGGAGTTGCAGGAAATGTATGCCGAGCTACTTTCTTGCCGAGACAAGTCAGTTAAGAGTGGCAGCAAGGATTTTACGGTGAGGAATGATGGGATTATCACTTTCAAGGGAAGAGTATGTGTCCCAGCCGATGAGAAGCTTAAACGAGAAATCTTATACGAGGCTCACCGGTCCAAGTACACCGTTCACCCCGGAGGTACCAAAATGTATAGGGACTTGAAAAAGCATTTTTGGTGGCGGAACATGAAGAGGGAGGTTGCGGAGTACGTGGCACGGTGTTTGGTGTGCCAGCAGGTGAAAGCAGAACACTTGAGGCCGGCAGGACTTTTACAGTCCCTCCCCATTCCCGAGTGGAAATGGGAACATATCTCTATGGACTTCATTGTGGGGTTGCCGAGGACGACTAGAAACTGTGATGCTATATGGGTTGTGGTCGATAGACTCACGAAGTCCGCCCATTTTTTACCGTACCGGACTACATCCAACTCAAATCAGTTGGCTGCATTGTATATCAAAGAAATAGTTCGGTTGCATGGGGTGCCAGTGAGCATTGTCTCGGATTGGGACCCTAGATTTACCTCCAGGTTTTGGAAAAGCTTTCAGAGTGCCATGGGTTCCCGGTTGGATTTTAGCACGGCCTTCCATCCACAGACGGATGGGCAAACCGAGCAAGTGAATCAGGTTATTGAAGACATGCTCCGTGCATGTATGCTAGACTTCAAGGGAAGTTGGGAAGATCACCTACCTTTGGTGGAATTCACCTACAATAACAGTTATCAAGCAAGCATACAGATGGCGCCTTTTGAGGCTTTGTATGGGAGGAGTTGCAGATCCCCGTTGTATTGGGATGAAGTTGGGGAAAGGAAGGTGTTGGACCTTGAATTAATTGAACAAACCGCGGATAGAGTCAAGCTTATCCGGGAGAGGTTGAGGACCGCACAAGATAGACAGAAGAGCTACGCCGATGACCGAAGGAGAGACCTTGAGTTTCGAGTTGGTGATTTTGTATTTGTTCGGGTTTCACCAACCAAGGGTGTTATGAGATTCGGAAAGAGAGGCAAACTCAGTCCGAGTTATGTGGGCCCATTCAAGATCATTACTAGAATCGGTGAGGTGGCCAACTGTGTTGCTTTACCCGCTCATATGGCTGCGGTCCATAATGTATTCCATGTCTCTATGCTTCGAAAGTACATCCCGGACCCTTCCCATGTCATAGAGCTTGACCTAGTGGAAATCCGAGAGGATCTTACACTAATTGAGCAACCGGTGCAGATCTTGGATAGGCGAGATCAAGTCTTGCGCAACAAGACCATTCCCTTAGTCTTGGTAAGATGGCAACACCATTCAAGAGAGGAAGCTACATGGGAACGAGAAGCCGAAGTGCGGGAAAAGTATCCTCAGTTATTTGTTTAGGGCCTTGACATTCCCTTGTAATTTTTATGGTCTTGTGCATGTATGTATCATCCAAATTTCAGGGACGAAATTTTTGTAAGGGGGGGAGAATGTAGCATCCTGAACTTTTCTATATTTAATGAATAGCACTTTCGTGCCTAATTGGTCTTCCTCGTAGTCAAATTAATAAATAAGGTAGAAATCAGAAATTTCGAAACGTCAGAAATGTTCATTTTCGAAAGACGAACCCAACGCAATTTGAATCGTCGAAATCGGTCGAGCGAGTCAAAAGATATGGCCAAAACAGTCCAGACATGTAGAGCACCGATCGCTCGGTCCAGTCAGAGATCGATCGGTCCAAAACCGATCGATCGGTAGCTATCGCACGGTCAAAACTTTTGTATGGGAAAATTTTCCAGAGTACCGATCGCTCGGTAGGCAACCGATCGATCAGTCATAACCACCAATCGCTCGGTCCCCGTGTTTTGCAGAAAATTTTGTAAGGGCATTTTCGTCTTTTCGGCGTTAAACCCTTTCTTCTTAAGGCTTGCCCGAGCCTTTAGGGCTTCATTCACATACTTAGAGGATTTTGAGAGTTAGAGAGAGAGGAGAAGGAGACTCTAACCTAGGGTTTCGTTTTTGAGGAGGAATCAAAGGGGGTTTAAGAACCCTAGATCCCCCAGCTCGTTTGGCTTCGAATTCAAGGCTCAAGCTCTTGTGGGACTCCTCCTCCAAGCTAGGGCAGCACCCACGCACGTTTTTGAAAGGGGTTTCTTCTCCAACTCAAGTCTTCCTCAAGCAAGGGTTGTTCCCTACCCTTTTTGGAGCTTCAATCAAGGTTCCTACCAAGATCAAGCCTTGATCTAAGGTTAGTACACTCTACTAACTTACCCTAACAATAAATCTAAGTTTTCTTTATGAAATGTGATTTGTGCTATTATGTTTGCTTTCTTGTGAAATGTGTCATCCCTAATAAATATAAACAAGATAAAGAAATGGTATGGATGCTTGGATGGATGTTGGATGTGGCGATTGGATGCCGAATGGGTGATGTATGGTATGTGTGGGTTGTGGATTGGAAAATGGAGGATGGGCATTACACAAATAATAAACTTACCTTGTGTGATTGAATGTAAAATATGCACTAAAAAAGGAGAAAATGAACAATGAGGAAACTTGCATGCTAAGTGTTTGACAAAATACCTAAACTATGAAATAATGACTTGAATGAAGAAAATGGAAATAGGCCTCATGCATGTACTCTTATGAATGATGAATTGATCAAGTAATGTGATCAAGTAATGTGCAAATTTCTTAAGTGCTCTTATGCTTATATGATGAATCGAATTATGATGTCATATCTCTCTTGCTATCCTCATTCCACGATGGTCACTATTGACACATACACGAGCACGCATGATAGCATGAACCGAGATTTCGAGAGCATATGCAAATAATAACCAACAAGAAAATATTGCATGTCAAGGAGGTTGGTAGCACAGGGACATTCGGGTACTAGCCTCTGGCTCACAAGAAAACCCCTAAAATACATATTGTCAAGGAGGTTGGTAGCCCAGGGACATTCGGGTACTAGCCTCTGGCTCACAAGAAAACTAAGCAAGTAATAAAAATCACCTATTGTCAAGGAGGTTGGTAGCCCAGGCACAGTCGGGTACTAGCCTCTGGCTCACAAGAAAGCTAAGCAAGTAATAAAAATCACCTATTGTCAAGGAGGTTGGTAGCCCAGGGACATTCGGGTACTAGCCTCTGGCTCACAAGAAAACCATCTATCAAGGAGGTTGGCAGCCCAGGGAGATTCGGGTGCTAGCCTCTGGCTCACAAGTTACAAGATGCAAGGTTACAAGATGATGACAAGACATTCATGCATGCACGCATACATGATTTCTACAATGCATACCGAGACATGGAAATGGGTTTTCAAGCATGAGTTTTATCGGCGTTTTGCATTCATGCACGTCAAGATGATAATATTGCTCCATGTTTAATATTGTTTAATTATATGATTTTACTATTGCTTGGAATTGATGATTGGTATTATATTACTCCTTGCATGTTTATTATTGTTATGGATAGCTAGTAGCTTGTACTCGCTGAGTATTCCATGCTCAGCCGTACTTTCATCTCGGCAGGTACTGAGGGAGCCCTCGACCTAGAGCCTTGGGTCGAGGAAGAGTATATCGAGGAGAGAGAGCCGTCTATCCCACTGCAGTCTCAGGCGGACCGAGACCTTGACGTGTGGCCACACCTCGACTACTGTTGAGGGGAGAGTACGAAAGGGTCTTTTATGTATTTTGACATTATGATAGGTGGGCCTGTCCACCTTAGACTTAGACATGTTTTGTATATATGTTAACTTGGAATACTATTTTGGAAAGCTTAGAAGAAAAGAAAAAGTTAGTTTACGCCTCCACATTTATGTTTAGCTTCCGCGCTCTGATTATCATTGTCTAGTACTGTAATTATCTTATTCATTACAGGATGGTTTAGCAGGTACGTATAGTCACACCTAAAGTATCCCTTAACTCCTAGGGGGTATTTTTGGGCGCGACAAAATCGGTCACACGACCTAGGATTCCCTCGAAACCAAATCCAATACTTAGGATGTATTGAATTACATGTGTTGAAATAAATGGGATCGAAATCCGACCCACGGTTTCGAAATGGTGGAAGGTTATGGGCTTAGGCAAAAGTATAGTTGAGAAATATGGATTTCGGCCATCTCGGTGCCCATATCGGGCATACGACCTCGGATTCACTCAAAACCCACTACAACACTTAGGATGTATTGAAATACATGGTTTAGAAGAAACAGGATCAAAATTCGACCCCCAGTTTTGGAATGGTGGAAGGTTTTGGGTTTAGTCCAAAGTATAATTGAGAAACATGCATTTCAGCCATCTCGATGTCCAAATTGGCCATACGACCTCGGGTTCGCTCGAAACCAACTGCAACACTTAGCATGTGTTGAAACAAATGGGATCAAAATCCAACCCACGGTTTGGAAATGGTGGAAGGTTGTATGTTTAGGCCAACCTATACTATCTAAGTATGGATTTCGGTCATCTTGGTGCCCAAATCAGGCATACGACTTCGGATTCGCTCCAAACCAACTCTAACACTAAGGATATATTGAAGTACACGCATTAGAAGAAACAGGATCGAAATCCGACCCCCGTTTTACAAATGGTGGAAAGTTATAGGTTTAGGCCATAGCATAGTTGAGAAATATGGATTTCGGCCATCTCGGTGCCCAAATTGGGCATACGACCTCGGATTCGCTTGACACAAACTCCAATTCTTAAGATGTATTGAAATATATGGGTTAGAAGAAACGGGATCGAAATCCGACTCCCGGTTTGTAAATGGTGGAAGGTTACGTGTTTAGGCCAAAGTATAGTTGAGAAACATCGATTGCGGCCATCTAGGTGCCCATATTGGGCATATGACCACGGATTTGCTTGAAACCCACTCCAATACTTAGGATGTATTGAAATACACACATTACAAGAGCAAGGTCAAAATTTGACCCCCGGTTTGGAAATGGTGGAAGGTTGTGGGCCTAGTCCAAAGTATAGTTGAGAAACATGGATTTTGGCCGTCTCGATGGCCAAATCGGCCATACGATCTCGGATTCGCTTGAAACCAACTCCAACACTTTGGATGTATTGAATTACATGTGTTGAAACAAATGAGATCGAAATCCGACCTACGGTTTAGAAATGGTGGAAGGATGTGGGTTTAGGCCAAAGTACAGTTGAGAAATATAGATTTCGGCCATCTCAATGCCCATATCGGGATACGACTTCATATTCGCTTGAAATGAACTCCAATACGTACGATGTATTGAAATACACACGTTCAAAGAAACGGGATCGAAATCTGACCCCCGATTTGGAAATGGTGGAAGGTTGTGGGTGTATTCCAAAGTATAGTTGAGAAATATGGATTTCGGCCGTCTAGATGCCCAAATCGGCCATACGACCACGGATTCGTTCGAAACCAACTCCAACACTTAGGATGTATTGAATTACATGTTTTGAAACAAATGGATCGAAATCCAACCCAAGGTTTGGAATGGTGGAAGGTTGTGGGTTTTGACCAACCTATACTATCTAAGTATGGATTTCGGCCTCTTGGTGCCCAAATCGGGCATACGATTTCACATTTGCTCGAAACCAACTCCAACACTTAGGATGTATTGAAGTACACGCATTAGAAGAAACAGGATCAAAATCCGACCCCTAGTTTGGAAATGGTGGAAGGTTATGAGTTTAGGCCAATGCATAGTGGAGAAATATGGATTTCAGCCATCTCGGTGTCCAAATCTGGCATACGACCACAGATTCGCTTGAAATCAACTGCAACTCTTAGGATGTGTTCAAATACACTCGCTAGTAGAAATCGAATCGAAATCCGTCCCCCGGTTTGGAAATGGTGGAAGTTTGTGGGTTTCGGTCAACCTATACTATCTAAAAATGGATTTCGGCTATCTCAGAGCCCAAATCGGGCATACGACTCGGATTCGCTTGAAACCAACTCTAACACTTAGGATGTATTGAAATACATGCATTAGAAAATATGAGATTAAAATCGAACCCCCGGCTTGGAAATGGTGGAAGGTTATAGGCTTAGGCCATTGTATAGTTGAGAAATATGGATTTCTGCCATCTCGGTGCCCAAATCGTGCATACGACCTCGGATTCACTTAAAACCAACTACAACACTTACGATGTATTAAAATACATATGCTAGAAGAAATTGGATCAAAATCTGACCCCCGTTTTAGAAATGGTGGAAGGTTGTAGGTTTTGGCCAAAGTATAGTTGAGAAATATGGATTTTGGCCATCTCAGTGCCCAAATCAAGCATATGACCTTGGATTCGCTCGAAACCAACTCCAACACTTGGGATGTATTGAAATACACATATTAGAAAGAACAGGATCGAAATCCAACCCCCAGTTTGAAAATGGTGGAAGGTTGTGGGTTTAAGGCAAAGTATTGTTGAGAAATATGGATTACGACCATCTCGGTGCCCATACCGGGCATACGACCTTGGATTCGCTCGAAACTAACTCCAATACTTAGGATGTATTGAAATACACATGTTCGAAGAGACGGGATTGAAATCCAAACGCCGGTTTGGAAATGGTGGAAGGTTGTGGGCTTAGGCCAAGGAATAGTTGAAAAATATGGATTTCAGCCATCTCGGTGCCCATATCGTGCATACGATCTTAGATTAGCTCAAAACCCACATTAACACTTAGGATGTATTCAAATACACGCGTTAGAAGAAACAAGATCAAAATTCGACCCCTGTTTTGGAAACGGTGGAAGGTTGTGTGTTTAGGCCATCCTAAACCATCTAAAGTATGGATTTCGGTGATCTCGGTGCCCAAATCGGGCATGTCACTTCGGATTCGCTCAAAACAAGCTCTAACATTTCGGTGATCTCGGTGCCCAATTGTAACACTTAAGATGTATTGAAATAGACAGACTAGAAGAAATGGGATCGAAATCCGACCCCCGGTTTGGAAATGGTGGAAGGTTGTGGGTTTAGGTCAATGTATAGTTGAGAAACATGGATTTCGGCCACCTCGGTACCCAAATCGGGCATACGACTTTGGATTCGATCGAAACTAACTCTAACACTTAGGATGTATTGAAATACAGACATTAGAAAAAACAGAATTGAAATCCAACTCCCGGTTTGAAAATGGTTGAAGGTTGTGGGTTTAGGCAAAAGTATAGTCGAGAAATATGGATTTCGGCCATCTCGGTGCCCATATCAGGCATACGACCTTAGATTCTCTCGAAACCAACTCCAATACTTAGGATGTATTGAAATACATGCGTTAGAGGAAACGGGATAGAAATCGACCCTCGGTTTGGAAATGGTGGAAGGTTGTGGGTTTAGGCCAAAGTATAGTTGAGAAACCTTGATATCGGCCATCTCGGTGCCAATATTGGGCAAACGACCTCGGATTTGCTCGAAACCCACTCCAATACTTAGGAAGTATTGAAATACACGCGTTAAAAGAAACCTGATCAAAATTTGACTCCCGGTTTGGAAATGGTAGGAGGTTGTCTTTAGTCTAAAGTATAGTTGAGAAACATGGATTTTGGCCATCTCAAGGCCCAACTCGGCCATACGACCTAGGATTCCCTCGAAACCAAATCCAACACTTAGGATGTATTGAATTATAAGTTTTGAAACAAATGGGATTGAAATCCGACCCACAGTTTGGAAAGGGTGGAAGGTATCGGGCTCACGCAAAAGTATAGTTGAGAAAAATGGATTTCAACCATCTCGGTGCCTATATCGGCCATACAACCTCAGATTCACTAAAAACCAACACAATACTTAGGATGTATTAAAATACATGGGCTAGAAGAAACATAATTGAAATTTGACCCCCGGTTTTGAAATGGGGGAAAATTATGGGTTTAGTGCAAAGTATAGTTGAGAAAAATGCATTCCAGCCGTCTCGATGCCCAAAACGGCCAGACGACCTCGGATTCGCTCGAAACCAACTCCCACACTTAGGATGTATTGAATTACATCTGTTGAAACAAATGGGATTGAAATCTAACCCACGGTTTGGAAATTGTGGAAGGTTGTGGGTTTAGCCCAACTTATACTATCTAAGTATGGATTTCAGTCATCTTGGAGCCCAAATCGGGCATACGACTTCGGATTCGTTCGGAACCAAATCCAACACTAAGGATGTATTGAAGTACAAGCATTAGAAGAAACAGGATTGAAATCCAATCCCCGTTTTGCAAATGGTGGAAAGTTAAAAGTTTAGGCCATAGCATAGTTGAGAAATATTGATTTCGGCCATCTCGGTGCCCAAATTGGGCAAACGACATCGGATTCCATCGAAACGAACTCCAATACTTAGGATGTATTGAAATACATGGGTTAGAAGAAACGGGATCAAAATCCGACGCCCGGTTTGGAAATGGTGGAACGTTATAGGTTTAGGCCAATGTATAGTTGAGAAACATGTATTTCGGCCATCTAGGTGCCCAAATTGGGCATATGACCATGGATATGCTCGAAACTGTCGCGCCCCAAAACCCACCCTAGGAATTAGAGTGAACTTTGGGCGACTAATCATGGCTTACATGACTTGCTTGACAAACCAACCTGCAAAAACCCACAGAGCATATACAATAGAGGATGACAGCGGAAACATAACTATAAAACACAGCGGAAGTCTAACAACCTCTAAGTATATACACATGGTCCAAGTTTAATACAAAGAAATCAAAACAAAGAAAGTGCGGACATGCCCGCCAAAATACATGGATATAATCACTCATGCTCACCCACAGCCAATCCACTCAGAATCTAACACCACCTACTGATAACCCTCTACGGGAGGTTCCTCCAAAGGCTCCTCGACGTACTCCTCTTCCACCCATGGACCAGGAGCACAAACATCAAATGGAGCAGCAGCTCCCTCAGAACCTGCCGACATAAGAAGTACGGCTGAGCATGGAATACTCAGCGGGTATCAAATACTAACCAATAGTCATAGCATAAAAATGGCAATACATAAATCAGGAGCAATTCATATATGTTAGACGGAAACAATTCATATCATACAAGGAAGTAAAGCAATTTATAATCATGCTTGTATTTCGTAGAAAGCCGATAAAACCTCTTGAAAACATCGTGCACTTGACTTGGCTTGAAATATCTTTTCGTACTTGAAAGCTTGTCGTGTTTGCCTTATTTGATCTTGTCGAGCGTGTCGTACGTGTCATGTCATGCGTGCTTGCTTGTGATCATGTAACTTGTGAGATACACTTGTGAGATATCCTTGTGAGATGCGCTTGAGAGATGCCTTGAGAGGGAAGGGAGACCCTTCTTTATGCAATGCACTTGCGAGGGAAGGGAGACCCTTCTTCATGATATGTATGTACTTGCGAGGGAAGGGAGGCCCTTCTTCATGATATGCACTTGTGAGTGAGGGGAGACCCCTCGTGGAATGTTGGTTCTTGTTTTCTTTTGAAAAGCGAGGTAAAACATATCGTAGGATATGTCCCACCTCTAACCATGTTCTTGAAAACCTCGATAAATCATGTCATGCATGCCGTGCTCGTGGGAACCGTGTACATACTTGCATTTAAATTTAAATATGACATTTGGGTAATTTCACAACACATCTAACATCAATGATTGAGCAATGTAATATTCATATCATTTAGGGAAAGCATGAAAACACACTATCATAGGCCCTAGCAATATTCATAATTTATTAGGCATGCATTTCTTAATTTACAACTCATTTTATTCACCTTCGCATTTCATCAAACATGGTGTGTTCATTATTCATTATTCATTTAAACCTAAATCATGCTTTTCTAGGTGGGTTATGCTCACATCACACTTGTATGTTCATTATTAGTACAATGCCCTTTCCCATTCATTCATCACATCATCCACACGGCATCCATTCGCCAACATCCACCTCCATTCACCATTCATACCACCAATCTCATAACACATATATAAGTGAAGGAACACAAGAAGAAATAAAGGAAAAGAGAAGCTATAACTAGGAGGGTAGCAAAGAGTACCGACCTTGAAGAAATGAGGAAGAAACCCCTTCCAAAAATGACCGTGAGGTGCTGCCCTAGCTTGGGGAACGCTCTCCACGAGTGCTTGAGCCGTGATCTTGGAGAAAAACCGGACTTGAAGTGATCTAGGGCCTCAAAACCCCTTTGATTCTTCTCCAAAAGCAAAACCCTAGCTTAGGAAACCCTTTCTCCTCTCTTCTAATCCCCGAAATCCTCTAAGTGTTGAGAATGAGCCCTAAAGGCTCGGGTTAAACTCTTAAGGTAAGAGTGAACCGACCAAAAGACCTTAATACCCTTACTAAAATTTCTGCAAAAACAGGAGTGCCGAACACGTTGAGCTGTGAATAGTGCCAAACACGTTGTGCTGTGAATAGTGCCGAACACGTTGTGCTGTGAATAGTGCCGAACACGTTGAGCTGTGAATAGTGCCAAACACGTTGTGCTGTGAATAGTGCCAAACACGTTGTGCTGTGAATAGTGCCGAACACGTTGAGCTGTGAATAGTGCCAAACACGTTGTGCTGTGAATAGTGCCGAACACGTTGTGCTGTGAATAGTGCCGAACACGTTGTGCTGTGAATAGTGCCAAACACGTTGTCACGTTGTGTTGTGCATAGTGCTGAGCTCATTGTCCGTTGTCTTATGTACAACGTGCCCGTCGTGAGCTGTACAACGTACACGTTGTTTGCTGTACAACGTACACGTTGTCTGTTGCACAACGGATGCACAACGTATACGTTATCAGAGCTAGAGCTACGTCCTTAGTGCCTTCCGAGCTACGTCCTTAGTGCCTTCCGAGCTACGATTGCCTGTAGGTCCAGACTGTTTTGGCTATATCTTTTGACTCGTTCGCCCGATTTTGACGATTCAACTTGCGTTGGGTTCGTACTTCGGAAAGGAACATTTCTGACATTTCGGAATTTCCAATTTCTTACTTATTTATTAATTATACCTCTTTAAAGGAAAAATGGCAACGAAAGTGTCATGCATTAAATGTGAAAAGGTCCGGGGCTCTACATCCTTCCCCCCTTACAAAAATTTCGTCTTCGAAATTTAGATGCTACTTGCATTACAAACCAAAAAGAAAATTACAAGTCATATACAAACTTATACAAAAACTCATTCAATTAATTCTGGGTACTTTGCTTTGACTTCGGCTTCACGCTCCCATGTAGCTTCTTCCCGAGCATGGTGTTGCCATTGCACAAGAACCAAAGGGATTGTCTTGTTGCGAAGCACCTGATCTCTTCAATCCAAAATCTGAACCGGCTTTTCAATCAAGGTGAGGTCCTCTCGAATCTCCAATGGTTCCAAGTCTATGACATGCGAAGGATCCGCAATGTACTTCCGAAGCATAGACACATGGAAGACGTTGTGAACTGCGGCCATGTGAGGTGGGAGAGCTACCCTGTAAGCAACCTCACCAACTCGTGTGATAATCTCAAAAGGCCCAACATACTGAGGACTGAGCTTGCCTCGCTTTCCAAATCTCATGATCCCTTTGCTAGGAGATACTTTCACAAAAACTTGATCCCCTACTTGAAATTCCAAGTCCCTATGGCGCGTGTCCGCATAACTTTTCTGGCGATCGTGAGCGGCTTTCAATCGATCCCGAATGATCTTAACTGTGCCTGCAGTTTGCTCAATCAACTCCGGACCAAGTACTTTCCTTTCTCCTACCTCATCCCAATAGAGAGGAGACCTACAACTTCACCCATACAAGGCCTCAAATGGTGCACATTGGATACTCGCCTGATAGCTGTTATTATAGGCGAATTCAACCAAAGGCAAGTGCTCTTCCCAACTGCCTCTGAAATCCAACATACAAGCCCGAAGCATGTCTTCAATGACTTGGTTCACTCTCTCGGTTTGTCCATCCGTCTGTGGATGAAAAGCGGTGCTGAAATCAAGTCGGGAACCCATAGCCTCCTGGAAGCTTTTTTAGAATCGTGATGTGAATTTTGGATCCCGATCTGACACAATACTAACGGGCACTCCGTGCAACCTCACCACTTCCTTGATGTACAAAGCGGCTAACTGACTAGAGTTGAAAGTAGTTCGGTAAGGTAAGAAGTGAGCGGACTTCGTCAAACGATCCACTACTACCCATATCGCATCTGAGCCCCTTGCCGTCTTTGGCAAGCCAACTATGAAATCCATGGATATGTTCTCCCATTTCCACTCGGGAATCGGAAGGGACTGTAATAGACCTACGGGCCGCATGTGTTCTGCTTTTACCTGTTGACACACCAAGCACCGTGCTACATATTCCGCAACCTCCCTCTTCATATTCCGCCACCAAAAGTGACTCTTGAGGTTCCGGTACATCTTTGTACCCCCTGGATGCACTGTGTAGTTCGAACGGTGTGCTTCATCCAAAATCTCTCTTCGAAGATCTGCATTGGCTGGGACGCACAGCCTTCCCTTGAATGTGATAGCACCTCGACTAGTGAGAGAGAAGTCCTCACTACCCTTGCAACTTCCTTGTCCCGATAAGCCAACAATTCAGCATCCGTGGCTTGGTATTCTTGGATCAAATCTATAATGTATTGCCGAACCATGACATTTGCCAAGATAGGACTACGAACAGAGTCATTCACACTAATGTCCAGATTTGCCAAGTCTTCAAGTAGCTTTCATTCCTGCACTAACATGCATGCTAATAACCCCGGAGGTCTTCTACTCAAAGCATCAGCCACTACATTTGCTTTACCTGGGTGGTATTGAATGGTACAATCATAGTCTTTCAAAAATTTCATCCAACGCCGTTGCCTTAAATTCAATTCCTTTTGGGAAAAGAGGTACTTGAGGCTCTTGTGGTCCGTATACACATAGAATTCCACCCCGTATAAGTAATGTCGCCAGATCTTGAGTGCAAACACGACTGCGGCAAGCTCTAAGTCGTGCGTGGGGTAATTCTTCTCATGCTCCTTCAATTGCCTCGATGCATAGGCAATGACTTTCTTATGCTGCATGAGTACACACCCAAGTCCAACGTGTGAGGCATCACTATACACCTCATACCCATAAGGTCCAGATGGCACAGTAAGGACAGGGGCTGTAGTAAGCCTCTTCTTCAGTTCCGTGAAACTGATCTCGCACTTATCACTCCATACAAACATGGCGTTCTTCCTTATCAGGTAAGTGAGCGGTGCTGCAAGGCTAGAGAAACCCTCTACGAATCTCCTGTAGTAGCCTGCCAACCCAAGAAAGCTGCGTATCTCGGTAACACTTTTGGGCCTCGCCCAACTCATAATTGCTTCGATCTTCTTTGGATCTACCGAGATACCTTCTGCAGAAACAACGTGGCCTAGGAATGCCACCTCTTCCAACCAAAACTCACACTTGCTAAGTTTGGCGTATAGCTTGTGCTCTCTTAGCATTTCCAAAGCAAGGCATAGGTCGCGTGTGTGATCTTCCCGTGTCTGGGAATAGACCAAAATGTCATCAACAAATACAATCACGCACCTATCAAGATATGGCCGGAACACCCGGTTCATCAAATCCATAAAGGCTGCCGGCGCGTTCGTGAGTCCAAAAGGCATCACCAAGAACTCGTAGTGTCCATACCGAGTCCTGAAAGCAGTTTTGGGAACATCTTCCACCTTAATCTTCAACTGGTGATAACCCGATCGAAGGTCTATCTTCGAGAAAAATCCCGCTCCCTTCAACTGATCGAACAAGTCATCAATCCTAGGCAACGGATACCTATTCTTTATAGTGACTTTGTTCAATTGCCTGTAATCGACGCACATCCGCATCGAGCCATCTTTCTTCTTAACAAACAACACCGGGGCACCCCACGATGAGACACTTGGTCGAATGAAACCAAGACCTTGTAATTCTTCCAACTGGGTCTTTAACTCTTTGAGTTCAATAGGGGCCATTTTATACGGAGCCCTGAAAACAGGAGCTGTGCCTGGTGCAAGCTCGATCACAAACTCAATCACCCTGTCTGGAGGCAATCCTGGCAACTCCTCTGGAAATACATCCAAGAACTCACTCACAACCGGAATAGTCGATGAGTCCTTTGCCTCGGGATTAGCTAAGCTCAACGCCGCAAAACGAGCAATATATCTACTTTTCAACCCGTGAAAGTGGAATGGTTTTCCTTCTACTGGCTTGAAGAGTACTATTTTCTCAAAGCAAGCTACATGCCCATGATGTGCTGCTAACCAATCCATTCCAAAAATAACATCAAAGTCTTGGAATCCAAGGATGATGAGATCAACCGCCAACTCGTGGCTTCCAACTTGGACCACACTATTTCTATACACTTTATCTGCCAATACTGTTTTGCCGAGAGGAGTCGAAATGGCTAACTCCGGTTCTAGCTGACTTGGCTCTACAGAAAAGCCTTCTGAAAAACTCGGCGAGACAAATGAATGAGTAGACCCGGTATCAATCAACACTCAAGCCAAATACTCATTGACTAGTAGGGTTCCTGAAATTTTAACTAGCGGAGTTAATCCATGCATCAACAGTGTATACATGTAGGTATATATACATGTATAACATGCCAAGTACGTACACAATCAATTAATACTTAACAGTTTAATTTATGGATAATTAAATAAGCTACAACTGCGTACCTTGCACTACATCATCAGATGCAAGTGCATCACCCTCTGTTAAGGCAAAAACTTGCCCCTGGTTCGCCTGGCGAGACTGAGGTGTAGACCGGGTAGTCTGAGATGACGCCTGATATGATCCTGCTGGGCGTGCTGGTGGCCTAATCTCCTAAGACTGGCCTGGTAAATGCCGACTGGGGCAATCCCTGATCATATGGCCCTGGCGACCACAATGAAAACATCCACCAGATGCTCTTCAGTAATCTCCTGCCGGGTGCCTTCGGTCGCATGAAGTGCAGACCTCGTGTGTATAAGTCGGAGGGGCCGGAGGTGGAGCATACCTCATCGTCTGAGGTGCAATAGGCCGTGGGGCCGGAAGAGCCTGAGGTCGCGGTGCCTGAGGCACATACTGCCGTGGAGCTGGAGGCGCATAAGATGGCCTCATCGGTGGTGCTGGCCACGCTTACTGAAAAGGGCCGGTACAAGCCCGCCTCTCTAGAGGTGCTGAACTACTGGATTGGCCTCTCGTCAATTCCCTCTTCTTGGACACCGCCTCAGAGTTAGTCTCAACCAACAAGGCTTTATCCACCACTTCAGCGTAAGTGGCGTGCCTAAAGACCGATACTTTCTCCATGATGACATCCTTGAGTCCTTACTCAAACCTCCTCGCCTTCATTGCCTCGGTGGCAATCATATGTGTCGCGAAGCGTGATAGCTCCGAGAACTTGGCCTCATAAGCGGCCACAGACATCGAACCTTGCTCAAGGTTGATGAATTCTCTCTCTTTCTTTTCCCGTGCTCCAATCGGAAAATACTTCTTGTAAAAAGTATCTTTGAACTCCTCCCAAGTCCAAGGTTGACCCTGCATGGTCAAATCTCGCGTCCTCAATGCAGACAACCACCAATGGTGGGCTTCACCTTCTAGCTTGAAAACTGCCCATGCTACTCTATCCTCCTCTGTAGGCGAGAGGACCACAAAGATCTTCTCCATCTGGAGGATCCATGCCTCCGCAGCAAGAGGGTCCACACTCCCATGGAAGGGTGGAGGCCTCAATCTCCTGAATGCCTCAACTCGAGCGGTACGATGTACTGGAGCTGCGGGCGGTGAAGTAGGTGCCGCCGATGATGGTATAGCCTGCCGAGCCGCCAGTATGGCGAGTGTCTCAGCAATAGAGCCTAAGACCTGAGAGAGGTCCGGCTGCTCATCCTCATCCCGTGAAGAAGAGGAAGCTCTGGTATGTGGTCCACGACCCCGTGTGTTCCGTCTCATGACTAAAGTCCTGAGAATAATAACACCACATGAGTCTAACTTGAAACCACAGTTTGTTTCAATACCATTTCACAATAATTCAATTTGTATTAGTTGTATAATACTAATACACATCACATCAAGTCATCAGAGTATTCATCACATTATACTTATACTTTAGTGTTCTGGCGTACCTAGGACCGTACTTGGTTAAAGCAACCATTTTAGACTAAGACTAAAGTTTAGTCTTAAACTTGGAACCAGACTCGTTCCCGACTCACTTCCTTCCTAACTTGTTTCCTAACATATGCTCTTGTCAAGCCGTGGTATAAGATTCTAAGTGACCCTAGAGACCTAAAGCCTAAGCTCTGATACCACTTCTGTCATGACCCAAAACCCACCCTAGGAGTTAGAGTGAACTTTGGACGACTAATCATGGCTTACATGACTTGCTTGACAAACCAACCTGCAAAAACCCACAGAGCATATACAATAGAGGATGATAGCGGAAACATAACTATAAAACACAGCGGAAGTCTAACAACCTCTAAGTATATACACATGGTCCAAGTTTAATACAAAGAAATCAAAACAAAGAAAGTGCGGACATGCCCGCCAAAATACATGGATATAATCACTCATGCTCACCCACAGCCAATCCACTCAGAATCTAACACCACCTACTGATAACCCTCTACGGGAGGTTCCTCCAAAGGCTCCTCGACGTACTCCTCTTCCACCCATGGACCAGGAGAACAAACATCAAATGGAGCAGCAGCTCCCTCAGAACCTGCCGACATAAGAAGTACGGCTGAGCATGGAATACTCAGCGGGTACCAAATACTAACCAATAGTCATAGTATAAAAATGGCAATACATAAATCAGGAGCAATTCATATATGTTAGACGGAAACAATTCATATCATACAAGGAAGTAAAGCAATTTATAATCATACTTGTACTTCGTAGAAAGCCGATAAAACCTCTTGAAAACATCGTGCACTTGACTTGGCTTGAAATATCTTTTCGTACTTGAAAGCTTGTCGTGTTTGTCTTACTTGATCTTGTCGAGCGTGTCGTACGTGTCATGTCATGCATCTCATGCGTGCTTGCTTGTGATCATGAAACTTGTGAGATACACTTGTGAGATATCCTTGTGAGATGCGCTTGAGAGATGCCTTGAGAGGGAAGGGAGAACCTTCTTTATGCAATGCACTTGCGAGAGAAGGGAGACCCTTCTTCATGATATGTATGTACTTGCGAGGGAAGGGAGGCCCTTCTTCATGATATGCACTTGTGAGTGAGGGGAGACCCCTCGTGGAATGTTGGTTCTTGTTTTCTTGTGAAAAGTGAGGTAAAACATATCGTAGGATATGTCCCACCTCTAACCATGTTCTTGAAAACCTCGATAAATCATGTCATGCATGCCGTGCTCGTGGGAACCGTGTACATACTTGCATTTAAATTTAAATATGACATTTGGGTAATTTCACAACACATATAACATCAATGATTGAGCAATGTAATATTCATATCATTTAGGAAAAGCAAGAAAACACACTATCATAGGCCCTAGCAATATTCATAATTTGTTAGGCATGCATTTCCTAATTTACAACTCATTTTATTCACCTTGGCATTTCATCAAACATGGTGTGTTCATTATTCATTATTCATTTAAACCTAAATCATGCTTTTCTAGGTGGGTTATGCTCACATCACACTTGTATGTTCATTATTAGTACAATGCCCTTTCCCATTCATTCATCACATCATCCACACGGCATCCATTCGCCAACATCCACCTCCATTCACCATTCATACCACCAATCTCATAACACATATATAAGTGAAGGAAAACAAGAAGAAATAAAGGAAAAGAGAAGCTATAACTAGGAGGGTAGCAAAGAGTACCGACCTTGAAGAAATGAGGAAGAAACCCCTTCCAAAAACGACCGTGAGGTGCTGCCCTAGGTTGGGGAACGCTCTCCACGAGTGCTTGAGCCGTGATCTTGGAGAAAAACCGGAGTTGAAGTGATCTAGGGCCTCAAAACCCCTTTGATTCTTCTCCAAAAGCAAAACCCTAGCTTGAGAATGAGCCCTAAAGGCTCGGGTTAAACTCTTAAGGTAAGAGTGAACCGACCAAAAGACCATAATACCCTTACTAAAATTTCTGCAAAAACAGGAGTGCCGAACACGTTGAGCTGTGAATAGTGCCAAACACGTTGTGCTGTGAATAGTGCCGAACACGTTGTGCTGTGAATAGTGCCGAACACGTTGAGCTGTGAATAGTGCCGAACACGTTGTGCTGTGAATAGTGCCGAACACGTTGTGCTGTGAATAGTGCCGAACACGTTGTGCTGTGAATAGTGCCAAACACGTTGTGCTGTGAATAGTGCCGAACACGTTGTGCTGTGAATAGTGCCGAACACGTTGTGCAGTGAATAGTGCCGAACACGTTGTCACGTTGTGTTGTGCATAGTACTGAGCTCGTTGTCCGTTGTCTTATGTACAACGTGCCTGTCGTGAGCTGTACAACGTACACGTTGTTTGCTGTACAACGTACACGTTGTTTGTTGCACAATGGATGCAAAATGTATACGTTATCAGAGCTAGAGCTACATCCTTAGTGCCTTCCGAGCTACGTCCTTAGTGCCTTCCAAGCTACGATTGCCTGCAGGTCCAGACTGTTTTGGCCATATCTTTTGACTCGTTCATCCGATTTTGACGATTCAACTTGCGTTGGGTTTGTACTTCGAAAAGGAACATTTCTGATATTTTGAAATTTCCAATTTCTTCCTTATTTATTAATTATACCTCTTTAAAGGCAAAATGGCAACGAAAGTGTCATGCATTAAATGTGAAAAGGTCCGGGGCTGTACAGAAACCCAGTCCAATACTTAGGATGTATTGAAATACAAACATTACATGAAACAGGATCAAAATTTGATCCCCGGTTTGGAAATGGTGGAAAGTTATGGGTTTAGTCCAAAATATAGTTGAGAAACATGGATTTTGGACGTCTCGATACCCAAATCGGTCATACGACCTCGGATTCGCTCGAAACCAACTCCAACACTTAAGATGTATTGAATTACATGTGTTGAAACAAATGGGTTTGAAATCCGACTCCCAGTTTGGAAATGGTGGAAGGTTGTGGACTTAGGCCAAAGTATAGTTGAGAAATATGGATTTCGGCCATCTCGGTGCCCATATCAGGCATACGACCTCGGATTCGCTCAAAATCCAGTCCAACACTTAGGATGTATTGATATACTCGCGTTAGAAGAGACAGGATCGAAATTCGACCTCTGGTTTGGAAATGGTGAAAGTTGTCAGTTTAGTCCAAAGTATAGTTGAGAAACATGGATTTCGGCCATCTCGATGCCCAAATCAGCCATACGACCTCTGATTCGCTCAAAACCAACTCCAACACTTAGGATGCATTGAATTACATGTGTCGAAACAAATAGAATCGAAATCCGACCCCCGGTTTGGAAATGGTGGAAGGTTGTGGGTTAAGCCAACCTATACCATCTAAGTATGCATTTCGGCCATCTTGGTGCCCAAATCGGGCATACGACTTCGGAGTCGCTCAAAACCTACTCCAACATTAACGATGTATTGAAGTACATGCATTAGAAGAAACATGATCAAAATCCGACCCCGGGTTTGGAAATGGTGAAAGGTTGTGAATTTAGGCCAACTTATACTATCTAAGTATAGATTTCGGCCATCTCGGTGCCCAAATCAGACATACGCCCTCAGATTCACTCGAAACCAACTCTAACACTTAGGATGTATTCAAATACATGCATTAGAAAATATGGGATCAAAATTTGACCCCCAGTTTTGAAGTTGTGAAAAGTTATAAGTTTAGGCCATAGTATAGTTGAGAAATATGGATTTCGGCCATCTCGGTGCCCAAATCGGGCACACGCCCTCGGATTCGAGAGAAACCAACTCCAACACTTAGGATGTATTGCATTACATCCATTGAAACAAATGGGATCGACATGCAACCCACAGTTTGGAACTACTGGAAGATTGTGGGTTTAGGCCAACCTATACTAAGTATGGATTTCGGTTATCATGGGCCCAAATAGGGCATACGACTTCGGATTCGCTCGAAACCAACTCCAACACTAAGGATGTATTGAAGTACACACATTAGAAGAAACAGGATTCAAATCCAACCCCCATTTTGCGAATGGTGGAAAGTTATAGGTTTAGGCCATAACATAGTTGAGAAATATAGATTTCGGCCATCACCGTGCCCAAATTAGGCATACAATATCGGATTCACTCGACACAAACTCCAATACTTAGGACGTATTGAAATACATGGGTTAGATGAAACGGGAATGAATTATCACCCCCGGTTTGCAAATGGTGGAAGGTTATGGTTTTAGGCCATAGTATAGTTGATAAACATGAATTTCGGCCATCAAGGTGCCCATATTGGGCATAGGACCACGGATATGCTCGAAACCCACTCCAATACTTAGGATGTATTGAAATAAATACGTTACAAGAAACAGGATCAAAATTTGACCCCCGGTTTTGAAATGGTGGAAGGTTGTGGGATTAGTCCAAAGTATAGTGGAGAAACATTGATTTTGGCCGTCTCGATACCCAAATCGGTCATACGACCTCAGATTCGCTCGAAACCAACTCCAACACTTAGAATGTATTGAATTACATGAGTTGAAACAAATGGGATCGAAATCCAACCCACGGTTTTGAAATGGTGGAAGGTTGTCGACTTAGGCCAAAGTATAGTTGAGAAATATGGATTTCGGCCATCTCGGTGCCCATATCGGGCATACGCCCTCGGATTCGCTCAAAACCCACTCCAACACTGAGGATGTATTAGAATACTAGCGTCAGAAGAAACTGGATCAAAATTCGACCTCCGGTTTGGAAATGGTGAAGGTTGTGGGTTTAGTCCAAAGTATAGTTGAGAAATATGGATTTCGGCTGTCTCGATGCCCAAATCAGTCATACGACCTCGGATTCGCTCATAACCAACTCCAACAGTTAGGATGTATTGAATTACATGTGTTGAAAGAAATGGGATCGAAATCCAACCCACAGTTTGGAAATGGTGGAAGGTTGTTGGTTAAGCCAACCTATACTCTCTAAGTATGCATTTCGGCCATCTTGGTGCCCAAATCGGGCATATGACTTCGGAGTCGCTCGAAACCAACTCCAACATTAAGGATGTATTGAAGTACATGCTGTCGCGACCCAAAACCCACCCTAGGAGTTAGAGTGAACTTTGGACGACTAATCATGACTTGCTTGACAACTAACCTGCAAAACCCACAGAGCATATACAATAGAGGATATAAACAGTGGAAACATACTCTAACATAGCACAGCGGAAGACTACCAAACCTCTATGTATATACATACACAAATCCAAGTTTATACAAAAAGTAATCCATACGAAAGAGTGGACATGCCCGCCAAAATACATAAATCTAACTCTCATCTCACCCACAGCTAATCCACTCAGAATCTAATCACCACCTACTGATAACCCTCTACGGGAGGTTCCTCCAAAGGCTCCTCGGCGTACTCCTCTTCCACCCATGGACCAGGAGCACAAACATCAAATGGGGCAGCAGCTCCCTCAGAACCTGCCGACAAAAGAAGTACGGCTGAGCATGGAATACTCAGCGGGTACTAAATACTAACCAACAATTATAGCGTAGAAATAGCAATACATAATCAGGAGCAATTCATATATGTCAAACGGAAACAATTCACATCATACAAGGAAGTAAAGCAGTTTATAATCATGCTTGTAATTCGTAGAAAACCGATAAATCCTCTTGAAACATCGTGTGCTTGACTTGACTTGAAATATCTTTTTGTACTTGAAAGCTTGTCATGTCTATCTTGCTTGATTCTTGTATGTCGTGTCATGTCATGCATGTCATGCGTGCTTGCTTGTGATCATGTAACTTGTGAGATATCCTTGTGAGGTGTCCTTGTGAGATGCCTTGAGAGGGAAGGGAGACCCTTCTTTATGCAATGCACTTGCGAGGGAAGGGAGACCCTTCTTTATGATATGTATGTACTTGCGAGGGAAGGGAGACCCTTCTTCATGATATGCACTTGTGAGTGAGGGGAGACCCCTCGTGGAATGTTGGTTCTTGTCTTCTTGTGAAAAGCGAGGTAAAACATATCGTAGGATATGTCCCACCTCTAACCATGTTCTTGAAAACCTCGATAAATCATGCCATGCATGCCGTGCTCGTGGAAACCGTGTACATACTTGCATTCAAATTTAAAGATGACATTTGGGTAATTTCACAACACATATAGCATCAAAGATTGAGTAATGTAGTATTCATAGCATTATGGGAAAACAGGAAACACACTATCATAGTCCCTAGCAATATTCATAATTTATTAGGCATGCATTTCCAGATTTTCAGCTCACTGTGTTCACCTTGGCATTTCATCAAACATGGTGTGTTCATTATGGATTTACCCTACAACATGCTTTTCTAGATGGGTTTTACTCAAATCATACATGTACATTCATTATTGGAACAATGCCCTTCCCCATTTGTTCATCACACACAACCATTGGCATCCAATCGCCCATTCCATCTCCATTCACCATTCACCATTCACCATTCACCATTTACCATTTATCCATCTCATAGCACATGTGTAAATGAAAGAAAATGAAGAGAAAAGAAGGGGAAAGAGGAACTATAACTAGGAGGGTAGTAAGAAGCACCGACTTTGAAGAAATGAGGAAGAAACCCCTTTCCAAAACGACTGTGTAGCTGCTGCCCTAGTTTGAGGAGATGCTCCTCACGAGTTTGTGCCTTGATCTTGAAGAAAAACGGGCTGGAGGTTGATCTAGGGTTTCAAACCCTTTGATTTCTCTCCCAAATGGAAACCCTAGGTTGGAATCGCCTTCTCCTCTTTCTTCTATTCTCTCAAACTCTCTAAGTGTCGAATGATGCCCTAAAGGCTCAGATTAAACTCTTAAGGTAAGAGTGAACTGACCAAAAGATCGAAATACCCTTATTGGGATTTCTGTGAATAGTGCTGTGAATAGTGCCAACTCGTTGTGCTGTGAATAGTGCCAACTCGTTGTACTGTGAATAGTGCCAACTCGTTGTGCTGTGAATAGTGCCAACTCGTTGTACTGTGAATAGTGCCAACTCGTTGTGCTGTGAATAGTGCCAACTCGTTGTACTATGAATAGTGCCAACTCGTTGTGCTGTGAATAGTGCCAACTCGTTGTGCTGTGAATAGTGCCAACTCGTTGTACTATGAATAGTGCCAACTCGTTGTGCTGTGAATAGTGCCAACTCGTTGTACTATGAATAGTGCCAACTCGTTGTGCTGTGAATAGTGCCAACTCGTTGTGCTGTGAATAGTGCCAACTCGTTGTACTATGAATAGTGCCAACTCGTTGTGCTGTGAATAGTGCCAACTCGTTGTGCTGTGAATAGTGCCAACTCGTTGTGCTGTGAATAGTGCCAACTCGTTGTACTATGAATAGTGCCAACTCGTTGTGCTGCGAATAGTGCCAACTCGTTGTGCTGCGAATAGTGCCAACTCGTTGTGCTGCGAATAGTGCCAACTCGTTGTGCTGCGAATAGTGCCAACTCGTTGTGCTGCGAATAGTGCCAACTCGTTGTGCTGCGAATAGTGCCAACTCGTTGTGCTGCGAATAGTGCCAACTCGTTGTGCTGCGAATAGTGCCAACTCGTTGTGCTGCGAATAGTGCCAACTCGTTGTGCTGCGAATAGTGCCAACTCGTTGTGCTGCGAATAGTGCCAACTCATAGTGCCAACTCGTTGTGCTGCGAATAGTGCCAACTCGTTGTGCTGCGAATAGTGCCAACTCGTTGTGCTGCGAATAGTGCCAACTCGTTGTGCTGCGAATAGTGCCAACTCGTTGTGCTGTGAATAGTGCCAACTCGTTGTACTATAAATAGTGCCAACTCGTTGTGCTGTACAAACGTGCCCGTGGTGAGTTGTACAACGTGCCCGTCGTGAGTTGTACAACGGATGCACATAGTATACGTTTTCCTACAGGTACAAACTGTTTTGGCCATATCTTTTGACTCGTTCGTCCGATTTTGACGATTCAACTTGCGTTGTGTTCGTACTTCGAAGTGGAACAATTCTGACATTTCAAAATTTCCAAATTCTTCCTCATTTATTAATCATACCTCTAAAAAGGCAAGATGACAACGAAAGTGTCATTTATTAAGCATGGAAAAGTCTGGGGCTCTACATCCTACCCCCCTTATAAAAATTTCGTCCTCGAAATTCAGACACTACTTGCATTACAAATCAAAAAGGACATTACAAGTCATATACAGACTTCACACAGAAACTCATTCAAGTAATTCTGGGTACTTTGCTTTGACTTCGGCTTCACGCTCCCATGTAGCTTCTTCCCGAGCATGGTGTTGCCATTGCATAAGAACCAAAGGGATTGTCTTGTTGCGAAGCACCTGATTCCTTCGATCTAAAATCTGGACTGGCTTTTCAATCAAGGAGAGGTCCTCTCGAATCTCCAACTGTTCCAAGTCTATGACATGCGAAGGATCCGCAAGATACTTCCGAAGCATGGACACATGGAAGACGTTATGAACTGTAGCCATGTGAGGTGGAAGAGCTACTCGATAAGCAACTTCACCAACTCGTGTGATAATCTCAAAAGGCCCAACATACCGAGGACTGAGCTTGCCTCGCTTCCCAAATCTCATGATCCCTTTGCTAGGAGATACTTTCACAAAAACTTGATCCCCTACTTGAAATTCCAAGTCCCTACGGCGTGTGTCCGCATAACTTTTCTGGCGATCTTGAGCGGCTTTCAATCGATCCCGGATGATCTTAACTGTGTTTGCAGTTTGTTCAATCAACTCCGGACCAAGCACTTTCCTTTCGCCTACCTCATCCCAATAGAGAGGAGACCTACAACTTCGCCCATACAAGGCCTCAAATGGTGCCATTTGAATACTTGCTTGATAGCTGTTATTATAGGCAAATTCAACCAATGGCAAGTGCTCTTCCCAACTACCTCTGAAATCCAACATACAAGCCCGAAGCATGTCTTCAATGACTTGGTTCACTCTTTCGGTTTGTCCATCCGTCTGTGGATGAAAAGCGGTGCTGAAATCAAGTCGGGAACCCATAGCCTCCTGGAAACTTTTCCAAAATCTTGACGTGAATCTTGGATCCCGATCCGACACAATACTAACAGGCACTCCGTGCAATCTAACTACTTCCTTGATGTATAGTGCAGCCAACTGACTTGAGTTGAAAGTAGTTCGGTAGGGTAAGAAATGAGCGGACTTTGTCAAACGATCCACTACTACCCATATCGCATCTGAGCCCCTTGCCGTCTTTGGCAAGCCAACTATGAAATCCATGGATATGTTCTCCCATTTCCACTCGGGAATCGGAAGGGAATGCAATAGACCGGCGGGTCGCATGTGTTCTGCTTCCACCTGTTGGCACACTAAGCACCGTGCCACATATTCCGCAACCTCCCTCTTTATATTCCGCCACCAAAAGTGACTCTTGAGGTTCCGGTACATCTTTGTACCCCCTGGGTGCACTGTGTATTTCGAACGGTGTGCTTCATCCAAAATTTCTCTTCGAAGATCTGCATTGGCTGGGACGCACAGTCTTCCCTTGAAGGTGATAGCACCCCGACTAGTGAGAGAGAAGTCCTCACTACCCTTAGCAACTTCCTTGTCCCGATAAGCCAACCATTCAGCATCCATGGCTTGATATTCTTGGATCAAATCTATAATGTATGGCCGAACCGTAACATTTGCCAAGGTAGGACCACGGACAGAGTCATTCACACTGATGTCCAGATTTGCCAAATCTTCTAGTAGCTTCCATTCTTGAACCAACATATGTCCTAACAACCCTTGAGGTCTTCTACTCAAAGCATCTGCCACTACATTTGCTTTACCCGGGTGGTATTGAATGGTACAATCATAGTCTTTCAAAAATTCCATCCAACGCCGTTGCCTTAGATTCAGCTCCTTTGGGGAAAAGAGATACTTGAGACTCTTGTGATCAGTGAACACATAGAACTCCACCCCATAAAGGTAATGACGCCAAATCTTAAGTGCAAACACGACCGCCGCAAGCTCCAAGTCGTGCGTGGGATAATTCTTCTCATGCTCCTTCAATTGCCTTGATGCATAGGCAATGACTTTCTTATGCTGCATGAGTACACACCCAAGTCCAACGTGTGAGGCATCACTATACACCTCATACCCATAAGGTCCAGATGGCACAGTAAGGACAGGGGCTGTAGTAAGCCTCTTCTTCAGCTCCAAGAAACTGATCTCGCACTTATCACTCCATACAAACTTGGCGCTCTTCCTTGTCAGGTAAGTGAGTGGTGCTGCAAGGCTAGAGAAACCCTCTACGAATCTCCTATAGTAGCCTGCCAATCCAAGAAAGCTGTGTATCTCGGTAACACTCTTGGGCCTCGCCCAACTCATAACTGCTTCGATCTTCTTTGGATCTACTGATATACCTTCTGCAGAAACAACGTGGCCTAGGAATGCCACCTCTTCTAACCAAAACTCACACTTGCTAAGTTTGGCGTATAGCTTGTGCTCTCTTAGCATTTCCAAGGCAAGGCATAGGTCGCGTGTGTGATCTTCCCGTGTCTGGGAATAGACCAAGATGTCATCCACAAATACAATCACGCACCTATCAAGGTGTGGCCGGAACACCCGGTTCATCAAATCCATAAAGGCTGCCGGCGCGTTCGTGAGTCCAAAAGGCATTACCAAGAACTCGTAGTGCCCATATCGAGTCCTGAAAGCAGTTTTGGGAACATCTTCCACCTTAATCTTCAACTGGTGATAACCCGATCGAAGATCTATCTTCGAGAAAAATCTCGCTCCCTTCAACTGATCGAACAAGTCATCAATCCTAGGCAAGGGATACCTATTCTTTATGGTGACTTTGTTCAATTGCCGGTAATCGACACACATCCGCATCGAGCCATCTTTTTTCTTAACAAACAACACCGGGGCACCCCACGGTGAGACACTTGGTCGAATGAAGCCAAGGCCTTGCAATTCTTCCAACTGAGTCTTCAACTCCTTGAGTTCAATAGGGGCCATCCTATATGGAGCTCTGAAAACAGGAGCTGTGCCTGGTGCAAGCTCGATCATAAACTCAATCTCCCTATCTGGAGGCAATCCTGGCAACTCCTCTGGAAATACATCCAGGAACTCACTCACAACCGGAATAGTCGATGAGTCCTTTGCCTCGAGATTAGCTAAGCCCAACGCCGCAAAACTAGCAATAGATCTACTTCTCAACCCGCGAAAGTGGAATGGTTTTCCTTCTACTGGCTTGAAGAGTACCATTTTCTCAAAGCAAGCTACATGCCCATGATGTGCTGCTAACCAATCCATTCCCAATATAACATCAAAGTCTTGGAATCCAAGGACGATGAGATCAACCGCCAATTCGTGGCTTCCAACTTGGACCACACTATTTCTATACACTTTATCTGCCAATACTGTTTTGCCGAGAGGAGTCGAAATGGCTAACTCCGGTTCTAGCTGACTTGGCCCTGCAGAAAAACCTTCTGAAAAACTCGGCGAGACAAACGAATGAGTAGACCCGGTATCAATCAATACTCGAGCCAAATACTCATTGACTAGTAGGGTTCCTGAAATTTTAACTAACTAAGTCAATCCATGCATCAACAGAGTATACTCATAGGTATATATATATATCATACCAAGTATGTACACAAGGAATAAAACACAACATATCAATCACGAATAACGAAAATAATTCCAAACGCGTACCTTGCACCACATCATCAGATGCAAGTGCATCACCCTCTGTCAAAGCAAATACACGCCCCTGGTTTGCCTGGCGAGACTGAGGTGTAGACCGGGTAGTCTGAGATGACGCCTGATATGATCCTGCTGGGCGTGCTGGTGGATTAATCCCCTGAGACTGGCCTGGTAAATGCCGACTGGGGCAATCCCTGATTATATGGCCCTGGCGACCACAATGAAAACATCCACCCGATGCCCTTCGGCAATCCCCTGCCGGGTGCCTTCGGCCGCATGAAGTGCAGACCTCGTGTGCATAAGTCGGAGGGGCCGGAAGTGGAGCATACCTCATCGTCTGAGGTGCAACAGGCCGTGGGGCTGGAAGAGCCTGCGGTCTCGGTGCCTGAGGCACATACTGCCGTGGAGCTGGAGGCGCATAAGAAGGCCTCATCGATGGTGCTGGCCACGCATACTGATAACGAGTCCGCCTCTCTGGAGGTGCTGAACTACTAGCTTGGCCTCTCGCTAACTCCCTCTTCTTGGACACTGTCTCCGAATTGGCCTCGACCAATAAGGCCTTGTCTACTACCTCAGGGTAGGTAGTATGCCTGAAAACGGACACCTTCTCCATAATCACATCCTTGAGCCCTTGCTCAAATCTCCTCACCTTCATTGCCTCAGTAGCAACCATATGAGGCGCAAATCTCGACAACTCCGAGAACTTGGCCTCGTATTGTGCCACCGACATCAAACCTTGCTCAAGGTTGATGAATTCTCTCTCTTTCTTTTCCCGTGCTCCAATCGGAAAATACTTGTTGTAAAAAGTATCCTTGAACTCCTCCCAAGTCCAAGGTAGACCCTGCATGGTCAAATCTCTCGTCCTCAGTGCGGACAACCACCAATGATGGGCTTCGCCTTCTAGCATGAAAGCTGCCCATGCTACTCTCTCCTCCTCTGAAGGTGAGAGGACCGTAAAGATCTTCTCCATCTGGAGGATCCATGCCTCCGCTGTAAGAGGGTCCACACTCCCATGGAAGGATGGAGGCCTCAATCTCCTGAATGCCTCAACTCCAGCGGTACGATGTACTGGAGCTACGGGCGGTGGAGTAGGTGCCGCCGATGATGGTATAGCCTGCCGAGCCGCCAGTATGGCGAGTGTCTCAGCAATAGAGCCTAAGACTCGAGAGAGGTCCAGCTGCTCATCCTCATCCCGTGAAGAAGAGGAAGCTCTGGTATGTGGTCCACGACCCCGTGTGTTCTGTCTCATGACTCAAGTCCTGAGAATAATAACACCACATGAGTCTAACTTGAAACCACAGTTTACTTCAATGCCATTTCACAATAATCCAATTTGTATTAGTTGTATAATACTGATATACATCGCATTAAGTCATCAGAGTATTTATAATGTTATACTTTGGTGTTCTAGCGTTCCTAAGGCTCGTACTTGGTTGAAATAACCATTTTGACTAAGACTAAAGTTTAGTCTTACACTTGGATCAAGACTCTCTTCCGACTTACTTTCTTCCTAACTTGTTTCCTGACATATGCTCTTGTCAAGCCGTGGTATAAGATTCTAAGTGACCCTAGAGACCTAAAGCCTAAGCTCTGATACCACTTCTGTCGCGACCCAAAACCCACCCTAGGAGTTAGAGTGAACTTTGGACGACTAATCATGACTTGCTTGACAACTAACCTGCAAAACCCACAGAGCATATACAATAGAGGATATAAACAGTGGAAACATACTCTAACATAGCACAGCGGAAGACTACCAAACCTCTATGTATACATACACAAATCCAAGTTTATACAAAAAGTAATCCATACGAAAGAGTGGACATGCCCGCCAAAATACATAAATCTAACTCTCATCTCACCCACAGCTAATCCACTCAGAATCTAATCACCACCTACTGATAACCCTCTACGGGAGGTTCCTCCAAAGGCTCCTCGGCGTACTCCTCTTCCACCCATGGACCAGGAGCACAAACATCAAATGGGGCAGCAGCTCCCTCAGAACCTGCCGACAAAAGAAGTACGGCTGAGCATGGAATACTCAGCGGGTACTAAATACTAACCAACAATTATAGCATAGAAATAGCAATACATAATCAGGAGCAATTCATATATGTCAAACGGAAACAATTCACATCATACAAGGAAGTAAAGCAGTTTATAATCATGCTTGTAATTCGTAGAAAACCGATAAATCCTCTTGAAACATCGTGTGCTTGACTTGACTTGAAATATCTTTTTGTACTTGAAAGCTTGTCATGTCTATCTTGCTTGATTCTTGTATGTCGTGTCATGTCATGCATGTCATGCGTGCTTGCTTGTGATCATGTAACTTGTGAGATATCCTTGTGAGGTGTCCTTGTGAGATGCCTTGAGAGGGAAGGGAGACCCTTCTTTATGCAATGCACTTGCGAGGGAAGGGAGACCCTTCTTTATGATATGTATGTACTTGCGAGGGAAGGGAGACCCTTCTTTATGATATGTATGTACTTGCGAGGGAAGGGAGACCCTTCTTCATGATATGCACTTGTGAGTGAGGGGAGACCCCTCGTGGAATGTTGGTTCTTGTCTTCTTGTGAAAAGCGAGGTAAAACATATCGTAGGATATGTCCCACCTCTAACCATGTTCTTGAAAACCTCGATAAATCATGCCATGCATGCCGTGCTCGTGGAAACCGTGTACATACTTGCATTCAAATTTAAAGATGACATTTGGGTAATTTCACAACACATATAGCATCAAAGATTGAGTAATGTAGTATTCATAGCATTATGGGAAAACAGGAAACACACTATCATAGTCCCTAGCAATATTCATAATTTATTAGGCATGCATTTCCAGATTTTCAGCTCACTGTGTTCACCTTGGCATTTCATCAAACATTGTGTGTTCATTATGGATTTACCCTACAACATGCTTTTCTAGATGGGTTTTACTCAAATCATACATGTACATTCATTATTGGAACAATGCCCTTCCCCATTTGTTCATCACACACAACCATTGGCATCCAATCGCCCATTCCATCTCCATTCACCATTCACCATTCACCATTCACCATTCACCATTCACCATTCACCATTCACCATTCACTATTTACCATTTATCCATCTCATAGCACATGTGTAAATGAAAGAAAATGAAGAGAAAAGAAGGGGAAAGAGGAACTATAACTAGGAGGGTAGTAAGAAGCACCGACTTTGAAGAAATGAGGAAGAAACCCCTTTCCAAAACGACTGTGTAGCTGCTGCCCTAGTTTGAGGAGATGCTCCTCACGAGTTTGTGCCTTGATCTTGAAGAAAAACGGGCTGGAGGTTGATCTAGGGTTTCAAACCCTTTGATTTCTCTCCCAAATGGAAACCCTAGGTTGGAATCGCCTTCTCCTCTTTCTTCTATTCTCTCAAACTCTCTAAGTGTCGAATGATGCCCTAAAGGCTCAGATTAAACTCTTAAGGTAAGAGTGAACTGACCAAAAGACCGAAATACCCTTATTGGGATTTCTGTGAATAGTGCTGTGAATAGTGCCAACTCGTTGTGCTATGAATAGTGCCAACTCGTTGTACTGTGAATAGTGCCAACTCGTTGTGCTGTGAATAGTGCCAACTCGTTGTACTATGAATAGTGCCAACTCGTTGTGCTGTGAATAGTGCCAACTCGTTGTACTATGAATAGTGCCAACTCGTTGTGCTATGAATAGTGCCAACTCGTTGTGCTGTGAATAGTGCCAACTCGTTGTACTATGAATAGTGCCAACTCGTTGTGCTGTGAATAGTGCCAACTCGTTGTGCTGTGAATAGTGCCAACTCGTTGTGCTGTGAATAGTGCCAACTCGTTGTACTATGAATAGTGCCAACTCGTTGTGCTGTGAATAGTGCCAACTCGTTGTGCTGTGAATAGTGCCAACTCGTTGTGCTGTGAATAGTGCCAACTCGTTGTGCTGTGAATAGTGCCAACTCGTTGTGCTGTGAATAGTGCCAACTCGTTGTGCTGTGAATAGTGCCAACTCGTTGTGCTGTGAATAGTGCCAACTCGTTGTACTGTGAATAATGCCAACTCGTTGTGCTGTACAAACGTGCCCGTGGTGAGTTGTACAACGTGCCCGTGGTGAGTTGTACAACATGCCCGTGGTGAGTTGTACAACGTGCCCGTGGTGAGTTGTACAACGGATGCACACAGTATACGTTTTCCTATAGGTACAGACTGTTTTGGCCATATCTTTGGACTCGTTCGTCCGATTTTGACGATTCAACTTGCGTTGTGTTCGTACTTCGAAGAGGAACAATTCTGACATTTCAAAATTTCCAAATTCTTCCTCATTTATTAATCATACCTCTAAAAAGGCAAGATGACAACGAAAGTGTCATGTATTAAGCATGGAAAAGTCTGGGGCTCTACACATGCATTGGAAGAAACATGATCAAAATCGGACCCCGGGTTTGGAAATGATAAAAGGTTGTGGGTTTAGGCCAACCTATACTATCTAAGTATGGATTTCGGCCATCTCGTTGCCCAAATTGGACATACGACCTCAGATTCGCTTGAAACCAACTCGAACACTTACGATGTATTTAAATACATTGATTAGAAAATATGGGATCAAAATTTGACCCCCAGTTTTGAAATGGTGGAAGGTAATAGGTTTAGACCATAGGATAGTTGAGAAATATGGATTTCGGCCATCTCAGTGCTCAAATCGGGCATACGACCTCGGATTCACTCAAAACCAACTGCACCAGTTAGGATGTATTGAAATTCACATGCTAGAAGAAATGGGACCGAAATCTGACCCCTGGTTTAGAAATGGTGCAAGGTTGTGGGTTTAGGCCAATTTATACTATCTAAGTAGGGATTTCTGTCATCGCGGTGTCCAAATCGGGCATACGACCTTGATTCGCTCGAAACCAACTCCAACACTTAGAATGTATTAAAATACACTCGTTAGAAGAAACAGGATCAAAATCTGACCATCGGTTTTAAAATGGTGGTAGATTAGAGGTTTAGGCCATAGTATAGTTAAGAGATTTGGATTTTGGCTATCTTGGCGCCCAAATCGGGTTGACGACCTCAGAGTCGCTCGAAACAAACTCCAACACTGAGGATGTAATGAAATACACACGTTAGAAAAAACAAGATCGAAATCCGACCCCCAGTTTTGAAATGGTGGAGAGTTATGGGATTAGGCCAAATAATAGTTGAGAAACATGGATTTCAGCCATCACGGTGCCCAAATCGGGTATACGAGTCCGGATTCGCTCGAAACCAACTCCAACACTTACGATGTATTGAATTACATGTGCTTATAGAAATAGGATCGAAATCCGACTCACGGTTTGGAAATAGTGGAAGGTTGTGCATTAAGCCGACCTATACTATCTAAGTATGCATTTCGGCCATCTAGGAGCCCAAATCAGGCATACGACTTTTGAGTCGCTCGAAACCAACTCCAACATTGAGGATGTATTGAAGTACATGCATTAAAAGAAACATGATCAAAATCCGACCCCGGGTTTGGAATTGGTGTAAGGTTGTGGGTTTAGGCCAACCTATACTATATAAGTATGGATTTCGGCCATCTCGGTGCCCAAATCAAACATACGACCTCAGATTCGCTCAAAACAAGCTCTAACACATAGGATGTATTGAAATACATGCATTAGAAAATATGGGATCAAAATTTGACCCCCAATTTTGAAATGGTGAAAGGTTATAGGTTATAGGTTTAGGCCAAAGTATAGTTGAGAAATATGGATTCCGGCCGTCTCGGTGCCCAAATCAGCCATACGACCTCGAATTCGCTCGAAACCAACTCCAATAGTTAGGATGTATTTAATTACATGGGTCGAAATAAATGGGATCAAAATCTGACCCACGGTTTGGAAATGGTTGAAGGTTGTGGGTTAAGCCAACCTATACTATCTACGTATGCATTTCGGCCATCTTGGTGCCCAAATCGGGCATACGACTTTTGAGTCGCACGAAACCAACTCCAACATTAAGGATGTATTGAAGTACATGCATTAGAAGAAACAGAATTGAAATCTGACCCCCAATTTGGAAATGGTGGAGAGCTATGCGATTAGGCCAAATAATAGTTGAGAAACATGGATTTCGGCCATCTTGGGGCCCAAAACAGGCATACGACTTTAGAGTCGCTCGAAACTAACTTCAACATTAAAGATGTATTAAAGTACATGCATTAGAAGAAACATGATCAAAATCTAACCCCAGGTTTGGAAATGGTGAAAGGTTGTGGGTTTAGGCCAACCTATACTATCTAAGTATGGATTTCGGCCATCTCCGTCCTCAAATCGGACATACGACCTCAGATTCGCTCGAAACCAACTCGAACACTTATGATGTATTCAAATATATTTATTAGAAAATATGGGATCAAAATTTGACCCCCAGTTTTGAAATGGTGGAAGGTTATAGGTTTAGGCCATAGTATAGTTGAGAAATATGAATTCCGGCCATCTCGGTGCTCAAATCGGGCATACGACCTCGGATTCGCTCAAAACCAACTGCAACACTTAGACTGTATTGAAATTAACATGCCAGAAGAAATGGGATTGAAATCCTACCCCCGGTTTAGAAATGGTGGAAGGTTGTGGGTTTAGGCCAATTTATACTATCTAAGTAGGGATTTCTGTCATCACGGTGTCCAAATCGGGCATACGACCTTGATTCGCTCGAAACTAACTCCTAAACTTAGGATGTATTAAAATACACTCATTAGAAGAAACAGGATCAAAATCTGACCATCGGTTTAAAAATTGTGGTTGATTATAGGTTTAGGCCATAGTATTGTTAAGAGATATGGATTTTGGCCATCTCGGTGCCCAAATCGGGCTGACGACCTCAGAGTCGCTCGAAACCAACTCCAACACTTAGGATGTATTAAAATAATCACGTTAGAAGAAATAAGATCGAAATCCGACCCCCAGTTTGGAAATGGTGGAGAGTTATGGGATTTGGCCAAATAATAGTTAAGAAACCTGAATTTCGGCCATCACGGTGCCCAAATCGGGCATACGAGCTCAGTTTCGCTCGTAACCAACTCTAACAAATAGGATGTATTAAATTAGACGTGTTTAAAGAAATGGGATCAAAATCTGACCCACGGTTTGAAAATGGTGGAAGGTTGTGGGTTAAGCCAACCTATACTATCTATGTATGAATTTCGGCCATCTTGGTGCCGAAATCGGGCATACGACTTTTGAGTCGCACAAAACCAACTCCAACAATAAGGATGTATTGAAGTACATGCATTAGAAAAAACAGGATCGAAATCCAACCTTTTGTTTGGAAATGGTGGAGAGCTATGGGATTAGGCCAAATAATAGTTGAGAAACATGGATTTCGGCCATCTCGGGGCCCAAATCAGGCATACGAGCTTGGATTCGCTCGACACCAAATCCAACACTTAGGATGTGTTCAATTACATGTGTTTAAAGAAATGGGATCGAAATCCGACCCCCGGTTTGGAAATTGTGGAAGGTTATGGGTTTAGGCCAAAGTATAGTTGAGAAACGAGAATTTCGGCCATCTAGGTGACCATAATGGGCATATGACCACGAATATACTCGAAACCCACTCCAATACTTATGATGTATTGAAATACACACGTTACATGAGAAATGATCAAAATTTGACCCCCGGTTTGGAAATGGTGGAAGTTTGTGGGTTTAGTCCAAAATATAGTTGAGAAACATGGATTTTGGACGTCTCAATAGCCAAATCGGCCATACGACCTTGGATTCGCTCGAAACGAACTCCAATACTTAGGATTTGTTGAATTACATGTGTTGAAATAAATGGGATCGAAATCCGACCCACGGTTTGAAAATGGTGAAAGTTGTCGGTTTAGTCCAAAGTACAGTTGAGAAACATGAATTTCGGCAATCTCCCAAATCAGCCATACGACCTCTGATTCGCTCAAAACCAACTCCAACAATTAGGATGTATTCAATTACATGTGTCGAAACAAATGGAATCGAAATCCAGCCTACGGTTTGGAAATGGTGGAAAGTTGTGGGTTAAGCCAACCTATACTATCTAAGTATGCAGTTCGGTCATCTTGGTGCCCAAATCGGGCATATGACTTCGGAGTCGCTCGAAACCTACTCCAAAATTAATGATGTATTGAAGTACATGCATTAGAAGAAACATGATCAAAATCCGACCCCGGGTTTGGAAATGGTGAAAGGTTGTGAGTTTAGGCCAACTTACACTATCTAAGTATAGATTTCGGCCATCTCGGTGCCCAAATCAGACAGACGACCTCAGATTCACTCGAAACCAACTCTAACACTTAGGATGTATTCAAATAAATGCATTAGAAAATATGGGATCAAAATTTGACCCCCAGTTTTGAAATTGTGAAAAGTTATAGGTTTAGGCCATAGTATAAATGGGAAATATGGATTTCTGCCATCTTTGTGCCCAAATCACGCACACGCCCTCGGATTCGCGCGAAAGCAACTCCAACACTTATGATGTATTGCATTACATCCGTTGAAACAAATGGGATCGATATGCAACCCACAGTTTGGAAATGGTGGAAGGTTGTGGGTTTAGGCCAACCTATACTATCTAAGTATGGATTTCGGTTATCATAGGCCCAAATCGGGCATACAACTTTGGATTCGCTCGAAACCAACTCCAACACTAAGGATGTATTGTAGTACACACATTAGAAGAAACAGGATTGAAATCCAACCCCCGTTTTGCGAATGGTGGAAAGTTATAGGTTTAGGCCATAACATAGTTGAGAAATATAGATTTCGGCCATCGCAGTGCCCAAATTAGGCACACAACATCGGATTCACTCGACACAAGCCCCAATATTTAGGATGTATTGAAATACGTGGGTTAGAAGAAACGGGAATGAAATCTCACCCCCGGTTTGCAAATGGTGGAAGGTTATGGTTTTAGGCCATAGTATAGTTGATAAACATGAATTTCGGCCATCAAGGTGCCCATATTGGGCATTGGACCACGGATATGCTCGAAACTCACTCCAACACTTAGGATGTATTGAAATAAACACGTTACAATAAAACAGGATCAAAATTTGACCCCTAGATTTGAAATGGTGCAAGGTTGTGGGTTTAGGCCAAAGTATAGCTGAGAAACGTGAATTTCGGCCATCTAGGTGGCCATAATGGGCATATGACCACGGATATGCTCGAAACCCACTCCAATACTTAGGATGTATTGAAAAACACATGTTACATGAGACAGGATCAAAATTTGACCCCAGGTTTGGAAATGGTGGAAGGTTGGGGGTTTAGTCCAAAATATAGTTGTGAAACATGGATTTTGGACGTCTCGATACCAAAATCGGCCATACGACCTCGGATTCGCTCGAAACGAACTCCAACACTTAAGATTTGTTGAATTACATGTGTCGAAACAAAGGGGATCGAAATCCGACCCACAGTTTGGAAATGGTGGAAGGTTGTGGACTTAGGCCAATGTATAGTTGAGAAATATGGATTTCGGCCATCTCAGTGCCCATATCGGGCATACGACCTCGGATTCGCTCAAAACCCACTCCTACACTTAGAATGTACTGAAATACTGGCGTTCGAAGAAACAGGATCAAAAGTCGACCTCCGGTTTGGAAATGGTGAAAGTTGTCGGTTTAGTCCAAAGTACAGTTGACAAATATGGATTCCGATCGTCTCGATGCCCAAATCAGGCATACAACCTCAGATTCGCTCAAAACCAACTCCAACAGTTAAGATGTATTGAATTACATGTGTCGAAACAAATGAAATCGAAATTCGACCCACAGTTTGGAAATGGTGGAAGGTTGTGGGTTATGCCAACCTATAGTATCTAAGTATGCATTCCGGCCATCTTGGTGCCCAAATCGGGCATAGGACTTCGGAGTCGCTCGAAACCTACTCCAACATTAAGGATGTATTGAAGTACATACTTTAGAAGAAACATGATCAAAATCCGACCCCGGGTTTTGAAATGGTGAAAGGTTGTGGGTTTAGGCCAACCTATACAATCCAAGTATGGATTTTGGTCATCTTAGTGCCCAAATCAGACATACGACCTCAGATTCACTCGAAACCAACTCTAGTACCGAGGATGTATTCGAATACATGCATTAGAAAATATGGGATCAAAATTTGACCCCCCAGTTTTGAAATGGTGAAAGGTTATAGGTTTAGGCCATAGTATAGCTGAGAAATATGGATTTCGGCCATCTTGGTGCCCAAATCGGGCACACGCCCTCGGATTCGCTCGAAACCTACTCCAAAACATAGGATGTTTTGAATTACATCCGTTAAAACAAATTGGATCGAAATCCAACCCACGGTTTAGAAATAGTGGAAGGTTGTGGGTTTAGGCCAACTTATACTATCTAAGTATGGATTTCGGACTTCTTGGACCCCAAATCGGGCATACGACTTCGGATTCACTTGAAACCAACTCCAACACTAAGGATGTATTGAAGTACAGGCATTAGAAGAAACAGGATTGAAATCCAACCCCCGTTTTGCGAATGGTGGAAATTTATAGGTTTAAGCCATAGCATAGTTGAGAAATATGGATTTCGGCCATCTCGGTGCCCAAATTGGGCATACGACTTCGCATTCGCTCGACACAAACTCCAATACATAGGATATATTGATATACATGGGTTAGAAGAAACGGGATCAAAATCCAACCCCTGGTTTTGAAATGGTGGAAGGTTATGGGTTTAGGCCGAAGTATAGTTGATAAACATGAATTTCGGCCATCTAGGTGCCCATATTGGGCATAGGACCACGGATATGCTTGAAACCCACTCCAATACTTAGAGGAAGTATTGAAATACACACGTTACAAGGAACAGGATCGAAATTTGACCCCCGGTTTGGAAATGGTGGAAGGTTGTGGGATTAGTCCAAAGTATAATTGAGAAACATGGATTTTGGCCGTTTCGATACCCAACTCGGCCATACGACCTCGGATTCGCTCGAAACCAACTCCAACACTTAAAACGAATTGAATTACATGTGTTGAAGAAATGAGATCAAAATCCGACCCACGGTTTGGAAATGGTGGAAGGTTGTGTACTTAGGCCAAAGTATAGTTGAGAAATATGGATTTCGGCCATCTCGGTGCCCATATCGGGCATACGACCTCGGATTCGCTCAAAACCCACTCCAACACTTAGGATGTATAGAAATACTCGCGTTAGAAGAAACAGGATCGAAATTTGACCTCCGGTTTGGAAATGGTGAAGGTTGTGGGTTTAGTCCAAAGTATAGTTGAGAAATATGGATTTCGGCTGTCTCAATGCCCAAATCAGCCTTATGACCTCAGATTCGCTCATAACCAACTCCAACTTTAGGATGTATTGAATTGCATGTGTTGAAATAAATGAGATCGAAATCTGACCCACGGTTTGGAAATGGTGGAAGGTTGTGGGTTAAGCCAACCTATACTATCTAAGTATGCATTTCGGCCATCTTGGTGCCCAAATCGGGCATATGACTTCGGAGTCGCCCGAAACCTACTCCAACATTAACGATGTATTGAACTACATCCATTAGAAGAAACATGATCAAAATCCGACCCCGGGTTTTGAAATGGTGAAAGGTTGTGAGTTTAGGCCAACTTATACTATCTAAGTATAGATTTCGGCCATCTCGGTGCCCAAATCAGACATACGACCTCAGATTCACTCGAAACCAACTCTAACACTTAGGATGTATTCAAATACTTGCATTTGAATATATGGGATCAAAATTTGATCCCCAGTTTTGAAATTGTGAAAAGTTATAGGTTTAGGCCATAGTATAGTTGAGAAATATGGATTTCGGCCATCTCGGTGCCAAAATCGGGCACACGCCCTCGGATTGACGCAAAACCAACTCCAACACTTAGGATGTATTGCATTACATCCGTTGAAACAAATGGGATCGACATGCAACTTACAGTTTGGAAATGGTGGAAGATTGTGGGTTTAGGCCAACCTATACTATCCAAGTATGGATTTCGGTTAACATGGGCCCAAATCGGGCATACGACTTCGGACTCGCTCGAAACCAACTCCAACACTAAGGATGTATTGAAGTACAAACATTAGAAGAAATAGGATTGAAATCCAATCCCCGCTTTGCGAATGGTGGAAAGTTATAGGTTTAGGCCATAACATAGTTGAGAAATATAGATTTCGGCCATCGCAGTGCCCAAATTTGGCATACGACATCGGATTCACTCGACACAAAATCCAATACTTAGGATGTATTGAAATACATGGGTTAGAAGAAACGGGAATGAAATCTCACCCCCGGTTTGCAAATGGTGGAAGGTTATGGTTTTAGGCCATAGGATAGTTGATAAACATGAATTTCAGCCATCAAGGTGCCCATATTGGGCATAGGACCACGGATATGCTCGAAACCCACTCCAATACTTAGGATGTATTGAAATAAACATGTTACAGGAAACAGGATCAAAATTTGACCCCCGGTTTTGAAATGGTGGATGGTTGTGGGTTTAGTCCAAAGTATAGTGGAGAAACATTGATTTTGGCCGTCTCGATATCCAAATCGGTTATACGACCTCGGATTCGCTCGAAACCAACTCCAACACTTAGAATGTATAGAATTACATGGGTTGAAACAAATGGGATCGAATCCAACCCACGGTTTGGAAATGGTGGAAGGTTGTGGACTTATGCCAAAGTATAGTTGAGAAATATGGATTTCGGCCATCGCGGTGCCCATATCGGGCATACGACCTCGGATTCGTTCAAAACCCACTCCAACACTTAGGATGTATTAAAATACTCGCGTTAGAATAAACATGATCGAAATTCGACCTCCGGTTTGGAAATGGTGAAGGTTGTGGTTTTAATCCAAAGTATAGTTGAGAAATATGGATTTCGGCCGTCTTGATGCCCAAATCAGTCATACGACCTCGGATTCGCTCATAACCAACTCCAACAATTAGGATGTATTGAATTACATGTGTTGAAAGAAATGGGATCGAAATCCGACCCACGGTTTGGAAATAGTGGATGGTTGTGCATTAAGCCGACCTGTACTATCTAAGTATGCATTTGGGCCATCTAGGAGCCCAAATAGGGCATACGACTTTTGAGTAGCTCGAAACCAACTCCAACATTGAGGATGTATTGAAGTACATGCATTTGAAGAAACATGATCAAAATCCAACCCTGGGTTTGGAAATGGTGAAAGGTTGTGGATTTAGGCCAACCTATACTATCTAAGTATGGATTTCGGCCATCTCGGTGCCCAAATCAAACATACGACCTTAGATTCGCTCGAAACAAACTCTAACACTTAGGATGTATCGAAATACATGCTTTAGAAAATATGGGAACCAATTTTGAACCCCAGTTTTGAAATTGTGAAAGGTTATAGGTTATAGGTTTAGGACAAAGTATAGTTGAGAAATATGGATTCCAGCCGTCTCGGTGTCCAAATCAGCCATACGATCTCGAATTCGCTCGAAACCAACTCCAATAGTTAGGATGTATTTAATTACATGTGTCGAAATAAATGGGATCGAAATCCGACCCACGGTCTGGAAATGGTTGAAGGTTGTGGGTTAAGCCAACCTATACTATCTATGCATTTCGGCCATCTTGGTTCCCAAATCGGGCATACGACTTTTGAGTCACACGAAAAAAACTGCAACATTAAGGATGTATTTAAGTACATATATTAGAAGAAACAGAATCGAAATCCGACCCCCGGTTTGGAAATGGTGGAGAGCTATGGGATTAGGCCAAATAATAGTTGAGAAACAAGGATTTCGGCCATCTTGGGGCCCAAAACAGGCATACGACTTCGGAGTCGCTCGAAACAAACTCCAACATTAAAGATGTATTAAAGTACATGCATTAGAAGAAACATGATCAAAATCTAACCCCAGGTTTGGAAATGGTGAAAGGTTGTGGGTTTAGGCCAACCTATACTATCTAAGTATGGATTTCGGCCATCTCCGTCCTCAAATCGGACATACGACCTCAGATTCGCTCGAAACCAACTCGAACACTTATGATGTATTCAAATATATTTATTAGAAAATATGGGATCAAAATTTGACCCCCAGTTCTGAAATGGTGGAAGGTTATAGGTTTAGGCCATAGTATAGTTGAGAAATATGAATTCCGGCCATCTCGGTGCTCAAATCGGGCATACGACCTCGGATTCGCTCAAAACCAACTGCAACACTTAGACTGTATTGAAATTAACATGCCAGAAGAAATGGGATTGAAATCCTACCCCCGGTTTAGAAATGGTGGAAGGTTGTGGGTTTAGGCCAATTTATACTATCTAAGTAGGTATTTCTGTCATCACGGTGTCCAAATCGGGCATACGACCTTGATTCGCTCGAAACTAACTCCAATACTTAGGATGTATTAAAATACACTCGTTAGAAGAAACAGGATTGAAATCTATCCATCGGTTTAAAAATGGTGGTAGATTATAGGTTTAGGCCATAGTATTGTTAAGAGATGGATTTTGGCCATCTCGATGCCCAAATCAGGCTGACGACCTCAGAGTCGCTCGAAACCAACTCCAACACTTAGGATGTATTAAAATAATCACATTAGAAGAAACAAGATCAAAATCCGACCCCCAGTTTGAAAATGGTGGAGAGTTACGGGATTAGGCCAAATAATAGTTGAGAAACCTGTATTTCGGCCATCACGGAGCCCAAATCGGGCATACGAGCTCGGTTTCGCTCGAAACCAACTCCAACACATAGGATGTATTAAATTTGACGTGTTTAAAGATATGGGATCAAAATCTGACCCACGGTTTGGAAATGGTGGAAGGTTGTGGGTTAAGCCAACCTATACTATCTATGTATGCATTTCGGCCATCTTGGTGCCGACATCGCGCATACGACTTTTGAGTCGCACAAAACCAACTCCAACAATAAGGATGTATTGAAATACATGCATTAGAAGAATCAGGATCGAAATCTAACCTTCATTTTGCAAATGGTGGAGAGCTATGGGATTAGGCCAAATAATAGTTAAGAAACATGGATTTCGGCCATCTCTAGGCCCAAATCGGGCTTATGGGCTTGGATTCGCTCGACACCAACTCCAACACTTAGGATGTATTCAATTACATGTGTTTAAAGAAATGGGATCGAAATCCGACCCCCAGTTTGGAAATGGTGGAAGGTTATGGGTTTAGGCCAAAGTATAGTTGAGAAACGTGAATTTCGGCTATCTAGGTGACCATATTGGACATATGACCCCGGATATGCTCGAAACCCACTCCAATACTTAGGATGTATTGAAATACACACGTTACATGATACAAGATCAAAATTTGACCCCCGGTTTGGAAATGGTGGAAGGTTGGGGGTTTAGTCCAAAATATAGTTGAGAAACATCGATTTTGGACGTCTCGATACCAAATCAGCCATACGACCTCAGATTCGCTCGAAACGAACTCCAACACTTAGGATTTGTTGAATTACATGTGTTGAAACAAATGGGATTGAAATATGGGGGAAGGTTGTGGACTTAGGCCAAAGTATAGTTGAGAAATATGGATTTCGGCCATCTCGGTGCCCATATCGGGCATACGACCTCGGATTCGCTCAAAACCCACTCCAACACTTAGGATGTATTGAAATACTTCACGGTCGAAGAGACAAGATCAAAATTTGACCTCCGGTTTGGAAATGGTGAAAGTTGTCGGTTTAGTCCAAAGTACAGTTGACAAATATGGATTTCGACCGTCTCGATGCCCAAATCAGGCATACGACCTCGGATTCGCTCAAAACCAACCCCAACAGTTAGGATGTATTGAATTACATGTGTTGAAACAAATGAAATCGAAATCCGACACACGGTTTGGAAATGGTGGAAGGTTGTGGGTTACGCCAACCTATACTACCTAAGTATGCATTTCGGCCAGCTCAGTGCACAAATCAGACATACGACCTCAGATTCGCTCGAAACCAACTCTAACACTGAGGATGTATTCTAATACATGCATTAGAAAATATGGGATCAAAATTTGACCCCCAGTTTTGAAATGATGAAAGGTTATAGGTTTAGGCCATAGTATAGTTGAGAAATATGGATTTCGGCCATCTTGGTGCCCAAATCGGGCACACGCCCTCGGATTCGCTCGAAACCTACTCCAAAACTTAGGATGTATTGAATTACTTTCACTGAAACAAATGGGATCGAAATCCAACCCACGGTTTGGAAATGGTGGAAGGTTGTGGGTTTAGGCCAACCTATACTATCTAAGTATGGATTTCGGACTTCTTGTAGGCCAAATCGGGCATACGACTTCGGATTCACTTGAAACCAAATCCAACACTAAGGATGTATTGAAGTACACGCATTAGAAGAAACAGGATTCAAATCCAACCCCCGTTTTTCGAATGGTGGAAATTTATAGGTTTAGGCCATAGCATAGTTGAGATATATGGATTTCGGCCATCTCGGTGCCCAAATTGGGCATACGACATCGGATTCGCTCAACACAAACTCCAATACTTAGGATGTATTGAAATACATGGGTTAGAAGAAACGGGATCAAAATCCGACCCTTGGTTTTGAAATGGTGGAAGGTTATGGGTTTAGGCCGAAGTATAGTTGATAAACATGAATTTCGGCCATCTAGGTGCCCATATTGGGCATAGGACCACGGATATGCTTGAAACCCACTCCAATACTTAGGAAGTATTGAAATACACACGTTACAAGGAACAGGATCGAAATTTGACCCCCGGTTTTGAAATGGTGGAAGGTTGTGGGACTAGTCCAAAGTATAATTGAGAAACATGGATTCTGGCAGTCTCGATACCCAACTCGGCCATACGACCTCGGATTCGCTCGAAACCAACTCCAACACTTAAAATGAATTGAATTACATGTGTTGAATCAAATGGGATCAAAATCCGACTCACGGTTTGGAAATGGTGGAAGGTTGTGGACATAGGCCAAAGTATAGTTGAGAAATATGAATTTCGGCCATCTCGGTGCCCATATCAGGCATACGACCTCGGATTCGCTCAAAACCAACTCCAACACTTAAGATGTATTGAAATACTCGCATTAGAAGAAATAGGATCGAAATTCGACCTCCGGTTTGGAAATGGTGAAGGTTGTGGGTTTGGTCCAAAGTGTAGTTGAGAAATATGGATTTCGGCTGTCTCAATGCCCAGATCAGCCATATGACCTCGGATTCGCTCATAACCAACTCCAACATTAGGTTGTATTGAATTGCATGTGTCGAAATAAATGGGATCAAAATCTGACCCACGGTTTGGAAATGGTGGAAGGTTGTGGGTTAAGCCAACCTATACTATCTAAGTATGCATTTCGGCCATCTTGGTGCCCAAATCGGGCATACGACTTCGGAGTCGCTCGAAACCAACTCCAACATTAAGGATGTATTGAAGTATATGCATTAGAAGAAACATGATCAAAATCTGACCCCCAGTTTGGAAATGGTGCAGAGCTATGGGATTAAGCCAAATAATAGTTGAGAAACATGGATTTCGGCCATCTCGGGGCCCAAATCGGGCATACGAGTTGGGATTCGATCAAAAAACTCCAACACTTACGATATATTGAATTATACGGTTTTAAAGAAATAGGATCGACATCCGACCCACTGTTTCTGTCACGACCCAAAATACCCCCTAAGAGTTAGGGATACTTTAGCTTGGACCGCCGTATCATACCCTCCTGTATGACACATAAGGCACATATACATACGATCCTGTCAAAGTACACAAGTTGTGAAACATAGCGGAAACGATTTATAATATACACCTCTAATTCAATCCAAGTCTGGACCAACATAACATATCCAAAAATATGGAGTGGACAAGTCCCACTCTCAACATACTCAAAATATCAGTATTATCTCCCTCCCTCTCTTAACAGAAATCAAAATCGAGTCGCTTATCCTGCAATCCATCATCATGGTAGTGGTCCATAGAGGGCTCCGGATCATAGTAATCTTCCTCTATCCAAGGCTCCGTACCACATACATCGAATGGAACACATGCACCTCTCGAAGTCAATTGTCAGCTGAGCATGGAATACTCTGTGATGTACAAACTACTAACTAACAATGAATAATATCATGAACATGCATAAGCGAGAGAATGACATTCGTGAAAGTAGTACCAAAATCCCTTTCTTAACAGTATTCGCATGAAAACAAAACCAAGTAAATCTTGTCATATGATAATAATATGTCTTGTGCGTTCTTGTGAATTCTTGTGAAAGTTGGGATCCCTTGTGAGCATGCGAGGATCTGATTATGCATGATTTTCTTGTGAACTTGTGAGCTTGTGAGACATGACTACTTGTGAGTCCATGTAAAGTGGGATTCCTTGTGAGCTTTGAAACGATCTTAGAACTTGTCACTTACCAACCCATAGTTTGGCTTTATCGCTTGTGAGCTTGTGAGAATTCTTTTAATCAAAACCTTGCTTATTAACTTTTAGAAATACCTTTTCTTGTGAGAAAACATCGGATCATGCGAGACTTGTGAATATCATGCTAAACTTGAGAACATAGGTGCATATAGTACTTGTGAATGCCATGGTGATCTTAGAAAGCTTGTAAACATGGCATCATATTCATTGAAATCAATACTAGTGATAGCTTACATCTCATATTCAAGTCATCATCCAATTCATCCAAGAACACCCTTAAACATAGTGATTTGCTTTAAAAATAATAGCACAAGGTAGGTAGTAAAGTGTATCTATCTAAAATGGAAGTTTTTACACTTCTGTGAAACAAGAATCAAGCTTGAGGAAGCTTGGTTGATGCTTTGAGAAAGCTGGAAAATCTGAAATCCCGTTTTCAAGACACTAACAGAATTTTCTTTGGAAACTTCTAAGCTTAAGAATCACTTTGGGGATGAAATCCAAACTTTAAAACATCAAGGAAGCAAGAAGGACTCTTCCTTTGGTGGAAAACATGAACTCAAGAACACCCAAGAATTACCTTAGCTTCCTTCTTCTTCTTCTCTTTCAATCTCTCAAAAAATCCAATCTCATGGTTTGTAAACCCTAAGACACGAATTTAGGATCCTATTTATAGCCTAAAGGTTGGCAAAATATCCCAAAAGATCTCCCAAGGTCGGTGGAAAAGTTCTGGACGTTTTTACCATCGTCTGGGTTGAATTCGTCGACGAATTTCAGCCCCCGAGCAACTTCGTCGACGAATTTGGGTCCCCTTCAGCAATTCGTCGCCGAAATTGCATGACAAGCTCCTGGTTTTTCCTGCTTTGGTATTTTGAGCATAACTTTTGATTCGCTTTTCCGATTTTGACGATTCAACTTGCGTTGAATTCATATTTCAAAGGGCTAAAACTTTCATCTTTTATAAATTTTCTAATTCTTCTGTCATCATAGACCAAACTACCCTTAAAGATGACTGGTCTGAAAATGGAATTCAGCAGCCCAGATTTTTAGTAGACTCGTCTCCACAAATCTGACATTTGACCCATCCTCGACTCAACATATGAAAATGTGATAAACATGAACCTAGAAGAGGGTTTCAATACCTTTCTAGAAATTCAAGAATCACTCAATTTTGATCAGCGGTGAGAATTCTAGAGCTCGTCAAAGTTGAGGGTAGGTTTATGCATTCATTTCTTTGACACTTAGAGTATACCATACTCTCACTTTTCATTTATCCCAAACCCTCAAAACACTTTCCATTCATATTTTGATTCATTCAATACCTCTTTTCATTATAAAACTTGAACCCATAATTTCATTAAGGCTTTAGGCCTTGAAGGCACTATTCACAGCACTATTCACACGAACAGTGAACCTAAATTCCGGGGCTCTACATCCTCCCCCCCTTATAGAAATTTCGTCCTCAAAATTAGGATAATACAAAAACATACCAAGGAACAAAATACATGAAATCTAACAAAAGAACTATACAAACAATTGAGGGTACTTTTCTCTCACTTCGGCCTCACACTACCATGTAGCCTCTTCCTTGGAATGATGTTGCCATTTCACAAGGACAAGTGGAATTGTCTTGTTGCGCAAGACTTGATCTCGACGATCCAAGATCTGAGCCGGTTGCTCCACTAATGTGAGATCCTCTCGAATCTCCACAGGATCAAGATCAATGACATGCGAAAGGTCCGACACATATTTCCTGAGCATGGAAATATGAAAGACATTATGGACCGCCGCCATGTGAGGAGGTAAAGCCACTTTGTAAGCGACCTCTCCAAAGCGTGTGAGCACCTCAAAAGGTCCAACATACAACGGGCTGAGCTTCCCCTTCTTGCCAAACCTCATAATTCCTCGGCTCGGAGAAATCTTCACAAAGACTTGATCCCCAACCTGGAATTCCAAGTCTCTACGGCGACTGTCCGCATAGTTCTTATGCCTGTCCTGGGCAGTCTTTAACCTCTCCCGAATGACCCTGACTATCTCGGCAGTCTTCTCGATCAACTCAGGACCCAAAACCTTTCTCTCTCCAACCTCATCCCAGTAGAGAGGAAACCGGAAACTTCGCCCATACAAGGCCTCGAAAGGTGCCATCTGGATGCTCGCCTGATAACTGCTGTTGTAGGCGAACTTAACCAAAGGCAAATGATCCTCCCAACTACCCTGGAAGTCTAGCATGCAAGCTCTGAGCATATCCTCAATCACCTGGTTCACCCTCTCAGTTTGCCCATCAGTCTGAGGATGAAAGGCGGTGCTGAAATCTAATCGAGAATCCATAGTACTCTGAAAGCCCTTCCAGAACCTGGAAGTAAACCTTGGGTCCCGATCAGAGACAATGGTGACTCGCACACTGTAGCACCCCGGACTTTTTCATCCTTAATGAATAGCACCTTCGTAGTTAATTGGCCGTTTTTGTAGTCTAATTAATAAATAAGGGAGAAATCAGAAATTCCAAAATGTCAAAAATGTTCGTTTTCGAAAGACGGATCCAACGCAAGTTGAATCGTCGAAATCCGACGAGCGAGTCAAAAGATATGGTCAAAACAGTCCAGACATACAGAAGACTGATCGCTCGGTCCAGTCATCGATCGATCGGTCCATAACCGATCGATCGGTAGCTATCGCACGGTCAGAAATTTTGTATGGGGAAATTTTCCAGAGAGTGAGTTTTTGACCGGTCGATCGGTCATAAACACCGATCGCTCGGTAGGCAACCGATCGATCGGTCATAAACACCGATCGCTCGGTCTTCGCATTTTTGCAGAAATTTCAGTAAGGGCGTTTTCGTCTTTTGGGTGTTAAACCCTTACCCATAAGGGTTTGCTCGACCCTTTGAGCCCTCATTCACAACCCTTAGACATTTTGAGAGCTAGAGAGTGAGAAGAAGAGGGTTTTGACCTAGGGTTTCCATTGAGGAAGAAATCAAAGGGGTGGACCATCCTTGGTCGTCCTCAAACTTGGATTTGCTTCAAGTTCAAGGCTCAAGCTCGTGTGGGAGCCACTCTCCAAGCTAGGGCAGCCATCTCACGTATGTTTGGAAAGGGGTTTCTTCCCCAACTCAAGCCTCCTTCAAGCAAAAGGTGTCCTTCTTTCAAGTTGGAGCTTCAATCAAGTCTTCTACCAAGGCTCAAGCCTTGATTCAAGGTTAGTACACCCTACTAACTTTCCCTAGCAATAACCTAAGTTTTCTAGTGTAAATGGTGATTCTATATATTATGCTTTTCCTTCCCTATGCATTGTATTAACTCAACAAATATAAAAAAGATAAGGGAAATGGAATGAATGTGTGGATGGGAGATTGGATGTGGCGATTGGATGCCGAATGTGATGTATGATGTGTGGGTTGTGGATTGGAAAATGGAGGATGGGCATAGTACAAATAACAAACTTACCATTGTGTGATTGAATGGAAAATATGTATTTAAAAGAAGGGGATAAACCACTAAGGAATAATGTATGAAAGTGTTTGACAAAATACCTAAACTATGAATAAATGATCTCAATGAAGAATATAGAAATGGGTTTTATGCATGCGTTCTTATAAATGATAAATTGATCAAATGTTATGCAAACTACTTATGTTACCTATGTTCGTATCATGAATTGAATAGTAATGTCATATTTTGGTTATTCCCATTATCATGATTGTCACTATGGACACGTACACGAGCACGCATGATAGCATGAACCGAGATTTCAAGAGCATGTGCATATAACAAACAACAAGAAAATATTGCATGTCAAGGAGGTTGGTAGCCCAGGGAGGATTCGGGTACTAACCTCTGGCTCACAAGAAAACCCCTAAAGCACATATTGTCAAGGAGGTTGGTAGCCCAGGGACATTCGGGTACTAGCCTCTGGCTCACAAGGAAACTAAACAAGTAATAAAAATCACCTATTGTCAAGGAGGTTGGTAGCCCAGGGACATTCGGGTACTAACCTCTGGCTCACAAGAAAACCATGCATTTCATAACAAGGAGGTTGGTAGCCCAGGGACATTCGGGTGCTAGCCTCTGGCTCACAAGTGCATTGCATATCAAGGAGGTTGGCAGCCCAGCGAGATTCGGGTGCTAGCCTCTGGCTCACAAGTTACAAGAAGGAGGTTTACAAGATGATGATCATGCATTCATGCATGCACGCATACATGATTTCTACGAGGCATACCGGGACATGACAGGGGTTTTCAAGCATGAGTTTTATCGGTGTTTTCGCATTCATGTACGCACGTCAGGATGCTTGTATTGTGTCATGCCCTATACTGTTTCTTTGTGATGTTTCTATTACTGCTTGTATGATATTACTATTGTGTGTCTTATTACTGTTATGGTCTGCTAGTAGTTTGTACTCGCTGAGTATTCCATGCTCAGCCGTACTTTCATGTCGGCAGGTACTGAGGGAGCCCTCGACCCGGAGCCTTGGGTCGAGGAAGAGTATATAGAGGAGAGAGAGCCGGCTATTCCATTACAGTCTCAGGCGGACCGAGACCTCGATGCGTGGCCATACCTCGACTACTGTTGAGGGGGGAGTATGAGAGGGTCTTATGTATTTTGATATTTTGATAGGTGGGCCTGTCCACCTTAGACTTAGACGTGTTTTGTATTTATGTCAACTTGGAATACTATATTTTGGATCATCAGAAGAAATGAAAAATTTGTTTACGCTTCCGCATATATGATAGCTTCCGCGCTCTGATTATCGTTGTTAGTATTGTATTTTATCTTGTGCATTACAGGATGGTTTGATAGGTACGCAGTGTGACACCTGAAATATCCCTAAACTCCTAGGGGGTATTTCGGGGCGTTACAGAGTGGTATCAGAGCTCTAGGTATTAGAGTCCCTAGGGTCACTTAGATGATTGAACAAAGTATTAGAATCACCTTAGAGAGAGTTGTATTCCAAGTATAGACTAACAAGTTAGTCTTAGTCAAAATGGGTTGAACTTCAACCGAACATAGAGTCCTACACTAGGAACACGGTTTGTATGTTATGCTATTGTGTTATTTACCATGTGTACATGATTTGTGTTGTACTTATTAAATGTGCTTGATGAATATGTATTGAGTGAATTGCGCAATTTGTACTAAATGCGTATCCAAGTTAGACTCATGCTGTATTATCGTTCTCAGGAGAAATCATGAGACGCAATACCCGGGGTCGCGGGTACAACACGAGGGGTAATGGAGGTGATGCTCCATCGGGTGATGATCAACCCGACTTTGCCCAAGCATTCGCATCCATAGCCGAGACTTTGGCTATGTTGGCGGCAAGGCAACCGGCCACTCCGCCTAATGCGGCACTTGTACCGGCTCCTCCTAACCGAGCCCAAGCCGGGATAGAAGCTTTTCGGAGGATGAGGCCTCCGACTTTTTGTGGAAGCATTGATCCACTTGTTGCTGAGGGTTGGATCCGGCAACTTAAGAAGATATTCTCGGTATTAGCACCTACTGAAGTGGAAAGGGTCACATGGGCCGCCTTTATGCTTGAAGGCGAGGCCGATCATTGGTGGAAGTCTGCACTTCGGACCCGAGAGTTGACCCGGCAAGGTCAAGATTGGACTTGGGAGGAATTCTTGGAGGTTTTCAACAAGAAGTACTTTCCGGTCGGGATGAAAGAAAAGATGGAAATCGAATTCATTACCATGGAGCAAGGTAATATGTCCGTAGCGGCTTATGAAGCCAGATTTTCGGAGCTATCTCGATTTGCTCCACACATGATAGTGACCGAGGCTATGAAGCCCGGAAATTTGAGAGGGGGTTGAAGGCCTATCTCAAGGACCGAGTCTCAATGTTTAGACATGAGACATATTCCGAAGTTGTTGATAAAGCACTATTGGCCGAGTCGAACTCCGATGAGTTCTTCAAAAGGAGAGGGATGGAAAAAGGACAGTCGAGTAGTTCAGGGCAGAAAAGAGCAAGGACGAGCTTGTATCAGTCCGCAGGGCCGGCTCAGTCACAGAGGATGTATTCAGCACCACAGGCTCCCCGCTCTTTTGCTCCACCGGCCTTTCGCCCGGCTACCTCATATGCTCCTCGCCCCGCAGTTACTCAAGCTACGGGATATGCTCCTTCCTCCTATTTGCATGATGTTTGCACTCTTTGTGGGAGGAGGCATCCAGCGGGAGAATGCCGGAGAGTTTCAGGAAGTTGCTTCCATTATGGTGACCAAGGCCACATGGTCAGAGATTGTCCCCGGCGTCAATTGCCAACTCAGTCTTCAGGGAGCAGGCCCCCGATTAGGCAGACATCTCAGCCTAGCTCTTCTCAGGCTTCGAGGGCCTCACAGTCTACACGGCCTCCTCGCCCAGCCACACAGGGTCGAGTTTTCGCCCTATCAGAGAGAGATGCACGTGCATCTGACGATGTTGTGCAAGGTACGCAAAAAAAAAATAAAAAAATAAAAAAATTCTAGAGTCTAAGTTGTGTAAATTTCTATGGTTTATTATATGATTATTTCTACTAAGGGTTACCTATGTATGATGCTTGTTGTTGTTTGAAATCTACTAATAGTACCTACTTAATCGCACAGGCGCTTTATTAGTGAACGAGTGTCTCGCCCGAGTGTTGATTGACACAGGATCCACTCACTCCTTTGTGTCACCTAGTTTCGCGAAGGGATTTTTGACTGAGGCTACTCCGTTAAAGCAGGAGTTGACCATTGCAACTCCACTCGGCAAGTCAGTTGATACGGACAAGATATTCAGGGATAGTGTGGTTCAAGTGGGGGAGAATGAACTGTTAGCCGATCTCATCGTCCTAGATTTTCAAGACTTGGATTTTGACGTCATCCTAGGGATGGATTGGTTGTCAAACCATCATGGGCATGTTGCGTGTTTTGAAAAGATGGTAAATTTCAAGCCGGAAGGGGGTAAGCCTTTTCACTTCCGAGGATTAAGAGAGAGGGACATTGCTCGCCTCGCAGCCTTGAGTATAGCACACCCAGAAGCACAAAACTCATCGGCTATTCCAGTTGTGAGTGAGTTCTTAGATGTGTTCCTGGAAGAACTTCCCGGATTACCTCCTGATAGAGAGATCGAATTCGCTATAGAGCTTGCTCCGGGTACCGCTCCGATTTCAAGGGCACCATATAGAATGGCCCCTATAGAGCTTGAAGAATTAAAGAAACAGATTGAGGAGTTACAACAACTTGGTTTCATCCAATCAAGTGTCTCGCCGTGGGGAGCTCCGGTTCTCTTTGTGAAGAAGAAGGACGGGTCTATGAGGATGTGTATAGACTACCGTCAGTTGAACAAGGCAACTATCAAGAATCGTTATCCCTTGCCAAGGATAGACGACTTGTTTGACCAACTGAAGGGAGCGAGATTCTTCTCCAAAATTGATCTTAGATCGGGGTATCACCAATTAAGGATCAAGGCGGAAGATGTTCAGAAGACGGCTTTCAGGACTCGGTATGGGCATTACGAGTTCCTTGTCATGCCTTTTGGGCTGACGAATGCACCGGCGGCATTCATGGATTTGATGAACCGGGTGTTCCGATCTTACTTGGATCGATGCGTGATTGCATTCATTGATGACATTTTGGTGTATTCCCAGACACGGGAAGATCACGCACGAGACCTCCGCCTTGCTCTGGAGATGTTGAGAGAGCATAGGCTATATGCCAAATTGAGTAAGTGCGAGTTCTGGCTAGAGAAGGTCGCATTTCTTGGACACGTGGTGTCGGCCGAGGGCATTTCTGTAGATCCAGCCAAGGTTGAGGCAGTCATGAGTTGGGAGAGGCCCAAGAGCGTCACGGAGATACGTAGTTTCCTCGGATTGGCAGGCTACTACCGGAGATTTGTGGAGGGATTCTCCAGTTTGGCTGCACCTCTCACCTACTTGACAAGGAAAAATGCAAAGTTCAGTTGGAGGGACCGATGTGAAGTAAATTTCCAAGAGTTGAAGAAACGCCTCACCACAGCCCCTGTCCTTACGGTGCCATCTGGACCTTTTGGGTATGAGGTGTACAGTGATGCCTCGCATGTTGGACTCAGGTGTGTCCTAATGCAACACAAGAAGGTCATTGCCTATGCATCAAGGCAGTTAAAAGAGCATGAAAAGAACTACCCCACTCACGACTTGGAGCTTGCGGCGGTCGTGTTTGCAATAAAAATTGGGCGACATTATCTGTACGGGGTGGAGTTCTATGTGTACACGGACCACAAGAGCCTCAAGTATCTCTTTTCCCAAAAAGAGCTAAACTTACGACAACGGCGTTGGATTGAGTTCTTAAAGGACTACGAGTGCACTATCCAATATCACCCGGGAAAAGCAAATGTGGTGGCAGACGCTTTGAGTAGGAAACCATCGGGGTTGTTGGCTCACATGTTGGTGCGGGAATGGAGACTGTTAGACGATTTGGCAAATCTAGACATCAGTGTGAACGATTCTGTCCGTAGTCCGGTTTTGGCAAATGTTACAGTTCGGCCGTACCTTATAGACTTGATCCAGGAGTATCAAGCCACAGACACTGACTTGTTGGCTTTCCGGGATAAGGAAGTGGCCAAGGGTAGTACGGACTTCTCTCTCACTAGCCGAGGTGCTATTAGATTCAAGGGAAGGCTTTGTGTCCCAGCCAATGCAGACCTTCGGAGAGAGATCATGGACGAAGCTCACCGGTCTAAGTATACAGTGCATCCCGGGGGGACAAAGATGTATCAGAACTTCAAGAGTCACTTCTGGTGGCGAAACATGAAGAGGGAGGTTACGGAGTATGTGGCACGGTGTTTGGTGTGCCAACAGGTGAAAGCAGAGCATTTGAGACCGGCTGGTCTTTTGCAGTCTCTCCCCATTCCCGAGTGGAAATGGGAACATATCTCTATGGACTTCATCGTGGGGTTGCCGAAGACGGTTAGGAAGACCGATGCTATATGGGTAGTTGTTGATAGACTCACGAAGTCCGCTCATTTCTTACCGTACCGGACTACATTCAACTCCAATCAGTTAGCGGAGCTATACATCAAGGAAATAGTCCGATTGCACAGGGTGCCAGCGAGTATTGTGTCGGATAGAGACCCAAGATTCACATCCAGGTTTTGGAAAAGTTTTCAAGGTGCAATGGGCTCCCGGTTAGACTTTAGCACAGCTTTCCACCCACAGACCGACGGGCAAACAGAGAGGGTGAATCAAGTGATAGAAGATATGCTCCGAGCATGTATGCTAGACTTCAAGGGAAGTTGGGAAGATCACCTACCTTTGGTGGAATTAGCTTACAACAATAGTTATCAAGAAAGCATACAAATGGCGCCTTTCGAGGCTTTGTACGGAAGGAGTTGTAGATCCCCATTGTATTGGGATGAAGTGGGAGAAAGAAAGATTTTGGGCCCTGAGTTAATTGAACAAACCGCGGATAGGGTCAAGCTTATCCGGGAGAGGTTAAAGACCGCACAAGATAGACAGAAAAGCTATGCCGACAACCGAAGGAGGGATCTTGAATTCCGAGTCGGTGATTTTGTATTTGTAAGGATTTCACCAACCAAGGGTGTTATGCGATTCGGGAAGAGAGGCAAGCTTAGCCCGAGATATGTGGGTCCGTTCGAGATCATTACTCAAGTCGGTGAAGTTGCTTACCGTGTTACTTTGCCCGCTCACATGGCGGCGGTCCATAATGTATTCCATGTCTCTATGCTCCGGAAGTACATCCCGGATCCTTCTCATGTCATCGAGCTTGATCCGATAGAGATCCGAGAGGACCTCACTTTAGTTGAGAAGCCGGTTCATATTTTGGATAGGAGAGATCAAGTGCTTCGCAACAAGACTATTCTGCTAGTCCTCGTGCAATGGCAACATCATGCACGAGAAGAAGCCACGTAGGAGCGTGAAGCCGAAGTCAAAGCAAAGTATCCCGAATTGTTTGAATAGACTTGTGCATATGGCTTGTAATTTTGTTTTGATTTTGTGCATGTATGTATCGTCCAAATTTCGGGGACGAAATTTTTGTAAGGGGGGGAGAATGTAGCACCCCGGACTTTTTCATCCTTAATGAATAGCACCTTCGTAGCTAATTGGCCGTTTTTGTAGTCTAATTAATAAATAAGGGAGAAATCGGAAATTCCGAAACATCAGAAATGTTCGTTTTCGAAAGACGGATCCAACGCAAGTTGAATCGTCGAAATCCGACGAGCGAGTCAAAAGATATGGTCAAAACAGTCCAAACATACAGAAGACCGATCGCTCGGTCCAGTCAGCGATCGATCGGTCCATAACCGATCGATCGGTAGCTATCACACGGTCAGAAATTTTGTATGGGGAAATTTTCCAGAGAGTGAGTTTTTGACCGGTCGATCGGTCATAAACACCGATCGCTCGGTAGGCAACCGATCGATCGGTCATGAACACCGATCGCTCGGTCTTCGCGTTTTTGCAGAAATTTTAGTAAGGGCGTTTTCATCTTTTGGGTGTTAAACCCTTACCCATAAGGGTTTGCTCGACCCTTTGAGCCCTCATTCACAACCCTTAGACATTTTGAGAGCTAGAGAGTGAGAAGAAGAGGGTTTTGACCTAGGGTTTCCATTGAGGAAGAAATCAAAGGGGTGGACCATCCTTGGTCGTCCTCAAACTTGGATTTGCTTCAAGTTCAAGGCTCAAGCTCGTGTGGGAGCCACTCTCCAAGCTAGGGCAGCCATCTCACGTATGTTTGGAAAGGGGTTTCTTCCCCAACTCAAGCCTCCTTCAAGCAAAAGGTGTCCTTCTTTCAAGTTGGAGCTTCAATCAAGTCTTCTACCAAGGCTCAAGCCTTGATTCAAGGTTAGTACACCCTACTAACTTTCCCTAGCAATAACCTAAGTTTTCTAGTGTAAATGGTGATTCTATATATTATGCTTTTCCTTCCCTATGCATTGTATTAACTCAACAAATATAAAAAAGATAAGGGAAATGGAATGAATGTGTGGATGGGAGATTGGATGTGGCGATTGGATGCCGAATGTGATGTATGATGTGTGGGTTGTGGATTGGAAAATGGAGGATGGGCATAGTACAAATAACAAACTTACCATTGTGTGATTGAATGGAAAATATGTATTTAAAAGAAGGGGATAAACCACTAAGGAATAATGTATGAAAGTGTTTGACAAAATACCTAAACTATGAATAAATGATCTCAATGAAGAATATAGAAATGGGTTTTATGCATGCGTTCTTATAAATGATAAATTGATCAAATGTTATGCAAACTACTTATGTTACCTATGTTCGTATCATGAATTGAATAGTAATGTCATATTTTGGTTATTCCCATTATCATGATTGTCACTATGGACACGTACACGAGCACGCATGATAGCATGAACCGAGATTTCAAGAGCATGTGCATATAACAAACAACAAGAAAATATTGCATGTCAAGGAGGTTGGTAGCCCAGGGAGGATTCGGGTACTAACCTCTGGCTCACAAGAAAACCCCTAAAGCACATATTGTCAAGGAGGTTGGTAGCCCAGGGACATTCGGGTACTAGCCTCTGGCTCACAAGGAAACTAAACAAGTAATAAAAATCACCTATTGTCAAGGAGGTTGGTAGCCCAGGGACATTCGGGTACTAACCTCTGGCTCACAAGAAAACCATGCATTTCATAACAAGGAGGTTGGTAGCCCAGGGACATTCGGGTGCTAGCCTCTGGCTCACAAGTGCATTGCATATCAAGGAGGTTGGCAGCCCAGCGAGATTCGGGTGCTAGCCTCTGGCTCACAAGTTACAAGAAGGAGGTTTACAAGATGATGATCATGCATTCATGCATGCACGCATACATGATTTCTACGAGGCATACCGGGACATGACAGGGGTTTTCAAGCATGAGTTTTATCGGCGTTTTCGCATTCATGTACGCACGTCAGGATGCTTGTATTGTGTCATGCCCTATACTGTTTCTTTGTGATGTTTCTATTACTGCTTGTATGATATTACTATTGTGTGTCTTATTACTGTTATGGTCTGCTAGTAGTTTGTACTCGCTGAGTATTCCATGCTCAGCCGCACTTTCATGTCGGCAGGTACTGAGGGAGCCCTCGACCCGGAGCCTTGGGTCGAGGAAGAGTATATAGAGGAGAGAGAGCCGGCTATTCCATTACAGTCTCAGGCGGACCGAGACCTCGATGCGTGGCCATACCTCGACTACTGTTGAGGGGGGAGTATGAGAGGGTCTTATGTATTTTGATATTTTGATAGGTGGGCCTGTCCACCTTAGACTTAGACGTGTTTTGTATTTATGTCAACTTGGAATACTATATTTTGGATCATCAGAAGAAATGAAAAATTTGTTTACGCTTCCGCATATATGATAGCTTCCGCGCTCTGATTATCGTTGTTAGTATTGTATTTTATCTTGTGCATTACAGGATGGTTTGATAGGTACGCAGTGTGACACCTGAAATATCCCTAAACTCCTAGGGGGTATTTCGGGGCGTTACACACACCGTGCAGCCGAAGCACCTCCTTGGTGTATAAAGCCACAAGCTGACTCATGCTGTAGGTAGTCCGATATGGTAAGAAATGCGTAGACTTTGTTAATCGATCTACAACAACCCAGATAGCATTGGAGCCCCTTGCCGTCCTTGAAAAACCAACTATGAAATCCATCGAGATATTCTCCCATTTCCATTCAGGAATGGGGAGGGACTGTAAAAGACTTACTGGCCTCTGATGCTCGGCCTTCACCTGCTGGCACACCAAACATCTAGAAACATACTCCGTGACTTCCCTGTTCATGTTTCACCACCAGTAATGCCTCTTGAGATTCTGGTACATCTTAGTACCTCTAGGATGCACCGTGTACTTGGACCGATGAGCCTTGTCCAAGATCTCATTCCTCAACACCGCGTCGGTGGGAACACACAACCTGCCTTTGAACGTGATGGCACCATCACCATTCAAAGCAAACTCCTGACTGCCACTACTAACTGACTTATCTCGGTAAGCAAGCAACTCTGTATCTGAACTTTGCAACTCCTGAATCCAAACCAGGATATAAGGTTTGACAGTAAGGTTAGCCATGACTGGCCCAAAAGTAGGAATGCTGAAGCTAGTATCGAGGTTCACCATTACCTCCAACATCTTCCACTCGTGAACCATCATGTGGGCCAAGTGTCCAGGAGGCTTCCTACTAAGAGCGTCTGCTACCACATTCACCTTACCCGGGTGGTATTGGATAGCGCAGTCGTAATCCTTCAAAAACTCCAACCATCTACACTGCCTTAGATTCAGCTCTTTCTGGGAAAACAAGTACCTTAAGCTCTTATGGTCTGTAAACACATCAAACTGTTCCCCATAAAGGTAGTGATGCCAAATCTTCAGCTTAAAGACAATTACAGCAAGCTATAGATCATGCGTAGGATAGTTCTTCTCATGGTCTTTCAACTATTGTGAAACATATGCTATAACCTTCCCATGCTGCATTAGTACGCATCCTAGACCGATCAATGAAGCATTGCTATAAACTACAAAACCATTGCTCTCAGATGGTACTGTAAGCACAGGGGCTATAGTAAGCCTCTTCTTTAACTCCATGAAGCTTGCCTCACACTTCTCGCTCCAAGAAAACTTAGTGTTCTTCTTTGTAAGGTAGGTAAGCGGAGCCGCTAAGCTGGAGAACCCTTCCACAAATCTCCTGTAGTACCCAGCTAGGCCGAGAAAACTGCGAATCTCGGTGACACTCTTCGGCCTCTCCCAGTTCATCACTGCAACTATCTTCGTAGAGTCGACTGAGATACTCCCGACAGATACCACGTGGTCAAGGAACGCCACCTTCTCCAACCAGAACTCACACTTGCTCAACTTAGCATACAGGCAATGCTCTCAAAGAGTCTGCAACGTAAGGCGGAGATCTCTCGCATGATCGTCCCGTGTCTTAGAATACACAAGGATATCATCAACAAACACGATCACACATCGATCGAGAGATAATCTGAATACCCGGTTCATCAAATCCATGAAAGTAGCAGATGCATTCGTCAGACCAAAAGGCATGACCAGGAACTCGTAGTTCCCATACCGAGTCCTGAAGGCAGTCTTGGGAATGTCTTCAGCCTTGATCTTCAACTGATGATACCTAGATCGAATATCAATCTTCGAGAAGAACCTCACTCCCTTGAGTTGATCGAACAAGTCGTCTATCCGAGGCAATGGATAACAATTCTTGATCATGACCTTGTTTAATTGCCTATAGTCAATGCACATCCGCATCGACTCATCCTATTTCTTCACGAAGAGTACAGGAGCTCCCCATGGTGAAACACTCGGCCGAATGAAGCCAAGGCCCTACAATTCCTCCAATTGCTCCTTCAACTCCTTAAGCTCAATAGGGGCCATCCTGTATAGAGCCCTAGAAATCGGAGCAGTACCAGGAGTAAGCTCAATAGCGAGCTCTATCTTTCGTTCAAGAGGCAATCTTGGTAACACCTCTGGAAACACGTCCAAGTACTCACTTACTACCGGAATGACTGAGGAGTCTCGTACTTCCAAACTCGATAGACTAAGGGCAGCAAGGCGACCGATGTCTCTCCTCCGTAGCCCTTGGAAATGAAATGGCTTCTTCCCAATTGGTTTGAAGTTCACCATCTTCTCGAAGCACGCTACATGCCCATGGTGAGTCGAGAGCCAATCCATCCCGAGAATGACATCAAAGTCTAGGTCTTGGAACACGAGGATGATCAGATCGACTAGCAACTCACGCTGCTTAACTTGCACAACACAACCCCGATACACTTTGTCTACATCAACCGTCTTGCCGAGCGGAGTCGAAATAGACAACTCCTGGGGCAATCGACTCGGCTCTGAGGCAAAGCCCTTGGCAAAGCTTGGGGAGATAAAAGAATGTGATGATCCAGTGTCGATCAACACTTGGGCTAAACACTCGCTAATGAGCAAGGCGCCTGCATATTTAAACTAACTTACGTCAATAAATCTCACAAGTCACATATATCATATAGGTAGCATGTTTGTACAAGCATGTATATACATCACATACAGTCAACATTTCATAAATTTGAACAATTCAACTTGAGCGTACCTTGCACAACATCATCTGATGCATGTGCATCCTGCTCGGTCATGACGAAAACTCGACCCTGATTCGCCTGGTGAGGTGGTTGGGTGGGCCGTGGAGGTCGAGAAGCCTGTGAAGACCCCTACTGTGTGGTCCGCTTAAGTGGAGGTCGGACTCCCTGAGGTGTGGCTTGCAACTCCCTCTTCAGGCAATCCCTGATCATGTGGCCTTGCTCGCCACAATGGAAACAACCACCTGAGAGTTTACGGCACTCTCCTGCCCTGTGTCTCTTGCCACACGTGGCACATTCATCAAAAGAAAACGATGTTGAGGAAGCTGGCGGTGTATATCTGGGGGCCTGCGAAACAATAGAGCGCGGTGCCTGTGGGGCAAAAGGAGGCCTCTGAGCCAGCATAGGCTGAGAAGTCTGGAATGGAGCAGTCCTAGCCCTCTTCTCAGGCTGTGCTGAGCCACTAGACTGTCCTCGGGACATGCCTCTTCTGAAGCTACTATCCCTTCTCTTGAGAAACTCTGCAGAATTCCTCTCAGCGATCTTTGCCTTCCCCACAATATCTTTCTAGGTCTCCACCTGAAACATAGAAAACTGGTCTCGGATAAAAGACCACAACCCATCCTCAAACTTTCTGACTCGCATACTCTCAGTAGCGATCAGATGTGGAGCAAATCTCGACAATCCGACGAACTTCGCCTCGTACTTGGCTACGCTCGCCTCTCCCTGCTCGAGGAGCACAAACTCTCTCACCTTCTGCTCTCTGACAAATCTGGAGAAATATTTCTCATAGAATACATCTAAGAACTCACCCCATATCCAGGGTAACCCTGCCTTCGCAACATCCCGATGCCTCTGGGCAGCTCTCCACCAATGCTCGGCTTTACCCTCCATCATGAAGGAAGCCCATTCGATTTGCTGCTCATCTGTAGAATGGAGGGCCTTGAAGATCTTCTCCAGCTGCATAATCCATGTCTCTGAAACCAGGGGATCCAAAGTCCCATAAAAATTAGGAGGCCACAGTCTCCGAAAAGCCTCTAGTCCTGAGGTATGATGCACCGGAGGAGGTACAGGAGTAGCAGCAGTAGCAGCAGTAGGCCTAGCTACCAATATAGCTAAGGTCTCTGCGATCAAACTAAAGGCCTGAGCAAAGTCGGGCTGCTCACCACCCATAGGAACATCTCCTCCATTTCCTCGGGTCTGATACCCTCTACCTCGAATGTTCCGCCTCATGACAACAATCCTGAGGACAATAACGAATGTCAAGCTCATTAATACTGCAGTTCAATAAGTACTTAGTGCTTTATATAAGCATCATATACATCGGAGTATACACATAAAGCACATAAGCATACTACAGAGTCCTAGCGAAGCTACGTTCTCACAGTCTCGTATTTCGAAGTTCATCTGAGTTTTAAGTTCAACTCAGAGAGCACCATAGCCCTAGGGATGCTACCTTGAATAACAACATCAGTCCGAGGGATTCAAATTCCTAAGCTGTAGAGCCCCAGACTTTTTCATGCTTAATACATGGCACTTTCATTTCCATTTTGCCTTTAAAGAGGTATAATTAATAAATAAGGTAGAAATTGGAAATTCCAAAATGACAAAAATGTTCCTTTTTGAAGTACGAACCCAACACAAGTTGAATCGTCAAAATCGGACGAATGAGTCAAAAGATATGGCCAAAACAGTCTGTACCTGTAGGCAATCGTAGCTCGGAAGGCACTAAGGACGTAGCTCTGATAACGTGCTCTAACAACGTGCTCTGATAAGGCACAGACAATGAGTACGTTGTACAGCTCACAACGGGTACATTGTACAGCACGACGGGCACGTTGTACATAAGACAACGGACAACGTGTTACAGCTCACGACGAGCACGTTGTATATAAGACAACGGACAACGTGTTCAGCACTATTCACAGCACATCGAGCTCAGCACTATGCACAACACAACATGACAACGTGTTCAGCACTATTCACAACACAACGTGTTATTCACAACGGACAATGTGTTCAGCACTATTCACAGCACATCGAGCTCAGCACTATGCACAACACAACGTGACAACGTGTTCAGCACTATTCACAGCACAACGTGTTATTCACAACGGACAACGTGTTCAGCACTATTCACAGCACAACGTGTTCAGCACTATTCACAGCACAACGTGTTCGGCACTGTTCACAGCACAACGTGTTCGGCACTGTTCACAGCACAACGTGTTCGGCACTGTTCACAGCACAACGTGTTCGGCACTGTTCACAGCACAACGTGTTCAGCACTGTTCACAGCACAACGTGCTTGGCACTGTTCACAGCACAACGTGTTTGGCACTGTTCACAGCTCAACGTGTTCAGTACTCGCGTTTTTGCAAAAATTTTAGTAAGGGTATTATGGTATTTTGGTCGGTTTACTCTTACCTTAAGAGTTTAACCCGAGCCTTTAGGGCATCATGCAACACTTAGAGAGTTTGAGAGAATAGGAGAAAGGGAAGAAGGCGATTCCAACCTAGGGTTTCCATTTTGGAGAGAAATCAAGGGGTTTGTGAACCCACACTCCACTCAAGCCCATTTTCTTCAAGATCAAGGCACAAACTCGTGAGGAGCATCTCCTCAAGCTAGGGTAGCAACTCACGGTTGTTTTTGGAAGGGGATTTCTTCCTCACTTGATCAAGGTCGGTACCTTTTGCTACCCTCCTAGTTATAGCTTCTCTTTTCCTTTATTTCTTCTTGTTTTCCTTCACTTATATGTGTGTTATGAGATTGGTGGCATGAATGGTGAATGGAGGTGGATGTTGGCGACTGGATGCCGTGTGGATGATGTGATGAATGAATGGGAAAGGGCATTGTACTAATAATGAACATACAAGTGTGATGTGAGCATAACCCACCTAGAAAAGCATGATTTTGGTTTAAATGAATAATGAATAATGAACACACCATGTTTGATGAAATGCCAAGGTGAATAAAGTGAGTTGTAAATTAGGAAATGCATGCCTAATAAATTATGGATATCGCTAGGGTCTATGATAGTGTGTTTTCTTGCTTTCCATAAATGATATGAATATTACTTTGCTAAATCATTGATGTTATATGTGTTGTGAAATTACCCAAATGTCATATTTAAATTTAAATGCAAGTATGTACACGGTTCCCACGAGCACGGCATGCATGACATGATTTATCGAGGTTTTCAAGAACATGGTTAGAGGTGGGACATATCCTACGATATGTTTTACCTCGCTTTTCACAAGAAAACAAGAACCAACATTCCACGAGGGGTCTCCCCTCACTCACAAGTGCATATCATGAAGAAGGGCCTCCCTTCCCTCGCAAGTACATACATATCATGAAGAAGGGTCTCCCTTCCCTCGCAAGTGCATTACATAAAGAAGGCTCTCCCTTCCCTCTCAAGGCATCTCTCAAGCGCATCTCACAAGGATATCTCACAAGTGTATCTCACAAGTTACATGATCACAAGCAAGCACGCATGACATGCATGACATGACACGTACGACACGCTCGACAAGATCAAGTAAGACAAACACGACAAGCTTTCAAGTACGAAAAGATATTTCAAGCCAAGTCAAGTGCACGATATTTTCAAGAGGTTTTATCGGCTTTCTACGAAATACAAGCATGATTATAAATTGCTTTACTTCCTTGTATGATATGAATTGTTTCTGTCTGACATATATGAATTGCTCCTGATTTATGTATTGCCATTTTTATGCTATGACTATTGGTTAGTATTTGGTACCCGCTAAGTATTCCATGCTCAGCCTTACTTCTTATGTCGGCAGGTTCTGAGGGAGCTGCTGCTCCATTTGATGTTTGTGCTCCTGGTCCATGGGTGGAAGAGGAGTACGTCGAGGAGCCTTTTGAGGAACCTCCCGTAGAGGGTTATCAGTAGGTGGTGTTAGATTCTGAGTGGATTAGTTGTGGGTGAGCATGAGTGATTATATCCATGTATTTTGGTGGGTCTGTCCGCACTTTCTTTTGGATTCCTTTTGTGTAAACTTGGATTCATATATACTTAGAGGTTTCTTTAGACTTCCGCTGTGCTATGTTAGAGTATGTTTCCGCTGTTTATATTCTCTATTGTATATGCTCTGTGGGTTTTCGCAGGTTGGTTTGTCAAGCAAGTCATGTAAGCCATGATTAGTCGTCCAAAGTTCACTCTAACTCCTACGGTGGGTTTTGGGTCGCGACATAAGCTCTGATCTTAACTCTATCATAAGACATATCCTCAAATTGATAATGAGTACAATCTAGATCTACACCTCAATCCCGATGATCAATTGTATGGGCTCTGATACCAAGTCTGTCACGACCCAAAATACCCCCTAGGAGTTAGGGAATACTTTAGCTCGGACTGCCGTATCATACCCTCCTGTATGACACATAAGGCACATATACTTACGATCCTGTCAGAGTACACAAGTTGTAAAACATAGCGGAAACGATTTATAATATACTCCTATAATTCAGTCCAAGTCTGGACCAACATAACATATTCAAAAATATGGAGTGGACAAGTCCCACTCTCAACATACTCAAAATATCAGTATTATCTCCCTCCCTCTCTTAACAGAAATCAAAATCGAGCCGCTTATCCAATGATCCATCATCCTGGTAGTGGTCCATAGAGGGCTCCGGATCATAGTAATCTTCCTCTATCCAAGGCTCCGTACCACATACATCGAATGGAACACATGCACCTGCCCAAGTCAATAGTCGGCTAAGCAAGGAATACTCAGTGATATACAAACTACTAACTAACAGTGAACAATATCATGAACATGCATATGACATTCGTGAAAGTAGTACCAAAATCCCTTTCTTAACAGTATTCGCATGAAAACAAAACCAAGTAAATCTTGTCATGTGATAATCATATGTCTTGTGAGTTCTTGTGAATTCTTGTGAAAGTTGGGATCCCTTGTGAGCATGCGAGGATCTGAGTATGCATGATTTTCTTGTGAACTTCCGAGCTTGTGAACTTGTGAGCTTGTGAGACATGACTACTTGTGAGTCCATGTAAAGTGGGATTCCTTGTGAGCTTTGGAACGATCTTAGAACTTGTCACTTACCAACCCATAGTTTGGCTTTATCACTTGTGAGCTTGTGAGAATTCTTTTAATCAAAACCTTACTTATGAACTTTTAGAAATACCTTTTCTTGTGAGAAAACATCGGATCATGCGAGACTTGTGAATATCATGCTATACTTGTGAACATAGGTGCATATAGTACTTGTGAATGTCATGGTGATCTTAGAAAGCTTGTAAACATGGCATCATATTCATTGATTTCAATACTAGTGATAACTTACATCTCATATTCAAGTCATCATCCAATTCATCCAAGAACACCCTTAAACATAGTGATTTGCTTTAAAAACTAATAGCACAAGGTAGGTAGTTGAGTGTATCTACCTGAAATGGAAGTTTTTACACTTCTGTGAAACAAGAATCAAGCTTGAGGAAGCTTGGTTGATGCTTTGAGAAAGCTGAAAAATCTGAAATCCCGTTTCCAAGACACTAACAAAATTTTCCTTGGAAACTTCTAAGCTTAAGAATCACTTTGGGGATGAAATCGAAACTTTAAAACATCAAGGAAGCAAGAAGGATTCTTCCTTTGGTGGAAAACACGAACTCAAGAACACCCAAGACTTACCCTAGCTTCCTTCTTCTTCTTCTCTTTCAATCTCTCAAAAAATCCAAGCTTATGGTTTGTAAACCCTAAGACACGAATTTAGGATCCTATTTATAGCCTAAAGGTTGGCAAAATATCTCAAAAGATCTCAGAAAATATCTCAAAAGATCTCCTAAGGTCGGTGGAAAAGTTCTGGTTGTTTTTACCCTCATCTGGGTTGAATTCGTTGATAAATTTCAGCCCCCGAGCAACTTCGTCGACGAATTTGGGTCCCCTTCAGCAATTCGTCTTCGAAATTGCATGATAGGATCCTGGTTTTTCTGCTTTGGTATTTTGAGCATAACTTTTCACTCGCTTATCTGATTTTGATGATTCAACTTTCGTTGGATTTGTCTTTCAAAGGGCTACAACTTTCATGTTTTATAAATTTTCTAAGTCTTCCATCTTCATAGACCAAACTGCCCTTAAAGATGACTGGTCTGAAAATGGAATTCAGCAGCCCAGATTTTCAGCAGACTCGTTTCCAGAAATATGACATTTGACCCATCCTCGACTCAAAATCTGAAAATGTGATAAACATGAATCTCGAAGAGGGTTTCAATACCTTTCCATAAATTCAAGAATCACTCAATTTTGATCAGCGGTGAGAATTCTAGAGCTCGTCAAAGTTGAGAGTATGTTTATGCATTCCTTTCTTTGACACTTAGAGTATACCATACTCTCACTTTTCATTTATCGCAAACCCCCAAAACACTTTCTATACATATTTTGATTCATTCAATACCTCTTTTCATAATAAAACATGAACCCATAATTTCATTAAGGCTTTAGGCCTTCAAGGCACTATTCACACAAACAGTGAACCTAAATTCCGAGGCTCTACAGTTTCGAAATGGTGGAAGGTTATGTGTTTAGGGCAACCTATACTAAGTATGGATTTCAGCAATCTCAATGCCCAAATAGAGTATACTGCCTCGGATTCGCTCGAAACCAACTCCAACACTTAGAATGTATTGGAGTATATGTGTTAGAAGAAATGAGATTGAAATCCGACCCTCGGTTTGGAAATAGTGGAATGTTTTAGGTTTAGGCTGTAGTATAGTTGAGAAATATGGATTTCAGCCAAATCGGTTCCCAAATCGGGCCTACGACTTCGGAATCACACAAAACCAACTCCAACGCTTAGGATCTATTAAAATACACACGTTAGTAGAAACGGGATCGAAATCGGGCCCCCGATTTGGAAATGGTGGAAGGTTGTGGGTTTAAGCCAACCTACACTATCTAAGTATGGATTTCGGCCATCTCGGTGCCCAAATCGGGCATGCGACCTATACTATCTGAGTACGGATTTCGGTAATCTTGGATCCCACATCGGGCATACGACTTCGGATTCGCTCGAAACCAACTCCAACACTATGGATGTATTGAAGTACACGTATTAGAAGAAACAGGATTGAAATCCGACCCCCATATTGCAAACGGTGAAAAGTTATAGGTTTAGGCCATAGCATAGTTGAGAATTATGGATTTCGGCCATCTCGATGCCCAAATTGGGCATACGACATTTGATTCGCTTGAAACAAACTCCAATACTTAGGATGTATTGAAATACATGGGTTAGAAAAAACGGGATCGAAATTTGACCCCCGGTTTGGAAATGGTGGAAGGTTATGGGTTTAGGCCAAAGTATAGATGAGAAACATGGATTTCGGCCATCTAGGTGCCCATATTGGGCATTTGACCACGAATATGCTCGAAACCCACTCCAATACTTAGGATGTATTGAAATACACACGTTACATAAAACAGGATCGAAATTTGACCCCCGGTTTGGAAATGGTGGAAGGTTGTGGGTTTAGTCCAAAATATAGTTGAGAAACATGGATTTTGGACGTCTTGATACCCAAATCGGACATACGACCTCGGATTCGCTCGAAATGAACTCCAACACTTAGGATTTATTGAATTACATGTGTTGAAACAAATGGGATCGAAATTCGACCCACGGTTTGGAAATGGTGGAAGGTTGTGGACTTAGGCCAAAGTATAGTTGAGAAATATGGATTCCGGCCATCTCGGTGCCCATATCGGGCATATGACCTCGGATTCGCTCAAAACCCACTCCAACACTTAGGATGTATTGAAATACTCGCGTTAGAAGAGACAGGATCGAAAGTCAACCTCCGGTTTGGAAATGATGAAAGTTGTCGGTTTAGTCCAAAGTACAGTTGAGAAACATGGATTCCGACCGTCTCGATACCCAAATCAGGCATACGACCTCGGATTCACTCAAAACCAACTCCAACAGTTAGGATGTATTGAATTGCATGTGTCGAAACAAATGGAATCAAAATCCGACCCACGGTTTGGAAATGGTGGAAGGTTGTGGGTTACGCCAACCTATACTATCTAAGTATGCATTTCGGCCATCTTGGTGCCCAAATCGGGCACACGCCCTTGGATTCGCTCGAAACCAACTCCAACACTTAGGATGTATTGAATTACATCCGTTGAAACAAATGGGATCGAAATCCAACCCACGGTTTGGAAATGGTGGAAGGTTGTGGGTTTAGGCCAACCTATACTATCTAAGTATGGATTTCGGACATCTTGGAGCCCAAATCGGGCATACGACTTCGGATTCACTCGAACCCAACTCTAACACTAAAGATGTATTGAAGTACTTGCATTAGAAGAAATAGGATTGAAATCCAACCCCCGTTTTACGAATGGTGGAAAGTTATAGGTTTAGACTATAGCATAGTTGAGAAATATGGATTCCGGCCATCTCGAAGCCCAAATTGGGCATACGACATCGAATTCGCTCGACACAAACTCCAATACTTAGGATGTATTGAAATACATGGGTTAGAAGAAACAGGATCAAAATCCGACCCCTGGTTTGGAAATTGTGGAAGGTTATGGGTTTAGGCCAGAGTATAGTTGATAAACATGAATTTCGGCCATCTAGGTGCCCATAGTAGGCATAGGACCACGGATATGCTCGAAACCCACTCCAATACTTAGGAAGTATTGAAATACACACGTTATAGGAAACAGGATCGAAATTTGACCCCCGGTTTGGAAATGGTGGAAGGTTGTGGGATTAGTCCAAAGTATAATTGAGAAACACGGATTTTGGCCGTCTCGATACCCAAATCGGTCATACGACCTCGGATTCGCTCGAAACCAACTCCAACACTTAGAATGTATTGAATTACATGTGTTGAAACAAATGGGATCAAAATCCGACCCAAGGTTTGGAAATGGTCGAAGGTTGTTGTCGCGACCCGAAACCCACCCTAGGAGTTAGAGTGAACTTTGGACGACTAATCATGACTTGCTTGACAACAAACCTGCAAAACCCAGAGAGGATATACGATAGAGGACAAAACAGCAGAAACATGCTCTAACATGGTATAGCGGAAGTCTACCAAACCTCTATGTATATACATAATCAATCCAAGTTTATACAAAAAGAATCCAAAAGAAAGTGTGGACATGCCCGCCAAAATACATAAATCTGACTCTCGTCTCACCCACAGCTAAACCACTCAGAATCTAATCACCACCTACTAATAACCCTCTACGGGGGGTTCCTCCAAAGGCTCCTTGACATACTCCTCTTCCACCCATGGACCAGGAGCACAAACATCAAATGGAGCAGCAGCTCCCTCAGAACCTGCCGACATAAGAAGTACGGCTGAGCATGGAATACTCAGCGGGTACTAAACACTAACCAAACAATTATTGCATAGAAATGGCAATACATAATCAGGAGCAATTTATATATGTCAAACGGAAACAATTGATATCATACAAGGAAGTAAAGCAGTTTATAATCATGCTTGTAATTCGTAGAAAACCGATAAATCCTCTTGAAAACATCGTACACTTGACTTGACTTGAAATATCTTTTCGTACTTGAAAGCTTGTCTTGTCTATCTTGCTTGATTCTTGTATGCCGTGTCATGTCATGCATGCTTGCTTGTGATCATGTAACTTGTGAGATGCACTTGTGAGATGCACTTGTGAGGGAAGGGAGACCCTTCTTTATGCAATGCACTTGCGAGGGAAGGGAGACCCTTCTTTATGATATGTATGTACTTGCGAGGGAAGGGAGACCCTTCTTCATGATATGTACTTGTGAGTGAGGGGAGACCCCTCGTGGAATGTTGGTTCTTGTCTTCTTGTGAAAAGCGAGGTAAAAATATCGTAGGATATGTCCCACCTCTAACCATGTTCTTGTCAACCTCGATAAATCATGCCATGCATGCCGTGCTCGTGGGAACCGTGTACATACTTGCATTTAAATTTAAACATGACCATTGGGTAATTTCACAACACATATAGCGTCAAAGATTAAGCAATTTAATATTCATAGCATTTAGGGAAAACAGGAAACACACTATCATGGGCCCTAGCAATATTCAGAATTTATTAGGCATGTATTTCCTAATTTACAGCTCACTGTATTCACCTTGGCATTTCATCAAACATGGTGTGTTCATTATGGATTTACCCTACAACATGCTTTTCTAAATGGTTTTACTCAGTCATACATGTATGTTTATTATTGGAACAATGCCCTTCCCCGTTTTAATCATCACCACACAACCACTAGCATCCAATCGCCCCTTACATCTCCATTCACCATTCACCATTTACCATTCACCATTCATCCATTCATCCATCTCATAGCACATGTGTAAATGAAAGGAAATCAAAAGAAAAGAAGGGGAAAGAGGAACTATAACTAGGAGGGTAGTAAGAAGCACCGACCTTGAAGAAATGAGGAAGAAACCCTCTTTCCAAATGACTGTGAGTTGCTGCCCTAGCTTGATTCGTGAGCTCCACGAATGCTTGCACCGAAAATCTTGAAGAAAACGGGCTTGAGGTTGATCTAGGGTTTCAAACCCTTTGATTTCTCTCCCAAATGGAAACCCTAGGTTGGAATCGCCTTCTCCTCTTTCTTCTATTCTCTCAAACTCTCTAAGTGTCGAATGATGCCCTAAAGGCTCAGGTTAAACTCTTAAGGTAAGAGTGAACTGACCAAAAGACCGAAATACCCTTACTGGGATTTCTGTGAATAGTGCTGTGAATAGTGCCACTCGTGGTGCTGTGAATAGTGTCAACTCGTGGTCTGTGAATAGTGCCACTCGTGGTGCTTGTGAATAGTGCCACTCGTGGTGCTTGTGAATAGTGCAAACTCGTGGTGCTTGTGAATAGTGCCACTCGTGGTGCTTGTTAATAGTGCAAACTCGTGGTGCTTGTGAATAGTGCCACTCGTGGTCCGTGAATAGTGCCACTCGTGGTGCTTGTGAATAGTGCCACTCGTGGTGCTTGTGAATAGTGCCACTCGTGGTCCGTGAATAGTGCCACTCGTGGTGCTTGTGAATAGTGCCACTCGTGGTCCGTGAATAGTGTGGTGCTTGTGAATAGTGCTACTCGTGGTGCTTGTGAATAGTGCCACTCGTGGTCCGTGAATAGTGCCACTCGTGGTGCTTGTGAATAGTGTCCCTCGTGGTGCTTGTGAATAGTGCCACTCGTGGTGCTTGTGAATAGTGCCACTCGTGGTGCTTGTGCAATGTACCCGTGGTGAGCTGCACAACGTGCCCGTGGTGAGTTGTACCACGGATGCACACAGTATACGTTATCAGAGTACGTTGTCTGTGCTACGATTTCCTGCAGGTACAGACTGTTTTGGCCATATCTTTTGACTCGTTCGTCCGATTTTGACGATTCAACTTGCGTTGTGTTCGTACTTCGAAGAGGAACAATTTTGACATTTTGAAATTTCCAAATTCTTCCTCATTTATTAATCATACCTCTTAAAAATGCAAGATGACAACGAAAGTGTCATGTATTAAGCATGAAAAAGTCTGGGGCTCTACATCCTCCCCCCCTTACAAAAGTTTCATCCTCGAAATTCAGACACTACTTGCATTACAAATCAAAAAGAACATTACAAGTCATATACAGACTTCACACAGAAACTCATTCAAGTAATTCTGGGTACTTTGCTTTGACTTCGGCTTCACGCTCCCATGTAGCTTCTTCCCGAGCATGGTGTTGCCATTGCACAAGAACCAAAGGGATTGTCTTGTTGCGAAGCACCTGATTCCTTCAATCTAAAATCCGGACTGGCTTTTCAAGGTGAGGTCCTCTCGAATCTCCAACTGTTCCAAGTCTATGACATACGAAGGATCCGCAAGATACTTCCGAAGCATGGACACATGGAAGACGTTATGAACTGCAGCCATGTGAGGTGGAAGAGCTACTCGATAAGCAACTTCACCAACCCGTGTGATAATCTCAAAAGGCCCAACATACCGAGGACTGAGCTTGCCTCGCTTCCCAAATCTCATGATCCCTTTGCTAGGAGATACTTTCACAAAAACTTGATCCCCTACTTGAAATTCTAAGTCCCTACGGCGTGTGTCCGCATAACTTTTCTGGCGATCTTGAGCGGCTTTCAATCGATCCCGGATGATCTTAACTGTGTTTGCAGTTTGCTCAATCAACTCCGGACCAAATATTTTCCTTTCTCCTACCTCATCCCAATAGAGAGGAGACCTACAACTTCGCCCATACAAGGCCTCAAATGGTGCCATTTGGATACTTGCCTGATAGCTGTTATTGTAGGCAAATTCAACCAAAGGCAAGTGCTCTTCCCAACTGCCTCTGAAATCCAACATACAAGCTCGAAGCATGTCTTCAATGACTTGGTTCACTCTCTCGGTTTGTCCATCCGTTTGTGGATGAAAGGCGGTGCTGAAATCAAGTTGGGAACCCATAGCCTCTTGGAAACTTTTCCAAAATCTTGACGTGAATCTTGGATCCCGATCTGATACAATACTGACTGGCACCCCATGTAGTCTAACTACTTCCTTGATGTATAGTGCAGCCAACTGACTAGAGTTGAAGGTAGTACGGTAGGGTAAGAAATGAGCGGACTTTGTCAAACGATCCACTACTACCCATATCGCATCTGAGCCCCTTGCCGTCTTTGGCAAGCCAACTATGAAATCCATGGATATGTTCTCCCATTTCCACTCGGGAATAGGAAGAGAATGCAATAGACCGGCGGGCCGCATGTGTTCTGCTTTTACTTGTTGACACACCAAGCATCGTGCTACATATTCCGCAACCTCCCTCTTCATATTCCGCCACCAAAAGTGACTCTTGAGGTTCCGGTACATCTTTGTGCCCCCTGGATGCACTGTGTATTTCGAACGATGTGCCTCATCCATGATCTCTCATCGAAGATCTGCGTTGGCCGGAACACACAACCTTCCTTTGAATGTGATAGCACCCCGACTAGTGAGAGAGAAGTCCTCACTACCCTTAGCAACTTCCTTGTCCCGATAAGCCAACAATTCCGCATCCATGGCTTGATATTCTTGGATCAAATCTATAATGTACGGCCGAACCGTAACATTTGCCAAGATAGGACCACGGACAGAGTTATTCACACTGATGTCTAGATTTGCCAAATCTTCTAGTAGCTTCCATTCTTGAACTAACATGTGTGCTAACAACCCTTGAGGTTTTCTACTCAAAGTATCAGCCACTACATTTGCTTTGCCCGGGTGGTATTGAATGGTACAATCATAGTCCTTCAGAAATTCCATCCAACGCCGTTGCCTTAGATTCAGCTCCTTTTGGGAAAAGAGATACTTGAGACTCTTGTGATCAGTGAACACATAGAACTCCACCCCATAAAGGTAATGACGCCAAATCTCAAGTGCAAACACGACCGCCGCAAGCTCCAAGTCGTACGTGGGATAATTCTTCTCATGCTCCTTCAATTGCCTTGATGCATAGGCAATGACTTTCTTATGCTGCATGAGTACACACCCATACCCATAAGGTCCAGATGGCACAGTAAGGACAGGGGCTGTAGTAAGCCTCTTCTTCAGTTCCGTGAAACTGATCTCGCACTTATCACTCCATACAAACTTGGCGTTCTTCCTTGTCAGGTAAGTGAGTGGTGCTGCAAGGCTAGAGAAACCCTCTACGAATCTCCTGTAGTAGCCTGCCAATCCAAGGAAACTACGTATCTCAGTAACACTCTTGGGCCTCGCCCAACTCATAACTGCTTCGATCTTCTTCGAATCTACCGAGATACCTTCTACAGAAACCACGTGGCCTAGGAATGCCACCTCTTCCAACCAAAACTCACACTTGCTAAGTTTGGCGTATAGCTTGTGTTCTCTTAGCATTTCCAAAGCAAGGCATAGGTCGCGTGTGTGATCTTCCCGTGTCTGGGAATAGACCAAGATGTCATCCACAAATACAATCACGCACCTATCAAGGTGTGGTTGGAACACCCGGTTCATCAAATCCATAAAGGCTGCCGGCGTGTTCGTGAGTCCAAAAGGCATCACCAAGAACTCGTAGTGTCCATACCGAGTCCTGAATGCAGTTTTGGGAACATCTTCCGCCTTAATCTTCAACTGGTGATAACCCGATCGAAGGTCTATCTTTGAGAAAAATCTCGCTCCCTTCAACTGATCGAACAAGTCGTCAATCCTAGGCAAGGGATACCTATTCTTTATAGTGACTTTGTTCAATTGCCTGTAATCGACACACATCCGCATCGAGCCATCTTTCTTCTTAACAAACAACACCGGGGCACCCCACGGTGAGACACTTGGTCGAATGAAACCAAGGCCTTGTAATTCCTCCAACTGAGTCTTTAACTCCTTGAGTTCAATAGGGGCCATTCTATATGGAGCTCTGAAAACAGGAGCTGTGCCTGGTGCAAGCTCGATCGCAAACTCAATCTCCCTATCTGGAGGCAATCCTGGCAACTCTTCTGGAAATACATCCAGGAATTCACTCACAACCGGAATAGTCGATGAGTCCTTTGCTTCAGGGTTAGCTAAGCTCAACGCCGCAAAGCGGGCAATGTCTCTACTTCTCAACCCTCGAAAGTGAAATGGTTTTCCTTCTACCGGCTTGAAGAGTACCATTTTCTCAAAGCAAGCTACATGCCCATGATGTGCTGCTATGTCACGCCCCAAAATACCTCCTAGGAGTTAAGGGATACTTTAGAGGTGACTACGTGTACCTGTCAAACCATCCTGTAATGCAAGAGGCTAAACATAATATAATTCAATGAAAATCAGAGCGCGGAAACTAAACATAAGTGCGGAAGCATAAGCCAACTTTTCTTTTTTTCTATAACTCCAAATAGTATTCCAAGTTAACATATACCAAATACAATCAAAGTAAAGGTGGACATGCCCACCTATCAAAATACAAAAGGAACTCTCTAATCCTCTCCTCTCAACAGTAGTCGAGGTATGGCCACACATCCAAGTCCCCATCCTCCTGAGACTGCCATGGGATAGGTGGCTCCCTCTCCTCTACATACTCCTCCTCGACCCAAGGCTCGGGGTCGAGGACATCCACAGTACCTGCCGACATAAAAGTACGGCTGAGCATGGAATACTCAGCGAGTACAAACTACTAGCTAACCATAACAATAGCGAAAGCATAACAACAGTGAGCAATACAAGATATTAATTTAAAGAAATAGTGAAAGCATAAGATACATAGCCATATCTTGACATGCGTGTATGAATGCAAAAACCTCGGTAAAACTCATGTCTCGGAAACCCTTTTCGTGTCTCGGTCAAATCATGTATGTGTATCGTGTCTTGTCTTGTATTTCATGTCTTGATTTGTTCTTGACTTGTATACTTGTGAGCCAGAGGCTAGCACCCTTCCTTGGGCTACCAACCTCCTTGTCATGTTCTTGTTCCATTTCTCTTGTGAGCCAGAGGCTAGCACCCTTCCTTGGGCTACCAACCTCCTTGTCATGTTCTTGTTCTGTTTCACTTGTGAGCCAGAGGCTAGCACCCTTCCTTGGGCTACCAACCTCCTTGTCATGTTCTTGATTCATTTCACTTGTGAGCCAGAGGCTAGCACCCTTCCTAGGGCTACCAACCTCCTTGTCATGTTCTTGTTTCATTTCACTTGTGAGCCAGAGGCTAGCACCCTTCCTTGGGCTACCAACCTCCTTGTCATGTTCTTGTTTTCTTGTTTGCTTTATTATGCACAATTACTCTTGGAAAACCCAATTCATGCATGCATGCGTGCTTGTGTGCTTGTCAATAGTGGTAATCATGATGACATACTTGAATGGGCGGATCACAAGAATATGACATTTCAATCCTTAACATAGTGGTATGAGAATTTAGGCAACATATAGCACATTTGAGCAATTTATCATTTCTAAGGAATTTCCACAATTTCTATTTCCATTTTCTTCATTAAGTCCATTTATTCCTAGTTTAGGCATTTTGTCAAACACATAGCATGCAAGGTTCCTTAATGGTTCATCTTCTTCTTTTTAGTGCCTACTTTCCATCCAAAAATCAAGGTATGTTCATTATTGGTAAAGTACCCATCCACCATTTCCATCACACACATCACCCAACATACACCTCGGCATCCAATCGCCACATCAACCCCCACACACATCCATACCTTTTTCTTATCTTATTTAAGTTCATTGGAGATGATACATTTTATATGGGAGGCAAACATAATAGCATAAATCACATTTCATAAGGAAAACCTAGATTTATTGCTAGGGTAAGTTAGTAGGGTGTACTAACCTTAGATCAAGGCTTGATCCTTGGTAGAAACCTTGATTGAAGCTCCAACTTGAAAGAAGAACACCTTTGCTTGAAGGAGACTTGAGTTGGGGAAGAAACCCCTTTCAAAACGTGAGTGAGTGCTGCCCTAGCTTGGAGAATGCACCTCCACACGAGCTTGAGTTGAAATCTTGAAGAAAACGTGCTTGGGGACGATCTAGGGTCTTCACCCCTTTGACTTCTTCTCCAATGGAAAACCCTAGTTGCAAATCCCCTTCTCCTCTCTCTCTATCTCTCAAAATCCCTTAAGTGTTGTGAATGAAGCCCTAAAGGCTCGGGCAAGCCTTAAGGAGAAAGGGTTTAACCCCCCAAAAGACGATAAAGCCCTTACTGAAATTTCTGCAAAAACGCGAAGACCGAGCGATCGGTGTTCATGACCGATCGATCGGTTGCCTACCGATCGATCGGTGTTTATGACCGATCGACCGGTCAAAAACTCACTCTCTGGAAAATTTCCCCATACAAAATTTCTGACCGCGCGATAGCTACCGATCGATCGGTTATGGACCGATCGATCGCTGACTGGACCGAGCGATCGGTTCTCTGTATGTCTGGACTGTTTTGACCATATCTTTTGACTCGCTCGTTGGATTTCGACGATTCAACTTGCGTTGGGTTCGTCTTTCGAAAACGCACATTTCTGACGTTTCGGAATTTCTGATTTCTCCCTTATTTATTAATTAGACTACAAAAACGGCCAATTAGCTACGAAGGTGCTATTCATTAAGGATGAAAAAGTCCGGGGTGCTACATTCTCCCCCCCTTACAAAAATTTCGTCCCCGAAATTTGGACGATACATACATGCACAAAATCAAAACAAAATTACAAGCCATATGCACAAGTCTATTCAAACAACTCGGGATACTTTGCTTTGACTTCGGCTTCACGCTCCCACGTGGCTTCTTCTCGTGCATGATGTTGCCATTGCACGAGGACTAGCGGAATAGTCTTGTTGCGAAGCACTTGATCTCTCCTATCCAAAATATGAACCGGCTTCTCCACTAAAGTGAGGTCCTCTCGGATCTCTATCGGATCAAGCTCGATGATATGAGAAGGATCCGAGATGTACTTCCGGAGCATAGAGACATGGAATACATTATGGACCGCCGCCATGTGAGCGGGCAAAGCAACACGGTAAGCCACCTCGCCAACTCGAGTAATGATCTCGAACGGACCCACATATCTCGGGCTAAGCTTGCCTCTCTTCCCGAATCGCATAACACCTTTGGTCGGTGAAATCCTTACAAACACAAAATCACCGACTCGGAATTCAAGATCCCTCCTTCGGTTGTCGGCATAGCTTTTCTGTCTATCTTGTGCGGTCTTTAACCTCTCCCGGATAAGCTTGACCCTATCCGCGGTTTGTTCAATTAACTCGGGGCCCAAAATCTTTCTTTCTCCCACTTCATCCCAATACAACGGGGATCTACAACTTCTTCCGTACAAAGCCTCGAAAGGCGCCATTTGTATGCTTTCTTGATAACTATTGTTGTAAGCGAATTCCACCAAAGGTAGGTGATCTTCCCAACTTCCCTTGAAGTCTAGCATACATGCTCGGAGCATATCTTCAATAACCTGATTCACCCTCTCGGTTTGCCCGTCGGTCTGTGGGTGGAAAGCTGTGCTAAAGTCTAATCGGGAGCCCATTGCACCTTGAAAACTTTTCCAAAACCTGGATGTGAATCTTGGGTCTCTATCCGACACAATACTCACTGGCACCCCGTGTAATCGGACTATTTCCTTGATGTATAGCTCCGCTAACTGATTGGAGTTGAATGTAGTCCGGTACGGTAAGAAATGAGCGGACTTCGTGAGTCTATCAACAACTACCCATATAGCATCGGTCTTCCTAACCGTCTTCGGCAACCCCACGATAAAGTCCATAGAGATATGTTCCCATTTCCACTCGGGAATAGGGAGGGACTGCAAAAGTCCAGCCGGTCTCCTGTGTTCGGCTTTGACTTGTTGGCACACCAAGCATTTAGACACATACTCCGCTATTTCTCGCTTCATGTTCCGCCACCAGAAATGCTTCTTCAAGTCCCTATACATTTTGGTACCCCCGGGGTGAACGGTGTACTTGGACCGGTGAGCCTCGTACAAGATTTCTCGCTTAAGCTTCTCATCGGCTGGGACACATACTCTTCCCTTGAAAGTGATAATTCCATCTTCCCTCGCCATAAAGTCCTTACTGCCACTTTTAACTGACTTGTCTCGGCAAGAAAGTAGTTCGGCATCCATTTCCTGCAACTCCTGGATCATGCTCAACATAAATGGTCTAACTGTGATGTTAGCCATTACCGGCCCATAGGTAGGGAGACTAAAACTGATGTCGAGGTTGGATGCATCCTCTAGCAATCTCCACTCCTTCAGCATCATATGCGCCAAAAGTCCAGTAGGCTTCCGGCTAAGAGCATCGGCTACTACATTTGCCTTGCCCGGGTGGTATTGAATGGAGCACTCATAGTCTTTCAAAAATTCTACCCATCTTCTTTGCCTCAGGTTCAACTCTTTCTGGGAAAACAAATACTTAAGGCTTTTATGATCTGTGAATACCTCAAATTGTTCCCCATAAAGATAATGTCGCCAAATCTTCAATGCAAACACAACTGCGGCGAGTTCTAAGTCATGAGTGGGGTAATTCTTTTCATGCTCCTTCAATTGTCTTGATGCGTAGGCAATGACTTTCTTATGCTGCATAAGGACACACCCAAGTCCGATATGCGAAGCATCGCTATATACCTCATAACCACCATGTCCGGATGGCACAGTAAGGACAGGGGCTATGGTGAGGCGTTTCTTCAACTCTTGGAAACTTACTTCACATCGGTCACTCCAACTGAACTTTGCATTTTTTCTTGTCAAGTAGGTGAGAGGTGCAGCCAAACTGGAGAATCCCTCCACAAATCTCCGGTAGTAGCCTGCCAATCCGAGGAAACTACGTATCTCTGTAACGCTCTTGGGCCTCTCCCAACTCATGACTGCCTCAACCTTGGCTGGATCTACAGAAATACCCTCGGCCGACACCACGTGTCCAAGAAATGCGACTTTCTCTAGCCAGAACTCGCACTTACTCAATTTGGCATATAGCCTATGCTCTCTCAACATCTCCAGAGCAAGATGGAGGTCTCGTGCGTGATCTTCCCGTGTCTGGGAATACACCAAAATGTCATCAATGAATGCAATCACGCATCGATCCAAGTAAGATCGGAACACCCGGTTCATCAAATCCATGAATGCCGCCGGTGCATTCGTCAGCCCAAAAGGCATGACAAGGAACTCGTAATGCCCATACCGAGTCCTGAAAGCCGTCTTCTGAACATCTTCCGCCTTGATCCTTAATTGGTGATACCCCGATCTAAGATCAATTTTGGAGAAGAATCTCGCTCCCTTCAGTTGGTCAAACAAGTCGTCTATCCTTGGCAAGGGATAACGATTCTTGATAGTTACCTTGTTCAACTGACGGTAGTCTATACACATCCTCATAGACCCGTCCTTCTTCTTCACAAAGAGAACCGGAGCTCCCCACGGCGAGACACTTGGTTGGATGAAACCAAGTTGTTGTAACTCCTCAATCTGCTTCTTTAATTCTTCAAGCTCTATAGGGGCCATTCTATATGGTGCCCTTGAAATCGGAGCGGTACCCGGAGCAAGCTCTATAGCGAATTCGATCTCTCTATCAGGAGGTAATCCGGGAAGTTCTTCCGGGAACACATCTAAGAACTCACTCACAACTGGAATAGCCGAGGAGTTTTGTGCTTTTAGGTTTGTTACACTCAAGGCTGCGAGGCGAGCAATGTCCCTCTCTCTTAATCCTCGGAAGTGAAAAGGCTTACCCCCTTCCGGCTTGAAATTCACCATCTTTTCAAAACACGCAACATGCCCGTGATGGTTTGCCAACCAATCCATACCAAGAATGACGTCAAAGTCTAAATCTTGGAAATCCAGGACGATAAGATCGGCTAACAGTTCATTCTCCCCCACTTGAACCGTACTATCCCTGAATATCTTGTCCGTATCAACTGACTTGCCGAGTGGAGTTGCAATGGTCAACTCCCGCTCCAACGGAGTAGCCTCAGTCGAAAAGCCCTTTGCAAAACTTGGGGAGACAAAAGAGTGAGTAGATCCTGTGTCTATCAACACTCGAGCGAGACACTCGTTCACTAATAAAGCGCCTGTGCGATTATGTAACTAATATCAGTAGATTTCAAATAGTAACAAGCATCATACATAGGTAACCCTTAGTATAACTAACCGCATAACAAGCCACATAAATTTTTATACAACTTAAACTCAAAATTCTCGCGTACCTTGCACGACATCGTCGGATGCACATGCGTCTCTCTCCGATAGAGCAAAAACTCGACCCTGTGTGGCTGGGCGAGGAGGCCGGGCAGACTGTGAGGCCCTCGAAGCCTAAGAAGAGCTAGGCTGAGATGTCTGCCTAATCGGGGGCCTGCTCCCCGAAGACTGAGCTGGCAATCGATGTCGGGGACAATCCCGAATCATGTGGCCCTGGTCGCCACAATGAAAACAGCCTCCTGTAGCCTTCCGACATTCCCCTGCTGGATGCCTCCTTCCACAAAGGGTGCAGACATCATGTGAATAAGTGGGAGGAGTATAACCCGCAGCCTGAGTCACTGCGGGGCGAGCAGCATACGAGGTAGCCGGGCGAAAGGCCGGTGGAGCCAAAGGGCGGAGAGCCTGTGGTGCCGAGTACATCCTCTGTGACTGAGCCGGCCCTGCGAACTGATAAGACATAGTCCTAACTCTCTTCTCCCCTGAACTACTAGACTGTCCCTTCTCTATTCCTCTTCTCTTAAAGAACTCTTCGGAATTCGACTCGGCCAACAATGCCTTGTCCACAACTTCTGAATATGTCTCATGTCGGAACATTGAGACACGATCCTTGAGGTAGGCCTTCAACCCCCTCTCAAATTTCCGGGCCTTCATAGCCTCGGTAGCTATCATGTGTGGAGCAAATCGAGATAGCTCTGAGAACTTGGCTTCGTAAGCCGCTACAGACATATTACCTTGTTCCAAGGTAATAAATTCAATTTCTTTCTTTTCTTTCATCCCAACCGGAAAGTATTTCTTGTAGAAAACGTCCAAGAATTCTCCCCATGTCCATTCTTGGCCTTGCCGGGTCAACTCTCGGGTCCGAAGTGCAGACTTCCACCAATGGTCGGCCTCGCCTTCAAGCATAAAGGCAGCCCATGTGACCCTCTCTACTTCCGTAGGTGCCAATACCGAGAATATCTTCTCAAGTTGCCGAATCCAACCCTCGGCGACAAGTGGATCAATGCTTCCACAAAAAGTTGGAGGCCTCATCCTCCGGAAAGCTTCTATCCCGGCTTGGGCTCGGTTAGGAGGAGCCGGTATAAGTGCCGCATTAGGCGGGGTGGCCGGTTGCCTTGCCGCCAACATAGCCAAAGTCTCGGCTATGGATGCGAATGCTTGGGCAAAGTCGGGTTGATCATCACCCGACGGAGCATCACCTCCATTACCCCTCGTGTTGTACCCGCGACCCCGAGTATTGCGTCTCATGATTTCTCCTGAGAACGACAATACAACATGAGTCTAACTTGGATACGCATTTAGTACAATTTCGTAATTCACTTAATACATATTCATCAAGCACATTTAATAAGTACAACACAAATAATGTACACATGGTATATAACACAATAGCATAACATACAATCCGTGTTCCTAGCGTAGGACTCTATGTTCGGTTGGAGTTCAACCCATTTTGACTAAGACTAACTTGTTAGTCTATACTTGGAATACAACTCTCTAAGGTGATTCTAATACCTTGTTCAATCATCTAAGTGACCCTAGGGACTCTAATGCCTAGAGCTCTGATACCACTTCTGTCACGCCCCAAAATACCCCCTAGGAGTTAAGGGATACTTTAGAGGTGACTACGTGTACCTGTCAAACCATCCTGTAATGCAAGAGGCTAAACATAATATAATTCAATGAAAATCAGAGCGCGGAAACTAAACATAAGTGCGGAAGCATAAGCCAACTTTTCTTTTTTTCTATAACTCCAAATAGTATTCCAAGTTAACATATACCAAATACAATCAAAGTAAAGGTGGACATGCCCACCTATCAAAATACAAAAGGAACTCTCTAATCCTCTCCTCTCAACAGTAGTCGAGGTATGGCCACACATCCAAGTCCCCATCCTCCTGAGACTGCCATGGGATAGGTGGCTCCCTCTCCTCTACATACTCCTCCTCGACCCAAGGCTCGGGGTCGAGGACATCCACAGTACCTGCCGACATAAAAGTACGGCTGAGCATGGAATACTCAGCGAGTACAAACTACTAGCTAACCATAACAATAGCGAAAGCATAACAACAGTGAGCAATACAAGATATTAATTTAAAGAAATAGTGAAAGCATAAGATACATAGCCATATCTTGACATGCGTGTATGAATGCAAAAACCTCGGTAAAACTCATGTCTCGGAAACCCTTTTCGTGTCTCGGTCAAATCATGTATGTGTATCGTGTCTTGTCTTGTATTTCATGTCTTGATTTGTTCTTGACTTGTATACTTGTGAGCCAGAGGCTAGCACCCTTCCTTGGGCTACCAACCTCCTTGTCATGTTCTTGTTCCATTTCTCTTGTGAGCCAGAGGCTAGCACCCTTCCTTGGGCTACCAACCTCCTTGTCATGTTCTTGTTCTGTTTCACTTGTGAGCCAGAGGCTAGCACCCTTCCTTGGGCTACCAACCTCCTTGTCATGTTCTTGATTCATTTCACTTGTGAGCCAGAGGCTAGCACCCTTCCTAGGGCTACCAACCTCCTTGTCATGTTCTTGTTTCATTTCACTTGTGAGCCAGAGGCTAGCACCCTTCCTTGGGCTACCAACCTCCTTGTCATGTTCTTGTTTTCTTGTTTGCTTTATTATGCACAATTACTCTTGGAAAACCCAATTCATGCATGCATGCGTGCTTGTGTGCTTGTCAATAGTGGTAATCATGATGACATACTTGAATGGGCGGATCACAAGAATATGACATTTCAATCCTTAACATAGTGGTATGAGAATTTAGGCAACATATAGCACATTTGAGCAATTTATCATTTCTAAGGAATTTACACAATTTCTATTTCCATTTTCTTCATTAAGTCCATTTATTCCTAGTTTAGGCATTTTGTCAAACACATAGCATGCAAGGTTCCTTAATGGTTCATCTTCTTCTTTTTAGTGCCTACTTTCCATCCAAAAATCAAGGTATGTTCATTATTGGTAAAGTACCCATCCACCATTTCCATCACACACATCACCCAACATACACCTCGGCATCCAATCGCCACATCAACCCCCACACACATCCATACCTTTTTCTTATCTTATTTAAGTTCATTGGAGATGATACATTTTATATGGGAGGCAAACATAATAGCATAAATCACATTTCATAAGGAAAACCTAGATTTATTGCTAGGGTAAGTTAGTAGGGTGTACTAACCTTAGATCAAGGCTTGATCCTTGGTAGAAACCTTGATTGAAGCTCCAACTTGAAAGAAGAATACCTTTGCTTGAAGGAGACTTGAGTTGGGGAAGAAACCCCTTTCAAAACGTGAGTGAGTGCTGCCCTAGCTTGGAGAATGCACCTCCACACGAGCTTGAGTTGAAATCTTGAAGAAAACGTGCTTGGGGACGATCTAGGGTCTTCACCCCTTTGACTTCTTCTCCAATGGAAAACCCTAGTTGCAAATCCCCTTCTCCTCTCTCTCTATCTCTCAAAATCCCTTAAGTGTTGTGAATGAAGCCCTAAAGGCTCGGGCAAGCCTTAAGGAGAAAGGGTTTAACCCCCCAAAAGACGATAAAGCCCTTACTGAAATTTCTGCAAAAACGCGAAGACCGAGCGATCGGTGTTCATGACCGATCGATCGGTTGCCTACCGATCGATCGGTGTTTATGACCGATCGACCGGTCAAAAACTCACTCTCTGGAAAATTTCCCCATACAAAATTTCTGACCGCGCGATAGCTACCGATCGATCGGTTATGGACCGATCGATCGCTGACTGGACCGAGCGATCGGTTCTCTGTATGTCTGGACTGTTTTGACCATATCTTTTGACTCGCTCGTCGGATTTCGACGATTCAACTTGCGTTGGGTTCGTCTTTCGAAAACGCACATTTCTGACGTTTCGGAATTTCCGATTTCTCCCTTATTTATTAATTAGACTACAAAAACGGCCAATTAGCTACGAAGGTGCTATTCATTAAGGATGAAAAAGTCCGGGGTGCTACATGCTAACCAATCCATTCCCAATATAACATCAAAGTCTTGGAATCCAAGGACGATGAGATCAACCGCCAACTCGTGGCTCCCAACTTGGACCACACTATCTCCATACACTTTATCTGCCAATATTGTTTTGCCGAGAGGAGTCGAAATGGCTAACTCCAGTTCTAGCTGACTTGGCTCGACAGAAAAGCCTTCTGAAAAACTCGGCGAGACAAATGAATGAGTAGACCCGGTATCAATCAACACTCATTGACTAGTAGGGCTCCTGAAATTTTAGCTAGTTACGTCAATTCAAGCATCAACAGTGTATACACATAGGTATATACATATATAGCATACCAAGTACTTACACATGGAATAAAACATAACATAACCATCACGAATAAAGAAAATAACTCCAAAAGCGTACCTTGCACCACATCGTCAGATGCAAGTGCATCACCCTCTGTCAAGGCAAAAACTCGCCCCTGGTTCGCCTGGCAAGACTGTGGTGTAGACCGGGTAGTCTGAGATGACGCCTGGTATGATCCTGCTGGGCGTGCTGGGGGCCTACTACCCTGAGACTGGCCTGGTAAATGCCGGCTAGGGCAATCCCTGATCATGTGGCCCTGGCGACCGCAATGATAACATCCACCAGATGCTCTTCGACAATCTCCTGCCGGATGCCTTTTGCCGCATGAAGTGCAGACCTCGTGTGTATAAGTCGGAGGGGTCGGAAGCGGAGCATACCTCATCGTCTGAGGTGCAACAGGCCGTGGGGCTGGAAGAGCCTGAGGTCTCGGCGCCTGAGGCACATACTGCCAGGGAGCTGGAGGCGCATAAGATGGCCTCATCGGTGGTGCTGGCCACGCATACTGATAAGGACCGGTACGAGTCCGCCTCTCTAGAGGTGCTGAACTACTAGTTTGGCCTCTCACCAACTCCCTCTTCTTGGACACTGTCTCTGAATTGGCCTCGACCAATAAGGCCTTGTCTACTACCTCAGAGTAGGTAGTATGTCTGAAGACTGAAACCTTCTCCATGATAACATCCTTGAGCCCTTGCTCAAACCTTCTTGCCTTCATTGCCTCGGTGGCAACCATGTGAGTCGCGAAGCATGATAGCTCTGAGAACTTGGCCTCATAAGCGGCCACAAACATCGAACCTTGCTCAAGGTTGATGAATTCCCTCTCTTTCCTTTCCCGTGCTCCAATCGGAAAATACTTCTTGTAAAAAGTATCTTTGAACTCCTCCCAAGTCCAAGGTAGACCCTGCATGGTCGAGTCTCTCGTCCTCAATGCGGACAACCACCAATGGTGGGCTTCACCCTCTAGCATGAAAGCTGCCCATGCTACTCTCTCCTCCTCTGTAGGTGAGAGTGTAGAGACCCGAATCTTTTTCATGTTTTTATTTCATTGTGTTAAGGGTATTTTAGTCCTTGTGATGTTTGATATTTATTGTTTTTTTTATGCCTAATTATTGTGGTGTAAACTAGGCTTAATCAACTTGTAACGGATGGATGTCATGGCACATCCTAAACTTTAGGAAGCTCTAGTTTTAGCACCGTTTACTGGAATTGTGTGATTCTTGAACCATTAGAAAGGTGTTGGAATCCTCTTCGAGATTCATGTTTAGTGTTTTTCCTCATTTTGAGTTTAAGTCAAGTCAATAGTGAGTTTTGTCTAATGGAATTACAGATCAGTCAACTTTGGGGATATTTTAGTCTATTAATTAAGTGGAAATTGGAAATTCTAAAACGCCAGAAATGTTCGTTTTCGAGAGACGAATCCAACCCAAGTTGAATCGTCAAAATCCGATGAACGAGTAAAAAGTTATGGCCAAAACAGTAAAAGGAGTCAAAACCTGCAGGAACCGATCGCTCGGTCAGAACCAGCGATCGATCGGTCCAAAACCGATCGATCTGTATCTATCGACTGGTCCAAAATTTTGTATGGGAAAATTTTCCAGAGAGTGTGTTTTTGACCGATCGCCCGGTCATAAACACCGATCGATCGGTAGTCAACCGATCGCTCGGTCATTACCACCGATCGCTCGGTCCTTCGTGTTTTTGCTGATTTTTAGTATGGGCTTTTTGGTCTTTTCGTTCTCAGACCTTGGGGCTATAAATAGGGGGTCCTACTCGAAATATTAAAATACTCCACCTAGTTCTAACCTAATTTGGCAAAAAGGGGGAGAAACCCTAGGGTTTTGAGAGAGGGTTTTCTTGGAGAAGGAGGAGATTGATAGGAGATTGCAAGAAAAGTTTGGGAAGCTTCTCCAAATCGTCTCGGGAGCATTTTGAATCCAAGGGAAGGATTCCTAAGGTCGATATACTATCCTAATCAACTCTATTTTAAGGTTTTGTGAATGTTGATGTGCTAAGAATTGTAGAAATAGATAGTTGATGCATTTTCCCTAGTTTTCTATGAAATAAGTTAATTATGGATGGGAATGTGAATGGATATGTGGATTGGAAATGTGGGTAGAATGTATGGAGGATGGGAAATGTATGGAGGATGGGATTAATTTGTGGATGTGGATGAATATATGGATTGTATGGATGGAATTATGATTTGATGAATGCATGAAAAAGGTAGAGAAACAATGGGTTCATATTATGTGTACACAAGGTGTTTGTGAAAATGCTTGAAAGGATAAATGCTATTATACTCTTATGAAATGGTGGTAAATTGATTATGAATTGTGTTAAGGATTATGATAAGATATATATGTGATTGTTTGGTAAGTATATCTAATTACTTGCATGGAAATTGGTAGTCGGGAAGGTAAGAACTTAGAGGAAAATCTCTCAGACTGGGAATTCTCTAACTATTTGGTATGGGACATATAGTGGAGTTTCCATGGTGGGAGATCGGAACCTAAGCAATTACCAACTCGAATATTAATTTCGACACTTAAGCACATATGCACGTGTATGTTAAGATAAGAGTCTCACAAGTCACACATATGGACTATAAGCATGTACATGGCATACGTATGACATTCTGAATAAGCATAAGCATGGCATGGTCCGTATCCGCCAAGAACGGCATGTCTCATTACAGTGTGATCTGAATAAGTGCATAAGGCATGGTCCGTATCCGCCAAGAACGGCATGTCTCATCCTGGTATGATTTGAATAAGTGCATAAGCATAAGTGTAAGCATCTCACAAGCACGTGGTCTCATAAGCATAAGCAACTCATAAGTGTATTGTCTTCCAAGTCTAAGATTCTCACAAGTACACGAGTCAAGGTGATGATATGATGTATATGCGCACAAGTTCTTCCGCACTCTGATTATGTTATTATGCTATTGGATATGTTTCTGACTAAGTACAGGTATATTATTATTGTTGATTGGATTTTATATACACTGAGTACCTTTGTACTCAGCCGGACTTTTGTCTTGGCAGGTATAGAGCAGGAGTACACGGTGGAGCCGTGGGTTGAGGAAACATACATTGAGGAAGGAGGTGAAGGTGAGCCTTCTGTGGAGGGAGCCGGAGACTTGGGCGGCTACACCTCTTAGTTTACATTTCCTTTCTTTGAGAGAGTTTTGTAATTGACTTTTAGAGGATGTTGCTCAGTAGACTTTTATGGTTGTGTATCAGACTCTTATTGGTTCATTGTTAGTTGTATATATAGACCTTAGACTTGTGCAGGTTAGATTGGGTTTATATATATCGAAATTTTATTATCCTCATTTTTGAAGACTCGTGTAGTAGCCTTGTATGCATGGTTTTAAGCAGGTTTAAGTAATGTGGCGATTCCAAAGTCCTATTTTAGCCTTGTAGGATTTTGGGGTCGTTACAGAGAGGACCTTAAAGATCTTCTCCATCTGGAGGATCCATGCCTCCGCAGCAAGAGGGTCCACACTCCCATGGAAGGGTGGAGGCCTCAATCTCCTGAATGCCTCAACTCCAGCGGTACGATGTACTGGAGCTGCGGGCGGTGGAGTAGGTGCCGCCGATGATGGTATAGCTTACCGAGCCGCCAGTATGGCGAGTGTCTCAGCAATAGAGCCTAAGACCTGAGAGAGGTCCGGCTGCTCATCCTCATCCCGTGAAGAAGAGGAAGCTCTGGTATGTGGTCCACGACCCCGTGTGCCCCGCCTCATGACTAAAGTCCTGAGAACAATAGCACCACATGAGTCTCACTTGAAACTACAGTTTATCGCATTTCCATTTCACAATAATTCAATTTGTATTAGTTATATAATACTAATACACATCACATCAAGTCATCAGAGTATTCATCACATTATACTTATACTTTAGTGTTCTAGCGTACTTAAGACCCGTACTTGGTTAAAGCAACCATTTTCGACTAAGACTAAGGTTTTAGTCTTACACTTGGATCAAGACTCTCTTCCGACTTACTTTCGTCCTAACTTGTTTCCTGACATATGCTCTTGCCAAGCCGTGGTATAAGATTCTAAGTGACCCTAGAGACCTAAAGCCTAAGCTCTGATACCACTTCTATCGCGACCCGAAACCCACCCTAGGAGTTAGAGTGAACTTTGGACGACTAATCATGACTTGCTTGACAACAAACCTGCAAAACCCCAGAGCATATACGATAGATGACAAAACAGCGGAAACATGCTCTAACATGATATAGCGGAAGTCTACCAAACCTCTATGTATATACATAATCAATCCAAGTTTATACAAAAAGAATCCAAAAGAAAGTGCGGACATGCCCGCCAAAATACATAAATCTGACTCTCGTCTCACCCACAGCTAAACCACTCAGAATCTAATCAGCACCTACTAATAACCCTCTACGGGGGGTTCCTCCAAACGCTCCTCGACATACTCCTCTTCCACCCATGGACCAGGGGCACAAACATCAAATGGAGCAGCAGCTCCCTCAGAACTTGCCGACATAAGAAGTACGGCTGAGCATGGAATACTCAGCGGGTACTAAACACTAACCAAACAATTATAGCATAGAAATGGCAATACATAATCAGGAGCAATTTATATATGTCAAACGGAAACAATTGATATCATACAAGGAAGTAAAGCAGTTAATAATCATGCTTGTAATTCGTATAAAACCGATAAATCCTCTTGAAAACATCGTACACTTGACTTGACTTGAAATATCTTTTCGTACTTGAAAGCTTGTCTTGTCTATCTTGATTGATTCTTGTATGCCGTGTCATGTCATGCATGCTTGCTTGTGATCATGTAACTTGTGAGATGCACATGTGAGATGCACTTGTGAGGGAAGGGAGACCCTTCTTTATTTAATGCACTTGTGAGGGAAGGGAGACCCTTCTTTATGATATGTATGTACTTGCGAGGGAAGGGAGACCCTTCTTCATGATATGTACTTGTGAGTGAGGGGAGACCCCTCGTGGAATGTTGGTTCTTGTCTTCTTATGAAAAGCGAGGTAAAACATATCGTAGGATATGTCCCACCTCTAACCATGTTCTTGTCAACCTCGATAAATCATGCCATGCATGCCGTGCTCGTGGGAACCGTGTACATACTTGCATTTAAATTTAAACATGACCATTGGGTAATTTCACAACACCTATAGCGTCAAAGATTAAGCAATTCAATATTCATAGCATTTAGGGAAAACAGGAAACACACTATCATGGGCCCTAGCAATATTCAGAATTTATTAGGCATGTATTTCCTAATTTAGAGCTCACTGTATTCACCTTGGCATTTCATCAAACATGGTGTGTTCATTATGGATTTACCCTACAACATGCTTTTCTAAATGGTTTTACTCAGTCATACATGTATGTTTATTATTGGAACAATGCCCTTCCCCGTTTTAATCATCACCACACAACCACTGGCATCCAATCGCCCCTTACATCTCCATTCACCATTCACCATTTACCATTCACCATTCATCCATTCATCCAACTCATAGCACATGTGTAAATGAAAGGAAATCAAAAGAAAAGAAGGGGAAAGAGGAACTATAACTAGGAGGGTAGTAAGAAGCACCGACCTTGAAGAAATGAGGAAGAAACCCTCTTTCCAAATGACTGTGAGTTGCTGCCCTAACTTGATTCGTGAGCTCCACGAATGCTTGCACCGAAATCTTGAAGAAAACGGGCTTGAGGTTGATCTAGGGTTTCAAACCCTTTGATTTCTCTCCCAAATGGAAACCCTAGGTTGGAATCGCCTTCTCCTCTTTCTTCTATTCTCTCAAACTCTCTAAGTGTCGAATGATGCCCTAAAGGCTCAGGTTAAACTCTTAAGGTAAGAGTGAACTGACCAAAAGACCGAAATACCCTTACTGGGATTTCTGTGAATAGTGCTGTGAATAGTACCACTCGTGGTGCTGTGAATAGTGTCAACTCGTGGTCTGTGAATAGTGCCACTCGTGGCGCTTGTGAATTGTGCCACTCGTGGTGCTTGTGAATAGTGCAAACTTGTGGTGCTTGTGAATAGTGCCACTCGTGGTGCTTGTGAATAGTGCAAACTCGTGGTGCTTGTGAATAGTGCCACTCGTGGTGCTTGTGAATAGTGCAAACTCGTGGTGCTTGTGAATAGTGCCACTCGTGGTCCGTGAATAGTGCCACTCGTGGTGCTTGTGAATAGTGCCACTCGTGGTCCATGAATAGTGCCACTCGTGGTGCTTGTGAATAGTGCAAACTCGTGGTGCTTGTGAATAGTGCCACTCGTGGTGCTTGTGAATAGTGCTACTCGTGGTGCTTGTGAATAGTGCCACTCGTGGTCCGTGAATAGTGCCACTCGTGGTGCTTGTGAATAGTGCCACTCGTGGTGCTTGTGTAATGTACCCGTGGTGAGCTGCACAACGTGCCCGTGGTGAGTTGTACCACGGATGCACACAGTATACGTTATCAGAGTACGTTGTCTGTGCTACGATTTCCTACAGGTACAGACTGTTTTGGCCATATCTTTTGACTCGTTCGTCCGATTTTGACGATTCAACTTGCGTTGTGTTCGTACTTCAAAGAGGAACAATTCTGACATTTTGAAATTTCCAAATTCTTCCTCATTTATTAATCATACCTCTTAAAAAGGCAAGATGACAACGAAAGTGTCATGTATTAAGCATGAAAATGTCTGGGGCTCTACAGTTGTAGACTTAGGCCAAATTATAGTTGAGAAATATGGATTTCGGCCATCTCGGTGCCCATATCAGGCATACGACCTCAGATTCGCTCAAAACCCACTCCAACACTTAGGATGTACTGAAATACTCGCGTTAGAAGAAACAGGATCAAAATTCGACCTCCGGTTTGGAAATGGTGAAGGTTGTGGGTTTAGTCCAAATTATAGTTGAGAAATATGGATTTCGGCCGTCTCGATGCCCAAATCAGCCATTCGACCTCGGATTCGCACATAACCAACTCTAACAATTAGGATGTATTGAATTACATGTGTCGAAATAAATGGGATCAAAATCTGACCAACGGTTTGGAAATTGTGGAAGGTTGTGGGTTAAGCCAACCTATACTATCTAAGTAAGCATTTCGGCCATCTTGGTGCCCAAATCGGGCATACGACTTCGGAGTCGCTCAAAACCAACTCCAACATTAAGGATGCATTGAAGTACATGATCAAAATCTGACCTCGGGTGTGGAAATGGTGAAAGGTTGTGGGTTTAGTGTAGAGCCCCGGACCTTTTCACATTTAATGCATGACACTTTCGTTGCCATTTTGCCTTTAAAGAGGTATAATTAATAAATAAGGAAAAAATTGGAAATTCTGAAACATCAAAAATGTTCCTTTTCGAAGTACGAACCCAACGCAAGTTGAATCGTCAAAATCCGACTAGCGAGTCAAAAGATATGGCCAAAACAGTCTGGACCTGCAGGCAACCGATCGCTCGGTCCATAGAGCGATTGATCGGTCCAAAACCGATCGCTCGGAGGCTATCGACTGGTCAAGATTTTTGTATGGGGAAATTTTCCAGAGAGTGAAATTTTAACCGATCGCTCGATTATGAAACCGATCGATCGGTAGGCAACCGATCGATCGGTCATTAACACCGATCGCTCGGTACTCGCGTTTTTGCAGAAAATTTAGTAAGGGTGTTTTAGTCTTTTGGGCGGTTTACTCTTACCTTAAGAGTCTTGCCCGAGCCTTTAGGGCTTATTTACAATACTTAGAGGATTGAGAGCTAAGGAGAGGAGAAGAAGGCGATCCCTAACCTAGGGTTTGATTTTGGAGGAGAAATCAAAGGGTTGTGAACCCACACTCACCTCAAGTCTATTTTCTTCAAGATCTCGGCTCAAGCTCGTGTGGGGCACTCTCCTCAAGCTAGGGCAGCAACTCACGGTCGTTTTGGAAAGGGGATTTCTTCCTCACTTGATCAAGGTCGGTACTTCTTGCTACCCTCCTAGTTATAGTTCTTCTTTTCCTTTATTTTCCTTGTGTTCCTTTATACATCCATGTATTATGAGATGGGTTGTGAATGGTGAATGGTGAATGATGAATGGAGATGAATGTGGGCGATTGGATGCCGTGTGTATTGATGTGATGGATGAACGGGGAGGGCATTGTACCCATAATAAACATACATATGTGATGTGAGTAAAACCCAACTAGAAAAGCATGTTGTAGGGTTAATAAATAATGAACACACTATGTTTGATGAGATGCCAAGGTGAATAAAATGGGTGATAAATTAAGGGAATACATGTTTAATTATTCATGAAATTGTTAGGGCATATGATAGTGTGTTTCTTACATTTCTCAAAATGTGCGATTTATTACTTGTTCAAATCGTGATATGCTATGCTTTGTAAATTACCCAAATTGTCATATTTAATTCCAAATGCAAGTATGCACACGATCTCACGAGCACGCATGCATGACATGGATTACCGACGTTTTTCAAGAATGGGATTTAGAGGTGGGGCATATCCTACGATATGTTTTACCTCGCTTTTGGCAAGGACAAGTCAATCATGCATTATCAAAAGAAGGGTCTCTCTTCCCTCACAAGTAGTTTACTCTTCCAAGCATGATACAAGCATGACATGACATGGCATGACAAGCATGAGCATTTTAAGAAGAAGGGTCTCCCTTCCCTCACAAGTAGATTACTCTTCCGAACAAGCAAGCATGATACATGACATGACAAGCATGGGCATTTAGGAAGAAGGGTCTCCCTTTCCTCACAAGTAGTTTACTTTCCAAGCAAGCATGACATGGCATGACACGCATGATATGATAAGATAAGACAACATGACAAGTTTCAAGCACGGAAATGGTATTTCCAATCAAGTCAAGTGCACAAGGTTTTCAAGGGTTTTAACGGCTTTCTACGAAATACAAGCATGATTATAAATTGCTTTTACTTCCTTGTATGATATGAATTGTTTCCTTCTAACTTATAAGAATTGTTCCTGCTTTATGTATGCTATTTGTATGCTATGACTGTTGGTTAGTGCTTAGTACCCGCTGAGTATTCCATGCTCAGCCGTACTTCTTATGTCGGCAGGTGATGGCGGAGCAGCTGCTCCATTTGATATCTGTGCTCCGAGCCCTTGGGTGGAGGAGGAGTACGTCGAGGAGCCTTTGGAGGAACCTCCCGTAGAGGGTTACCATTAGGTGGTTGTAGATTCTGAGTGAATAGCTGTGGGTGAGATGAGAGATGTACATTCATGTATTTTGGCGGGTCTGTCCGCACTTTCTTTTGGTTACTTTTTATATAACTGGGATTTGCGTATGTATATTCATAGAGGTTTGGTTAGACTTCCGCTGTGTTTTATAGTTATGTTTCCGCTATATTGTCCTCTATGGTATATGCTCTGTGGGTTTTTGCAGGATGGTTTGTCAAGCAAGTCATGTAAGCCATGATTAGTCGTCCAAAGTTCACTCTAACTCCTAGGGTGGGTTTTGGGTCGCGACATTTAGGCCAACCTTTACTGCCTAAGTATGGATTTCGGCCATCTCGGTGCCCAAATCGGACATAAGACCTTAGATTCTGTTGAAACCAACTCGAACACTTATGATGTATTCAAATACATTTATTAGAAAATATGGGATCAAAATTTGACATCCTGTTTTGAAAAGGTGGATGGTTTTAGGTTTTGGCCATAGTATAGTTGAGAAATATGGATTTCGGCCATCCAGTGCTCAAATCGGTCATACGACCTCGGATTCGCTCGAAACCAATAGCAACACTTAGGTTGTATTGAAATTCACATGCTAGAAGAAATGGGATCGAAATCCAACCCCCGGTTTTTATATGGTGGAAGGTTGTGGGTTTAGGCCAACTTATACTATCTAAGTAGGGATTTCTATCACCACGGTGTCCAAATCGGGCATACGACCTTGATTCGCTCAAAACCAACTCCAACACTTAGAATGTATTAAAATACACTCGTTAGGAGAAATTGGATCAAAATCTAACCATCGGTTTTAAAATGGTGGTAGATTATAGGTTTAGGCCATAGTATAGTTAAGGGATATGAATTTTGGCCATCTCGGTGCCCAAATTGGGCTGACGACCTCAGAGTCGTTCGAAACCAACTCCAACACTTAGGATGTATTGAAATACACATGTTAGAAGAAACAGGATCAAAATCTGGCCCAGATTTTGGAAATGATGGAGAGTTATGGGATTAGGCTAAATAATAGTTGAGAAACATGGATTTCAGCCATCACGGTGCCCAAATCGGGCATACGAGCTCGGATTCGCTCGAAACCAACTCCAACACTTAGGATGTATTGAATTACATGTGTTTAAAGAAATGGGATCAAAATCTGACCCACGGTTTGGAAATGGTGGAAGGTATTGCGCTAAGCCAACTTATACTATCTAAGTATGCATTTCGGCCATCTTGGTCCCCAAATCAGGCAGACGAATTTTGAGTCACTCGAAACCAACTCCAACATTAAGGATGTATTGAAGTACATGCATTAGAAGAAACAGGTTCAAAATTTGACCTCCAGTTTGGAAATAGTGCAGAGTTATGGGATTAGGCCAAATAATAGTTGAGAAACATGGATTTCGGCCATCTCGGGGCCCAAATCGGGCATACGAGCTCAGATTCGCTCGAAACCAACTCCAACACTTAGGATGTATTGAATTACACGTGTTTAAAGAAATGAAATCGAAATCCAACCCACTGTTTCAAAATGGTGGAAGGTTGTGGGTTTATGGCAACCTATACTAAGTATGGATTTCGGCCATCTCAATGCCCAAATCGAGCATACAGTCTCGGATTCGCTCGAAACCAACTCCAACACTTAGAATGTATTGAAGTACATGTGTTAGAAGATATGAGATCGAAATCTGATCCTCGGTTTGGAAATAGTGGAATGTTATAGGTTTAGGCTGTAGTATAGTTGAGAAATATGGATTTCGGCCATATCGGTTCCCAAATCGGGCATATGACTTCGGATTCACTCAAAACCAACTGTAACCCTTAGGATGTATTGAAATACATGTGTTACTAGAAACGGGATTGAAATTGGACCCGGATTTGGAATTGTTGGAAGGTTGTGGGTTTTAGCCAACCTATACTATCTAAGTATGGATTACGGCCATCTCGGTGCCCAAATCGGGCATACGACCTCGGATTCACTCGAAACCAACTCTAATACTTAGGATGTATTAAAATACATACATTAGAAAATATGGGATCGAAATCCTACCCCCCGTTTGGAAATGGTGGAAGGTTATAGGTTCAGGTCATAGTATAGTTGAGAAATATGGATTTTGGCCATCTCGGTGCCCAAATCGAGCATTCGACCTTGGATTCGCTCGAAACCAACAGTGAAAACATAAATTCGGTGAACCTCAAATCAAGGTTTGAGTTGAGAACTCACAAAGTCAAGGGGATTGTTTGGGCTTCCTATAAGTCTATCTACCCTTTTTGATGTTTTAACTATTAATTTATTAAGTTAATAGATGATGTACTTTAAGTGCAGAAAATAGAAAGTCAAGAAAACCACAACACAAGGATTTTACGTAAGAGCCCTTCCGAAAAAAACCACAGGACCTAGTCCAGGCATGAGAATCCACTAAGACAATGTAAACAAGACTTACAAGACTCGAACTTGACTCCTTCGACTCGACACTTTGATCCTTCGGTTCTTAGTCCTCTACGCCTAGAAAAGTCATCACGTACTCTCAAGTCCCGTGATCAACCATGGCCGCTCGTACTTATCTTTGTGTTTCGAAAACAGTCCACGACCTTCCAATCGATCTCCGTCAATGACAGCTTCGGATTCCACCGACCAAATTACTCTACCACGATCCTTCTCGGATCGATCTCCTTCGCAAAGGCTCTGGAACACTCCGGCCAAGGTGTTCTATCCAGAATGGGTTGGTGGTTTGATAGAAATCAATACCTAGATGGACTCCTTCAAAGGATAATCCAAACAAGCAAAATTGGAACTTTGGGCTTGCAAACTCTAGGTTTAATGCACTAACAAAAGGGGTTGAGAAAAATAGATTCCATAGGTTTTATGACCTCTGGAGGAACTTAAAAATACTCTCCACACACTCCCTAATTTTTCCTCTACAAAGTGGAAGGGTTCCCCACTTATAGGGAATCAAAAACAACCTTTAGAAGTTGCTAAAGTTGATCAAAAACCAAAGAGGCATTAAAAGAATGATTTAGGCATGCTTCCCAATTCAGGGTTGACCCCCAAGGATAGTTGGGTTGACCCAAATGTGCACTTGGGTCGATCCAACTATCCTTAGGGGTCGACCCTCAAATTTTGAAGTTGCTGTCCAATTTTCCCATATAGAAATTTAGCTCTTCAGGGTCGACCTTCAACGCCCAGGGTCAACCCTGAGGTTAAAAAAGAATTCAAAACTTCATTTTTAGCTCTCAGTTCCTTCACAAAAGTTGTAGCTCTTTTCGACTCGGTCGATTTGATATATTATAAAACAAAATTTAAGCTACGGTTTGTAAGATATGCCTCTTGCAAGTAACCTTTGTTTTTTGAAAATTTTCAGCATTTTAAACTTGTTTTGCACTACTTATCTCATCACTTACGGTCCGTATGATTAGTTTAGGACACTTACAACTTAAGGCATCATGTTAGGATTATTCTAGGTCAAATCCCCCCTATGGTCACATGGTATTTAGGTCACTTACCATCCTATAAATAAAACGATCATCCGAGTGGATCAAGCGATTCTTCAACGTGCTTCAACTTCACTTGTCGTGGATGCTTCACGGCAAATACACAAGACACACACCTAGACACCAAGACTCACTTGTTTTGGCACCAGAATATGTCAACACAAAAAAACATGGACTTTACAAATTGTAACATTTAAGATGTATTGAAATACACACGTTAGAAGAAACGGGATCAAAATCCGACCCCCGATTTGGAAATGGTGGAAGGTTGTGGGTTTAGGGCAACCTATACTATCTAACTACGGATTTTTGTCATCACAGTGTCCAAATCGGGCATACGACCTCGATTCGCTCAAACCCAATTCCAACACTTAGGATAAATTGACATACACTCGTTAGAAGAAACGAGATCGAAATCTGACCATCAGTTTGGAAATGGTGGAAGGTTATAGGTTTAGGCCATAGTATAGTTGAGAGATATGGATTTTGGCCATCTTGGTGCCCAAATCGAGCTTACGACCACAGATTCGCTCGAAACCAACTCCAACACTTCAGATGTATTGAAATACACACGTTAGAAGAACTGGACCGAAATCTGACCCCCGGTTTGTAAATGGTGGAAATTTATGGCATTAGGCCAAAAAATAATAGAAAAACATGGATTTCGGCCATCTCGGTGCCCATATTGGGCATACGAGCTCGGATTCGCTCGAAACTAACTCTCACACTTAGGATGTATTGAATTACAAGCATTTCAAGAAATGGGATCGAAATCCGACACACTGTTTCGAAATGGTGGAAGGTTGTGGGTTTAGGACAACCTATACTATCTAAGTATGGATTTTGGTCATCTCGATGCACAAATCGAGCAGACAACTTCGAATTCACTCGAAACCAACTCTAACACTTAGGATATATTGAAGTACATGCGTTAGAAGAAATTAGATCGAAATCCGACCCTCGGTTTGAAAATGCTAGAATGTTATATGTTTAGGCTGTAGTATAGTTGAGAAATATGGATTTCGGCCATATTGGTTCCCAAATCGGGCATACGACCTCAGATTCACTCAAAACCAACTCCAACACTTAGGATGTATTAAAATACACACGTTAGAAGAAACGGGATTGAAATTGGATCCCCGGTTTGGAAATGGTGGAAGGTTGTGGGTTTAAGCCAAACTACACTAAGTATGGATTTCGGTCATCTCGGTGTCAAAATCGGGCATACGACCTCGGATTCGATCGAAAGAAAATGTGTTGAAACAAATGAGATCGAAATCCGACCAACGGTTTGGAAATGGTGCAAGGTTATGCGTTTAGGGCAACCTATAATACCTAAGTACGGATTTCGGCCATCTTGGTGCCCAAATCTGGCATAAAACTTCGGACTCGCGCAAAACCAACTCCAGCACTAAAGATGTATTGAAGTGCATGCATTAGAAGAAATATGATCAAAATCCGACCACGAGTTAAGAAATGGTGGAAGGTTGTGGGTTTAGGCCAACCTATACTAAGTATGGATTTCGGGCATCTTGATGCCCAAAACGGACATACGACCTCAGATTCACTTGAAACCAACTCTAACACTTAGGATGTATTCAAATACATGCATTAGAAAAGATGGGATCAAAATCCGACTCCCGGTTTGGAAATGGTGGAAGGTTATAGGTTTAGGCCATAGTATAGTTGAGAAATATGGATTCCGGCCATCTCAATGTCAAAATCGAGCATATGACCTCGGATTCGCTCGAAACAACAGCAACACTTAGGATGTATTGAGATTAACATGCTAGAAGAAATGGGATCGAAATCCGACCCCTGATTTGGAAATGGTGGAAGGTTATGGGTTTAGACCAACTTATATTATCTAAGTATGGATTTCTGCCATCACGGTGTCCAAATCGGGCGTACGACCTCAATTTGCTCGAAATCAACTCCAACACTTAGGATGTATTAAAAAAAACTTGTTAGAAAAAACGAGATCGAAATCTGACCATCGGTTTGAAAATGGTGCAAGGTTATAGGTTTAGGCCATAGTATAGTTGAGCGATATGGATTTGACCATCTCGGTGCCCAAATTGGGCTTACGACCTCAGATTCGCTAAAAACCAACTCCAACACTTAGGATGTATTAAAATACACACTTTAGAAGAAAGAGGATCGAAATCCAACCTCTGGTTTTGAAATGGTGGAATGTTATGGGATTTGGCCAAATAATAGTTGAGAAACATGGATTTTGGGCATCTCGATGCCCATATCAGGCATACGAGCTCGGATTCGCTCGAAACCAATTCCAACACTTAGGATGTATTGAAATACACTCGTTAGAAGACACGGGATCAAAATCTGACCATTGGTTTGAAAATGGTGGAAGGTTATAGGTTTCGGCCATAGTATAGTTGAGAGATATGGATTTTGGCCATCTCGATGCCCAAATCGAACTTACGATCTCAATTCGCTCGAAACCAACTCCAACACTTAGGATGTACTGAAATACACATGTTGGAAGAAATAGGATCGAAATCCAACTCCCGGTTTTAAAATGGTGGAAAGTTATGGGATTCGGCCAAATAATAGTTGAGAAACATGGATTTCGACAATCTCGGTGCCCATATCGGGCATACGAGATCGGATTCGCTCGAAATCAACTCTAACACCTAGGATGAATTGAAATACACGTATTAGGAGAAATGGGATCGAAATCTGACCATCGGTTTGAAAATGGTGGAACCTTATAGGTTTAGGCCATAGTATAGTTGAGAGATATGGATTTTGGCCATCTCGGTGCCCAAATCGGGCTTACGAGCTCAGATTCGCTCGAAATCAACTCCAACACTTAGGATGTATTAAAATACATACTTTAGAAGAAAGAGGATCGAAATCCGACCTTTGGTTTTGAAATGGTGGAATGTTATGGGATTTGGCCAAATAATAGTTGAGAAACATGGATTTTGGGCATCTCAGTGCCCATATCAAGCATACGAGTTCGGATTCGCTCGAAACCAATTCCAACACTTAGGATGTATTGAAATAGTATCGTTAGAAGAAATGGGATTGAAATCTGACCATCAGATTGAAAATGGTGGAAGGTTATAGGTTTCAGCCATAGTATAGTTGAGAGATATGGATTTTGGCCATCTCAATGCCCAAATCGGGCTTACGATCTCAGATTCGCTCGAAACCAACACCAACACTTCGGATGTACTGAAATACACACATTGGAAGAAATAGGATCAAAATCCAACCCCCGGTTTTAAAATGGTGGAAAGTTATGGGATTCGGCCAAATAATAGTTGAGAAACATGGATTTCGGCAATCTCGGTGCCCATATCGGGCATACATGATCGGATTCGCTCGAAATCAACTCCAACACCTAGGATGAATTGAAATACACGTGTTAGGAGAAACGGGATAGAAATCTGACCATCGGTTTGGAAATGGTGGAAGGTTGTAGGTTTAGGCCATAGCATAGTTGAAAGATACGAATTTTGGCCATCTCGGTGCCCAAATCGGGCTTACGACCTCAAATTCGCTCGAAACCAAATCCAACGCTAAGGATGTATTGAAATACACATGTTAGAAGAAACAAGATTGAAATCCAGCTCCCGGTTTGGAAATGCTGGAAAGATATGGGATTCGGCCAAAAAATAGTTGAGAAATATGGATTCCGGCCATCTCGGTGCCCATATCAGTCATACGTGCTCTGATTCGCATGAAACCAACTCCAACACTTAGGATGTATTGAAATAAACGTGTTAGGAGAAACGGGATCGAAATCGGACCCCCGATAAAGAAATGGTGGAAGGTTGTGGGTTTAATCCAACCAATACTATCTAAGTACGGATTTCGACCATCTCAGTACCCAAATCACGCATATGACCACGAAGTCGCTCGAAACTAACTCTAACAGTTAGGATGTATTCAAATACATACGATAGAAAATATAGGATCGAAATCCTACCCTAGGTTTGGAAATGGTGGAAGGTTACAGATTTAGGCCATAGTATAGTTGATAAATAGAGATTTTGACTTTCTCGGTGCCCAAATCGGGCATACGACTTTGGATTCGCTCGAAACCAACTGCAACACTTAGGATGTATTGAAATACACATGCTAGAAAAAACGGGATTGAAATCCGACCCCCGGTTTGGAAATGAGGAAATGTTGTGGGTTTAGGGTATCCTATACTATTTAACTATGGATTTCGGCTATCTCGTAGGCCAAATCGGGTTTACGACCTCGGATTCGCTTGAAACCAACTCTGACACTTAGGATGTACTGAAATACATGCGTTAGAAAAGGTGGGATCAAAATCCTACCCCCGGTTTGGAAATGGTGGAAGGTTATAGGTTTAGGCCATAGTATATTTGACAAATATGGATTCCGGCCATCTCGGTGCCCAAATCAGGCATACGACCTCAAATTCGCTCGAAACCAACTGCAATACTTACGATGTATTAAAATACACATGCAAAAAGAAATGGGATCGAAATCCGACCTCCTGTTAGGAAATGGTGGAAGGTTGTGGGTTTAGGCCAAAGTACAGACGAGAAACATGGATTTCGGCCGTCTTAATGCCCAAATCGGCCATACAACCTCGGATTCACTTGAAACCAACTCCAACACTTAGGATGTATTGAATTACATGTGTTGAAACAAATGAGATCGAAATCCGACCAACGGTTTGGAAATGGTGGAAGGTTATGCGTTTAGGCCAACCTATAATACCTAAGTACGGATTTCGGCCATCTTGGTGCTCAAATCGGGCATAAAACTTCGGACTCGCGCGAAACCAACTCCAACACTAAAGATGTATTGAAGTGCATGCATTAGAAGAAATATGATCAAAATCCGACCACGGGTTAAGAAATGGTGGAAGGTTGTGGGTTTAGGCCAACCTATACTATCTAAGTATGGATTTCAGGCATCTCGATGCCCAAAACGGACATACGACCTCAGATTCACTTGAAACCAACTCTAACACTTAGGATGTATTCAAATACATGCATTAGAAAAGATGGGATCGAAATCCGACTCCCGGTTTGGAAATGGTGGAAGGTTATAGGTTTAGGCCATAGTATAGTTGAGAAATATGGATTCCGGCCATCTCAATGTCAAAATCGAGCATATGACCTCGGATTCGCTCGAAACCAACAGCAACACTTAGGATGTATTGAGATTAACATGCTAGAAGAAATGGGATCGAAATCCGACCCCTGATTTGGAAATGGTGGAAGGTTATGGGTTTAGACCAACTTATATTATCTAAGTATGGATTTCTGCCATCACGGTGTCCAAATCGGGCGTACGACCTCAATTCGCTCGAAATCAACTCCAACACTTAGGATGTATTAAAAAACATACTTTAGAAGAAAGATGATCGAAATCCGACCTCTGGTTTTGAAATGGTGGAATGTTATGGGATTTAGCCAAATAATAGTTGAGAAACATGGATTTTGGGCATCTCAGTGCCCATATCAAGCATACGAGTTCGGATTCGCTCGAAACCAATTCCAACACTTAGGATGTATTGAAATAGAATCGTTAGAAGAAATGGGATTGAAATCTGACCATCAGTTTGAAAATGGTGGAAGGTTATAAGTTTCAGCCATAGTATAGTTGAGAGATATGGATTTTGGCCATCTCGATGCCCAAATCGGGCTTACGATCTCAGATTCGCTCGAAACCAACACCAACACTTCGGATGTACTGAAATACACACATTGGAAGAAATAGGATCAAAATCCAACCCCCGGTTTTAAAATGGTGGAAAGTTATGGGATTCGGCCAAATAATAGTTGAGAAACATGGATTTCGGCAATCTCGGTGCCCATATCGGGCATACATGATCGGATTCGCTCGAAATCAACTCCAACACCTAGGATGAATTGAAATACACGTGTTAGGAGAAACAGGATAGAAATCTGACCATCGGTTTGGAAATGGTGGAAGGTTGTAGGTTTAGGCCATAGCATAGTTGAAAGATACGAATTTTGGCCATCTCGGTGCCCAAATCGGGCTTACGACCTCAAATTCGCTCGAAACCAAATCCAACGCTACGGATGTATTGAAATACACATGTTAGAAGAGACAAGATTGAAATCCAGCTCCCGGTTTGGAAATGGTGGAAAGATATGGGATTCGGCCAAAAAATAGTTGAGAAATATGGATTCCGGCCATCTCGGTGCCCATATCAGTCATACGTGCTCTGATTCGCTTGAAACCAACTCCAACACTTAGGATGTATTGAAATAAACGTGTTAGGAGAAACGGGATCGAAATCGGACCCCCGATAAAGAAATGGTGGAAGGTTGTGGGTTTAATCCAACCAAAACTATCTAAGTACGGATTTCGACCATCTCAGTACCCAAATCACGCATACGACCTCGAAGTCGCTCGAAACTAACTCTAACACTTAGGATGTATTCAAATACATACGATAGAAAATATGGGATCGAAATCCTACCCTAGGTTTGGAAATGGTGGAAGGTTACAGATTTAGGCCATAGTATAGTTGATAAATAGAGATTTTGACTTTCTCGGTGCCCAAATCGGGCATACAACCTTGGATTCGCTCGAAACCAACTGCAACACTTAGGATGTATTGAAATACACATGCTAGAAAAAACGGGATTGAAATCCGACCCCCGGTTTGGAACTGAGGAAATGTTGTGGGTTTAGGGTATCCTATACTATTTAACTATGGATTTCGGCTATCTCGTAGGCCAAATCGGGTTTACGACCTCGGATTCGCTTGAAACCAACTCTGACACTTAGGATGTACTGAAATACATGCGTTTGAAAAGGTGGGATCAAAATCCAACCCCCGGTTTGGAAATGGTGGAAGGTTATAAGTTTAGGCCATGGTACAGTTGAGAAATATGGATTTCAGCCATCTGAGTGCCCAAATCTGGCATCCGACCTCTGATTCACTCAAAACCAACTGCAACACTTTGGATGTAATAAAATACACACGCTAGAAGAAATGGGATCGAAATTCGACCCCCAATTTGGAAATGGTGGAAGGTTGTGGGTTTAGGCCAAAGTATAGTTCGGAAACATGGATTTTGGCCTTCTCGATTACCAAATCAGCTATACGACCTCGGATACGCTCGAAACCAACTCCAACATTTAGCATGTATTGAATTACATGTGTTGAAACAAATGGGATCGAAATCCAAACCACGGTTTGGAAATGGGAGAAGGTTGTGGGTTTAGGCCAACCTATACTATCTAAGTATGGATATCGACCATCTTGGTGCCCAAATCGGGCATTCGACTTCAGATTCGCTCGAAACCAACTCTAACACTTAGGATGTATTGAAATACACACGTTAGAAAAAATAGGATCGAAATCCGACCCTCGGTTTTGAATTGGTGGAAAGTTATGGGATTCAGGCAGATAATAGTTGAGAAAGATGGATTTCGACCATCTCGGTGCCCATATCGGGCATACGAGCTCAGATTCGCTCGAAACCAACTTCAACACTAAGGATGTATTCAAATACACTCGTTAGAAGAAATGGGATCAAAATCTGACCATCGGTTTGGAAATGGTGGAAGGTTATAGGTTTAAGCCATAGTATAGTTGTGAGATATGGATTTTGGCCATCTCGGTGCCCAAATCGGGCTTACGACCTCAAATTAGCTCGAAACCAACTGCAACACTTACGATGTATTGAAGTACAGACGCTAGAATCAACGGGATCGAAATCCGACCCCCGATTTGGAAATGGGGGATGGTTGTGGGTTTAGGGCAACCTATATTATCTAACTAGGGATTTCGGCCATCTCGGAGGCCAAATCGGGCATACGACCTCCGATTCGCTCGAAACCAACTCTAACACTAAGGATGTAGTGAAATACATGAATTAGAAAAGGTGGGATTAAAACCTGACCCCCGATTTGGAAATTGTGGATGGTTTTAGGTTTAGGCCATAGTATAGTTGAGAAATATGGATTTCGGCCATCTCGGTGACCAATCGGGCTTACGACCTCAGATTCGCTCGAAACCAAATCCAATACTTAGAATGTATTGAAATACACACGTTAGAAGAAACAAGATCGAAATCCGACCCCCGGTTTTGAAATGGTAGAAAGTTATGGGATTTGGCCAAATAATAGTTGAGAAACATGGATTTCGGGCATCTCGGTGCCTATATCGGGCATACGAGCTCGGATTCACTCGAAACCAACTCCAACACTTAGGATGTATTGAAATACACTCTTTAGAAGAAACGGAATCAAAATCTGACCATCGGTTTAGAAATGGTGGAAGGTTATAGGTTTCGGCCATAGTATAGTTGAGAGATATGGATTTTGGCCATCTTGATGCCCAAATCGGGCTTACGTTCTCAGATTCACTCGAAACCTACTCTAACACTTATGATGTATTGAAATACACATGTTAGAAGAAATAGTATCAAAATCTGACCCCGAGTTTTAAAATGGTGAAAAGTTATTGGATTCGGCCAAATAATAGTTGAGAAACATGGATTTCGACAATCTCGATGCCCATATCGGGCATACGAGCTCGGATTCGCTCGAAATTGTAGCGACCCGGAATTTTAATATAATAAAATTTTGGATTATCGGTCCTTAATTGAGGTTAATTAGTTGTGTGTTTGATAAATTTGTGTAAAGTAGGTATTACTCGGAATTGGGTTGCACTACTACGAAATTAGTGTTTTTCTTCAATCTATGCACATAGTGTGCCGGTCGACTATCCGGATGTCCACCTATCGTTTCAATTCAGTTGCACATCAATTTGCGAAACCGCGAAGGTCCTGTGTGTGGAAACATAGAGAAAATCAGGGAATTCGTAGTGTATCGAATTTTGATTGGGGCTCTATATTTAGCAGACTTTCTAATTGAAATCCATGCAGATTGTTCCACTACATGCTGGAAGGCCATGGGAACGACCGTCTATCATTTCAGCAGTTTATTATCTCATATAGCGAAACCCCAGTGTGTTTTGTATCCGAAATTGGAAAATTTGTGGGTTTTGCGAATTCTTCCGGTTGCACTTTTTTGTATTCAAAACTCATTGGATTTCCCAAAAAATTTTACAGCACGTGTCAGACTACCCCAAGATCGATCACCTGAAGTTTTGTCAAAATCGAAAATCATATGGTATGGTTTCAGAATGAATTTCGGCGACATTACCGGAAACCGGTCACGATTCGCAAGCCGCGACACGTGTCTCAGCTCAGGCCAACATGTGGCACCTTCAAGCGACACTTGGCGCGCATGTGTGGGTTAGGCTAGTCTATAAATAGTAGACCACCCCCCAGCCATTTCTCTCATCCTAGTGAGAGAGAGGCGAAGCCCTGCCGTATTTTGTAAAGAGAGAAACATTCTAGAGAGAGAAAGGGAATTTTCTAGAGAGAGAGGTAAAGAGGCGTATCCTGACATTTTTGGACATGCTAAGCGCACTGGCAGCGTCTATTTCATCTCTTGGAGCTTCGAAACACGTGTACCAAAGGTAATAAAAACCCTTTCTTATCTATTTTTCATTCCACTAAATTACTTGAATTGTGCTATTTATATCAGACCCTTTCTGAGCTTTGATCATGCTCAAATGTTTACTCTAAATTTATCTTCCTAATCTGTAAACCATATCAAAATTTCACTACGATCTAATGGTCGGATAGGATGATATGAATTTCTAAAAGAAAACCTAGTCTACTATTTTTAAGGCTAACAGTACGGTTTTCCTAATTATAGGGAACCTTTCTGAGCTCTAATCATGCTCAAATTTTTACTCTAAATTTATCTTCCTAATCTGTAAATCATATCAAAATTTCACTACGATCTGATGCTTGGATTGGATGATATAAATTTCTAAATGAAAACCTAGTCTGCTGCGTGTTACGGTAACCGTTAGTGATTTTTGGAGTCCATGGCATCGTGAAATAACAACGTTCTCTTCCGCTCTCAGAATTTACGTCCGGCGCCATCCCCGATATGGACCTCGACCCCGATTGCCTCGTCGCTGCTATCAAATCTTGAGATCTTGGAAAGATGAGTCTAACTTGGATCCCAACATCACCCTTCATATACAGTCAATCTCATGAATGCTATTACATATCGTATACATCACAAGGTATACGCAGAATAATCAGATATTAACTTAGAGGTGCTAGCATGACTAGTTTGGACCTCTACCCTTTCCTGGAACAAAACTCGGGACTCTAAACTAGTGCCTAGACTCAGATCCTAGATGACTGACCGAAGGACGTCGCTTGATACTGGTTGGTTCGTGGTAACAAGCCTAAGACAACAAGTCCATCTGAGTTCTAAGTTCAACTCGGAGAACTACTTCCGCTTACTAGAGACAACTTTCTAGAGGGACGATACTCTAGTTCCAACTTGAAGGACACAGCCTACGTTACCTAATCCTAGGCCTCTGATACCAAGTCTGTCGTGAGCCAAATACCCCCTAGGAGTTAGGGATACTTTGACTCGTGACCACAGTCATAACCTCTAGTATAATACACTAAGGCAAACTGGATACCTGTCAGAAACACATACATATCTAGCGGAAAAAAGAAACTACACAATGCAGTGAATAAAATACTAAAACATAGCGAAAGCAAACAATTTACTCGTATAACTCAGTTCAAGTACGAACCTACAAAAGTATATCCATGTGTGAACCCAAAAGTGTAGTGGACAAACCCCCACTCACATAAACAAAATAACATCTTAATTTCTAAGTCCGATCAACAAAAAGTCAAAGTTGACACACTATCTATAGGACCATCGTCTTGATAATGATCCATGGAAGTCTCTGGTCCGAAGTACCCTTCCTCCGACCAGGTTCCTGCCACCTGATAAACGGAGCCCGAGCACACTGCCAATGATAACAATATCGGCTGAGCGTGGAATACTCAGCGTATACAACTAATAACATAAAGCACTATAGCATGGGCATACTAAGCATGGAGATTGAAATCCTTAAAGCCTAGTAAAGCGTAGAAACCTGTACGCATATTGATGAAACCGAAATCCGAACCAAAACATATCTGTGTGAGTCATGCGGTAATTAGCCTTGTGAGCTTTCTTGTGAGTTCTTGTTATTTACTTAGAGGTCATTATGATCCATAGAGACATAGAGATACCATAGAGCCAATACCATAGCGATCTTAGAGGTTTTTCTTTTATGATCCGATAGAGCTTGTGAGACGAATCTTAGAGGCTTATCATATGAGTTCCTTTGTGAGCATAGTATGATCCCTATGAGCTTGTGAAACGATCTTAGAGAAATCATAGAGTTTACTTAGAAGCGTTGCTTATTGGTATTTAGTGAAAACACACCCCTTTTTGTACTTTTAGAAATTCTTGGAAAGCATCGATTCATGCTGACATGCGAGCATATGGACCATAAGGAGAATCACCATATTAGCATAAGAATCCCTTAGAGGATTTCATCAAACACGTAGAGTGCATCCTAATAGTATCTTTCATCCAAGTATATAATCACATACTTTCACAACCAAAGTCAACAAGATATATATATACATACTTAGTATAGATGTAGAAAAACAACATTTAGTAACTTAGTAGGATTGCAAGATTGCTAGTAGAGTGTATCTACCTTGGTGAAATCCACAACTTTGATCCCCAAAAGCTTGAGCAAACGAGAACGTTAGTTCTTGGCTATAAAACGCCAAAGGAATGGAAGAACTCGATATTCCTTCAAGCTTGAACAATCACCAAGCTCCTCTCCTTCTTCTCTCTCTCAAAATCTCTCAAAATAGGGCACAAATGGTTTCTGAAACCCTAAGGCACGAACCCAGCCTATTTATAGGCAAAGGGTGGTGGCTAAAGTCTTAAACACCCTTAATGAAGAAAATCTGCGTATAACCGATCGATCGGTGGTACATACCGAGCGATCGGTGGCTTACCGGTCGATTGGTGGTTTTAACCGAGAGATCGGTTGAAAACACCCTCTCTAGAAAATTTTCCCATAAAAAAAGTTAACCGCTCGATAGATACCGATCTATTGGTAGTTGATCGGTCGATCGGAGGTTGATACCGTGTGATCGGTGATCCCCTGTTTTGCTGTAAAACCTTGTTTACACTACTTGAATCTTCTCCAATCCAATTCTAACACTCTTGTACGCCTAAAACATACTGCTTAGTGATATATAGACTCGTTAGGACATGTGCTCCATAATTCCAACCTCGTATATTCAATTAAAGCTTGCTAGTATACAAGTTCACACTTGAGCACTATATACCCTATTCTCTACTTAGTGCAATAAAGATTCGGGGCTCTACATGGACCTTGTGTACATGTTTAGCTTATATTGCAGTATTTTTTTTATAGTAGCACATGGAAGATTACATTGTAAAGAAGAAAATTTTAGGTTCGCCTCTTAGCGTGCCTTGTATGCTCTTGCAGGATGATATGTACGCCTTATGTGTCATGACTGGATGGTATGACACGGCGGTCATGAGTCAAAAGTATCCCTAACTCCTAAGGGTATTTTGGGTCGTGACACTCCTATTTTAGATTGTGGGACCAAGTACTTCACCTTTTTGGTTGAAGCATTGTTACTAGGAAACACTTTCCTAAAACTCCATTAGGATCATAGAATTTTATCTATATCCCTGGACTTCCACCAATCACAATAATATCCGTTAACACAATGTGACTAACCTCCAGAAATTAGAGAATTGCTTGTAAGTACTATCTCACAATATATTTATAAATAAATCCTTCCACATTCGGATATAACTTGTAAGCTTCCGGGATTGGAACAATTCCACTGTCTAGTCTCTAGCTTATGAATAGAACTCTTTTTCATGAATACTTTTTCATTGAATTGAACTTCCAAAACAATTTTGAAGAAACTTTAGAAAAGAACCGACTTATATATATATATATTTATATATATTTTTCCATATTGAAAATATCAACTTCGATATAGACCATTTTACCGAAAAGCACCAGTTCTGGATTTAACAGTTCAGTTCAACAAGTATCACCTTGATATCATTATCTCCAATTAAGGAGTTGTGGATTCCTTATTGAGTGTTTACACACTTCTCTAAACATTGTGTACATGACCGAACGTACCCGGAGTTAGTCCTCTGTATTGCACATTGCCGATTGGCACATCAAAGCCATATAAACAGATGTTTGAGAAGGTGTTAACCTCTCAGGTCTAAGGAAAATTTGTCGAATGGATTTAACGCTAATATAATTTGACAATGTATTTTATAGGGTATCCACTAGTGACCCCATTCAGTATTATATACTTGCTACATATACTCACATATTAGTCAAGAGTCACCACTCTTTGTGAATGAGATTCATCACACTATCTCATAGAACTACACATGTGCAAGCCATGATGAAGTACGGCACCCAACCAGTACTCTATAGGTTTCGAACAATATTACGTTTACAAGGAAATGGAAAAACATATCTCCGTCGCAACCTTTGCATGATTTTCCTACAATGTTACCTATTAAACTGTCGCGACCCAAAACCCACCCTACGAGTTAGAGTGAACTTTGGACGACTAATCATGGCTTACATGACTTGCTTGACAAACCAACCTGCAAAAACCCACAGAGCATATACAATAGAGGATGACAGTGGAAACATAACTATAAAACACAGCGGAAGTCTAACAACCTCTAAGTATATACACATGGTCCAAGTTTAATACAAAGAAATCAAAACAAAGAAAGTGCGGACATGCCCACCAAAATACGTGGATATAATCACTCATGCTCACCCACAGCTAATCCACTAAGATTCTAACACCACCTACTGATAACCCTCTACGGGAGGTTCCTCAAAAGGCTCCTTGACGTACTCCTCCTCCACCCATGGACCAGGAGCACAAACATCAAATGGAGCAGCAGCTCCCTCAGAACCTGCCTACATAAGAAGTACGGCTGAGCATGAAATACTCAGCGGGTACTAAATACTAACCAACAGTCATAGTATACAGATAGCATACATAGAGTAGGAAGCAAGTTGCATATATAGAACAGGAACAATTTATATCATACAAGGAAGTAAAGCCATTTATATTCATGCTTGCATTCAGAAAGACTGATAAAACCCTTGAAAACATCGTGCACTTGACTTGACTTGAAATACCCTTTGCGTGATTGGGAACTTGTTAACCGTGTCATGCTTGTCATGCTTTCATCATGCGTGCCATGTCATGTCATGCGCGTTATGCGAGTATCATGCTTGCTTGTTCATAATTTAAACATGTTCACATGCCTAGTTGCCGTTCATAGCCCGTCGCAACTAGTACCCTGTACACTGAATGATATGCCTAGTTGCCGTTCATAGTCCGTCGCAACTAGTACCCTATATGCAGATGGGTATGCTTGGTTGCCGTTCATAGCCCATCGCAACTAGCATCCATGCGGAATGTGAATGCCTAGTTGCCGTTCATAGCCCTTCGCAACTAGCATCCATGCGTGTCATGCCATGCAGAGTTATGCGAGTCATGTGATGCTATGCTATGCGTGTCATGCCATGCTATGCTATGCGTGTCATACCATGCTATGCATGTCATGCGAGGGGATGGGAGACCTTTCCCTATGCAATGCATGATTGTCTTGCCCTTGTCAAAAGCGAAGTGAAACATATCTTAGGATATGCCCCACCTCTACATCCCATACTTTAAACATCGGTAAATCACGTCATTTCATGCGTGCTCGTGAGATCGTGTGCATACTTGCATTTGGAATTAAATATGGCAATTTGGGGTAATTCACAAAGCATAGCATATAACAATTTAAGTGAGTAATAATCTACACATTTTAAGAAATGTAAGAAACACACTATCATGAACCCTAACAAATTTCAAGAGCAATTAAGCATGGGTTCCCTTAATTTATCATTTATTTTGTTCACCTTGGCATTTCATCAAACATGGGGTGTGTTCATTATTCACTTAAACCTAGATCATGCTTTTCTAGGTGGGTTATACTCACATCACACTTGTATGTTCATTATTAGTACAATGCCCTTTCCCATTCGTGCATCACATCATCCACACGGCATCCATTCGTCAACATCCATCTCCATTCACCATTCATACCACCAATCTCATAACACATATATAAGTGAAGGAAAACAAGGAGAAACAAAGGAAAAAGGGAAGCTATGACTAGGAGGGTAGTAAGAAGTACCGACCTTGAAGAAATGAGGAAGAAACCCCTTCCAAAAAAGACCGTGAGGTGCTGCCCTAGCTTGGGGAACGCTCTCCACGAGTGCTTGAGCCGTGATCTTGGAGAAAAACCGGACTTGAAGTGATCTAGGGTCTCAAAACTCCTTTGATTCTTCTCCAAAAGAAAAACCCTAGCTTAGAAAACCCTTTCTCCTCTCTTCTAATCCCCCAAATCCTCTAAGTGTTGAGAATGAGCCCTAAAGGCTCGGGTTAAACTCTTAAGGTAAGAGTGAACCGACCAAAAGACCATAATACCCTTACTAAAATTTCTGCAAAAACACGAGTGCCGAACACGTTGTGCTGTGAATAGTGCCAAACACGTTGTGCTGTGAATAGTGCCGAACACGTTGTGCTGTGAATAGTGCCGAACACGTTGTGCTGTGAATAGTGCCGAACCCGTTGTCACGTTGTCTTATGTACAACGTGCCCGTCGTGAGCTGTACAACGTACACGTTGTTTGCTGTACAATGTACACGTTGTCTACTGCACGACGTACCCGTTGTCTGTTGCACAATGGATGCACAACGTATACGTTATCAGAGCTAGAGCTACGTTATCAGAGTACGTTGTCTATGCGTTGTCTGTGCCTTATCAGAGCACGTTGTCAGAGCACGTTATCAGAGCTACGTCCTTAGTGCATTCCGAGCTACGTCCTTAGTGCCTTCCGAGCTACGTCCTTAGTGCCTCTCCAAAGCTCGTCCTCAAGTGCATAACCGAGCGATCGATTGCCTGCAGGTCCAGACTGTTTTGGCCATATCTTTTGACTCGTTCGTCCGATTTTGACGATTCAACTTGCGTTGGGTTCGTACTTTGAAAAGGAACATTTCTGACATTTCAGAATTTCCAATTTCTTCCTTATTTATTAATTATACCTCTTTAAAGGCAAAATGGCAACGAAAGTGTCATGCATTAAATGTGAAAAGGTCCGGGGCTCTACAGAAACTTTATGTCTTCATCATATGGGACAGTAATTAATATAAATACCCTTTATTGTTGGTTGTGTGAATATGATATTTATCTAATCAAAAAAGAAAAGTCTCTTATTGGCTTTCAAGGGCATATATGTCCAACAATCTCCAACTTGCACTCTAAGCCAATTAGATGTAATGCCCATCTTTTCAGTGATGCTTCTCAAACACCAACAAAGACATAACTCAATATGTATGGGTCTATCATGTTTGCTTTACCACAACTATTGTAGTAGTACAATACTACCTGCAACTCTTGCAGATTTATTATCAATAACCACAGTCTTAAAAGACTAAACAAAATGATACTGTCCAACATTCATTTTCAAGAAGTTAACTTGCTTGTGCTTTAACATGTAATGAATATCCGGTCTAGTACAAGTATACTTTCTCGTGATATCACATATCTAAAAAAAATAGATTCCGTTCCATAAAGGTAGAAAAATATTTTCTTGGAATATTACTTGTACCAAAACATTTTGCTTTTGTCTCTAGACCTTTAGGACTAAGAAAACATGATGTCAAAGTTTTTGTCCTTCATTGCAAAATTGTTAGATCACATTTAAGAGAGAAGAATAATATTCATACCTCATTCACAATGAAAAGAATATTATCTTTGCATAAAGCCAGGAAAGTAATTATGCTCCCACTAACCAGTTTGTACACAAAGGATACTTTCATCCTTAGATGAAAATCAAATAGTTTCATTACTCCTTAGAATAAAAGTTAGTCCAACTACAAATTCTGGGACCTGTGGGTTCTAGTGTATTATTTAGGTATGGTGAGAGTAGAGAGTTGATCTTTATCAAGTCTCATAGTTATCAGTCTATTGGGCTTCCGCTTCTAGAACAATTCTTGTCGCGACCCAAAATACCCCCTACTAGTTAGGGATACATTGACTCGTGACCGCCGTATCATACCTCCAGTATAATACATAAGGCACACGTGGAGACCTGTCAGAAACACAAACATATCTAGTAGAAGCGATAAAGAATGCACAGCGGAATAAAATACTAAATATAACGGAAGCAAAGCGATACTCCTATAACTCAGTTCAAGTATTAACCAACAAAAAGTATATACATGTGAGAAACCCAAAAGTGGAGTGGATAAACCCCACACTCACATTACAAAATAACATCTTAAAGTTCTAAGTCTGCCGATCAACAAAATTCGAAGTCTCGACACCTATCTATAGGACCATCGTCCTGATAATGATCCATGGAAGGCTCCGGGTCGAAGTACTCTTCCTCCAACCATGGTTCCGTGCCACATATATCGAACGGAGCCCGAGCACCTGCCGATGATAACAAATATCGGCTGAGCGGGGAATACTCAGCGTATACAAACTAATAACAATAAAGCATTAAGCATAGAGCATACGAATCATGGAGAATGAAATCCGTAAAAACATGTAAGAGTGTGGAAACCTTGAAATGACATGTGAGATGAGGTTCAAAACCAAAACCAAAACTGTAACCATGTGAGTCATGCGATAATCATAGCCTTGTGAGTTCTTGTGAGTTCATGGAGTTACTTAGAGTCATTATGATCCGTAGAAACATGGAGATACCATAGAGCACAACATAGAGCATATCCTTAGAGATTTTAGAGAGTTACATTTATGATCCGTAGAGCTTGTGGGATGATCTTAGAGCTTATCACAGAGTTCCTTGTGAGCATAGTACGATCCGTAGAGCTTGTGAAACGATCTTAGAGAAATCATAAAGTTACTTAGAATTGTTTCTTATTAGTCTTTTTGCGAAAAACACCTTTTCATACGTTGAGAAATCCATGGAAAACATCAATTCATGCGAGACATGTGAGCATATGAACATATGAGGGTAATAATCATATTTAAGCATCAAAATCCCTTAGAGTTATTTCACCAAACACTTAGAGTGCACCATAACGATAACTTACATCCAACATAGTATAACATCCTTCCATACCATAGCAAATCAAGGTATATGTAGCATAGAGTAAGAAGAATCATATTCAACAACTATTAGGATTGCAAGATTGGTAGTAGAGTGTATCTACTTTGGTGAAATCAAAGATTTTGATTCCAAAAGGTAGAACAAGCAAGAACCGTGAGTTCTTGGTTGAGAATCACCAAAAACAATGGAAGAACTTGATCTTCCACAAGCTTGAACAATCACCAAGCTCCTCTCCTTCTCTCTCTCAAAATCTCTCAAAAATATGCACTAAGGGTTTCTGAAACCCTAAGGCACGAACCCAGCCTTTATATAGGCAAAGGGTGGTGGCTAAAGTCTTAAACACTCTTAATGAAGAAAATCTGCGTATAACCGATCGATCAGTGGTACAGACTGAGCGATCGGTGGCTTACCGATCGATCAGTGGTTTCAACCGAGCGATCGGTTGAAAACACCCTCTCTGAAAAATTTTCTCATACAAAAAAGTTAACCATTCGATAGCCTTCGATCGATCGGTAGTTGACTGATCGATCGGAGGATGGCACCGAGCGATCGGTGATCCCCTGTTTTGCTGTAAAACCTTGTTCCGATTGCTTAAAACTTCTCCAATATCATTCTAACACTCTTTTATGCTTCATGCATGCTCCTTAGTGACATCTAGGCCCATTAAAACATGCACGCCATAAATCCAAACTCGTATATTAACATAAAGCCCATTAGTACACAAAACCACACTTGAGCACTATTCACACACTATTCATCACCTAGTGCAATAAAGATTCGGGGCTCTACAATTCTAGATTCAGTTTCTCTCCTAAGAAACCTTCTTTCCTATTTACAAATATCTTTTGTTATCTAGGAATACAGACTAAGTGTCTCTACTGCGAATCCCAAGCTCATCTTCTATCAAATCATATCCAATATTGTTTGAATTTTAACAATACCTTCATGCTATAGTTTGTTATAAGAATTATCTAAGACAAGATGTTATGAGAGTAACTTATGAAATTTCTATTAAGAGGTACTCTTCACAATCATGGAAGACTTACCTAGCTGTTTCTTTATTTCACTGTGGAATTCCTTGAATTTTTCAAAGAAGGGGAAATAAAGTTAGCTACCTCTTAATGGAAGATTCATATGATTACGATCATCTATGTGTACCGATACAATACAGGAAGATACATCTTTCTCCATGATAATTACTCATATATAGGACTAAGTTCATAAATACTAAGAGATGTGCCAGATACAAATTCATGTTACAATAGTAATAATATAAGAAATCTAATTTCTACAAGTAATTGACACATACATAGTCTTTAAGAATAAAATCCAATTTTGAGCTAGTATATATCAGAACATCTGAATGGAGACTATAGCAACTATTGCTCTTGTCCCATTACCAAATAGAAGTTTTATCTACTCAGACTTCTCCTTCTCCTTAGTAAACATGCAACTATTGCACTTATGCAAGGTCATACCAAGCATTAAGAGCTAGAGGTTCCAACAATTAAGTTGGACTTACTGAGTATACTAGTTGCACAATCCTTCCAAAGGTTTGTCCTGTATCTAATGACCAACTACTTTACTATGAAGCACAATCCTTATACTTTCCTTTCTTCTCAGAAGAGCCCTTGTCTATACTACCAGAATATCTTTCTAATGAAAAATCTTGGATTTCTTTCCTTTGCATAAATGCTCGAGATTTAGCAAATCCAACTCTTTTGAACATCTTTGCAAGTAGCTTTGAACTCTTGAAAGGTTCTTAACCATATGCAACATGTGGGATTTCAGACAATCTGATTCCCTCTTTGTTCGACAAAACCATATTAAAGAACTCCGGGAGTTAATTGAGGATCATATCCTCTAATCCCATAAATTTATCTCAGCACCAAGAATTGGGATTTATAAATCAAATGATCTCTATCATATTCTTTGTAACTGGGTTTCCCTAGTCAACTTGGTGTCCACTTGTCCTTTTATATAGTAAGCTGCCTAGCAGCCCTATTGTATTCTGTAAACATGTCGAATGACATTTAACATTAGTAGTGAGAACTTGGATAATTCTTTAGATGGTAGGCACAAACTTGAAATTCCTTTTCCATTCCAAACACTTTGAATTGGTCAAGAGATTCTCATAAAAGTCTTGATAAGGTGGTTGTAGAATGACATGACAATTAATAAAACATACATCATAATATCACACATTATAATATCATTAGATCAGAGCTTTCAATCTTTAATAATATTGCTCATCATTCAGTCAAATTTCATAGACCCCTCGATCTATAAAATTAGGAAATATGCTACTTCATATTTCTGATGAGCATTGGGTGCCTTATAATACATATGCAATCTTCCATTTTAGGATAGTATTACACATGCACCACAAGGTGGATAGTAACTATCCATCATTTGAACATCTCATGCATCACTCTTTATGTTAATCAGTGATTCCCAATTTTCTTACAACCTCCAAGGACAACATGACTGTCACTGTTTCAGCCCCCATGTTCTTTGGTTAAGTGAAACCCATTATTCTGGTTCGTCATATGATCAAGTAAGGCTATGCCCCCATTTTAGTTAACAGTCCCTATCAGACAATACATAAACCTATTTACTATAGAAATAAGGCTCTAGGAGTTTAATTCAGACTAAATTATGTCAATACCTTTTGGCCAGACAAGACTCAGGCTAATTAATTTCTAGTCTTATTGATGATGGAAGGTCATAGGACAAATTATCCCGTAGGATAAATTAGCCCATTTAATTCACTTAATATTTTTCTTGAGGGAAAATAGAATATTATAAACAAATTGTACATATAATGCATATATCAAAAGCATTCACAATATATATCATTGTATCACATGTATAAAACAATATACAAAACATTATATGATAATAAATAAAATTTCCGTTTAATTAGATCAAACTAATTCCAATGAAATCCCACTAGCCCATAAATCTTAATGGATCTAATCCAAGGGTATAAAGGTCATTTTAACATCGGTGGCCTTTAAATGGTTCACTCATCCATATGATAGACCATTGGTCATACCAAGCATCATGGGCTCAAAATAACTATTATAAAGTGTCCATGTGCATCACTAAAGTCCATATGTCAAAATGGACTATATTACCCTTTAATTCTCTACGAATTTTTTTAAGCATATTGGGGTTCATCAACCCTAAGTCTAAAATAAATTATGAGAGTCTCTCAACAGCTCTCTAAGACCTCTTCTAGGGTCTATAAGTGTCAATCAAGCACTCCCCATAATCGTGAATATTGTTAGCTTACATTTAAGTCAATTAAAGCACAATTATCTCATAATAATACAAGTAACAAATTTCACGTAAAAATTTCCATATGTACTACATGCATCACGTCCAAACGGGCTATAGTAATGTGTTTTATTTAAACACAAACATTTTATGTTTCAACAAAAACACATATTGTGGGATTTGATCCAATTATAGAAAATTTGCATAAAAACGATAATCACAAGGGTTATCGACTTTTCTAAGCAACTAAAAGCTGTAAGAAATCATCATATGAAATACACATAAAATAGCCACACAATGGGTCCAATTGATCATGCTATCTTAGAAATCCGACAACTACTCTTGTAGAATGCCTTCTAAGATTTATTCTCCAAGCGATCACCATCATCTTCAATCTTCAATTCAATTTCTCCATAGAAAAATCTGCAACTCCTAATACTAAGATTACATCTTATTCAAAATAAGAAACCTTGAGAAACCACCCAAAATAGGGTGGTCAAGGAGAGTATAACCCATAAGAAGAAAAAGAAGAGAATAGAGAGAGAGAGAAGAAGGCATGATCATGGAACCCATCCACCATTCAACAAGAATATATATATACTAACAATTAATCAACTATGAAAAATAGCTTGGCAAATAACTTAGAAAGTCCATAACCTCAACAAGGGTATTGCTAACCTCAGGGAAACTATTTCCCATATGGTTAAGGCCTCTATTAACAGTTAATATAAAACCCTAGAGAAAATAATAAAGCAAGCATATCTAGAATGAATACTTAAGACTTTAGATCATCATTAAAAGAAAACTATTTTCTTTCAATGCTTGGAAATTATTGAGAGAAACAATTTCTTTAATTAAGATTTAATCTAACCCTAAAATTCATCCTCACATTCCTCAATTGATAAACAAATAGAAAACACCATATTTAATTCGGCTAGCGTAGGGATCTAATCACTTCCATATTATTTTGATCTAATACTATTAAAAGAACAAAATAAAAATCAGCAAATTGCTAATTTTTAATATCACCTTATATTGATTCCAAAAATAAATTCCAAATCAATACTAGATGAATTAAATAATTTCCATAAGGGCCAACTACTTTAGGGATTATATGATTTAAAAATTAAATAAAATAATACCCTAAAGAATAGTATTAAATGTCCATAAAAATAATTGATCTCTATCAATTAAAATTTACTTGAGATAAACCTGTATCTCAACTAATGGCATTTATGTAATTACTTGATTAACTATTAATCAAATAAAAACTTATAAATACTATGTAGCCGGTATTTCTGAACATATGTAATTGATCCAAATCAACTACAACAATTATGGTATTATTCTCATAAACCTTTTAGGAAATCATAAAGGATATCATATTTAACATTTAATTAAATGATAGCCGTGGACTCAAAGTAGATAATTAAACAATTTAATTAAATCTCAACTCGTGTTCTTGAATTAAATAATTAAACTATTTAATTAAATGATAGCCCATTAAACGATTTAATAGCATCCCATGCCCTCAAATCAATTATGGAATTAAGGAAAAATTTGATAGCCTCTTGAAAAATTAGAAAACACCTTTTCCCGCTTTAGATTTTCGACTCAAGTTTTGACCCTCAAAATGATTGATTCTGGAAAAACTTTCTTCATGAAAGTTGTAGATACTTTCGACGGATTCGAAACGATGCACTGAATGACCTAAATCAGAATTACGCTCACAAAGTTATGGCCGAAATATCGAAACTATATCAATTCTCATAATCAAATACAAATCCGAAAATTCATGAATCAATTCAAATCGAAATAAGCTTTAATCTCCAAGAATGCTTAAGCAAGGGTGTCAAACACCATGGAATTTATTAATTAACATTTAATAAATAAAATCACATTAGTATAGGCTGGCCGAAATATCAATGGGTATCTAAGTGATCTAAATCAAAGGAAAAACATGCGATAACACCATAATATTAATAGATCATAAGGTAGGCTCTGAGACCACTTAAAGACATGAATATAAAAAATTTTTAAGCACTATTTTAAATTCAAACTTGATTTTGATCTAATCAAAATCTTCCCAAGGGCATCTTATGATCATATTAAGTCATGGTGTGTGTAACGCCCCAAAATACCCCCTAGGAGTTAGGACACTTTGGCAACATCACTTACATTTCAATCATCCTGCAAAGACTATACAAGGCATGCTAAATAATGAACTGAATGTTTTCTTTAATAACTTAATTGTATTCCAAGTACAACTGTTTACAATAACTGAATATAAACTAAAACATGTACAAGTAATCCTTCACCTGAGTTACCAGCTCAAGTGTTACAATATCTCCAGACATAAAACCCAAAATACAAGTCTCTCTCACACAACCCCACCATAGGGCCACATCTCTAAACCCCTCATATCTGGGTGATAATCCGAGTAATCACCTGCTCTCCACGACCCGCCTCGATCCAAGGAACTGGAGTATGGATATCGTATAGTGTACCTGCCAACATAAATGTACGGCTAAGCATGGAATACTCAGCGAGTACAAGCTACTAGCTAACAATAGTAATAACGAGCATGCAGATTATCCTAAACAGTTAATAAAGAGAATATAGTTCATAATTCACCTTATGAGTTCTTTTGAGCATACGAGTTCTTATGAGTTCTTGTGAGCATACTAGTTCTTATAACCTTTCTTATGAGCGTACGAGTTCTTATAACCTTTCTTCTGAGCATACGAGTTCTTGTGAGCATACGAGTTCTTATAACCTTTCTTGTGAGCATACGAGTTCTTATGAGTTCTTCTGTCGCGACCCAAAACCCACCCTAGGAGTTAGAGTGAACTTTGGACGACTAATCATGACTTGCTTGACAACCAACCTGCAAAACCCACAGAGCATATACCATAGAGGACAATATAGCGGAAACATAACTATAAAACACAGCGGAAGTCCAACCAAACCTCTATGAATATACATGCGCAATTCCAAGTTATACAAAAGTAACCAAAAGAAAGTGCGGACAGACCCGCCAAAATACATGAAAGTATATCTCTCATCTCACCCACAGCTATTCACTCAGAATCTACAACCACCTAATGGTAACCCTCTACGGGAGGTTCCTCCAAAGGCTCCTCGACGTACTCCTCCTCCACCCAAGGGCTCGGAGCACAGATATCAAACGGAGCAGCAGCTCCCTCAGAACCTGCCGACATAAGAAGTACGGCTGAGCATGGAATACTCAGCGGGTACTAAATACTAACCAATAGTCATAGCAAAACCATAGCAGTATAGGAAGCAGGAAGCATTTCACATATATAAAGCAGGAAACAATTCAAGCATATAAAGCAGGAATAATTCATATCATGACAATAAAGCAAAGGAGTATATAATCATGCTTGAATTCATAAAAGCCGATAAAACCCTTGAAAACACCGTGCACTTGACTTGACTGAAAACACCATTTCCTTGCTTGAAAACTTGTCATGTTTGTCTTATCTTATCGTGTCATGCATGTCATGCCATGTCATGCTTGCTTGGAAAGTAAACTACTTGTGAGGGAAGGGAGACCCTTCTTCCTAAATGCTCATGTCATGTCCTTTCACTTGTGCGATGTTCTTGTGAGATGTACTTACGAGGGAAGGGAGGCCCTTCTTATGTTATGTATGCACTTGTGAGGGAAGGGAGACCCTTCTTATGAAAATGCATGATTGTCTTGTCCTTGCCAAAAGCGAGGTAAAACATACCGTACGATATGCCCCACCTCTAAATCCCATTCTTGAAAACCTCGGTAAATCATGTCATGTATGCGTGCTCGTGAGGTCGTGTGCATACTTGCATTTGGAATTAAATATGGCATTTGAGTAATTCATAACACATAACATCAATGATTTGGGCAATTTAATATTGATATCATTTAGGGAAAGCGAACAATCACACTATCATGACCCTAGCAATTTCCATAAACCTTAAACATGCATTTTCTTAATTCATCATTCATTTTATTCACCTTGGCATTTCATCAAACATGGTACATTCATTATTTATTTACCCTACAACATGCTTTTCTAGGTGGGTTATACTCACATCACACTTGTATGTTTATTATTAGTACAATGCCCTTCCCCATTCTTTCATTACATCATCCACACGGCATCCATTCGCCAACATCCATCTCCATTTACCATACATACCACCAATCTCATAACACATATATAAATGAAGGAAAATAAGGAGAAACAAAGGAAAAGGAAAGCTATAACTAGGAGGGTAGTAAGAAGCACCGACCTTGATCAAGTGAGGAAGAAATCCCCCTTTCCAAAACGACCGTGAGTTGCTGCCCTAGCTTGGAACACGAGCTCCACACGAGCTTGAGCCGAGATCTTGAAGGAAAACGTACTTGAGGATGATCTAGGGTCTCAAACCCCTTTGATTTCTCTTCAAAATGGAAACCCTAGGTTTAGGAAAACCTTCTCCTTTCTCTCTATCTCTCAAAAGACTCTAAGGGTTGAGAATGAGCCCTAAAGGCTCGGGCAATCCTATATAAGAAAGGGTATAACACCCGAATGCCGAAAATGCCCTTAGTGAAAATTCTGAAAAAACGCGCGGACCGAGCGATCGGTGGTTATGACCGATCGATCGGTTGCCTACCGAGCGATCGGTGTTTATGACCGATCGACCGGTCAAAAATTCACTCTCTGGAAAATTTCCCCATACAAACTTTCTGACCGCGCGATAGCTACCGATCGATCGGTTATGGACCGATCGATCGCTTACTGGACCGAGCGATCGGTTCTCTGTAAGTCTGGACTGTTTTGGCCATAACTTTTGACTCGATCGTCCGATTTTGACGATTCAACTTGCGTTGGGTTCGTACTTCGAAAACGAACATTTCTGACGTTCGGAATTTTCGATTTCTCCTTTATTTATTAATTAGACTACAAAAATGGCCAATTAGCTACGAAGGTGCTATTCATTAAGGATGAAAAAGTCCGGGGTGCTACATCTTCACTAGTGGCACCATTCGTACCATCCCACTAAACATCCACCCAAAATAGCTTGGGAATATTAGATGGTTAGTGGCGCTCCTCGGGCAGTCCGACTAGCTTACGAGTTCTTACAAGTTCTTTCCTAGTGGTGCCCTTTGTACCATCCCACTAAACACCCACCCAAAGTAGCTTGGGAATATCAGGTGGTTAGTGGCGCTCCCCAGGCCATCCCACTAGCTTACGAGTCCTTATAAGTCGTTCTTCCAGTTCTTACAAGTTGTTACGAGTTCTTTACTAGTGGCGCCCTTTGTACCATCCCACTAAACACCCACCTAAAGTAGCTTGGGAATATCAGATGGTTAGTGGCGCTCCTCGGGCCATCCCACTAGCCTACGAGTTTTTACAAGTTCTTACGAGTTCTTACCTAGTGGCACCCTTTGTACCATCCCACTAAACACCCACCCAAAGTAGCTTGGGAATATCAGATGGTTAGTGGCGCTGCTCGGGCTGTCACACTAGCTTACGAGTTCTTACAAATTCTTTAAGTCCTTACAAGTTCTTCAAGTTCTTATCTTACTTAAATCTTATTCTTGACTTGTGGATTTCACTCTTGTCTTGTTCTTGGTTGTGTTTCGTATACTTGTACAATATTCGATTCGTGCAGGCCATTGTGCTTGGGTGTAGCAATTGTGACAATTCATAATAACATGAACAATTTAGAGAATAGCATATAGCATTTCAATTTGTAATAACATGAGAATTTAACAATCTTATATAGAGCATTTGATTTAAATCACCTTTTAAGGAAAACTACTTAAATCATGCCTTTAAAACCTTCCTTTTATTCATGTCATTCTCATTCATGCATTTCATCGGACACTTAGTGTACAACACTTTCATAGCCATTTCGTTGAAGTTTTTTAAGTTTATACATTTCATCAAACACATGGTGTGCGTGTATTATGCATACAATGCCCATCCATTATTTTCCGACACTCATTCATCACCATTCACACAGCATCCAATCGCCTCAACCACCATCCAACTATAGATCCATAACCATCACTTTATCTTGTTTATTTTGAAAAATTAAAGCATTATAACAAGAAAGGAACAATATGGAAGATCAATGTACAACATCCATAAGGAATTTTTGGTTATTACTAAGGTAGATAGAAGGGTGTACTAAGTTTGTGAGGATCCCTTCTTAGTTTGAAGAAACCCTTCAACAAGAATCCCAACTTGAGGTAGAAGACACTACCACTTGAGGATGAAGATCCTTGCTTAAGAGGATGATCCATGCTTGACTTGGACTCTCTTTGATCTGCACAAAACCCCTCTTGAAAATCCCTAAACCTTTCCTCTCCTTTCTCTTTTTTTCTCTCAAAAAGTCACTCTCTAAGTGTTAGGAACCTTGAACCCCCGAAAAATTGGGTATATATAGTGTTAGGTTAGTGAAAAACCTAAAAAAAAAATTTCCTGGGCAATCTCGCTCGGGCGGGCTTCCATCTTGCTCGAGCGGGTTACTCCCTGGCTTCAAAAACTCGGTTTTGGTTAATCTCACTCTAGTGGGTTTGGATCTCGCTCAAGCGAGTTTTTCTGCAAAAATGCGCTTCGGTAAATCGGCATAACTTTTGATTTGGTGGTCCGATTTTGACGATTCAACTTGTGTTGGATTTGTCTTTTGAAGGGGAACAACTTTTATGTTTTGTAAAACTCCTAATTTTGAGTTTTACTCTATAAAATATGGCTCTAAAATCAACTAGTCCGAAATTGGGTTTCGATAGTCCAGATTTTCAACAGACCCGATTTTGGAAATCCAACTTTAAACTCAACGCTGACTCAAAATCAAGAAAAATGATAAACATAAAACTCAAAGAGGGTTCTAATACCTTTTCAAAAATTGAATTCTCACTTGATTCCGAGCAATGATGACTAAATTAGAGCCCTTTAAAGTTGAGGTAAATGCCGAGTGTTTTCACACTCTTTTCCCTTGGGTCCAACACCCTACTCACATCTCATAAGTCGTTCTCCATAGGTTTCTAACCCGCCTCAATGATCATTAACTTCACACCGACATGCATGAGAGGCTCCGGCCTCTTTATGCCTCATGCACTAGAACTATTCACCTACAACCCATTTAAACACTTAGGGTATTTTATACCCTTGTTTTTAGACACTTAGAGTATTTTTATACTCTCTTTTGAGATTCAAAACACATACCTACAGTCCTCACTTAACTCAACACACTAACTAGAACAAAATGGACCATCCTACCAAGAACAAAATGTAAAGGCCTTAAGCCTTTACACACACCACACAAGGCACTATCCACACACTATTTCATGGCACTATTCTCAGCCTAGGGAACTCGGTTCCGTGTTTCTACATACATACTAAGGGTATTTTCATAACCCATTCACCTCGAATCCAACCCCAACTACATTCTCATAACTCCCGACCCTAGGTTCTTAAGCCAACTAAGGTAACCCATTAGGCACAACCCAAATGCATGGGAGGCCCCGGCCGCTACAAAATCACTCAAATTGACACTTAGAGTGTTTTTATACTCTTGCATGTTTTCCCAAAACACCTTACACTTCTTGATTCATACACCGACTCCCATCACTCTCAAGCCATGAGGAAACCCTCACTCTCATTAACCAAACCCAACTTATAAGAAAGGCCTTTGGCCCTTCCAATACTAGTGCCCTCGACACAATTCACTCACATGAACAGTTCTTGCACATGAACAGTGCTTGTAGAAAATCTAGGGTGCTACATCCTCCCCCCTTATAGGAATTTCGTCCTTAAAATTACAACGCTATGTCAACAAGAGAGGATACTTTCCACACTTCGTTTAGCTTGAACGAGCCTTCGTACTTAGTAACCTAAACATGTCCACCGGACACTTGAATCCCATGTTTTGGCTAGGCAAACATTACTCACAACTAAATCAATAAGCATAGCAGTACATATAGTGTAGAACCCCGAACTTTTGACATTTATGCATGACACTTTCGTAGCCATTTTTCCTTTAAAGTAGTGCAATTAATAAATAAAGAAGAAATTGGAAATTCTGAAACATTAGAAATGTTCCTTTTCGAAGTACGAACCCAACGCAAGTTGAATCGTCGAAATCCGACGAGCGAGTCAAAAGTTATGGCCGAAACAAGAAGGAGGAAAAATATAGAATTTTGCTGCAAGTTGCGACCGATCGTACACACCCTACGAACGATCGTAGGTGAGTTAGATCGATCGTAGAGGTTACGATCGATGGTAGAATCTCAGGAATTGACAAAAGTTTCGGGTCGATATACGATCGATTGTGGATAATTTACGATGGGTCGTACTACAACTTACGATCGATCGTAAACAGGTTACGATCGATCGTAGATCGCGAATCCAGAAATTTTAATCGGATTTTTAGGGTTTCTTCACTACTTATAAAGGTTGCCCGAGCCTTTAGGGCTCTCATTCACACACCTAGAGTATTTTTGAGAGTTAGAGAGGAAGGAGAAGGGGATCCTAACCTAGGGTTTGTTCTTGAAGGAGAAATCAGGGTTTGATACCCTAGATCACCCCAATCTTCGGTCAAGCTCGGGAGGACCACGTTCTCCAAGCTCGGTAGCATCTCACGCACGTTTTTGCAAAGGTTTTCTTCCCTATTCGGGTCGGTACTCTTTGCTACCCTCCTAGTTATAGCTTCTCTTTTCCTTGTTTTCTTCTCGTTTTCCTTCACTTATATATGTGTTATGAGATTGGTGGTATGAAGGGTGAATGGAGGTGGATGTTGGCGAATGGATGCCGTGTGGATGATGTGATGAATGAATGGGAAAGGGCATTGTACTAATAAGGAACATACAAGTGTGATGTGAGCATAACCCACCTAGAAAAGCATGATCTAGGTTTAAGTGAATAATCAACACACCCTATGTTTGATGAAATGCCAAGGTGAACAAAATAAATGATAAATTAAGGGAACCCATGCTTAAGTACTCTTGAAATTTGTTAGGGTTCATGATAGTATGTTTCTTACATTTCTTAAAATGTGTAGATTATTACTCACTTAAATTGTTATATGTTATGCTTTGTGAATTACCCCAAATTGCCATATTTAATTCCAAATGCAAGTATGCACACGATTTCACGAGCACGAAAGCATGGCATGTTTTATCGGCGTTTTCAAGAACACGGTTTAGAGGTGGGGCATACCGTACGATATGTTTTACCTCACTTTTGGCAAGGACAAGACAAACATGCATTTTCATAAGAAGGGTCTCCCTTCCCTCGCAAGTGCATACATAACATAAGAAGGGTCTCCCTTCACTCGCAAGTGCATCTCACAAGGACATCTCACAAGTGAATCTAACAAGTGGAAGGACAAGCATGAGCATTCTAGGAAGAAGGGTCTCCCTTCCCTCACAAGTAGATTACTTTTCAGAACAAGCAAGCATGGTACACGCATGATACAAGCATGACATGGCATGACACGCATGATATGACAAGATAAGACAAACATGACAAGTTTTCAAGCACGGAAATGGTATTTCCAGTCAAGTCAAGTGCACAAGGTCTTCAAGGGTTTTATCGGCTTTTCTGAATGCAAGCATGATTACAAACTGCTTTACTTCCTTGTATGATATGAACTGTTCCTATCTTATATATATATATGTGTGCATTGCTATCTCATGCTATGACTATTGGTTAGTATTTAGTACCCACTGAGTATTCCATGCTCAGCCGTACTTCTTATGTCGGCAGGTTCTGAGGGAGCTGCTGCTCCATTTGATGTTTGTGCTCCTGGTCCATGGGTGGAGGAGGAGTACGTCGAGGAGCCTTTGGAGGAACCTCCCGTAGAGGATTATTAGTGGGTGGTGTTAGATTCTGAGTGGATTAGCTGTGGGTGAGCATGAGTGATTATATCCATGTATTTTGGCGGGCATGTCCGCATTTTTTCTTGTTTTGTTTTCTTTTGTATTAAACTTGGACCATGTGTATATACTTAGAGGTTTGTTAGACTTCCGCTGTGGTTTATAGTTATGCTTCCGTTGTTACCCTCTATTGTATATGTTCTGTGGGTTTTGCAGGTTGGTTCGTCAAGCAAGTCCTGTAAGTCATGATTAAGTCGTCCAAGATCACTCTAACTCCTAGGGTGGGTTTTGGGTCGCGACATATAGAATACACGTAGCGTGCTCGTACACATATATAAACATATTTCACATACTTTTGGCAATTTATAGATCGACACAGTGAATTTGGGCATACCTTGCACAACTGGGCCCACGAACTTTGAAACCTAAGACATGATAAAGGATTTATTAATCCGGTGCCGACCAACACCTAACTAGGCACTTGCTTACTAGCAAGGCACCCTTGACTAATCACCATCAAACAAGTACATAAATCATATGTATGATATATGTAGCATGTTATATACAAGCAACACATCACACTTCATGGAATTAGGGTATAATATACACATGGATTAACCTTAACATACAATTGAGGTTTTTCTAGCATGAGACCCTATGTTCGGTCGAGATTCCACTCAGCTTTTGACTAACCATAATTTGTTAGTCTACACTTGAGAGCAATAACATAACCTATATAAGTGTATTGTATAAATTCAAGTATACACATAAAAGTATAATCATAGATCTGGTTTTCCTAGCGACGCTAAGTTCTTCCGTTCGGTGAATGTATTAGCTGATTTCCTACTTAAGACATTAACCGGTTTAAGGTTAAGATTAATGAGTGGTTTATAAAATTGGGTTGTTTTAGCAACATTTTTTTTTTGTTTTAATTTATTATTAAACTTTGTTACAGGTATGATGCTTCTAGGATCTATATAATGCTTACATGCGTGTGAAATGAATGCTATGCATGGATGCCCATGCTCAATATGATGCTTATGACATGCATGAAGTGCATGCTATGTATGAAAGTGCATGATATGCATGATTATCCTTGGAGTTTAAAATATGTTTATCATTTTGGACGGAGCACTGGGTCTAGAATGTGCTGCATGAAATGCACATCTGTATCTAGAAGCATGTATCAACATCACCGAGTGGTTGAAATTTATTGATATCTATATATGTTCCTACTAATCATGGGGTTACATGAACTTACATGGACTTATCATCATACCGTGATGTTCGACTTATGCTTATTTGTGGTGCAATACGCATTAAGCGCACTTTAACAGATGAAATTTCACCGGATACACATAACAACATATACATCGAAACCTATGTCCCTATTTTTGAAATAATTCTAAATATACTAGACTGGTAAGACCTAAGAGCATCCTATAGCTTCTCTTGGAAAACAATTCCTACCTAGATCTAATAACACTATGTATGACAAGGGACCTACCATCCCCTTGTCAACTGACAGCTAGGCTAGACTCTAGCCTGAATATCACTCAACTCATTAGTCTAACTGGGAATTTGTTCATAAAGCATTGATTTTCACTTAGCATATAACATGTAGTATGCACACCATATAACATATAATATCATATAAAAATACCACACATAATAGTATCAGCATATAAAATTTTTGGTTTTTCCTAGCGAAAATAGACCCTAACTTCGATTGGAATCAACCTGTTCTAGACAAAGACTAAGTGATTAATCTACACTTGGAATACGACTCCTAAGATGAACCTAATGCCCTGGTTTACTCGTGGTACCATTCTCTAAATAACCCTAGAGACCTAACGACTAAGCTCTGATACCACCTCTGTAACGCCCCAAAAAACACCCTAGGAGTTAGGATACTTTGGCGACATCACTTACATTTCCAATCATCCTGCAAAGAGTATACAAGGCATGCTAAATAATGAACTAAAAATTTTATTTAATAACATAATTGTATTCCAAGTACAACTGCTTACAATAACTGAATATAAACTAAAACATGTACAAGTAATCCTTCATCTGAGTTACCAACTCAAGTGATACAATATCCTCAGACATGAAACCCAAAATTCATGTCTCTCTCACACAACCCCACCATAGGGCCACATCTCTAAACCCCTCATAACTGGGTGACAATCCGAGCAATCTCCTACTTTCCACGGTCCATCTCGATCCAAGGAACTGGAGTATGGATATCTTATAGTGTACCTGTCAACATAAATGTACGGCTGAGCATGGAATACTCAGCGAGTACAAGCTACTAGCTAACAATAGTAATAATGAGCATGCAGATTATCCTAAACAGTTAATCAAGAGAATATAGTTCATAATTCACCTTACGAGTTCTTTTGAGCATACGAGTTCTTACGAGTTCTTGTGAGCATACGAGTTCTTATAACCTTTCTTGTGAGCATACGAGTCCTTACGAGTTCTGGTGAGCATACGAGTTCTTATAACATTTCTTGTGAGCATACGAGTTCTTACGAGTTCTTGTGAGCATACGAGTTCATATAACCTTTCTTGTGAGCATACGAGTTCTTACGAGTTCTTGTGAGCATACGAGTTCTTATAACCATTTTTATGAGCATACGAGTTCTTCGCTAGTGGCGCCCTTCGGACCATCCCACTAAACATCCACCCAAAGTAGCTTGGGAATATCAGATGGTTAGTGGCGCTCCTCGGGCCATCCCACTAGCTTACGAGTTCTTTCCTAGTGGCGCCCTTTGTACCATCCCACTAAACACCCACCCAAAGTAGCTTGGGAATATTAGATGGTTAGTGGCACTCATCGGGCCGTCCCACTAGCTTACGAGTCCTTACAAGTCGTTCTTCCAGTTCTTACGAGTTCCTTATTAGTGGCGCCCTTTGTACTATCCCACTAAACACCCAACCAAAGTAGCTTGGGAATATCAGATGGTTAGCGGCGCTCCTCGGGCCGTCCCACTAGCTTACGAGTTCTTACAAGTTCTTTCCTAGTGGCACCCTTTGTACCATCCCACTAAACACCCACCAAAAGTAGCTTGGGAATATCAGATGGTTAGTGGCACTCATCGGGCCGTCCCACTAGCTTACGAGTCCTTACAAGTCGTTCTTCCAGTTCTTACAAGTTCTTACGAGTTCTTTACTAGTGGCGCCCCTTGTACCATCCCACTAAACACCCACCCAAAGTAGCTTGGGAATATCAGATAGTTAGTGGCGCTCCTCGGGCTGTCCCACTAGCTTACAAGTTCTTACAAACTCTTTAAGTCCTTACAAGTTCTTATCTTACTTAAATCTTATTCTTGACTTGTGGATTTCACTCTTGTCTTGTTCTTGGTTGTGTTTTGTATACTTGTACAGTATTCGGTTCGTGCAGGCAAGCGTGCTTGGGTGTAGCAATTGTGACAATTCATAATAACATGAACAATTTAGAGAATAGCATGTAGTATTTCAATTTGTAATCACATGAGAATCTAACAATCTTAAATAGAGCATTTGATTTAAATCGCCTTTTAAGGAAAACTACTTCAATCATGCCTTTAAAACCTTCCTTTTATTCATGTCATTCTCATTCATGCATTTCATCGGGCACTTAATGTACAACACATTCATAGCCATTTTATTCAAGTTTTTAAGTTCATACGTTTCATCAGACACATGGTGTGCGTGTAGTATGCATACAATGAACATTCATCATTTTCCGACACTCATTCATCACCATTCACATGGCATGCAATCGCCTTAATCACCATCCATCCATACATCCATAACCATCACTTTATCATGTTTATTTTGAAAAATTAAAGCATTATAACAAGAAAGGAACAATATGGAAGATCGATGTACAACATCCATAAGGAATTTTTGGTTATTACTAAGGTAGATAGAAGGGTGTACTAACCTTGTGAGGATCCCTTCTTAGTTTGAAGAAACCCTTGGACAAGAATCCCAACTTGAGGAAGAAGACACCACCACTTGAGGATGAAGATCCTTGCTTAAGAGGATGATCCAAGATTGATTTGGACTCTCTTTGATCTCCATAAAACCCCTCTTGGAAATCCCCAAACCTTTCCTCTCCTTTCTCTCTTTTTCTCTAAAAAATTCACTCTCTAAGTGTTAGGAACCTTGAACCCCTGAAAAATTGGGTATATATAGTGTTACGTTAGTGAAAAACCTAAAAAAAAACATTTCTGGGCAATCTCGCTCGAGCGGGTTACTCCCTGGCCTCAAAAACTCGGTTTTGGTCAATCTCGCTCGAGCGAGTTTTTCTGCAAAAATGCACTTCAATAAATTGGCATAACTTTTGACTCGGTGGTCCAATTTTAACGATTCAAATTGCATTGGATTCGTCCTTTGAAGGGGAAAAACTTTTATGTTTTGTCAAACACCTAATTTTGAGATTTACTTTATCAAAAATGGGTCTAAAATCAACTGGTCCAAAATTGGGTTTTGACAGTCCAGATTTTTAACAGACCCGGTTTTGGAAATCCAACTTTTAACTCAATGCCGACTCAAAATCAAGAAAAATGGTAAAAATGAACCTTGAAGAGGGTTCTAATACCTTTCCGAAAATTCAATACTCACTCAATTCTGAGCAACTATGACTAAACTAGAGCCTTTAAAATTGAGGTAAATGCCGAAACATACCTTTCCAACACCTAGAACACTTCGAGTGTTTTCACACTCTTTTCCCTTGGGTCCAACACCCTACTTACATCTCATAAATTATTCTCCATAGGTTTTTAACCCACCTCATTGATCATTAACTTCACACCGACATGCATGAGAGGCTCCGGCCTCTTTATGCCTCATGCACTAGCACTATTCACGTACAACCCATTTAAACACTTAGGGTATTTTATACCCTTGTTTTTAGATACTTATATCTTTATACTCTCTTTTGAGATTCAAAACACATACCTACAATCCTCACTTAACTCAACACACTAACTAAATCAAAATGGAGCATCCGACCAAGAACAAAATGTAAAGGCCTTAAGCCTTTACACACACCACACAAGGCACTGTCCACACACTATTTCATGGCACTATTCTCGGCCTAGGGAAATCGGTTCCAGGTTTCTACATACATACTAAGGGTATTTTCATAACCCATCCACCTCAAATCCAATCCCTACTCCATTCTCATAACTCCCGACCCTAGGTTCTTAAACCAACTAAGGTAACCCATTGGGCACAACCCAAATGCATGGGAGGCTCCGGCCGCTACAAAATCACTCAAATTGACACTTAGAGTGTTTTTATACTCTTGCATGTTTTCCTAAAACACCTTACACTTCTTGATTCATACACCGACTCCCATCACTCTCAAGCCATGAGGAAACCCTCACTCTCATTAACCAAACCCAACTTATAATAAAGTCCTTTGGCCCTTCCAATACTAGTGCCCTCGACACAATTCACTCACATGAATAGTCCTTGCACATGAATAGTGCTTGTAGCAAATCCAGGGTGCTACAGTGTGAGGAAACATACTTACAAAACTTTTCAAGCATAAAATCTCTTGTCTATTGACACAAACCGTCTTTGAATCTCCAAAGCTTTACTCCAATTGAAGCTAATGGTCCTTCCAATCAATGCTCTTTAATATTTTCTTCTTTACTTTGATCCAAGAACTTTTCTTGATCAAACAAGAATCAATCTTGATTTTTTCTTGATCTTCTTCAAGATCGAAAGCCAAAACTAAGAAGAATGGGAGAGATGGTTTTACACACTTCAAAGGGAGAGATAGTTGGGCGTCCAACTAGAGGAGAAGAGGAGAAAGAAAAAACATGGGGGGCTGCCCTATATGGACGTCGCACTATAGGAGTCCTTTTATAGACCCCTTTTGGTTGTTTGAATTGCAATCCAATTCCAACTCCATTTAATTCTAATCCAATTAGAATTCTCTCTCCTTTTAATTCTAATCTAATTAGATTTTCCCTTTTCTATTAAGATTAATTCTTCCTAATCCAATTAGAATTCTTTAATAAAGAATAGAAAGTTTCCTAATCCAATTAGGATTCCTCAAAGATAAGTCCTAATCCAATTAGGATTTATCATAATTAGAAACTAACCTTATCCATTAGCAACTAATCTTATCCTTATCTAATAAGGAATCTTTAATTAGTAACTAACTAACTAACCTTACCTAATAAGGAGTCATTTAATTAGAAACTAATTAAAGTAAAGTCATCATCATGAAGTGGGCGTCCCACCATAGGTGGGCCCCACTTCCACTCACCCCCTAGGGTTTCCAAAACCCTAAGGTCACCTTTTGATCTTTATCAAAATTCTCAATGGGTCCTACCCATTTGGTTAATCGCATCCTATGTGATTTCACCTATAAGAGCTTCACTATACCATATAGTGAATTACATGGAGAAAATAAATTAATTTAATTCTAAATTAAATTAAAAGCCTTGAGAAGGTCCTTGTGTGTGGGATCTAAAGGGATCTCCTATTTTCGGTTGTGGGACCAAGTACTTCATCTTTTTGGTTGAAGCATTGTTACTAGGAAACATTTTCCTAAAACTCCATTAGGATCATAGAATTGTATCTATGTCCCTAGACTTTCACTAATCACAATAATGTCCATTAACACAATGTGACTAACCTCCAGAAATTAGAAAATTGCTTGTAAGTACTATCTCACAATATATTTATAAATAAATCATTCCACATTCAGATATCACTTGTAAGCTTCCGGGATTGGAATAATTCCAATGTCTTGTCCTTAGGTTATGAATAGAACTCTTTTTCATGAATACTTTTTCATTGAACTGAACTTCCAAAACACTTTTGAAGAAACATTAGAAAAGAACTGACATATATATTTATATATAGTTTTCCATATTGAAAATATCAACTTCGAAAAAGACCATTTTACCGAAAAGCACCACTACTGGATTTAACAGTTCAGTTCAACAAGTATCACCTTGATATCATTATCTCCAATTAAGGAGTTATGGATTCCTTATTGAGTGTTTACACACTTCTCCAAACATTGTCTATATGACCCAACGTAACTGGAGTTAGTCCTGTGTATTGGACATTGCCGATTGGCACATCAAAGCCATATAAACAGATGTTTGAGAAGATGTTAACCTCCCAAGTCTAAGGAAAATTTGTCGAATGAATTTAACCCTAATACAATCTGACAATGTATTCCATAGGGTATCCACTAGTGACCCCGTTCAGTATTATATACTTGCTACATATACTCACATGTTAGTCAAGAGTCACCACTCTCTGTGAATGAGATTCATCACACTATCTCATAGAACTACACATGTGCAAGCCATTATGAAGTACGACGTCCAACAAGTACTCTAGAGGCTTCGAACAATATTAGGTTTTCAAGAAACTGGAAAATCATATCTCCTTCATAACCTTTGCATGATTTTCCTACAATGTTACCTATGGAACTTTATGTCTTCATCATATGAGATAGTAATTAATATAAATACCCTTTATTGTTGGTTGTGTGAATACGATGTTTGTTTAATCAACATAAAAAAGTCTCTTATTGGCTTTCGAGGGCATATATGTCCAACAGATGGTGAATTTTAGGCCGGAAGGAGTTAAGCTGTTTTGCTTTCGAAAAAACCAGTGAACCTCAAAGCTAATGTTTGAGTTGAGAACTCACAATTTCAAAGGGATGGCTAGGTCTCCCTATAAGTCTATCTACCCTTTTTAAGATTATGTAATCAAATTATTAATTAAGGGATGATGAACTTTAAAGTGCGGAATAAGGAAAACAAACAAACCACAACACAAACAATTTTTTTCGTGAAAATCTTTCCGAGAAAAACCACGGGACCTAGTCCAGCCATGAGAATCTGCTAAGACAAAGTACTAGATACTTACAGACTCGAACCTCACCCAAACAGGACTCGACTTCCCCGATCTTCGGCTAGTCCTCCACACCTCAATAAGTAATCACGATCTCACAAGACTCGCAATCTACCGCAGTAGCCTATTCTTCTCTTGTGTTTCGACAACCATGATCGATCTCCATCAATGACTGCTTCGGATTGCACCGACCAAATCACACAACACGATCCTCCTTCGATCGATCTCCTTTGTAAAGGCTCCAGAACACTTCGTCAAATTTCTTCTTTCCAAAATGGGTTAATGGTTTGATTAAAATCAAATCCTAGATGGATTCTATCAATGGAAAAGTCCAAGCAAGCAAGAATGAAACAATGACTTGTAAACTCTAGGATGAAAGAGAAACTAATCAAGGGAATGAGAGAAAATAATTTTAGAGTTTCTATGAACTCTAGAGATAGCCCAATATCCTTACAACACTCTCCCAAAGTCCACATTGACGGACTAGCAAGGTTCCAGATAAATAGAGCAACCCAAAAAGGTTTCAGAAGGAAAAAATCGGATTTAGAAACACCTAAAAACCAAGTGGGTTGACCAAGTTAGCATTGGGTCGACCTAAAGTGGTAGTTCGGTTGACCCAACTGTCCCTTTGGGTCGACCCAAACTTTGTATGCTCTTTGGTCATTTTCCCATACAAATTTTGTTGAGGACTGGATCGACCCAATCTTGTTTCAGTCAATCAACTCTTAAAAACTTGAAATTTGCTCCTTCTTTCTTCACAAAAGTTGTAGATCTTTTCAATACGGTCGATTTGATATATTATGGTGTACAATTGGAGCTACGGTTTGTGAGGTAAACCTCTTACAAGGAACCTTGATTTTTAAGATCCTCTAACAATCTTAAGGCTACATATCTAGTCACCTAAGGTACATATAGTTATTCTAAGTCAATTTCCACCTAAGATGACATGGTATTTAGGTCACTTACCATCCTATGAGTGAAATGGAGGCTATGATCGGAATGTCTTCAACTTATCTTCTTCCGTCTTCATCTTCACTTGTCTTGGACGACACAAGATACACTCGACTCACTGTTTTGACAACGGAATAAGCCAACATTAAAACATGAACTTTACAATCTCCCCCTTTGGTAATTCCGTAGCAAAACCAACCTGAAGTACATGACTTGACACAAGCTCACCCAAACACATCAAATGGTGAATTAGGGCATTACATGACTCCAACACAATTACATGACACCAATTGACAAATAATCTTAAAGTGAAGACACTGAAAAACTCTTGTCATGTAAGATCTTTCCACTACAACCCTACGCCTGCACACTTATACACAAAACACCCAATGAAGCATGTATGGAATATACAAATAGAGAAACATAGGTATTGCAAGGAATGTACTAAAGTTGGGAACTTATACCCAACATTTTCCTCATTTTTTGCACAATTGCCAAAGGTAGTCAGAAAGCCAATATCACAAAGAATATACCAATTTAATGCATGTAATATCAAGGCAATCACAATACAACCAAGTGAATGCAGACAATGCAGGGACTAAAAAGCGGGGAATAAAATAACAATATAAAGCACAAAATCCCCCTCAACAACTCAACTTGATCTTCTCCCCTTAAGATCAAGGACACCACCAAAATCAGGGCAACTATGACAACCAATAAGGAAACACATATTAATATTACAAAAAGAATATCATGTGTCACACAAACATGCATCAAAAGCATTCCAAGCAGTAGTAATTTAAAATTACAAATCCAATGAAGAACATGATTAGTTAGTCCGACTGAGGATACACATCTAACTAAATCTCACGGAATAGTAAAGCATAGCCGATTCACTTAGTCACATTTAGTAAACAGTTTAAAAGTGAAGCAATATGTGTATAGTGGTGGTTTGATTAGATACTAAATCAAGGTTTCTTTCCCTTTCCAAGGATGTGACAATAACCACTAAAGGGATTCCAGAGATACAAATCTTAGAAGCCAAACCTAGTTAGATCCAAATATGCTCATTATATATATATATATATTTTACATTTTGGTGCTCCTTTATCCATTTTATTTGACTCAATATTTTTCTTTTACTTTTGGTTAAATACCTTCAAACTTTGTAAGATTTCTTTTGATGTTCTTTATCTAAATATATCTTTTCATGCAATGATGACTTTCACACTATCTAGGTAGGTAGTCCTGGCTATTGGTAGCAGGGGCTTTCACTCTAGCAACCCAGATAGAAAACTATTGTCCGTATAGGTAGCCATTACATACTGTTTGTATCTAATAGTAACTTTCACACTAGCCCAGAAGGTAGCCCTTTTCATTGCAAAAATTTTTGTTCATGGAGGATACACAAAATGGGGATGACTAACAATATGGTCATTCTATGACAACCAATAAGGATGAAAGTATGCCTTTTTTTAATTTTAGAAACACAGTTCTTGGGGGGCATACATCGAATCCCAAGATCTGACTAAGATTCTAATTGATATTATTCAATGAAGGTATGAATAACAATCACCTTTGCGACTTTGAAATTGTTAAGTCAAATCCACGTTAGAATAGTTGTCTCGCCCTAAAACTCACCCTACGAGTTAGAGTGAATCTTGGACGACTTGTCATGACTTACATGCCTAGCTTGACGAAATAACCTGCAAAATACATGGAGCATATACAATAGAGGACAAAAATAGCAGAAGCATACTCAAACATGGCACAGCGGAAGAGTAACAAATCCCTATGTATATAATCTCTCAAGATCACCCACAATCTCTCACTAAGAATCTACCACCTAATAGTGACTATCCATGTGAGGCTCCTTTACAGGGACCTCCTCGATGTACTACTCCTCCACCCATGGGCCAGGAGCACATATGTCCAAAGGAGCAACCGCTCCACTATTACCTGTCGACATAAGACGTATGGCTGAGAATAGAATACTCAGAGGGTACCAAACACTAACCAACAACCATAGCATAGCAATAACAATATAAGGCAGGAAGAAATTTATATCATAACAGGAAAGAAAACAGTTTATAATTCATGCTTGCATAACATCAAAGTCAGAAATCTCTTGAAAACGTCATGTGCTTGGCTTGACTTGAAATACTCTTTTCGTGTTCAAAACTTGTCTTGTCATGTGTCTTGTCTTGTTGTATCGTATCATGTCATGCATGTCATGCTTGTATCACGCTTGTCATGGGTGTCATGCTTGTCATGTCATGTATCATGCTTGTCATGCCATGGAATGAGATGCACTTGTGTGGGAGGGGAGACCCCTCTTATGCAACTTGTGAGGGAAGGTGGTGTGAAACCCCTTCTTATGCAATGCACGTGTCATGCTTGTCATGCGTGTCATGTCATGTATCATGCTTGCTTGCTTGGAAAATAAACATGTTTTTGCTACTTGTGAGGGAGGGGAGACCCCTCTTCCTAAATGAGAAACAACTTGTGAGAGAGGGGAGACCACTCTTTAACGAAATACATTAAATGTAACATGCATGCTTGGGGTGTTCTTGTTCATGTCAAAAAGTGAGGCAAAACATATCGTAAGATATGCCCTACCTCTATTTACCAACCCTTCCATTTGGCCTTGTCATAGTGTTCATGAATCGGGAATAAAAACTTAATTTTTCTTAAAACAAAAACACGGTGTTTAATGCTTGAAACCCTACTTGTGGACTACATGGCGTGCTCGTGATTTCGTGTACAATTAAGGATGACAATGGCATATAAAGAACATTTGCATTTGATCAACAACTAAATCAAATAACTAAGCAATTAATCTAACAACATGCCATTCTATGAAGTAAAGAAATTCACACATGCATTTTCTAAGAATCATTATCATTTTCTTCATTTTGGCATTTCATCAAACACTTGGTATGTTCATTATGATTAACACCTAAATCTTGCATTCCTAGATGGGTTAATGCTCAAAACACACATGTATGTTTGTTTTTGGTACAATACCCTTCCTATTTCATTCATCACAACAAACACACGGCATCCAATCGCCCATTCAGATTCACACAACATCCACCTTCATCCACTCATCCCATCTCATTATCTTACTTAGAAATTAGGGAAAAACACAAAATGAAGGAAAACAAAGAAAAGAGATGAACTAGAATGGTAGTATAGGGTGACCTTGAATAGATTGAAGAAAACCCTTGATGTAGCTCATGGAAGGCGTTACCGAGCTTGGAGGAGAACTGCACATTTTGCTTGAGTTTGGATTAGCAAGATCTTGAGATTTGGGGAAGAATTTGGAGCTAATCCTTCTCTCCAATCCAAAACCCTCTAGGAAAACCTCCTTTCCTCTCCCTTCTCTTCCTTTCCCTTGGTTTAGAAAAGCCCTCAAATGAGAACCCTTAATAGATCAAGGGTTTAAAACCCTCAAATTCGGAATCTGCTACCACATGCGATCGATCGCACTCTTCTCTGCGATCAATCATAGGTCCTTGCGATCGATCGCACATGGATGCGATCTATCGCACATGAACCCGAACGTTTTCGGTCTGATTTTCCCTGCATGCGAACAATCGCACATACTTACGATCGATCGCAAAACCTTGCGATCTATCGCACTTGGAGAATCCATCTATCGCATATGGCCTAGAGAGTTTGGGACCCATTTCGCCTGCATGCGATCGATCACACCTGACTTGCAATCGATCGCACACTCCAAATTTTGCCATAACTTTTGACTCGGTTGTCCAATTTTGACAATTCAACTTGCGTGGATTCGTCTTTCGAAGGGGAACATTTCTGGTGTTTTAGAATTTCCAATTTCTTCTTTATTTCTTGACCAAATTGCCCCTAAATTTGACTGATCCGCAAATGAGATTCAGTAACTCGGGTTTTCGATATATCCGACTTAGGCATACTACTTCTTAACACTTAGAGTTCTTTAAATTTTCTCATTTCATAAAAATAGGAGGATTACAAAGGCATAATGCATTGGCATGGGTCCCAATACATGGTAAAAAGTTTTAGGGTGCTACAATAGCACTTGCAAAACTCCACAAGTGTCAAGTGTCAAGTGTCCTGTCGATTCACACAGACCTTCTTTTTCCCTTAAAACTTTCTATAATGGAAGCTAATGGCCTTTCCAAATTTTCAACTCTAGGATCTTGAAATAAAGATCCAATCTTTATTGATCAAGAACTCTTTTTTTTTATGAACAAGATCCTTGATATTCTTATTCTTTATTTTCAAACCAGAAAACAAATAGAAGAAGAAAATGGGGAGAGGTGACCGTACACCTTTGAGAGGAGAAAGAGGGGCATGAGATATTGAGGGAGGGAGGAGAGGAAAAATTCTGGAAAATTATTTTATGTCCTAAAGCCTTGGACGTCCACCCTTTATATAGGGAATCTTGGGTTGCTTGTAACTCAAGAATCCTAATCCTTATCCAATAAGGATTCCTCAATTCTTTCTATTCTTTATTTCTCCATAATTAATTAGGATTAATCAAAATAGAAACTAATCTTATCCATTAGTAACCAACTAACCCTATCCTTATCCTAATCCAATTAGGATTCCTTGATTAGCAAGAAACTAATAGAATCCTTGTCCAACAAGGAATCTTCAATTAGTAACTAACTCTAACTAACTAACTAACCTTATCCAATAAGGAGTGTAGTAATTAGAAACTAATTAAATAATAATAACTATTATTATCTCCTTGAAGTGGGCGTCCCACCCTAGGTAGGCCCACTCCACACGCCCCTAGGGTTCCAAACCCTATTAGGTCACTTTAATTATTCATTTAAAATAATTCCCAATGGGTCCTACCCATTTGGTTTTTCACATCCAATGTGATTCCACCATTTAGAGCTTCACTATACCATATAGTGATTACTTAGAGAAATTAATTAATTTAATTAATAATTAAATTAAATACTTTAAGAACGTCCTTGTGTGTGGGATCTAAAGGAATCTCCTATTTCCGGTTATGGGACCAAGTACTCAACCCTTTTGGTTAAAACATTGTTACTAGGAAACAACTTTCCTACACTCCATTAGGATTATAGAATTTTATCTATATCCCTGGACTTCCACCAATCACAATTAATGTCCATTAACATAATGTGATTAACCTCCAGAAATTAGAGAATTGCTTGTAAGTACCATCTCACAATTATTTACAAATAAATCCTTCCACATTCCGATATCACTTTGGTTCGAGATTCGAGAGGATCTCACTTTGGTTGAGAAGCCGATTCATGTCTTGGATCGAAGAGATCAAGTGCTTCGTAACAAGACTATACCGCTAGTTCTTGTATAATGGCAACATCACACTCAGGAAGAGGCTACCTGGGAACGTGAGGCCGAAGTCAAGGCGAAGTACCCCGAGTTGTTTGGATGAGTTTTGTATATGACTTGTAATTTTGTTTTGAATAGTAATGCACGCAACGTTCAAATTTCGAGGATGAAATTTCTTATAAGGGGGGGAGGATGTAGAACCCCGGAACTTTTGCCATGTATTAAAAATCGTGCCAAGGAATTTTGCCTTTGTAATCCTCCTATTTCTATGAAATGAGAAAATTTAAAGAAACTCTAAGTGTTAGGAAGTAGTATTCCTAAGTCGGACATATCAAAAACTCGAGTTACTGAAACCCATTTGCGGATCAGTTCGACTTTAGGGGTAATTTGGTCAATAAATAAAGAAAAAATTAGAAATTTTAAAACATCAGGAATGTTTCCCTTCGAAAGACGAATCCAACGCAAGTTGAAATCATCCAAATCGGACAACCGAGTCACAAGTTATGGCCGAATTACCAAAGTAAGGGAAAAGTGGAAGAAAACAACAAAATCTGGGATGTGCAATTGATCGCAGGTTTGGTCCGATCAATCGCATGCAGGCGAAATAAATCCCAAGGTCTCGGGACCATATGCGATAGATGGGGATCCCTGTGTGACAGATCGCAGTGATCTGCGATCAATCGCAAGAGTGTTCAATTGATCGCATACAGAGGGAAATCAGACCAATGTATTCGGGTTCATGTGTGATAGATCGCATTAATGTGCGATCGATCGCAAGGACCTGCGATCGATCGCAGATAAGTGTGCAATCGATCGCATGCGGTAGCAGGTTCCGAATTTGGGGGTTTTTAACCCTTGTCTTGTTTAGGGATCCCATTTGGGGATTTTCTAAACCTAAGGAGAGAAAGAAGGGGAAAAAAGGAGGAGGAGAGATTGAAGGAAAAAATCCAAAGAGGGCTTTGGGATTGTGATCAAGGGAGCAAGCTTGAAGGATTCCAAGCTAGAACCATCCTTAATCAAAGGATTTCTCAAAGATAAAGCTTGATCTTCAAGGTTAGTACACTCTACTAACTTCTCTAGCAATACTCTAGGCTATCTTCTTTTAAAATCATGATGTTGATCTTGTATTCCCTTTCCCTTGGAAACATACTATATATCTAAAACCTAAACAAGATAATGTGAATGAATGTGGGATGTATGAATGGATGAAATAGGTTGAGGCGATTGGATGCCGTGTTGGTTGATAAATAGGTATCGGAAAATGGTGGATGGGCACTTCAAACATAATAAATACATTTTGTGTGGTGTGATGAAATATATGCATTAAGAAATCGAAACAAAATGACTAGGAATGGGATTGCATACCAAGTGTTTGATAAAATGCTTTTATTGAATAAATGAACTGGAATTATGAAAGCATCTATTGAGCTAACTATGTCTAAATGACTACCTTGATCGAATGCCCTACATGTTATCCATATTCCTTTATTCTTATATTCAAAATGGGAATGCTATGCTTATGTGATCCCCTCATCGAAGCATGTCATCAGGATTGTCACTATTGGCACGCACACGAGCACGCATGTTGCATGAACCGAGCTTTTCAAGAGCATATGCATATAATAAATCAACAAGTAAACATTGCATGTCAAGAAGGTTGGTAGCCCAGGGACATTCGGGTACTAGCCTCTGGCTCACAAGAAAACCCAAAACACATATTGTTAAGGAGGTTGGTAGCCCAGGGACATTCGGGTACTAGCTTCTGGCTCACAAGAAAACTAAACAAGTAATAAAAATCACATATCGTCAAGGAGGTTGGTAGCCCAGGGACATTCGGGTACTAGCCTCTAGCTCACAAGCAAACCATATATCAAGGAGGTTGGCAGCCCAGGGAGATTCGGGTGCTAGCCTCTGGCTCACAAGTTACAAGATGCAAGTTTACAAGATGATGACAAGACATTCATGTCTGCACGCATATATGATTTCTACAAGGCATACCGAGGCATGAAAACGGGTTTTCAAGCATGAGTTTTATCGGCATTTTTGCATTCATGCACGTACATCACGATGATAACATTGCTCCATGTTTAATATTGTTTAATTCTATGATTTTACTATTGCCTTGAATTGATGATTGGTATTGTATTACTCTTTACGGGTTTATTATTGTTATGGTTAGCTAGTAGCTTGTACTCGCTGAGTATTCCATGCTCAGCCATACTTTCATGTCGACAAGTACTGAGGGAGCCCTCGACCCAGAGCCTTGGGTCGAGGAAGAGTATACAGAGGAGAGAGAGCCATCTATCCCCCTACAGTCCCAGGCGGATCGGGACCTCGACGTGTGGCCGTACCTCGACTACTGTTGAGGGGCGAGTACGAGAGGACCTTGCGTATTTTGATATTTTGATAGGTGGGCCTGTCCACCTTAGACTTAGACATGTGTTGTATATACTTGTGTTCACTTGGAATACTACTTGAACTTTAGAAGAAAAGAAAAAGTTAGTTTACACCTCCGCATTTATGTTTACTTCCGCGCTCTGATTATCATTGGTTAGTACTGTATTTATCTTGTTCATGACACGATGGTTTGGCAAGTACATATAGTCACGCCTAAAGTATCCCTAAACTCCTAGGGGGTATTTTGGGGCGCGATAATTTGTCAAATGGATAACCCTAATACAATCTGACAGTGTATTCCATAGGGTATCCACTAGTGGCCCCATTCAGTATTATGTTGTTATATGTACTCACATGTTAGTCAAGTGTCACCACTCTCTATGAATGAGATTCATCACACTATGTCATAGAACTACACATGTGCAAGCCATGATGAAGTACAATGCCCAACCAATACTCTATAGGTTTCAAACAATATTAGGTTTAGAAGGAACTAGAAAAACATATCTCCTTCGCAACCTTTGCATGATTTTCCTACAATGTTACCTATGAAACTTTATGTCTTCATCATATGAGACATTAATTAATATAAATACCCTTTATTGTTGGTTGTGTGAATATGATGTTTGTCTAATCAACATAGAAAAGTCTCTTATTGGCTTTCGAGGGTATATATGTCCAACAATCTCTGACTTGCACTCTAAGCCAATTAGATGTAATGCCCATCTTCTCAGTGATATTTCTCAAACACCAACTAAGACATAACTTAATATGTATAGGTCTGTCATGTTTGCTTTACCACAACTATTGTAGTAGTGCAATACTACCTGCAACTCTTGTAGATTTATTATCAATAACCACAGTCTTAAAAGACTAAACAAAATGATACTGTCTAAAAGTCATTTTCAGAAGATAACTTGCTTGTGCTTTACCATTGTACAATGCTCCGGACTAATCTGACCAATATCTTATCACATCAACATGTGATGAATATCCTGTCTAGTATGAGTATATTTTCTCATGATATCACATATCTAAGAGAAACAAATTCCATTCCATAAAGATAGAAACTCTTTTATTGGAATCTTACTTGCACAAAAATATGATTGTTATTGAGAGTGTAACAATATCATTTTTCTTTTGTCTCTAAACCATTTAGGACTAAGAAAACATGTTGTCAAAGTTTTTGTCTTTCATTGCAAAATTACTAGATCAAATCTAAGAGAAAAATAATATTCATACTTCATTCACAATGAAAAGAATATTATCTTTGCATAGAGCCAGGAAAGTAATTTACTCCCACTAACCAATTTGCACACAAAGGATACTTTCATTCTTAGATGAAAATCAAACAGTTTGATTACTTCATCAAAATAAAAGTTAGTCCAACTACAGATTCTAGAACTTGTGGGTTCTAGTGTACTATTTAGGTATAGTGAGAGTAGAGAGTTGATCTCAATCAATTCTCATAGTTATTGGTCTATTGGGCTTCTTGTAGCACCCCGGACTTTTCTATACTTAATGAATAGCATTTTCATAGCCATTTGGCCTTTCAAGTAGTCTAATTAATAAATAAGGGAGAAATCAGAAATTCTGAAATGTTAGGAATGACCGCTTTCGAAAGAAAAATCAAACGCAAGTTGAATCGTCAAAATCCGACGAACGAGTCAAAAGATATGGCCAAAACAGTTTGGACCTGTAGAGCACCGATCGCTCGGTCCAATGTAGCGATCGATCAGTTCACAACCGATTACTCGGTCATTAATAGCGATCGATCGGTCCAAAACCGATCGATCGGTAGCTATCGACTGGTTAACTTTTTTGTATGGGAAAACTTTTCAGAGAGCTTGTTTTTGACCAGTAGCTCGTTCAAGAACATCGATCGCTCGGTAGGCAACTGATCGATCGGTCATAACCACCGATCGCTCGGTCTTCGAGTTTTTGCAGAAATTACATTAAGGGATTTTTCGTCTTTTGGGCATTTCCACCTAGCCTACAAAGGCTTGCTCGAGCCTAAGGGTTTCATAAACCCTTAGGGCAGCATTTTGAGAGAGAGTAGAGGAGAGGAAGAGGGGTTTTCTCCTAGGGTTGCATCTTGAGAGAAATCAAGGGTTTTGGAACCCAAGTGTAAGCACATAAATTTACCGTCTTTCCTCCCCTCTCAACTCTAAGTGTCGAGATAAGGTCCGAGAGTAGAGGAATAACGCTAAATTTATTCTAAGAGTTGCCACCTACTTAGTGGAAGTAGGATCCCAAGATAAATCCAAAATAAAGGGTCTACGGTCCAGAGTAGTCTAGGTAAGAGATCCATTTAGGTCCTGGGGAAGGGGTTAGGCACCTCAGGACCTCCATCCAATGATGGTAACCTTCTCATTAGGTCTAAGCCAAACATTTAAAATCACTTAAAATTTCCGAAACAATTATTAATTTTGCTAATCAAACACAAATCAATATGGGGTGTAAAAAATTTTTATCTTTGGTTGGGGTCGAACCCTGGTTTGGGCTGCCTACTTATCCGGTTAGTCGGAATTAGACACTAATAGTAGTTCGGGGGCGGTGACTGTTTTTATACTCGTTTCGGAGTGTGGTCACTTCCAACTCGTGTTTGAGTTGGGGGGAATGTGGAATTGAGATTTATGAATCGCATTCCGAGAGATGGTTGCGTAGCTAGGTGCTCGTGAGGGAGCTCTAGGGGGCGTTCATTTATTAGGGTAAGTCCTTTTTCATTTTAGATTTTTTGAATGTTTTTGTTGTTTTGTATTTTTTTTTGATTTTTTTGTATTTTTTAACTAACGGGCTAGGCAAGTTGTTTAGGGTTGAATCCACCTAGGTGCCCGAGGTAGGCAAAAGGAAAGAACAAGCTACGACCTAATCCTATGATTTGCACATACACAAATGGAGTAAATATTACAGACAAATTAAATAGGGCTCAAATGCACACATGTTGGAAAGCAGTTAAGCTTCAAAACTGAAGGTGATACTCTAAACCAATGAGTTTGAAATTCCAAAGCAAAATGAAATGGTAATTGCCTTAGCTTAACTTAAACCATAGGTTAGGCTTGGCTATGAGCAAACTACCATTTTAATTTATTTTAGTCAATCAAACAAAAGGATCAAAGTATAGCTTCAAAAGAGAACTCCCTCCTTTTCTTTTCTAATTTCTCAAATCAAATATATAAAATAAAGGGAGGAGTTCTAACCACTAATACCCTGGTTTTGAACAAAACAAAATGCAATCAAACATCTAGACTTCATCTTGAACAAAACCAGATCTTAACAAACACAAGATTCGGCCAAAATTCTCCTCTAGCCTTTACTTTAACTTCAAATCCTAGAACACCAAAAATAAACCAGAATTAACCACGGTTATCCACCACAAAGCACGCAAATGAAACAGTTGAGTGAGGAGGTATACCTGATTGTCGTGAGGGTACAACAATGGAGAGAAAATCAATGGCGATGTTGCTGATCCAATGCTCCTAGAGAAGAAACGAACATAAACTCAGAGGTGGTGCTGCAGGAGAAGATGACCGGAGGAGAAATCTTGGAGGGATCAGAATACAGTGAAAGGAGGACTGCTGGCCGGAGGTGCGAGCTGATCTTTTATAGATTGAGAGATGGAGAGCTGCTGCTGATGTGGTTTGTCAGAGCTCTACAGTGCCGGCAAAGAAGGTCAGTTCCTCACTACTGGAGAGATCAACAATGGAGATGACCGGAACTGAGGTTGGAGATGCAGAGCTACTGCTGGTCGGAGATAACAGAGGGAGTGAAGATCGAATGCAATGGTGGTGGTGGTGTTGATGGCTGAAGTGCTACTGGATTTACAGATCAGATCTGAGGGAGAATCCATTGATTGGAACTGATGAAGATGATTGGAGATGATAGGGATTGCGCAAATACAGCAAATCTGGCCGGAAGTAATGAAGGCTAGGGAATCTGGTGCGAACTTGAGATCACAGATTCACATCCAACTGGAGATGAGGTGTGGCGGTGGTGGCCAGCTGCGACTACACTGGTGCTATGGTGAAGATAAACAGATCTGATTTGGAGAAGAAGACTGCTACTATCACCGGCGAAGAAGCATGGTGGGACTGTTTGGTCTTATCAAAGGTATGATCTGAGGCGGTGGCCATTACTGAGAGGAGAGAAAAGATCGGAAGGTGCTGGCCGGATCGACAAGGAGATGGCGAGCCGGTGCGCTGGAGCTGCCAGCGTGGTGGTCTCGACTGCACTGCTGAAATGGTGAAGCTCGCGGGAAGTGGTAGCTGGTAGGGATGGGGCTACCGCCGGGGAAGATGACCAGAGCTCAAACCGACTGAGATCTTTACAGATCTTGGATCGTGATTAGGAAATGCTACTGATGAAACTATCGAATTGTTGCCGCCGTAGAAGAGCATGCTCGTCGGAGAAGATGGCTGCTGTAATCGAGATGCGACCAAATTGATCGAGCTCGTCGGAGACAATGGTGATCGGAGCTTGGGCGTGAATCACAGCTCGCCGAGGACTGGTTCGTCGGGGAATGGAGGAGTTCGCTGGCGAGATCAAAGAGGAATAGGAGAAAGGGAGAGAAATCGAGAGGGAGTGAGAACTATCTGTTCTCAATCGAATGAGAAAGAGGTTTTTGTCTTTTTCTTTTAAAAAAACATCGCCCTCTTGGTTTTATAGAGCTGGGCATGGGCTCTGGGCCTTAGAGGTTAGGTCTTGGGCTGAATGAATGAGATTTTTTTAAAAAAAGGACCAAGATTTAGGGAGACACTAGGCTTGGCTTTTAGTGTGGGCCTAAAGAATGTGCTTTGAAACAAAGGTTTAGCTAAAGGCTTGGGTTTGGATCTTCAGTGAGGGTTTTACTCTCTCTCAACTCCTCAGGCTCACAAAAAAAACATAAAATTTAATTAATTAATAAAAAAAAATAGGGTTTTATGGGTGTAAAATTGGGGTGTTCACAGTTTCCCCTCTTTGTCGGAGGGTGCTGGCAATTGAACGACAAAGACTGAAACACCATCAATTTTGCACACGTAAAACCGGCAAAAGCTTATAAAAATCAAAGATAGAAGAAAGGGGAACTAAATTCTAACCCTAGTAAACTTGCCAAAAACAAAAAAGATGGAATGATGAATAGTAGTTTATAGCCTCATTACGAAGGAATGCTGGGGAAGATGAGTGTAAGTGAAATATGGATTGAAGGGCTGCTGTGGAAAATGAATGTAAGGGAAACATGGATTGAAGGGAGCTCGAAACAAGTATGATTAATGAAGTGAGTGGCAACACATTCGATTGTCAAACAGGTGGAAAATGATGAATGACAACACATTCTGATGTCAAACTGATGAGAGATAATGAGAAGAATGATGAATGACAACACATTCCGAGGTCAAATAGATGGGATGGAATGGATGACAACACATTCCAATGTCAACCAAACTGAAATGAATGACAACATATTCCGATGTCAAACAGATGAGAAGAAATGAATCACAACACATTCCGATTTCAAACAGATTGAGATGAATGCATGACAACACATTTCGATGTCAAGTAGGTTGAATTGAATGACAACACATTTCGATGTCAAACAGATGAGATGAATGCATGACAACACATTCCGATGTCAAGATAACGAGATGAAATGGACGACAACACATTCCGATGTCAACCAAACTGAATTCAATGACAACACATTACGATGTCAAACAGATGAGACGAATGCATGACAACACATTCTGATGTCAAGTAGAAGCAATGAATGACAACACATTCCGATGTCAGACAAAAGAGATGAACCACATGACAACACATTCTGATGTCAAACAACTCGAGATGAATGCATGACAACACATTCCGATGTCAAGCAGACGAGATGAATGACAACACATTCCGATGTCAGACAAAAGAGATGAACCAAATGACAACACATTCCGATGTCAAACAGGTCAAGATGAATGCATGACAACACATTCGGATGTCAAGTAGAAGAGATGAATGATAACACATTCTGATGTCAGACAAAAGAGATGAACCGAATGACAACACATTCCGATGTCAAGCAGAAGAGATGAATGACAACACATTCCGATGTCAGACAAAAGAGATGGACCGAATGACAACACATTCCGATGTCAAACATGTCGAGATGAATGCAGGACAACACATTCTAATGTCAAGCAGACGAGATGAAATGGATGACAACACATTCTGTTGTCAAACAGATGAGATGAATACATGACAACACATTCCGATGTCAAGCAGAAGAGATGAATGACAACACATTCCGATGTCAGACAAAAGAGATGAACCGAATGACAACACATTCTGATGTTAAACAGGTCCAGATGAATGCATGACAACACATTCCGATGTCAGACAAAAGAGATGAACCAAATGACAACACATTCCGATGTCAAACAGGTTGAGATGAATGCATGACAACACATTCCGATGTCAAGCAGAAGAGATGAATGACAACACATTCTGATGTCAGACAAAAGAGATGAACCAAATGACAACACATTCCGATGTCAAACAGGTCGAGATAAATGCATGACAACACATTCTGATGTCAAGCAGACGAGATGAAATGGATGACAACACATTCCGATGTCAAACAAAAGAGATGAACCAAATGACAACACATTCCGATGAGAACACATTCCGATGTCAGACAAAGAGATGAACCGAATGACAACACATTCCGATGTCAAACAGGTCGAGATGAATGCATGACAACACATTCCGATGTCAGACAAAAGAGATGAACCAAATGACAACACATTCCGATGTCAAACAGGTCGAGATGAATGCATGACAACACATTCCGATGTCAAGCAGAAGAGATGAATGACAACACATTCTGATGTCAGACAAAAGAGATGAACCAAATGACAACACATTCCGATGTCAAACAGGTCGAGATAAATGCATGACAACACATTCTGATGTCAAGCAGACGAGATGAAATGGATGACAACACATTCCGATGTCAAACAAAAGATATGAACCAAATGACAACACATTCCGATGTCAAACAGGTCGAGATAAATGCATGACAACACATTCCGATGTCAAGCAGACGAGATGAAATGGATGACAACATATTCCGATGTCAACCACACTGAACTGAATGACAACACATTCCGATGTCAAACAGATCGAGATGAATGTATGACAGCACATTCCAATGTCAAGCATACGCGCAACTTTTACTAGAGACCTCCCGGTCTTGCCTAGTTTAGCATGATTGCGACTTTGTGTTGTGTATGTGATGCAACTGTCGTGTGCAGTGTATATGTTGTGCTGCAATTATTGTGTACAGTGCATATGTTGTGCTACGACTATTGTGTACAGTGCATGTGCTAGATGGTGCAACTAGAGTGCAATATGTGCAACTCGATTAAGTGTGTGCAACTGAGTGTAGTAAAAGTGTGACGTGTGCGACTCCATTAAATGTGTGCAACTGAGTGCAATAAGGGTGCAAATGAGTGTGCGCAAAATGTATGCAACTAGTAGTGCGATATGTGTGACTCGATTAAGTGTGTACAACTATAGTGTGCGAGATGGGTGCAACTAGAATGTGATATGTGCGACTCGATTGAGTGTGTGCAATTATAGTGTGCAAGATGGGTGCAAATAGAGTGCGATATGTGTGTCTCGATTGAGTGTATGCACTATAGTGTAATCTGTGTTGAGAGTGCATTGATTAGACTGGATATTGTGCATGTATGAGATGCAGACCTATGCATGACTCGACTTATGATGCGGTTGGGTTCGCTAAACCTGGATTGAACCAAATTGACATCCATGAGAGAAGCAGATTGATGATGGGCTAAGTATATGACTCACTCTTTGATACCTGTCTCATGCTTGTCTGAGATTTCAATGGTTCTAGACCTTGCTCTTGCTTCCTGTCGAGCTTGTTTGGTGCCTTGAACAATTGTTGAGATGAGATTGATTTGACCAAGCCAAAAGATGTGACAAACACTATGACCTTGATGACCAAATTGAGGATGATGAGATATTTCTTGGAAACACCCTATGGTTTGAACGAGATTGATTTCAAACAAATTCCTGATTATGGTTGGTTATATTGAGGACAACCGAAATTTTTCAAATGCAAATGCTATCTTTATTCATTGGATTTAATAAGGTGATCACCCTCACATGGTGGTTGAACTTGTTCTCAGGGGTAGAATATAATGCTAAGAAAAATGTGACCCATCATGTTGTGTCATTGGTAAAGTTGAGCTTTAATCCTTGACATGTGCTGAATTGGGCCTTGCTTGGAATAAGAGACACTTAGTCTAATCGGACGATAAGATTCTTCAACTGGTGCCTGAAAGTGATTTGTCTTGATCTCGGGGATGTCCTTAGCGAATGCTTATTACTTTCAACTTTTCCCTTTTTTGCCCTTGGAATGACCAAGTCTGTGGATCGCATAATTTTTGCGCAATGAGGCCATTTTTGGTTTTCACTCATGCCTGCGAGTTTGATCAGATTTTCTTTTTCCCTTTTTTGTCCCTAGTCGCAAGACTAGGCCTGGGGTTCGCGTAATTTTGCACAATGAGGCCATTTCCAGTGTTCACTCATGCCCGCGATTTGCTTGAGGTAAAGCTCTGTTTCGACCATAAAAACCTTCAATTGGTGCTTGAAGTTCCTTCGAACTGATCTCAAGGAAACTACTATTGAACGCTTGATGTTTTCAACTTTTCCTTTTTTACCCTTGGAATGACCAAGTCGTGGGGTCGCATAATTTTTGCGTAATGAGGTCGTTGCCAGTTTTCACTCATGTATGTGAAGTTGATCAATTTTTTTATTTCCCTTTTTTGCCCCTAGTCGCAAGACTAGGCCTAGGGTTCGCGTAATTTTTGCGCAATGAGGCCTTTTCAGGTTTTCACTCATGCCCTCGATTTGTTTCAAGTTGGGTTTTGCTCCCTTCATTGCCTTGGATGCTTGCATTCTGCTTTTGAATATTGTCTGATAAATTGTCTGCACTCTTAATCTCTAGGGGATCGAGGTGGACTTAAGATAGGATAAAATGTAGGCTTAGGGGACCGAATATTTAGGACACCCTTCTACTTGAGAAATCATTTTCCGCTATGGGGAGAAGAATCTTGATTCTTTTGCTTCTGATAGAAGATAAAAATTTCCATTGAAAATTCATCTACTTGAGCGCCTCTTGACTTTTTTCTTTTCCATTTTTTTTTCTTTTTCCTTTTGACATTTTGTCTTTCTATTTTTTTTTATGAGCCTTTTTTGATTGAGGCTGATTTTTTGCTCAATAGATTGAATGTTATGACCGAACCTAATTTTCGAGGCTGCCTACGTACCCTTTTACAGGATCAGGTCATTGACGTAGTTCAAGCTGACTGAGTACAGGGTGTCCCGTTGAAACTTTTTTTTTTGAAAGAAGGGCTATTAGGCTCGAGAGGGCTAACTATCGGACTTTGATGATATATCGAGAGTGTTACATGATTCATAACGGAAGTAAGTGACAAACATGGCCTCCTGTCCTTTCCCGAAGAGGCTAAGAGTGCAAGCATTTATCAAACAAGACCCTAAGCATAAATACTTTTTAACCTTATCCATGTTGATTGGCTCAGGGCTCCTTGTCCAAATGTTGAGTTTGCCCCTTGCATCTGAATAACTCGATGATGCCTTTGTGAAAACTGATCATTTGCTCTGGCTTGTTGATCTGCACAACTGTGTGAAGAGTTTGACCACTTTTACTCTGAGTGAGTGCTTTGATGAGATATGTCACTTGAAGAAAAATCTCATATCTTAACGAGAGTGGTTTTTCCCCGGCATGGACAAATCTTGATTTAGATCCACTTTCTCGCTTGTCTATGATAATTGCTCCGCGGCATTTCACAAATTTGGATCTTAAGCAACCACACTATTCCTGCCCCAAGCATCGGTGAGGGTACTATTGTGGTGAATCTGTTGCCCCAACTTATATCGAGATCTCAGTGGGTTTTGAATCTCACCTAAGCAAATCTTTTCTCTAGCCCCTCTGCATGTATTAGATGTACTTCATGTATTGATTGAATCTAACAATTTTGCATTTGAACTTCCTTGTCATAGTCAAATGCTTTGCCTGCAGACTATTGAATTGGGACAACTGAGAACTTGTAACTTTTCCTTTGAAATGTACCCTTGGAGGGTTTTGGCGGACAACAGGAAGTGAACTTGCATTTTTTCTGATCGATCTTGACCTTGATCCCCTGCCCCTAGCGTAGCAAAGTTCTGATTTTTACACATGTAGGATCATTACCCAACTTTGTTCTGCTTTGTAACACTCGCACGGGATTGAGGGTTTCCAGTTAGGAATCTCTCTCTGCTCTTCATCATACTCTGCCCCCTAGGGTTGCGGATTTTATTTTTGTTTGAGTGATCCCTTATTTGATCCAATAAGCTTAGCTAGCATTTTTTATTAGGAGAAAGATATTTTTGGATTTTGGATAGCTTCAGATCGCTAGACTCTTTGAGAAGTGCTAGGTCATGCCTTCATTAGCCAAAGGAGAGAAGACTCTTGAAAGAAAGAGAGATTTCAAGGAATTGGAAGATGGAGATGACTCGAGCACTGCAAAATGAAAATGTTGCAAACTAGATTTGTACATGGGCCACTATGATTGACACTGACCGATAGAAAGCCCAAATAAGACCGACTCAAACTTGGCTTGATTTCAATCAATCTCACTTGACATCTTGCTCTTGGAACTCCTTTCTGACGAGACTCGAAAATGCCCTGCTTGGCTTTCTTAGATGGCACAAGGGTGGTTTGTTGATGTAGCAAAATGATGTATGGAGACAGATGTTTTAGGGAACTCAAGTTCGAAATTGGTCACATCCATCAACTTTTATGTGGTGCCCGCACTTTTACGGTGCGGAGGGTGGGCATGGAATGATATGTTGAGTAAGAGAAGTCTGTGGTTGTGTTATTAAGATAAATGAGTGGGTGTTTGTTGAAATGGTTGATGGGTGAATCTGGGTTTGCCCCTATGCCACCAAGAGTTTGTTGAGAGCCAAGGTGACATCTTTGAGAACAAATTTGATTTCTCTGATGTCTTGCCCATTGATCAAGGAGAGTCATCGTGATGATCTTTTGGTCACTCGATGTGTCTCCGTGCTCCATATTTTCTACTTTTGTTCCACTACTTGGGCAAGTCCAAAGATGAAAGTAAAGAGCGAGTCACTACCGGATTGAGGTGGATTGGATCATGATGCTACATGAGAACGCATGGATGAAAACCAACTATTATGAATTAGGTGAGTGCTATGGGAGACTCAAAATGAATGGCCTATTAAGCAACTTCCTGAATGAGATATGCCAAATTAAGGGTCAGGACATGTTTTGAATGATAGACTTTTGGAACTGGACTCCATGGTTGAGCTACCTCTGAGGGTGTTGCCAACTAGATGATGCATGAGGGAGACTCGACTAAACCTAGCCAATGCAATGTTGAAGTGAGCGGAGTGCAGTGATAAAGTGAGCGCGGTGCAATGATAGTGTAAGTGTAGTGCAATGATGAAGTGCAGTGCAATCCTCTGATGAAATGCAGTGCAATGTCATGATGAAGCACAGTGTCACAAGGGCATGTAGTGTAGATGTATTGAAATGCCAAAATGACGTGCAATGCAAGTGTAGTGACTATAGGTGATGGATAATGTACAGTGAAAATGATAAGGCATCACAGTGAATGTCGTGACAACCAGTGATAGTGCAAGTGTAGTGGCCATGCAGTGAAAATGTTATGCTAGCATGTGAATGTGCAGTGTAGTGATTGAGCAGTGTTATGATGATAATGAAGATGACATGAGATTTTCTTTTGATTTTAAACTTTTATATTTTGTTTGAACTTTAATTTTTTGTTCTTTCTTTTTTCTTTTTTTTTTTCTTTGAATTTTTTTTATTTTTTATTTTTGAATTTTGGATTTTTTTTTCTTCTGAATTTTTTTGAATTTTGAATTTTTCTCTTTTCAACTTGGATTTTTGAATTGTTTGAATTTCTGGTTTATTGAATTTTGAACTTTTGCTTTGTTTTATTTTTCTTGAACTATGAATTAATGACATTTTTTTTGAAGTTTAGATTTTTTTTTTTTTTGGATTTTGATTTTTCTTTTTTTTTTGGAATTTTGAATAAATGATTTTTTTTGAATTTTTGACTTATTTGGATTTTGAACTTCCACTTCTTTTTTTTTTTTTTATGTTTGAATTTTGACTCTTTTTTTTTTTACTTTTGATTTTATTTGGACTTTGAATTTCTCATTTCATTTTTTTTATTTTTTTTTTATTTTTTGTTCTTTTGAATTTTTTTTTATTTGTTTTTGTTTTTTTATTGAATTTTGAATCTCGTTTTTTTTTTTGAATTTTGAACTTTCTTTTTTTTGGATTTTGAATTTCTGATTTTGTTTAGTTTTCAAATTTTAACTTCATCTTTTTCTTTGTTTTTTTCTTTCACCAATTATTTTGTTGAAAGGGGTGATCCTTGACATATGTAAACCAATGGGGTAGGTAGATAGGGGTCTACCTACTAAGTTGGGTTATTGGAAACCAAGGCCCATTGGATTTAAGATAGAATATGGATATGGACATCCAATAAAATCTGGGTTTTTGAACCCCATATGCAAAGTCTAGAGATGGGTTGGGAGTTTATTCAAACCAACAACGGCTCACACAGGCCCTTTTTCTTAATGAACATATGGGTACAAATGGGTACCTTCATATTCAATCAAAAGGCAGGGCGGGTATAGGATATAAGCAAAGTAGGATTAGGGGAAACCTACCAAAATTGCTGCTTATAAACTATATCTCAACCTAAACTATATGCATATGCTGGGGTAATGCAAGGTGTTCCTAAGGTGGTTGGGGGACACTTGGCCGTATATGCGACTCCCAAAATGGGACGATTGGCGCAAGTGGGAGAAACTGAATCTGTTTCTACGGGTACAACCCATAAGGCATGATCCAGCTGAACTCCACAGATCAAAAAGCTCCTGACACTGAAGATACGTATCAAACAGCCGTGAGCCCCATAGATCCAACTAATGGGTTTTGAGGTTATTACACTAATATGCAATGAATATGATATGCACAGGAGAGAGAATAAGAACATACCCACAACATAGAAAGAATTAGCAAAAAAAACAATTGCTTAGGAAATGATTAGTGATTTAAAGATGTTTGGCTTTTACCTAATTTTCAGGTTGGATCTAACTTCTTAGGTGGTCCCCAGCAGAGTCGCCAGAGCTGTAAGCACATAAATTTACCGTCTTTCCTCCCCTCTAAACTCTAAGTGTCGAGATACGGTCCGAGAGTTGAGGAATAACGCTAAATTTATTCTAAGAGTCACCACCTACTTAGGGGAAGTAGGATCCCAAGATAAATCCAAAATAAAGGGTCTACGATCCAGAGTAGTCTAGGTAAGAGATCCATTTAGGTCCTGGGGAAGGGGTTAGGCACCTCAGGACCTCCATCCAATGATGGTAACCTTCTCATTAGGTCTAAGCCAAACATTTAAAATTTCCTCAACAATTATTAATTTTGCTACACAAATCAATATGGGGTGTAAAAATTTTTTATCTTTGGTTGGGGTCGAACCCTGGTTTGGGCTGCCTACTTATCCGGTTAGTCAGAACCAGACCCTAATAGTAGTTCGGGGGCGGTGACTGTTTTTATACTCGTTTCGGAGTGTGGTCACTTCCAACTCGTGTTTGAGTTGGGGGGAATGTGGAATTGAGATTTATGAATCCCATTCCGAGAGATAGTTGCGTAGCTAGGTGCTCGTGAGGGAGCTCTAGGGGGCGTTCATTTATTAGGGTAAGTCCTTTTTCATTTTAGATTTTTTGAATGTTTTTGTTGTTATGTATTTTTATTTTTTTTTTGTATTTTTTAACTAACGGGCTAGGCAAGTTGTTTAAGGTTGAATCCACCTAGGTGCCCGAGGTAGGCAAAAGGAAAGAACAAGCTACGGCCTAATCCTATGATTTGCACATACACAAATGGAGTAAATATTACAGACAAATTAAATAGGGCTCAAATGCACACATGTTGGAAAGCAGTTAAGCTTCAAAACTGAAGGTGATACTCTAAACCAATGAGTTTGAAATTCCAAAGCAAAATGAAATGGTAATTGCCTTAGCTTAACTTAAACCATAGGTTAGGCTTGGCTATGAGCAAACTACCATTTTAATTTACTTTAGTCAATCAAACAAAAGGATCCAAGTATAGCTTCAAAAGACAACTCCCTCCTTTTCTTTTTTAATTTCTCAAATCAAATATATAAAATAAAGGGAGGAGTTCTAACCACTAAGACCCTGGTTTTGAACAAAACAAAATCCAATCAAACATCTAGACTTCATCTTGAACAAAACCAGATCTTAACAAACACAAGATTCAGCCAAAATTCTCCTCTAGCCTTTACTTTAACTTCAAATCCTAGAACGCCAAAAATAAACTGGAATTAACCATGGTTATCCACCACAAACCACGCAAATGAAACAGTTGAGTGAGGAGGTATACTTGATTGTCGTGAGGGTACAATAGTGGAGAGAAAATCAATGGCGATGTTGCTGATCTGATGCTCCCAGAGAAGAAACGAACATAAACTCAGAGGTGGTGCTGCAAGAGAAGATGACCGGAGGAGAAATCTTGGAGGGATCAGAATGCAGTGAAAGGAGGACTATTGGCCGGAGGTGCGAGCTGATCTTTTATAGATCGAGAGATGGAGAGTTACTGCTGATGTGGTTTGTCGGAGCTCTACGGTGCCGGCGAAGAAGGTGAGTTCCTCACTATTGGAGAGATCAAGAATGGAGATGACTGGAACTGAGGTTGGAGATGCAGAGCTACTGCTGGTCGGAGATAACAGAGGGAGTGAAGATCGAATGCAATGGTGGTGGTGGTGTTGATGGCTGAAGTGCTACTGGATTTACAGATCAGATCTGAGGGAGAATCCATTGATTGGAACTGATGAAGATGATTGGAGATGATAGGGATTGCGCAAATACAGCAAATATGGCTGGAAGTAATGAAGGCCAAGGAATCCGGTGCGAACTTAGTCTGGATCACAGATTCACATCCAACTGGAGATGAGGTGTGGCGGTGGTGGCCAGCTGCGACTGCACAGGTGCTACGGTGAAGATAAACAGATCTGATTTAGAGAAGAAGACTGCTACTATCGCCGGCGATGAAGCATGGTGGGACTGTTTGGTCTGATCAAAGGTATGATCTGAGGCGGTGGCCATTACTGAGAGGAGAGAAAAGATCGGAAGGTGCTTGCCGGATCGACAAGGAGATGGCGAGCCGGTGTACTGGAGCTACCAGCGTGGTAGTCTCGACTGCACTGCTGAAATGGTGAAGCTCGCGGGAAGTGGTAGCTGGTAGGGATGGGGCTACCGCCGGGGAAGATGACCGGAGCTTAAACCGAACTGAGATCTTTACAGATCTTGGATCGTGATTAGGAAATGCTGCTGATGACACTGTCGAATTGTTGCCGCCGTAGAAGAGCATGCTCGTCGGAGAAGATGGCTGCTGTAATCGAGATGCGACCAAATTGATCGAGCTCGCCGGAGACAATGGTGATCGGAGCTTGGGCGTGAATCACAGCTCGCCGAGGACTGGTGCGCCAGGGAATGGAGGAGTTCACTGGCGAGATCAAAGAGGAATAGGAGAAAGGGAGAGAAATCGAGAGGGAGTGAGAACTATCTGTTCTCAACCGAATGAGAACGAGGTTTTTGTCTTTTTCTTTTAAAAAAACATCGCCTTCTTGGTTTTATAGAGCTGGGCATGGGCTCTGGGCCTTAGAGGTTAGCTCTTGGGCTGAATGAATGGGATTTTTTTTAAAAAAAGGACCAAGATTTAGGGAGACACCAGGCTTGGGTTTTAGTGTGGGCTTGAAGAATGTGCTTTGAAACAAAGGTTTAGCTAAAGGCTTAGGTTTGGATCTTTAGTGAGGGTCTTACACTCTCTCAACTCCTCAGGCTCACAAAAAAAACATAAAATTAAATTAATTAATAAAAAAAATAGGGTTTTATGGGTGTAAAATTGGGGTGTTCATACCAAGATCATCCCAAAAGCTTGGATTTCTCAAATCCACCCTCAAGCACATGTGGAGTCCCACCCCAAGCTAGGGCAGCGTTCTCCACGGCATTTTTCAAGGGTTTTCTCCTCTTATTCAAGGTTAGTACACCCTACTAACTTCCCTAGTAATAACCTAGTTATCTTGAATTGAGAATGGTTTGAGTTTGTGTAAACCCAAGGTTCTACATTTAAAGTAATAATACCCTAATTATACAAGATAATTATGTTGTGAATGAGGTGGGGATTTTAGATGTGGAGGCGATTGGATGGCGTATTGTGGGATGTGTGTGACTGAAAATGGTGGATGGGCATTGTATGCATAATAGACGCACACCATGTGTATGTTGAAACTTATGAACTTAAAGAACTTGAAATAATGTGGCTATGAATGTGTTGCACATTAGGTGTTCGAAAAAATGCATAAATGAGAATGTCAAGAGTAAATTGAGGATTTGGAAATATGACTTGTGTAGCTTTCCTTAAAAGGTGATTTCAAAACGAATGCTCTATATGTTTTCATTTAATTCCCCATGCCTATGCAATTGCAAGAAATGTCACATCATGCTTTATTGTTCATGTTAACCTGATAATTTAAAATGTAATGTGTATCCCTTGATTTATTTATGATAGTATGATCGTCACGAATGCCACACACACCAAGCACGTACGCATAAACCGAGGTTTTCCCTATATGAGTAGATGAAACAACCAGAATAAGAAAATGAAACATCAAGGAGGTTGGTAGCCCAGGGATGTTCTGGTGCTAGCCTCTGGCTCACAAGTTAAACAGATATGGATGTCAAGGGTAGGGTATATCCCTAGGATATGTCATACCTGACTCACAAGAAAACATCACAAGCAAGAATCACGAAGTATGGAAGGATGTTAGTCTACTAAGACCAGGTACGGGCACTAACATCTGTTCCCAAACCAGTATGAGAGGATGCTGGTATACTAAGACCAGGCACGGGTACTAGCATCTGTCTCCAATTAACATGACAAGCATGAAAGTATGCTAGTGTACTAAGACCAGGTACGGCCACTAGTATATGTTTCCAAGGCAAGCATGGAAGGGTGTTAATGTACTAAGACCAGGTACGGGCATTAACATCTGTTCGTAAACATGTATAAGAGGATACTAGTATACTAAGACCAGGTACAGGTACTAGTATCTGTCTCCAAGCAAGAATCAAGAAATAATGGAAGGGCGATAATGTACTAAGACCAGGTACGGGCATTATCATCTGTTCCCAGGAAAACAAGGAAATTCACAAGCAAGTCGACAAGAAAACACGCATGATACTCACGAGACAAGAACCAGATAAGAATCTAGTATGTCCGTCCATTTCATAGTTCGGGTACTATCCAACAAGAAGAACCTCATAAGACATGTAAAGAACCCACAAGAAGCATAAAATGTAAAGTTTAAATTACAAGAATCACAAGGAAGGTGAAAAAGGTTTTAATCAAAGCATGAACCCTAAGTATGAGTTTAAATATGATGCTCAAGATTATGTTGTTATTTGTTATTGCTTCCGCACTCTGATTTGTGAAATATGATGATGAATTGTATGATGTATGTTATTTTATCGTTATTACTATTGTTAGTTAGTAGCCTGTACTCACTGAGTATTCCATGCTCAGCCGTACTTTTATGTCGGCAGGTACATTATGTGGTATATGGAATCTTCTCCTTGGATCGAGGTAGCTCAGGGTGAGCAGGAGGTTATTCGGAGGCTTCTCACCTAGATATTAGGAAGCTTGGCATATGGCCACTGGTCGGGATGAGTGAGAGAGAGAGAGACATGTATTTTGGGTCCTTTTTCCTTGGGGATTTTCATGTAGGCTTAAGTTGGTAATTCAGGCATTGGACTCTTTTGTACTTATTGTATTTTTAGTAAGTCGTTAGTTTATGTAACACTTGGAATTACATGTATTCATTAAAGAAATTTTTGTTCACTATTTTTGCAAGCCTTGTATACTCTTTGCAGGTTAGTTTTAGTACAAGTCACGTCACCAAAGTATCCTACCTCTGTCGCGACCCAAAATACCCCGTAGGAGTTAGGGATACTTTGACTCGTGACCGCCGTATCATACCTCCAGTATAATACATAAGGCACACGTGGAGACTTGTCAGAAACACATACATATCTAGCGGAAACGAAATACAATGCACAGCGGAATAAATACTAAACATAGCGGAAAAAAACAATAACTCCTATAACTCAGTTCAAGTATGAACCTACAAAAGTATATATATGTAAGAAACCCAAAAGTGGAGTGGACAAACCCCACACTCACATAACAAAATAACATCTTAAAGTTCTAAGTCCGATCAACAAAATTCGAAGTCTCGACACCTATCTATAGGACCATCGTCCTGATAATGATCCATTGAAGGCTCTGGATCGAAGTACTCTTCCACCAACCATGGTTCCGTGCCACATAGATCGAATGGAGCCCGATCCCCTGCCGATGATAACAAATATCGGCTGAGCGTGGAATACTGAGCGTACACAAATTAATAACAATAAAGCAATATAGCATGGAGCATACGAAGCATGGAGATTGAAATCCTTAAAACATAGTAAAGCGTAGAAACCATGTAAGCATATGTGATGAAATCCGAAATCCAAACCAAAAACCATATCCGTGTGAGTCATGCGGTAATCATAGCCTTGTGAGTTCTTGTGAGTTCGTGGAGTTACTTAGAGTCATTATGATCCGTAGAGACATAGAGATACCATAGAGCACAATATAGAGCCAATACCATAGAGTTCTTAGAGCATTTTCTTTTATGATCCGTAGAGCTTGTGAGACGATCTTAGAGCTTATCATAGAGTTCCTTGTAAGCATAATATGATCTGTGGAGCTTGTGAAACGATCTTAGAGAAATCATAGAGTTACTTAGAATCGTTCCTTATTAGTCATTTAGTGAAAAACCCCTTTTTGTACTTTTAGAAATTCATGGAAAGTATCGATTCATGCGAGACATGCGAACATATGAGCATATGAGAGAAATCATCATATTTAACATAAGAATCCCTTAGAGGTATTTCATCAAACACTTAGAGTGCATCATAATCGTATCTTTCATCCAAGTATATAATCACATACTTTCACACCAAAGTCAACCAAATATATATACATACTTAGTATAGATGTAGAAAAACAACATTTAGTAACTTAGTAAGATTGCAAGATTGCTACTAGAGTGTATCTACCTTGGTGAAATCCACAACTTTGATCCCCAAAAGCCTGAGCAAGCAAGAACCGTGAGTTCTTGGCTATAAAACACCAAAGGAATGGAAGAACTCGATATTCCTTCAAGCTTGAACAATCACCAATCTCTTCTCCTTCTTCTCTCTCTCAAAATCTCTCAAAATAGGGCACAGAGGGTTTGTGAAACCCTAAGGCACGAACCCAGCCTATTTATAGGCAAAGTGTGGTGGCTAAAGTCTTAAACACCCTTAATGAAGAAAATCTACGTATAACCGATCGATCAGTGTTACATACCGAGCAATCAGTGGCTTACCGGTCGATCAGTGGTTTCAACCGAGAGATCGGTTGAAAACACCCTCTCTAGAAAATTTCCCCATACAAAAAAGTTAACCGCTCGATAGATACCGATTGATCGGTAGTTGACCGGTCGATCGGAGGATGGCACCGAGCGATCGGTGATCCCTTGTTTTGCTGTAAAACCTTGTTTACACTACTTGAAACTTCTCCAATCTAATTCTAACACTCTTTTATGCCCAAAACATATTTCTTAATGATATATAGACCCGTTAGAACATGTGTTCCATAATTCCAACCTTGTATATTCAATTAAAGCTTGCTAATGTACAAATTCACATTAGAACACTATTCACTACTTAGTGCAATAAAGATTCGAGGCTCTACATCCCTCCCCCCATACAAGAATTTTGTCCTCGAAATTAGAACGATACAAAAAGCACAAGAAGGAAAACATACATACAAAACCCAACAAGAAATTCACTCAAACAAGTGAGGGTACTTCTCCTTCACATCGGCTTCTCGTTCCCATGTAGCCTCTTCCGTAGAATGATGCTGCTATCTCACAAGGACTAGAGGGATAGTCTTGGTACGCAATACATGATCGCGACGATCCAAAATCTGAACTAGTTGCTCAACCAACGTGAGATCCTCTCTAATTTCCACATTATCAAGAGCAATGACGTGAGACGGATCTGAAATGTATTTCCTAAGCATAGAGATGTGAAATACATTATGGATCGCTGCTATGTGAGGCGGTAGTGCTACCCTATAAGCAACCTCATCAACCCTCGTGATGATCTGAAATGGTCCTATATACCTAGGACTGAGCTTTCCCTTCTTTCCGAATTGCATGATTCCCCGACTTGGCGAAATCTTCACAAAGATCCGATCTCCAACTCGGAATTCCAAATCTTTATGGCGAGTATCTGCGTAGATCTTCTGCCTATCTTGAGAAGTTTTCAATCGCTCCCGGATAACTTTGACCCTTTCTATGGTCCGCTCGATCAACTCAGGACCAAGAACTTTCCTCTCACCTACTTCATCCCAATATAGCAGAGATCTGTAACTGCGACCATACAGAGCTTCGAAAGGCGCCATCTGGATGCTTGCCTGATAACTATTGTTGTAGGCAAACTCAACCAATGGAAATTGTTCCTCCCAACTACCCTGAAAGTCTAGCATACAAGTTCGGAGCATATCTTCCACAACCTGATTCACCCGTTCAGTCTGCCCATCAGTTTGAGGATGAAATATGGTGCTAAATTCCAAACGGGAACCCATAGCATCCTGAAAAGTTTTCCAGAATATTGAAGTAAACCTAGGATCTCGATCAGATACGATAGAAATTGGCACACCATGCAGATGAACCACCTCCTTGATATACAGGGCTATTAACTAATTCGCATTGAAAGTAATCTGATATGGAATGAAATGTGCAAACTTAGTCAATCTGTCTACTATCACCCAAATAGCATCGGAGCCCTTCACCGTTTGCGGCAAATCCACGATGAAATCCATCGAGATAATCTCCCATTTCCATTCCAGAATAAGGAGGGACTGTAAAAGACCTGCCGGCCTCTGATGCTCAGCTTTCACCTACTGGCACACCAAACATCTAGCAACATACTCGGTGACTTCCCTCTTCATGTTTCGCCACTAGTAGTGTTTCTTCAGATTCTGATACATCTTGGTACCTCCCGGATGTACCGTATACTTGGATCGGTGAGCCTCGTCCAAAATCTCACCCCTCAACACCGTGTCGGCTGGAACGCACAACCTGCCTTTGAACGTGATAACACCATCACCATTCAAAGTGAACTCCTGACTACCATTACTAACCGAATTGTCTCGGTAAGCAAGCAATTCGACATCCGAATCTTGCAACTCCTTGATCTGGTTCAGAATATGTGGCCTAACCACAATGTTGGACATCATTGGCCCGTAGGTGACATGCCTGAGAGTAGTGTCTAAGTTACACATATCTTTCAACAACTTCCACTCTTGTACTCTCAAGTGAGCCATAACCCTATAGGGTTTCCTACTAAGAGCATCGGCTACCACATTAGCCTTACCCGGATGGTACTGAATAGAACAATCGTAGTCCTTCATAAACTCCATCCAACGACACTGCCTCATATTCAACTCCTTCTGGAGGAAAAGATACTTCAAGCTCTTGTGATCCATGAACACAACGAACTCTTCCCCATAGAGGTAGTGACGCCAAATTTTCAGTGCAAACACGACGGCTGCAAGCTCTAAGTCGTGGGTGGGGTATTTTTGTTCATGCTCTTTTAACTGACGGGAAGCATAAGCAACCACCTGTTTATGCTGCATCAAAACACATCCCAGTCCAACTAGTGAGGCATCACTATAGACTTCGAAGCCACCGCTTCCGGATGGAACTGTGAGGACAGGAGCTGTGGTAAGCCCCTTCTTCAACTCCAAGAAACTTGCCTCGCACTTGTCACTCCAAGTGAACTTAGTGTTCTTCCACGTGAGATAGGTAAGCGGAGTGGCTAAGCTTGAAAATCCCTCCACAAACCTCCTGTAGTATCCTACCAGGCCGAGAAAACTACGAATCTCGGTAACACTCTTCGGCCTTTCCCAATTTATCACTGTCTCAATCTTTGCAGGATCGACTGAGATACCTTTAGCAGACACTACATATCCAAGAAAGGACACCTTGTTCAGCCAAAACTCGCACTTACTCAACTTAGCATACAGACTATGCTCTCGAAGAGGCTGCAATACAAAGCGGAGATCTCTCATGTGATCATCCTGTGACTGTGAATACACAAGGATATCGTCTACAAACATAATCACACACTGATCGAGAGATGATCTGAACACCCGGTTCATCAGATCCATAAATGCTGCCGGTGCGTTAGTCAGCCCAAAAGACATGACTAGAAACTCGTAATGGCCGTATCGAGTCCTGAACATTGTCTTCGGAATGTCTTCCTTCTTGATCTTCAACTGATGATAACCAGGTCTTCAACTGAAGATTTTCCAAGGTCAATCTTGGAAAAGAACTTCGCACCTTTCAGCTGATCAAACAAGTCGTCTATCTAAGGCAATGGATAACGATTCTTGATCGTGACCTTGTTCAATTGCCCGTAGTTAATGCACATACGTATAGACCCATCTTTCTTCTTCACAAAGAGCACCGGAGCTCCCCAAGGTGAGACACTTGGCTGAATAAAACCAAGGCCTTGTAATTCTTCCAACTGGCCCTTTAACTCCTTTAGCTCAATAGGGGCCATCCTGTACGGAGCCCTAGAAATCGGCGCCGTGCCTGGAGCCAACTCAATTGCAAACTCGATTGCCCGATCAGGAGGCAATCCCGGTAAGATCTCCATAAAAGCATCCATATATTCAGACACAACCGGAATGGATGTCGAGTCTCGTGCTTCTACCTTCTCGAGACTGAGAGCTGCAAAGCTAGCAATGTCTCTCCTCTGAAGTCCTCTGAAATGAAATGGCTTCAACCCAACGGGTTTAAAATTCACCACCTTCTTGATACATGCCACGTGCCCATAGTGAGCTGAGAGCCAATCCATACCTAGGATGACGTCGAAATCCTAATCCTAAAATTCTAGAATGATCAGGTCTACTGGTAACTCGTGCTGCATAACTTGCACAACACTGCCCCGATACACTTTATCTATCTCTATAGACTTGCCCAATGGGGTCGAAATGGACAACTCCCGAGGAAGCTTACTCGGCTCGGATGTAAACCCTTTTACAAAGCTAGGTGAGACGAACAAATGAGTGGATCCCGTATCAATTAACACCCTTGCTAAACACTCATTCAATAGTAACGAACCTGAGAATTTTAATCACCCAAGTTATAACATATAAGATAACATAGATACAAGCATCACAAAACACTACATAGGATACATATGCAGTACAGCATATATCATAGCAACACTAGAACTTAGACAAGATCAAACTTGCGCGTACCTTGCACAACATCATCAGATGCCTGTGCGTCTCTGTCAGTCATGGCAAAGACCCAGCCTTGGTTAGCCTGACGAGGCTGCTGGGTGGGCGGTACGGATCTAGAGGCTTGCGATGAAGACCACTGCAATGAAGTCTGCCTGCCTGGAGGCCGAATTCCCTGTGGCCCAGTCTGTGACTGCTTACGCGGGAAATCTCGAATCATGTGGCCCATCTCACCATAGTGGAAGCATCCACCTGACACTCTTCGGCAATCCCCTGTCTTGTGCCGATGACCACAGACAGCGCATTTCTCAAAAGTCTGTGATACAGAGGAAGCCGGAGGCATAACCCTCATAGCTTGTGATGTCGTAGGGCGTGGTGCCTGAGGCACAAAAGAAGGTCTCTGAGCCAACCTTGGCTAGGAGAACTGGTACGGTGCAGTCCTAGTCCTCTTCTCGGACGATGAACCACTAGACTGACCCCTAGACATGCTTTTTCCGAGGCCACTGTCTCTTCTTCTCATAAAGTCTTCCGCATTCTTCTCGGTGATCTTCGCCTTCCCTACTATCTCTCTCCAAGACTCCACCTGGAGAATGGACACCCGATCTCGAATGAAGCCCTTCAAGCCTATCTCAAACTTCCTGACCCATAGGTCCTCAGTAGCAACCAAGTGCGGAGCAAACCTCGACAATTCGGTGAACTTAGCCTCATACTCGGCTACGCTCATCAACCCTAGCTCCAAAAGCATAAAATCCCTCACTTTTTGTTCCCGAATAAACCTGGGAAAGTACTGCTCTCTGAAAGTTTCTAAGAACTCTGCCCAAGTCCAGGGCACTCCTGCCTTTGCAACATCTCTCTGCCTTTGGACAGCTTGCCACCAATGGTCTGCTTCACCTTCCATCACGAAGGAAGCCCACTCTACTCTTTGCTCCTCAATACAACGGAGAGCCCGGAATATCTTCTCCAGCTGCATAATCCAAGACTCCGCCACCATTGGGTCTAGAGTACCGTAAAATGTCAGAGGCCGTAGTCTCCGGAAAGCTTCAAGCCCCGTGGTGTGATGCACCGGTGTAAGCACTGGAGTAGCCGGTGGGGTAGGAGTAGGTCTCGTTGCCAACAACACCAAAGTCTCGGCTATGGAGTCCTCGGCATTCGTGAAATACAATGGTTCCTCTTCTCTCAGAACTTCACTCTCGGCCATCCGAGTATGGTAACCTCGACCCCGAGTGTCGCGTCTCATGATATCAAATCCTGAGATCAATTGGCAAAACATGAGTCTAACTTGGATACCAACCTCACACTTCATATAGCAGTTCAATATACCTGAATTGCTATTACGCATATCGTATACATCAAGGTATACACATAATCAGATAAGTATAACTTAGAGTGTCCTAGCATGACTAAGTTGGACATCTACCCTTTTTGGAACAAAACTCGGGACATAGTCTAAACTAGCGCCTAGACTAAGATCCTAGACTGACCAAAGGACTCGCTTGATACCGGTTATGTCGTGGTAACAAGCCTAAGACAACAAGTCCATCTGAGTTCTAAGTTCAACTTGGAGAACTACTTCTGCTTACTAGAGACAACTTTTTAGAGTACGATAACTCTAGTTCCAACTTGAAGGACACTAGCCTACGTGACCTAATGCCTAGGCTCTGATACCAAGTCTATCGCAACCCAAAATACCCCCAAGGAGTTAGCGATACTTTGACTCGTGACCGTCGTATCATACCTCTAGTATAATACATAAGGCACACGTGGAGACCTGTCAGAAACACATACATATCTAGCGGAAATGAAATACAATGCACTGCGGAATAAATACTAAACATAGCGGAAACAAAACAATAACTCTTATAACTCAGTACAAGTATGAATCTACAAAAGTATATACATGTGAGAAACCCAAAATTGGAGTGGACAAACCCCACACTCACATAACAAAATAACATCTTAAAGTTCTAAGTCCGATCAACAAAAGTCGAAGTCTCGACACCTATCTATAGGACTATCGTCCTGATAATGATCCATGGAAGGCTCTGGGTCGAAGTACTCTTCCTCTAACCATGGTTCCGTGCCACATAGATCAAATGGAGCCCGAGCACCTGCCGATGAAAACAATTATCGACCGAGCGTGGAATACTCAGCGTATACAAACTAATAACAATAAAGCAATATAGCATGGAGCATACGAAGCATGGAGATTGAAATCTTTAAAACATAGTAAAGCGTAGAAACCATGTAAGCATATGTGATGAAATCCGAAATCCAAACCAAAACCCATATCCGTGTGAGTCATGCGGTAATCATAGCCTTGTGAGTTCTTGTGAGTTCGTGGAGTTACTTAGAGTCATTATGATCTGTAGAGACATAGAGATACCATAGAGCACAACATAGAGCCAATACCATAGAGATCTTAGAGCATTTTCTTTTATGATCCGTAGAGCTAGTAAGACGATCTTAGAGCTTATCATAAAGTTCCTTGTAAGCATAATATGATCCGTGGAGCTTGTGAAATGATCTTAGAGAAATCATAGAGTTACTTAGAATCGTTCCTTATTAGTCATTTAGTGAAAAACCCCTTTTTGTACTTTTAGAAATTCATGGAAAGCATCGATTCATGCGAGACATTCGAGCATATAAACATATGAGAGAGATCATCATATTTAACATAAGAATCCCTTAGAGGTATTTCATCAAACACTTAGAGTGCTTCATAATAGTATCTTTCATCCAAGTATATAATCACATACTTTCACACCAAAGTCAACCAAATATATATACATACTTAGTATAGATGTAGAAAAACAACATTTAGTAACTTAGTAGGATTGCAAGATTGCTAGTAGAGTGTATCTACCTTGGTGAAATCCACAACTTTGATCCCCAAAAGCTTGAGCAAGCAAGAACCGTGAGTTCTTGGCTATAAAACACCAAAGGAATGGACGAACTCGATATTCCTTCAAGCTTGACCAATCACCAAGCTCCTCTCCTTCTTCTCTCTCTCAAAATCTCTCAAAATAGGGCACAGAGGGTTTGTGAAACCCTAAGGCACGAACCCAGCCTATTTATAGGCAAAGGGTGGTGGCTAAAGTCTTAAACACCCTTAATGAAGAAAATCTGCGTCTAACAAATCGATCGGTGGCTTACCGGTCGATCGGTGGTTTCAACCGAGAGATCGGTTGAAAACACCCTCTCTGGAAAATTTCTCCATCCAAAAAAGTTAACCGCTCGATAGATACCAATCGATCGATAGCTGACCGGTCGATTAGAGGATGGCACCGAGCGATCGGTGATCCCCTGTTTTGCTATAAAACCTTGTTTACACTACTTGAAACTTCTCCAATCCAATTCTAACGCTCTTTTATGCCTAAAACATATTTCTTGATGATATATAGACCCGTTAGAACATGTGCTCCATAATTCCAACCTCGTATATTCAATTAAAGCTTGCTAGTGTACAAATTCACACTAGAACACTATTCACACTATTCACTACTTAGTGCAATAAAGATTCGGGGCTCTACAAACTCCTAGGGGGTATTTTGGGGTGTGACACTTCTGCTTCTAGAACAATTCTAGATTCAGTTTCTCTACTAGGAAACTTGTATTCCTGTTTACAAATATCTTTTGTTATCCAGGAATAAAGACTAAATTTCTCTGATGCGAATCTCAAGCTCATCTTCCATCAAATCATATCCCATATAATTTGTAACGCCCCAGAATTTTAATATAATAAATTATGGGTTTATTGGTCCTTAATTGGGGTTAATAAGTTACGTATTTAATTAAATTGTGAAAAGTGAGTTTTACTCGGGATTGAGTTGTATCGATAAAATCTTAGTATTTCTTCTCGAAAACCGCACACAGTGTGTTGGTCGACTATCGAGACCTTCACCTGTCGTATTGGTTCCGTCAGGTATCGTCTCGCAGGACCGCAGGGTCATATCATGTAAGAAAATCAAGAAAACGGGAAATTTCCAAATTTCCAGAAATTAAGTGGGACTCAATATTTCTTGGGGATCCTAATAGAAATTCGTACGACTGAACCAACGCGTGCCGGTCAGCAGTGGGAACTAATGTCTGTCTTTTCGGCAGTTACTTATCTCAAACGAAGAAACGACAACCTGTTGTGTCTGAAATCAGGAAATTAATAGGTTTTGCAGTTTTCTTCCGGACAAAAGTGTAGCTGTCAAAACTAGTCTTCCCTAAAACTTTATAGCGGGGTGTCGGATGCCCTATTCGGCACTGAAGTTTTCGGCTTCGTCGATGTCATTTGTAGGGTACGGGGAGCCGAAATGTGGAAAACAAAAATTCTGGGTCAAACGGTGTAACGCCTGGTCATCAGGGCCATGTGACAAGCACTAGGCTGTTCACATGGCCTGCACCTAAGCACCCAAATGGATGCCCACATGCTATATAAAGAGGGTAAACCCCTCCATTTCTCAAACATAGACAGTGAGGCGAGTCGCTACCCAGGAATCTTTAGCGATAGAAAGTAGGGGAGAGAGGAAAGGAAGAGAGAGAAAGAGGAGAGAGAAAGAAAAGGAGGTCCCATTGGGGTTTTGACGTTCCTGCCATGGCAACGGCCGATTTTTCCCCAGTGTCCGATAGTGTGTAGAGAGAGAAAGAAAGAGAGAATTCTGGAGGAGAAAGGGAGGTTAGAGAGGAGAGTGGTACATAGAGGTTTTCCAGCGTGCTGATCAACATTGGCGACGACCATTTTAACATTCGGAGCCTCGAAAGTGTGTAGTAGGTAAAATTCCTCTCCATCTCTTCTCTTTTTCCCTATTTTAAGATACTTTAATTAGTAGATGTTAGGTGATATTATGGGTGGCAGAAGAAAAAAGGGAGACAGAGCATGCCTTGACACCCCACCTTTCCAAGGCCTCAAAATCCGGTGTGCCATTTTGATGTTGGCCTGGTAGCTATTGTTATAGGGAGAATTCAACCGAAGGCAAGTGTTCTTCCCACTGCCTTGAAAATCCACATACACGTCTGACGATGTCTTCTATGACATTGGTTTACCCTCCGGTTTGGTCCATTCGTTGTGGATTGAAAAGCGGTGCTGAAAATCGAGTTCCCAGGAACCTAGGCTTCTAAAAAATTTGTCAGAATCCTGATGGGAACCTTGGATCCTGATCTGACAAAATACTAAATGGCACCCAGGTAACCAACGATCTCTTGAATACAGGGTGGCAAACTGGCTCGAGTTGAAAGTAGTACGGTAGTGTTAAAGAAGTGTGCGGACTTTGTTAACGACTACCCCCCAACCCATATGCAATCAGAGTTCTTGCCGTCTTGGTAATCCCACAATGAAGTTACAACATGTTGTGTGCCAATCAGACCCAGAGGTTTCTACTCAAGCATCTATTACAAGTTGACTTTGCCTGGATGGTATTGGATGGTGCACTCGTAGTCTTTTAGAAATTTCATCCAACGCCGTTGTCATAGATTTAGCTCCTTTTGGGAAAAGAGATACTTGAGGCTCTTGTGATCCGTGAACACGTAGAATTCTACCCCGTAAAGGTAATGCCGCCAAATCCTGAGTGCAAACACGATTGCGGTAAGTTCTAAGTCATGCGTGGGGTAATTCTTGTCGTGCTCCTTTAATTGCCTCGATGCATAGGTAATAACCTTCTTTGTGTTGCATGAGCACACACCCAAGTCCAATGTGCGAGGCATCACTGTACACCTCATACCCACCATGTCCAGATGGCACAGTAAGGACGGGGGCTGTAGTAAGCCTCTTCTTCAGTTCTGTGAAACTGATCTCACACTTATCGCTCCATACGAACTTCGCGTTCTTCCTTGTTAGGTAAGTAAGTGGCGTTGCAAGGCTGGAGAAACCCTCTACAAATCTCCTGTAGTAGCTTGCCAACCCAAGGAAACTACGTATCTCTGTGACACTCTTGGGCCTTTCCAAACACATAACTGCCTCGATCTTCTTTGGATCTACCGAGATACCTTCCGCAGAAACAATGTGGCCTAGGAATGCCACCTCTTCCAACCAAAATTCACACTTACTGAGTTTGGTACACAACTTGTGATCTCTCAGCATTTCAAAAGCAAGGCGAAGGTCTGGCACGTGATCTTCCCATGTCTGGGAATATATCAGTATGTCATCGATAAACATGATCACACATCGATCAAGATATGGCCGGAACACCCGGTTCATTAAATCCATAAAGTCTGCCGGTGCATTCGTGAGACCAAACGGCATCACCAAGAACTCGTAGTGTCCGTACCGAGTCCGAAAAGCTGTTTTAGGCACATCCTCAGCCTTGATCTTCAACTGGTGGTAACCCAATCGAAGATCGATCTTAGAGAAAAATCTTGCTCCCTTTAACTGATCGAACAAGTCATCAATCCTAGGCAATGGATACCTATTCTTTATAGTGACTTTGTTCAACTGTCTGTAATCGATGCACATACGCATCGAGCCATCCTTCTTCTTGACAAATAAAACTGGGGCACCCCATGGTGAGACACTTGGTCGAATAAAACTAAGGCCTTACAATTCCTCCAACTGAGTCTTCAACTCCTTGAGTTCGATCGGGGCCATTCTATACGGAGCCCAGAAGATAGGAGCTGTGCCTGGTGCAAGCTCGATCATAAACTCAATCTCCCTGTCTGGAGGCAACCCTAGCAACTCCTCTGGAGATACATCCAGGAATTCACTCACGACCGGGATAGTCGAAGAGTCCTTTGCCTCGGGGTTCGCTAAGCTTAGTGCCGCAAAGCGAGCGATATCTCTACTTCTCAACCCCCGAAAATGGAATGGCTTCCCTTCCACTGGACTGAAGAGGACCATTTTCTCGAAGCAAGCTACATGCCCATGATAAGCTGCTAACCAATCCATCCCCAAGATAACGTCAAAGTCCTGGAATCCAAGGACGATGAGGTCAACTGCCAATTCATGGCTTCCCACTTGGACCACACTGCCTCTGAAAATGCTATCTGTCACCACTGTTTTGCCGAGAGGAGTCGAAATGAACAACTCCAGTTCTAATTGACTAGGCTCTGTAGAGAAGCCTTGAGAAAAGCTCGTTGAGACAAATGAATGCGTAGACTCGGTATCGATCAACACACGAGCCAAACACTCATTAACTAGTAAGGTTCCTGAAATTTTAACTAGCTAAGTCAATCCATGCATCAATCATCATTCGTATAAATAAAGATATATATATAGCACGCCATATACGTACACAAGGAATAATGCACAACATGAATCGCGGGTAAAAGAATAACTCTAAACGCGTACCATGCACCACATCATCAGATGCAAGTGCATCACCCTCTGTTAAGGCATAACATCACCCTTGGTTTGCTCGGTGAGATATAGGTGTAGACTGGGTAGGCTGGGAGGATGCCTGGTAAGATCCTGCTGGATGACCTGGCAGCCTAATACCTTGAGACTGGCCTGGTAAATGCCGACTAGGGCAATCCCTGATCATGTGGCCCTGGCAACCGCAATGGAAACATCCACCTGATGCCCTTCGGCAATCTCCTGCCGGGTGCGTCTTGCCATAAGAAGTACAAGCCTCATACATGTAAGTCGGAGGGGCCGGAGGTGGAGAATACCTCGCTACTTGAGGTGCAACAGGCCATGGAGCCGGAAGAGCCTGAGGTCGCGGTGCTTGAGCACATACTGCCATGGAGCTGGAGGCGCATAAGATGGCCTCATTGGTGGTGCTAGCCACGCATACTGATAAGGGCTGGTATGAGCCCGCCTCTCCGGAGATGCCGAACTGTTGGATTGGCCTCTCGCCAACTCCCTCTTCTTGGACACAGCCTCGGAATTCGCCTTGACCAATAAGGCCTTGTCTTCTACTTCAGGGTAGGTAGCATGTCTGAAAACCAAGACCTTCTCCATGATAACATCCTTGAGCCCTTGCTCAAATCTCCTCGCCTTCATTGCCTCAGTAGCCACCATGTGAGGCACAAATCTAGAGAGCTCCAAGAACTTAGCCTCATAAGCGGCCATAGTCATCGAACCTTGCTCTAGGTTGATGAACTCTCTTTGTTTCTTTTCCCGTGCTCCAACAGGAAAGTACTTCTTGTAAAAAGTATCTTTGAACTCATCCCAAGTCCAAGGTTGACCTTGCATAGTCAACTCTCGAGTCCTCAAGGCGGACAACCACTAATGGTGTGCCTCACCCTCAGGCATGAAAATTACCCATGCTACTCTATCCTCCTCTGAAGGCGAGAGGACCGCAAAGATCTTCTCCAACTAGAGGATCCAAGCCTCTTCGGCAAGAGGGTCCACACTCCCATGGAATGGTGGAGGCCTCAGTCTCTCAAATGCCTCAACCCCAGCGGTACGATCTACTGGTGCTGCAGGCGGTGGAGTAGGAGATGCAGACGATGGAGTAGCTTGCCTAGCCGCCAGTAAGGCTAAAGTCTCTGCAATAGAGCCGAGAACCTGAGAGTGGTCCGACTGCTCACCCTCATCTGGAGAAGAAGATGAAGCTCTAGTGTGTGGTCCGCGACTCCGTGTGCCTAGCCTCATGACTAACGTCCTGAGAACAATAGCACCACATGAGTCTTACTTGGAACCACAATTCATCACAATTTCATTTCACAACAATTCAATTTGTATAAGTTGTATAATACTAATATACATCGCATCATAACCATCGGTGTATTTATAATATTATACTTTGGTGTTCTAACGTCCCTAAGACCCGTACTTGGTTGAAGCAACCATTTTAGACTTAGACTAAAGTTTAGTCTCACACTAGGAATCATGACTCACTTCCGACTTACTTCCTTCTTAACTTGCTTCCTAATATATGCTCTTGTCAAGCCGTGGTACCAGATTCTAAGTGACCCTAAAGACCTAAAGCTTAAGCTCTGATACCACCTCTGTCGCGATCCAAAACCCACCCCAGGAGTTAGAGTGAATCTTGGATGACTTGTCATGACCTACATGACATGCATGGCAAACAAACCTACAAAATACACAGAGCATATACCATAGAGGACCAAATAGCGGAAACATTTACTACATGGCACAACGAAAGTCTACAAAACCTCTATGTATATATACGATCCAAGTTTTGTACAAAACAAACTCACAAAAGAAGGTGCAGACATGCTTGCCAAAATACATGAATATAACTCTCAAGCTCACCCACAGTCTCTCACTTCGAATCAACCACCTAATAGTGACCGTCTACGGGAGGTTCCTCCACAGGTTCCTCGTATACTCCTCTTCCACCCAAGGGCCAGGAGTGCAGACATCAAAAGGAGCAGCTGCCCCACTATCACCTGCCGACATAAGAAGTACGGCTGAGCATTGAATACTCAGCGGGTACCAAACACTAACCAACAGCCATAGCATAGCAAATACAATATAAGACAGGAAGCGATTCATATCATAACAAGAAAGTAAAACAATTTATATTCATGCTTGAATTACATAAAAACCGATAAATCTCTTAAAAACATCGTGCACTTGACTTGACTTAAAATCCTCGTTCTGTGCCTTAAAACTCGTCTTGTCGTGTGTCTTGTTTTGTCGTGTCATGTCATGTCATGCTTGTATCATACATGTCATCCGTGTACCATGTTTGTCATTCGTGCTTGCTTGGGAATTTAACATGCTCATGTACTTGTGAGATGCGCTTGTGAGATGCCTTGAGAGGGAAGGGAGGCCCTTCTTTCATGATATGCCTTGAGAGGGAAGGGAGACCCTTCTTTAATGCAATGCACTTGTGAGTGAGAGGAGACCCCTCATGGAAGGGAGGGAAGTGTAAACTCCCTCATAAGAAATACTTGTTCTTGTCCTCTTGTCAAAAGTGAGGTAAAACATATCGTAAGATATGTCCCACCCCTAACATCCTTACTCTTGCAAAACCGTCGGTAAGACATGTCATGCTTGCCGTGCTCGTGGAATCGTGTGCATACTTTCATTTGATATTAAATATGACAATTTGGGGATTTCACAATACATAGAACATCAATAATTTGAGCAAATCAATATTCATACCAATTTAGGGAAAGCAACATATCACACTATCATAAACCCTACCAATTTTTGTAAGCTTCTAAGCATTCATTTCTTGATTTACAACTCATCTCCTTCATATTGGCATTTCATCAAACACGTGGTATGTGCATTATGGTTAATCCTAAATCTTGAATTTCTAGGTGGGTTAACGATCACAACACACATGTGTATTCATTATCGGTACAATGCCCTCCCCATTTCATTCATTACAACAAACACACGGCATCCAATCGCCCATTCACATCCACACCACCATCCATTCATCCCCACATTATCTTGCTTAGAAATTTAGGGAAAAACATAAAATAAAAGAGACTATGAACTAGGAGGGTATTGTAGGGTACCGACTTGGATTTGGGGTTGAAGAACACCCTTGATGTGGATTCCAACTTGAGGAAGAACTCCCACTTGAGTATGGAGAACTCGTGCTGCTTTGGGGAAGCCCCTTGCTCGCAATTTCCCAAGCTTGAACTCCCTTTGATCTCTCAATCCAAGCTCCTTGGAGGATTTCCTCAAAATCCTCTTCTCCTTTCTCTTCCCTCTTTCTCTCCTCTAGGTTAAAAATGCCCCAAAAATGAAAACCCTCAAATTGATCAAGGGTTAAAACCCTCAAATTTGGCTTCAGTTACCGCATGCGATCGATCGCACACTTATCTGCGATCGATCGCAGGTCCTTGCGATCGATCACACCTGGATGCGATCTATCGCACATGAACTCGAACATATTGGTCTGATTTCCCCCTGTATGCGATCAATTGCACATTCTTACGATCGATCGTAGAACCCTGTGATCTATCGCACTTGGGGAATCCATCTATCGCATATGACCCCAAGAGTTTGGGACCCAATTCGCCTGCATGCGATCGATCGCACTAAACTTGCGATCGATCGCACCTTCCAGATCTTGTTGTTTTCTCCCAGTTTTCCCCCTACTTTGGTAATTCGACCATAACTTTTGACTCGTTTACCTGATTTTGACGATTCAACTTGCGTTGGATTCATCTTCTGAAGGGGAACATTTCTAGAATTTTAGAATTTCTAATTTCTTCTTTATTTATTGACTAAATTTTCCCTAAAGTTGACTGATCCGTAAATGGGTTTCAGTAACTCGGGTTTTTGATATATTCGACTTAGGAATACTACTTCTTAACACTTAGAGTTCTTTAAATTTTCTCATTTCATAGAAATAGGAGGATTAAAAAGGCAAAATGCCTTGGCACGAGTTCCAATACATAGCAAAAGTTCCGGGGCTCTACAGTTCTTATCTTGCTTAACTAATGCCCGGACTATAATGGAACGGAGCACATTATCCTCATGACTTGACTTGACTAGTGCCCGGACTATGGTGGAACGGAACACACTAGTTATTCTTACTTGACTAATGCCTGGACTATAATGGAACGGAACACATTAGTCTCCTTGCTTTGCCTTGACTAGTGCCCGGACTATGGTGGAACGGAACACACTAGTATCTTGACTTGCTTTACTAATGCCCGGACTATAATGGAACGGAACACACTAGTAAATGCACTTGTTTAGCTAATGCTTAGACTATGATGGAACGGAACACATTAGCATCTTATCATTCTTGCTTGTCTTGCTTGTTTGTCTTGTTTTTTTGTGAGCCAGGTATGACATATCCTATGATATGCCCTACCCTTGAAATTCATGCTTGTTTGACTTGTCACATTTCTTGTTCTTGGATTTTCTTTTCATATACTTATACTTTAGAAAATCGGTTCATACATGCGTGCGTGCGTGTGCTTGATAATTTGTGAGCATAATAACATGAACTTATCAAAGGAATATCATGCGAGGTTTATAATTTTCTCTAGGCATGTGAGGTTTGAAGTCAACATATAGAGTGTTTTAGCAAATGTACAACATTGGGAAAGAACATCCTAATTCCCGCTTCATATTCTTGGTTCTAATTCCAATTCATGCATTTCAACGGACACCTAGCATTCAGCATTATTGTAAATCTTTTTATTCATGTTTTTCCTATTCAAGCATTTCACCATTGGGGACTTCATATAGTATTTCACTTTTTATTGATATTCATGGGTGAATTCAAGCAATATAAAGAGCATTTGATCAATTTGACATTCTAGGGAACAACACCAAAAATCATGCATGTTATAGAATTACTTAAGCACACTACTTTTCATACAAGCATTTTATCAAACAAGTGGTGTGCAACTTTGTTATAGTCATTTATGCATATTTTTCTTGTTCTAACGTTTCATTGAACATGTGGTGTGCATTTATTATGTGTACAATGTCCTTCCACCATTTTTTCATCACACCACACATTACAACACATGGCATCCAATTGCCCCCACATCCAACATTCCACATCCCATTCACCACTTAATTATCTTGTATAAATTATGGCATTATTAGTTGAATGTAGAAATTTGGGTTTACACAAACTCAAACCATTCTCAATTTAAGAAAAACTAGGTTATTACTAAGGGAGCTACTGAGGGTGTACTAACCTTGAAGATCAAGGCTTGATCTTGAAGAAAGTCCTTGGGTTGGGTCCCAAGATTGAGGAAGAATACCAACTTGAAAGGTGAAGGAACTCTTGCTTGATGGAGGAGGATCCAACTTGAAGATCCAAGTTGTGGAAGCTTGGGAAGTGAGGATTTGAGCTCCTCTTTTTGGTCTTGAGAAGCTTGAAGTTTGAATTTGGGGGTTTCCTTGATCTTGAGAGAAACCCCCATTTGGAAACCTAAGTTTCCTCCCTTTCCTCTCAAAAAGTTCATCTCTAGGTGTTATAAACCTTGGTCCCCCGAAAATGGGATATATATAGGTGTTTGGGTTGAGAAAAACCCTATAAAAACATTTCTGGGCAATCTCACTCGAGCGGGCTTCCATCTCGCTCGAGCGGGTTGCTCCCGGTACTCAAAAATTCAAGTTTGGTCAATCTTGCTCGAGCTGGTTTAGATCTTGCTCAAGTGAGTTTATCTGCAAAAATGCGCTTTGGTAGTTTCGTGATAACTTTTGAGTCCCTTATCAGATTTTGATGATTCAACTTGCGTTGGATTCTTCTTTCAAAGGGGAAAAACTTTCATGTTTTATAAAACTTCAAATTCGACGATTCCAAGGCACTCGGCGCGAAGTCAAGACAGTAACATTTTTGCGTTTTTCCCGCTTTAGTATTTTGGTCATAACTTTTGACTCGCTTATCTGATTTTGACTATTCAACTTATGTTGGATTCATCTTTGAAAGGGATACTACTTTCTTGTTTTAGAAATTTTCTACTTTTTCTGTCTTCATAGACCAAATTGCCCTTGAAGCTGACTGATCTGAAAATGGCTTTCAGCAGCCCAGAATTTTAGCAGACTCATTTCCGGAAATCTAACTTTTGACCCAACCTCGACTCAAAATATAAAAAAGTGATAAACATGAACCTTGAAGAGGGTTTCAATACCTTTCCAAAAATTCAAGAATCACTTGATTCCAATCAGCGCTGAGAATTCTAGAGCTCTTTAAAGTTAAGGGTATGTTTAGGCATCCATTTCTTTGACACTTGAAGTATGTTATACTCTCATTTTTCATTTGTCATAAACCCCCAAAAACACTTTCCATACATATTTTGATTCGTTCAAAACCTCCTTTCATTATAGAACATGAACCCATAATTTCATTAAGGATTTAGGCCTTGAAGGCACTATTCACAGCACTATTCACACACTATTCACGATACTACTCACATGAATAGTGAACCTAAATTCCAGGGCTCTACAATTTATTCTTGCTTGACTAATGCCCAGACTATAATGGAACGGAACACATTAGTCTCCTTGCCTTGACATGACTAGTGCCCGAACTATGATGGAACGGAACACACTAGTATCTTGACTTGCTTTACGACTATAATGGAATGGAACACACTAGTAAATTCACTTGTTTAGCTAATGCCCAGACTATGATGGAACGGAACACATTAGCATCTTATCATTCTTGCTTGTCTTGCTTGTTTGTCTTGTTTTCTTGTGAGTCAGGTATGACATATCCGATGATATGCCCTACCCTTGAAATTCATGCTTGTTTGACTTGTCACATTTCTTGTTCTTGGATTTTCTTTTCATATACTTATACTTTAGAAAACCGGTTCATACATGCATGCGTGCGTGTGCTTGATAATTTGTGAGCATAATAACATGAACTTATCAAAGCAACATCATGCGGGGTTTATAATTTTCTATAGGCATGTGAGGTTTGAAGTCAACATATAGAGTGTTTTAGCAAATGTACAACATTCGGAAAGAACATCCTAATTCCCGCTTCATATTCTTGGTTCTAATTCCAATTCATGCATTTCAACGAACACCTAGCATTCGACATTATTGTAGATCTTTTTATTCATGTTTTTCCTATTCAATCATTTCACCATTGGGGACTTCATATAGTATTTCACTTTTTATTGATAGTCAAGTGTGAATTCAAGCAATATAAAGAGCATTTGATCAATTTGACCTTCTAGGGAACAACACCAAAAATCATGCATGTTATAGACTTAAGCACACTACTTTTCATACAGGCATTTTATCAAATAAGTCGTGTTCAACTTTGTTATAGTCATTTATGCATATTTTTCTTGTTCTAACATTTCATCGAACACGTGGTGTGTATTTATTATGTGTACAATGTCCTTCCACCATTTTTCCATCACACCACACATTACAATACATGGCATCCAATTGCCTCCACATCCAACATTCCACATCCCATTCACTACTTAATTATCTTGTATAAATTAGGGCATTATTAGTTGAATGTAGAAATTTGGGTTTACACAAGCTCAAACCATTCTCAATTTAAGAAAAACTAGGTTATTACTAAGTGAGCTAGTGAGGGTGTACTAACCTTGAACATCAAGGCTTGATCTTGAAGAAAATCCTTGGATTGGGTCCCAAGCTTGAGGAAGAACACCAACTTGAAAGGTGGAGGAACCCTTGCTTGATGGAGGAGGATCCAACTTGAAGATCCAAGTTGTGGAAACTTGGGAAGTGAGGATCTGAGCTCCTCTTTTTGGTCTTGAGAAGCTTGAAGGTTGAATTTGGGGGTTTCCTTGATCTTGAGAGAAACCCCCCTTTGGAAACCTAAGTTTCCTCCCTTTCCACTCAAAAAGTCCCTCTCTAGGTGTTAGAAACCTTGATCCCTTGAAAATGGGATATATATAGGTGTTTGGGTTGAGAAAAACCCTAAAAAAACATTTCTGGGCAATCGCGGTTGAGCGGGCTTCCATCTTGCTCGAGCGGGTTGCTCCCGGTAATCAAAAATTCAAGTTTGGTCAATCTCGCTCGAGCGGGTTTGGATCTCGCTCGAGCGAGTTTGTCTGCAAAAATGCACTTTGGTATTTTCTTGATAACTTTTGACTCCCTTATCGGATTTTGATGATTGAACTTGCATTGGATTCTTCTTTCGAAGGAGAACAACTTTCATGTTTTATAGAACTTCAAATTTTGAGTTTTACTTTGCCAAAAATGACTCTAAAGCCAACTGGTCTGCAATGGGTTGGGACAGCCTAGCTTTGCAGCTGACCCGGTTTTGGAAATCTAACTTTTAACCTAACCCTGGCTCAAAATCGTGAAAAATGATAAACATAAAAATCGAAGAGGGTTATAATACCTTGTCAAAAATTCAATAATCACTCAATTCCGATCATCGGTAATCAAACTAGGGCTTCTTGAAGTTGAGGATAATGTTAAGACCTTCCCCTTTTTAACACTTAGAACCCTTTCCACTTCCATGTTGACATCCATGAACATTCCTAAGACCTTTTTAAATACTATAATACATCTTCTTAATAATTAATTAAGAGCACACAAGACTTTTAATTGCTCATTTCATACAAAATGGAAGATTTCAAGGCTTAAGGCCTTGGCACAAATTCTAATACATGGGCAAAAGTTCTGGGGGCTCTACATCGACGCACTGGCCACTCTTGCTTCCATGGTACAGATCCCTACAAACATCATGCTCTGGCTGATTGAAATTTAGCAACAGGATCAACTTGCCTGCTGCCTTCAGATCGAGGAAGTATCAGACAATAAGGTTTGGTATGCAGACATCAAGCAGTACCTTGAGGACGGGACCTTCCCTCTCGAACGGGTTGATGCTTAGTTCGTCCTATCAGGGGGCATCTTGTATAAAAGGTTATCGAACCTACTCTAACTTAGATGCCTAGATACCAGTGAAGCAGTACAAGTAGTCAAAGAAGTTCATGGAGGAACTTATGGCCCACACATGAACGGGTTGATGCTGTCTAAGAAGATACTCAGATTGGGTTACTATTGGTCCACCATAGAATCAGACTATTGCAAGCATGTACAGAAGTGCCACCAGTGCCAAATCTATACTGACAGTGTAAATGCACCGCCAACTAGGCTACACAATCTCACTGCTCCTTGGCCATTCTCAGCTTGGGGCATCGACGTAATCGGACCCATAGCTCCAAAAGCATCCAACAGACATCGATTCATTCTGGTAGCAATTGATGATTTCAAAAAATGGGTCGAAGCAGCCTCTTATGCCAGTGTCACAACCTCCGTGGTTTAACATTTTCTGAAAAGGGATATCATCTACCGATATGGGGTGCTGTACGAGATTGTAACAGACAATGCTCTCAACTTCTGCAACAAGGGGATGACTGACCTCTGCCAGAAATTCAAGATCCAGCATCACAATTCTACGCCATACAGGCCACAAACCAATAGTACAGTTGAAGCCGCCAATAAGAATCTGAAGAAAATCATAAAGAAGATGGCCACTAAGTACTCTGCCTGGCATTAGATGCTCCCCTACGCACTCATGGCCTATAGAACGTCCATCCGAACCTCAACTGAGGCAATGCCATTCTCTCTGACCTATGGTATGGAAGCAGTCCTCCCCGTCGAAGTACAGATTCCGTCACTCACAGTGTTAATGGAAGCAGAGCTCTCAGAAGTAGAATGGGCACAAACCTGGTATGAGCAGTTGAATCTAATTGAAGAGCGGTGACTGAAAGCCATCAATCATTCTCAGGCCTATCAAAGGTGCATGGCTAGGGCATTCAACAAGAAAGTCAAGCCAAGAAGCATCGAGATCGGTGACCTGGTTCTTCAGAAAAGGTTGCCAAACCTCCCTGACCCAAAGGGCAAGTTCACTCCCAACTATGAAGGCCCATATGTCATCCGAGACAAATACTTAAGCGGTGCCCTTTAACTCAGACGTATGGATGATGAAGACCTCCAAGAGCCCGTTAACATGGAGAAAGTCAAACGATATTATGCTTAGGGTCTAGATCTGATAGGCGCTTCGTACTTGTAGTTTCTCTTGAAAATGACAGGATGCCATCCTTGGCACACTCTTCATCCTTCTTTCCAGTAACCGGTTTACAAATCAATGAAATTCGCTAGTTAGCCCCTCAAGCCTGATAGTCCTTCTTTTATTACACCTTTTCAGGGACACCCTCCCTCACCCTCTGCGGTATTAGCCTGAACTACGTCATGACCTGATCTTGCAAAGGGTACATAGGTAACCTGTCAAATCAAGTGCGGTCACAAAAGGGGCATCCACTCCCCGACTCTCCCCAAAATAGAGTCCCTCTTTCCCTAAAAGAGTCATCAACTATCCCCAACAAAGTCACTCCCTAAGCAGAGACAAACTCTACTGAACTCCCCAGGCGAATCGACTCTCAAGGGCACAAAATTCCTATTAAAAGAAAAACCCAAAATAGAAGTCGAAACATTTCAAAAGTCAGAGACTCCCCATAGAGGTAATCTTTCTGGACTCTTTCCCCAATAAAAGAACCTTTCAAAGACAACCTCTCCTGAAAAACAATCCTCAGGCAAAGACAACCGCTCTATCCTCAGCTGAGATGACCTATCTCACCCTTCTTAACGGAGACAACCTCTCTCAAAGGCACAAGTCTTAAACAAGTAAACTTCCCCAGAGAGTGAAGAGTCTTAAACAAAAGGGTCCCCCCAGAAGGTGAAAATAAATTGTATCAAAACCAAAAGGGAGTGCATACTAATAACAAGAGAAATCCCAGGATGTCCCAAATATCGGTCCCTCAACCTACATTTCGTCCTACTCTAAGTCCTTCTAGATTTCCTAGGAATTACGAGAGCAAACGCAGTATCATATCTGTATCCCCAGCGAAAATATCATCCTCAAGTCCCCAGAGGAGCGCCGTTTAGGACAATGACGGGGAAGACCGTTTTTCCCCAGTAATATCAAATTTTTCAGTAAGTCGCGGCTATGAGTGAAAACTGGTAACGACCTCATTGCGTAAAAATCACGCGATCCCCAGACCTAGTCTTGTGACTAGGGGCAAAAAAGGGACAAAGATCAATCAGCTTCGTAGGCATGAGGAAAATCGACAACGGCCTCATCGTGCAAAAATTATGCGAACCCCATGACTTAGTCATTCTAAAGGTAAAAAAGGGAGAAAAACTGAAGAGCAGTTTGACAACAGAATCCAACAGCAGTCAGACTAGCCAGATAAATCCCCTACAGCGATCCCTAGCAGATGGCATGGAAGAGCAACTTCCCTGACACTAGACTCTAGCAGAGTTCAGATCCCCAAGAGCAAAAGGCAGATTACATGATCCCCAAGCCCTAACTGAGGCACTTTCCTGGCAAAGCTAATAGCTAGTTGAACATTCTTTCGGTTGAAACCAAAAAAACTTTTTTACAATGGTCTAAAACCTTTTACAAAATGTTTTCAAAAATAGCCCCTCTTTGGTATCCAGACCAGATCATACTAGCCTGCACTGAGCACCCCCGGTAAGACAAAGCAGAAGAAGCTGATACCATACATCCCCGTAAGTCGTAATCAGTAGAGTCATGGGAAAGCATCCTCACCTTTATCCCTTACATGACATCCCTGTATAGCATCACATCATGTGTGACCAAATTCTTTAGCATCAATTAACTTGATTGAAATCCAATGCCCCTTGGCCATTTCAAATCATCCGACTAGTGGCACTTGCACATGCCGCACTCCTTTCGACACCCCGTGTGTCCTCGACATCTCGTGTATACCTTTACAGCGTATACCACCCGTATGTCCTCCCTTTTGACACCCTCGTGTGTCCTCGACATCCCGTGTATACCTTTACAGTGTATACAACTCGTATGTCTTCCTTTTGACACCCTGTGTGTCCTCTACATCCCGTGTATAACCTTACAGTGTACACTACCCGCATGTCGCCCCTTCAACTCCCTGTGTGTCCCCGATGTCTTGTGCATCTTTTCAATCAAACTTGATCAAATCCCTCTAACCGACGCCTCCGGGCTATGCTATCCCTGCATCCATCACTCACCAGTGAGTAATCTGAACTACTCGCTCTTTCCAACAGTGGCCATGCCACTACATTGCACTCACCATTTGCACTGCAGGCATACATGTCATCATTTTGCATCCCTGTTATCCGAGCTCGGTGTAAAAATAAGATGATTCTACTCTTTGCCGTTCAAATAGCCAACCTTGGCATTCTCCAGCAAGGAGGGGCAGCTGTAAGCACCCAATTTTTACACCCCTAGGCTTAACCCTAGACTCAACCCTAGTAAAGCCCCAGATGACCCTAGCCTAGGTTGAAGCCCTAGCCTAAGCCCTAGAGCCATTAGCGCTTGAATCCAAAATCCATGGCCTATAAGGCCTAGACCTCGGACTGGGCCCATAAAGGCCTAAAAACCCCAAGCCAAGCCTCCAAAACCTGTCTGTGCATAGGGCTTAGCCCAATTCAAAAGATGTTCTCATTGTCGGTAGAGGGTCTACGGACACTAGGGGAGTTATTTGCTTTCATTCTTTGTACTTAGTAGGTAAACTTAACCCAACAGGGTGTTCACCTACCTTTGTAATAGGTAGAGTGAACCCTACGAGTATATCAACCTTCCCCAAGCCTTGCAGAACTCCACAAATCCTCTAGGGGTCCCGCAAATCATGAGGGAACCCCTAGTGACCTCTGTGCACAGCCCCCATGGGCAAAAACTCGGTTTTCAGGAAATCCAGGAATGGCAGTAAACTCAGTACTGCCATTCCTATTTGAACTATTTGTAGAATGTCGGTGAAACTTCTACCGACATTCTTTTTTTACCTTTCATCAGATTAGCGGTAGAATAACTACCGCTAATGTGAACTTTCTGTTGTAGCATGTTTACAGCTCTGTGGGACCCACTCCAGGCATCCCCTGGGGCCCACACAAAGCCTGTTCTTTTCCTTGGACCTCCCTCTTGTTCTCTATAATCTTGGTTCACCTGGGGTTACATCCTAACCTTAGTAAACAGCATGCAAACTTGAGTTAAAAACACTGTTGGTAATGTCGGTAATTCCATTACCGATATTAATTTTCTTTTGATTTTGGGCTTTTGTAGGGGCCCAGGCCTGGTAGCTGGCCACTTTAGGCCCTGCCTAGCCCCCTGGGCCCACCTCAAACTGTACTAGACCCTTGACCACGGTTAAATACACCTCCAGTTAACATTTAATTGCAGTTAAGCACCCCTTAACCCTACAAATTTTGGGAAGTTAATTTGAAAATCCTAAAAATAAACTTGGACCATAAAACTGACTTTGGCCCTTTCTCTAACCCTGGTTAGCAATCCTAACCACACTTAGATCCCCCTTAACTCTGGTTAGCAACCCTAATCGCAGTTATTTTTGATTTATGGCCTACCGGGCCTAAAAACCAAGTCTACCAGACTTACCTTCGACCTACCGAGCTTCCCTTTAGCCTATTGGGCTACATCTCACATTCCCTTAACTATGGTTAGCAACCCTAACCATAGTTAGTTCGGCCTAACCCCGGTTAGCAACCCTAACCTGGGTTGGACTCCATCCTAGTCTATCGGACTACCCCCTAAGCCTACCAGGCTTGAATACCTTGCACTTGGCCAACATCGGTCAACCAAACCCTAGTCTACTGGACTAGTCCATTTTAGCCACCCTTAGTGCACACACATACACCCCTAGCCTCGGCACAGGCTCAGGTGCCAGAACTATGGTCGGTCTTATCTCACCATGTGAGTACATAGGCAACCTAACCGGGTTTTACCCCAATTAGTTTTTCCTTTCTTGGATTAATGTTAACTTAAACACTCCGGTATTCTAATCAAGATTAATTTTAGTTGGCGTAAACCCAAGGAGTATGGAACCATTGTAAAACAGAAGCCTCGGGTGCCTAACACCTTTCCCGGACTTAATCGAACCCCTTACCTTTATCTCACTCGTAGACCAAGACCTTATCTAAACCCGGGGGACTTATCCCTTCTGAATGAATAGGTGGTGACTCTTAATCATAAAACCCTTCCACGCCCGTGAGGTTACATAGGTAATTAACTCCCTTCCCCTTGTGAGTCTTCACGGAAATCCGCACTCATAGTTGCTATGAAAAATTAGTAATCCGTGAAGCCATTGAGATAGGCCCAAACATGAGCTCGCCCAGAGTTGATTGAGTAAATAAAGTTGAACTCGAAGAGCTCCCTAAATCAGACTTCAGAAGGAAATTGTGATACCCTACATGACTTGCAAACACTGTCTTGGTCAAGAAAAAAAAAGTCAAATCAAAATTGATGGTGGATGCCACTACTCGCTTTGGAGCTCTATCCTCCATGGATTGGTATTCAAGAAGTAATAAAATATAAATGACCTCAGAAGACAGAATTTATGGCCTTTTGCATCCCTAAATATTCAGCTACAAGGTGATGCTCTTCGACCTCAAGAATGCTGAAGCCACGTGTCAGAGGGGGATGACCACTATATTTGGAAGTCAGCTGTGTTGGCAACCCTTTCATATATAAATTGTATGTCAAGTACAACATCAAGAAACTACATTCGACAAGGTATTATGCAGCTACAGATGGTTTGGCCAAAGCCTTCAACAAAACTCTTTGTAAAATCTTGAAGAAGATAGTTGACAAGAACAAAAGGGATTGACATGAACGCCTTCCAGAAGCCTTATGGGCCTACAAGACCACCTATCGAACACCAACACAGGTCTCGCCTTATTCATTAGTGTTCGGTGGTGAAGCATTGCTCCTGCTGCAAATACAGATACCCTATTAAGGGTCGCTATCCAAGAGTCCATCACGGACGAAGATGCAGCAAAAGTCTGTCAGGCGAAGCAGGAAATTCTAGATGAAAGCTGGCTACATACCAAACAAAATCTGGAAGTATATCAGATACAAATGGCTGATGTCTTCAACAAACACATCGGACTCCATTGTTTCAAGAAGGGAGACCTTGTGCTCATGGTCCGAACTCCAATCATTGTCGCTTGCCGAACTCGAGGAAATTAGAGCCAAAATGGGAAGAACCATATGTCATTGAAAAGGTCTATTCAAATGGTGCATACCAACTGATAACTATGGATGGAGAGCAAATCATCCCCCCTACAAATGCAAGGCTCCTGAATAGGATCTTAAAAGGTTCAACCACTCCTCAATATTGAAAAAATTCAGTGAATTCCAAATCTATGCTTGAGTCAAGAATTCACAAATCCAAGAGGGGATGGTTCGGTTTCCCTAAAAGCCTATCTACCCTTAATAGTTTAATGTTTAAGTTATTAAGTTAAGGGATGATGAATTTAAGTGCGGAAATAGGAAAAACAATCAAACCATAACACAAGGATTTTTATGTGGAAAGCCTTCCGGGAAAAACCACGGGACCTAGTCCAGCCAAAAAAAATCATTAAGACAGAGTAAACAAGAACTTACAAGACTCGAATTTAACTCATTCGGACTCGACACTAAGATCCTTCAGTTCTTAGTCCTCCACGCCTCGAAAAGTCATTACGTACTCACAAGTCCCTTGATCAATTGCAGCTGCTCGTACTTCTCTTTGTGTCTTGAAAACAGTCCACGATCTTCCGATCGATCTCCGTCAAGGACGGCTTTGGATTCCACTGACCAAATCACACTACCACGATCCTTCTCAGATCGATCTCCTTTGCAAAGGCTCCAGAACACTCCAGCTAAGTTGTTCTATCCAGAACGGGTTGATGGTTTAATAGAAATCAAAACCTAGATGGACTCCATCAATGGAAAAGTCCAAGCAAGCAAGATTGATGCATTAACTTACAAAATTTAGGATGAGAGAAGGATTAACAAAGGGGAGGAGAGACAATGGAAATAAGAGTTTTTATAAACTCTAGAGATAGTGAAAAACACTCTCTATACTCCCCCAAAGATGTTCTCCATGAACAAGAAGGGTTGCATTAAATAGAGGAACTACCCCCAAGAGTTAGAAGTTTCTAAAAAAAAAAAAGAAGCAACTTTTCCCATATCAGGGTCGACCCTGGGAGTCAGTTGGGTCAACCCAGAGGTGTTAAAAATGGGTTTAATATGTTTTTCCATATCAGGGTCAACTCAAGTGTCTTCCAAGGTCGGCCTTGGGTTTTTGCACTCTCTGCCTCTTTTTCCCATACTAATTTTTTCATACTCAGGGTCGACCTTAAGTGGTCAAGGTCGACCTTAAGGTGCAAACCTGATTTTAACACTTTGTTTTTAGCTCTTGCACTCTTCATGAAAGTTGTATTTCTTTTCTACGCGGTTGATTTGATATATTATGGAGCAAAATCTAAGCTATGGTTTGGGAGATATGCCACCTACAAGCAACCCTGGTTTTTTAAAATATTTCAGAATAAGGCATCATATTCTGAAATATGATTACTTAGGGTACGCATGATTAGTCTAGGACAATTCCCACTTAAGGCATCATATTAGGATTATTCTAAGTCAATTCCCACCTATGGTAGCATGGTATCTAGGTCACTACCATCCTATGAGTGAAACGAAGGAAATGATCAACGGAGTCAATCAACCGAATCTTCAACGCTTCTTAACTTCACTTGTCATGGATGCTTGATGGCAATGACACAAGACACACACCTAGACACCTAAAATTACTTATTTTGACACCAGAATAAGTCAACACAAAAAACATGGACTTTACAGAATATGAGCCTAAAGTGTTCACCCTTCTGAACTACGTCCGACTTGATCCCACCATTAGTACAAAGGCAGCCTAAAAATACCACCTTAGGCCCAGTCATCCCCTCAAAAGAAGCACCACACTCCTTAATGAAAGAAATTATCATGGCCCCAAGGCTAAAGAAGAAGGTTGGTAATTGGTAGTCGGTGACACTAACCGCATGCTCACAAATATGAGCTCCAAACTTTCTTGGATACGAACGGAAACTGTCTACGATCAAAGTCTAAGACCTTCCTAGATATGAACAAAAACTATCCACATGCTCACAAATATGAGCTCCAAAATTTCCTGGTTATGAACGGAAATATTCACATGCTCACAAATATGAGCTCCAAACCTTCCTGGATACGAACGGAAACTATCCACATGCTCACAAATATGAGCTCTCCAAACCTTTCCGGACATGAATGAAAACTATCCATGACCAAAGTCTAAAACCTTCCTGGATATGAATGGAAACTATCCACATGCTCACAAACATGAGCTCCAAACCTTCCCGAACACGAACGGAAACTATCTACAATCAAAGTCTCAATAATTTCCTGGATATGAACGAAAACTATCCACAAAATCTAAGCCTTCCTAGACATGAATGGAAACTATCGACCAACTTTAAAAAAAAAAAAGCTCACTAAGTTGAAAACCCAAAAGGGCGGCTTAGGCAAAAGTTATGGCACACAATAGCTCTCTAGATTACCCAAAAAAAAAGGTGATCAAGGCAAAAGTTAGAGCAAACTTGACAGGCTCCTGAACACAAGCTAAAAAGGTTCACACGCTCCTGAATATGAGTCTAAAGTGTTCAAAAACCCTTGAACTACATCTGACCTGATCCCATCCAGGGTATGTAGGCAACCTAAGAAAATCACCTTAGGTTCGGTCACACCCCCAAACAAACCAAATGTACGAATGGTTCAAATTCCTTGATTCAATAGTCCCACTATCCATTAGGTCCATCCGGGAGTTTATCAATTATTCTAAACCTTCCTAGGCACAAACGGAAACTGTCTAACTGCTCACAAACATGAGCTTTAAACCTTCCTGGATATGAACAGAAACTATCTAATCCTTTGAACTACGCCTGACCTGATCCTGTCAGGAGTACGTAGGCAACCTAAGAAAATCACCTTAGGTTTGGTCACACCCCCAAACAAAAATACGTCTCCCCAAATGGTATGAGTTATTCAAAATCCTTACTATTTGAGAATCTAGACCTTGTCTGATTTATCAGTCCCACCATTAAACTTATCAAAACCTTCCTAGACATGAATGAAAACTATCTACTCACTCACAAAAAATAAGCTTCTAAACCTTCCTAGGTACAAACGAAAATTACCTACTCGTTCTCAAAATACGAGTCCAAACCTTCCTGGGTAAGAACGGAAACTACCTACTCGTTCTCAAAATGTGAGTCTAAACCTTCCTGGGTACAAACGGAAACTACCAACTCGTTCTCAAAATACGAGTCTCAAAGCCTTCTTGGATATGAATGGATCTGTACCTTCTATCAACATTTGGTGGCTCAAAATGCTCGAAACATCAAAAACCAAAAAGGAAGATTTAAGAAGAAGCCAGAGTCAGCGCTGCCGGGGTTCGAGTTTCGTACGGCACAATCAAATCTAGTCACACAAATCTCGAAGGGGCATTTGTAGGCCATGAAATTTCCATGCCTGATTCTATTGGAGTGTATCAATTTTAGTATGCTCACATCACATCCAAAGAAAAATTGACGTGGTGCATAGCTATTAGTATGCTTACCTTACACCAAGCAAATGAGCTATTAATGTAGGAATAACTCACATTGGTAGCAAGGAACACCCTTGCAGCCTAAAATTGAAATAAAATTAAAAGGGGTCTTCAATAGACCCCACATTAGCAGCAAGGAAGCACCCTCACTGACCCAAATTGAAATAAAAGACATGGGGCCATTAATAGACCCCACCATAGCAGCAAGGAGCCCCCTTGCTGTCGCAAATTCAAATTAAATCAAATGGGTCTTTAATAGACCCAACCGTGGCAGTAAGGAAGCACCCTTGCTGCCCCAAAGTAAAATAAAATCAAAGGAGTCTCTAATAAACCACACCATGGCAGCAAGGAGGCACCTTGCTGCCCCAAATTGAAATCAAATCAAATGGGTCTTTAATGAACCCCACCATAGCAGTAAGGAAGCATCCCTACCGCCCAAAATTGAAATTAAATGAAAGGGGTCTTTAATAGACCCCACCTTGGCAGTAAGGAACCCCCTTACTACCCCAAATTGAAATTAAATCAAATGGGTCTTTAATAGACCCCACCATGGCAGCAAGGAAGCACCCTTACTACCCTAAAGTAAAATAAAATAAAAAGGTTCTCTAATAGACCCCACCATGGTAGCAAGGAGACCCCTTGCTACCCCAAATTGAAATCAAGTTAAAGGGGTCTTTAATAGACCTCACCTTGGCAGCAAGGAACCCCCTAGCTACCCCAAATTGAAATTAAATCAAATGGGTCTTTAATAGACCCCACCATGGCAGCAAGGAAGCACCCTTACTGCCCTAAAGTGAAATGACATAAAAAGGGTCTCTAATAGACCCCACCATGGTAGCAAGGAGACCCCTTGCTGCCCCAAATTGAAGTCAAGTCAAAGTAGTCTTTAATAGACCCCACCATAGTAGCAAGGAAGCACCCTTACTGCCCAAAATTGAAATTAAAGGAAAAGGGTCTTTAATAGACCCCACCGTGGTAGCAAGGAACCCCTTTGCTGCCCCAACTTGAAAGTAAATCAAATAGGTTTTTAATAGACCCCACCATAGCAGTAAGAAAACACCCTTAACGCCCTAAAGTAAAATGAAATAAAAGGGGTCTCTAATAGACCCCACCATGGCAGCAAGGAGACCCCTTGCTGCCCCAAATTGAAATCAAGTCAAAGGGGTCTTTAATAGACCCCACCATAGCAGCAAGGAAGCACCCTTACTACCCAAAATTGAAACTAAATGAAAGGGGTCTATAATAGACCCCACCGTGGTAGCAAGGAACCCCTTTGTTGCCCCAACTTGAAATTAAATTAAATAGGTCTTTAATAGACCCCACCGTGGCAGTAAGAAAACACCCTTGCTGCCCCAAAGTAAAATAAAATAAAAGGGGTCTCTAATAGACCCCACCATAGCAACAAGGAGCCCACATACTGCCCCAATTTGAAATCAAATCAAAGGGGTCTTTTATAAACCCCACCATGGTAGTAGGGAAGCACTCTTGCTGTCCCACAGTAAAATAAAATCAAAGGGGTCTCTTGTAGAGCACCGGACTTTTCATGCTTAATACATGGCACTTTCGTAGTCAATTTGTCTTTAAAGTAGTACAATTAATAAATAAGGAAGAAATTGAAAATTCTAAAATGTCAGAAATGCTCATTTTCGAAGTACGAACCCATCGCAAGTTGAATCGTCGAAATCCGACGAGCGAGTCAAAAGATATGGCCAAAACAGTCTGGACCTACAGAGCACCGATCACTCGGTCCATGGAGCGATCGATCGGTCCAAAACCGATCGATCGGTAGCTATCGACTGGTCAAGATTTTTGTATGGGGAATTTTCCAGAGAGTTGATTTTTGGTCGAGAGCTCGGTCAACACACCGATCGCTCGGTAGGCAACCGATCGATTAGTCATAAACACCGATCGCTCGGTCCTCGTGTTTTTGCAGAAATTTCATTAAGGGTGTTTTCATCTTTTGGGGTGTTTCACTCATGCCTTAAAGGCTTTGCCCGATCATTTGAGGGTTCATACACAACCCTTAGAGTCTTTTGAGAGATAGAGAGAAAGGAGAAGGGTTTCCAAAACCTAGGTTTTCATTTGGGGAGAAATCAAAGGGGTTAAGACCCTAGATCAACCCCAAGCCCGTTTTCTTCAAGATCAAGACTCAAGCATTCGAGGAGCTCGTGATCCAAGCTAGGGCAGCAGCTGCACGGTCGTTTTTGGAAGGGGTTTCTTCCTCATTTCCTCAAGGTCGGTACTTCTTGCTACCCTCCTAGTTATAGTTCTTCTTTTCCTTTATTTTCTTTGTGTTCCTTTATACATCCATGTATTATGAGATGGGTTGTGAATGGTGAATGGTGAATGGAGATGAATGTGGGCGATCGGATGTCGTGTGTATTGATGTGATGGATAAACGGGGAGGGCATTGTACCCATAATGAACATACATATGTGATGTGAGTAAAACCCACCTAGAAAATCATGTTGTAGGGTTAATAAATAATGAATGCACCATGTTTGATAAAATGCCAAGGTGAATAAAATGAATAATAAATTAAGAAAATGCATGTTTAAGGTTTATGGAAATTGCTAGGGTCATGATAGTGTGATTGTTCGCTTTCCCTAAATGATATGAATATCAAATTGCCCAAATCATTGATGTTATGTGTTATGAATTACTCAAATGCCATATTTAATTCCAAATGCAAGTATGCACAAGACCTCACGAGCACGCATACATGACATGATTTACCGAGGTTTTCAAGAATGAGATTTAGAGGTGGGGCATATCCTACGATATGTTTTACCTCGCTTTTGGCAAGGACAAGACAATCATGCATTGTCATAAGAAGGGTCTCCCTTCCCTCGCAAGTGCATCTCACAAGGACATCTCACAAGTAAATCTCACAAGTGGAAGGACAAGCATGGGCATTCTAGGAAGAAGGGTCTCTCTTCCCTCACAAGTAGTTTACTTTTCCGAGTAAGCATGACATGACATAGCATGACAAGCATGAGCATTCTAGGAAGAAGGGTCTCCCTTCCCTCACAAGTAGATTACTTTTCAGAACAAGCAAGCATGATACACGCATGGCATGATATGACACGCATGATACAAGCATGACATGCATGACACGGTAGACATGGTTTCAAGCATAAAAAGGGGAATTTCAGTCAAGTCAAGTGCACAAGATTTCAAGGGTTTTACCGGCTTTTATGAATGCAAACATGATGAATTATATTGCTTTACATTATTGTCATGATATGAATCATTCTTGCTTTATATGCGTGAATTGTTTCCTGCTTTATGTATGTTATCCGTATGCTATGACTGTTGGTTAGTGCTTGGTACCCGCTGAGTATTCCATGCTCAGCCGTACTTCTTATGTCGGCAGGTGATAGCGGAGCAGCTGCTCCTTTTGATGTCTGTACTCCGAGCCTATGGGTGGAGGAAGAGTACGTTGAGGAGCCTGTGGAGGACCCTCCGGTCGAGGGTTATTATTACAGGTGGTAGATTCTGAGAGATAGAGCTGTGGGTGAGATGAGAGATATATGTCCTTGTATTTTGGCGGGCATGTCCGCACTTTCTTTTGGTTTCCTTTTTGTATAAACTTGGATTTACGTATGTATATACATAGAGGTTTGGTAGACTTCCGCTGTACCATGTTAGAGTATGTTTTCGCTGTTATGCCCTCTTTGTATATGCTCTGTGGGTTTTGCAGGATGGTTTGTCAAGCAAGTCATGATTAGTCGTCCAAAGTTCACTCTAACTCCTAGGGTGGGTTTTGGGCCGCGACAGAAATGGTATCAGAGCCTAGGCTTTAGGTCTCTAGGGTCATTTAGAATCTAATACCACGGCTTGACAAGAGCATATGTTAGGAAACATGTTAGGAAGGAAGTAAGTCGGAATTGAGTCATGATCCAAGTGCGAGACTAAACTTTAGTCTAAGTCTAAATGGTTGCTTCAACCAAGTACGCGTCTTTGGAACGCTAGAACACCAAGGTATAATATTATAAATAAACCGATGGTTGTGATGCGATGTATATTAGTTTTTTACAATTAATACGAATTGAATTATTGTGAACTGGAACAGTGATACATTGTGGTTTCAAGTGACTCGTGTGGTGCTATTGTTCTCAGGACTTTAGTCATGAGGCGGGGCACACGGGGTCGTGGACCACACACCAGAGCTTCATCTTCTTCTAGAGATGAGGATGAGCAGCCAGACCTCTCACAGGTCTTAGGCTCTATTGCTGAGACTCTCGCCATTCTGGCGGCTCGGCAGGCTATACCATCGTCGGCGGCACCTACTCAACCACCCGCGGCTCCAGTACATCGTACAGCTGGGGTTGAGGCATTCAGGAGATTGAGGCCTCCATCATTCCATGGGAGTGTGGACCCTCTTGCTGCGGAGGCATGGATCCTCCAGATGGAGAAGATCTTTGCGGTCCTCTCGCCTACAGAGGAGGATAGAGTAGCATGGGCAGTTTTCATGCTAGAGGGTGAGGCCCACCATTGGTGGTTGTCCGCATTGAGGACATGGGATTCGACCATCCAAGGTCAACCCTGGACTTAGGAGGAGTTCAAGGACACGTTTTATAAGAAGTACTTTCCTGTTGGGGCATGGGAAAAGAAAGAAAGAGAGTTCATCAACCTAGAGTAAGGTTCGATGACCGTGGCCACTTATGAGGCTAAGTTCTCGGAGCTCTCTAGATTCGCGCCTCTCATGGTTGCCACCGAGGCAATGAAGGCAAGAAGGTTTGAGCAAGGGCTCAAGGATGTTATCATGGAGAAGGTCTCGGTTTTCAGACATGCTACCTACCCTGAGGTAGTGGACAAGGCCTTATTGGTCGAGGCCAATTCAAAGACAGTGTCCAAGAAGAGGGAATTGGCGAGAGGCCAACCTAGCAGTTCGGCACCTCCAGAGAGGCGGGCTCGTACCAGCCCTTATCAGTATGCATGGCTAGCACCACCGATGAAGCCATCTTATGCACCTCCAGCTCCACGGCAGTATGTGCCTCAGGCACCGCGACCTCAGGCTCTTCCTGCTCCACGGCCAGTTGCACCTCAGACGGTGAGGTATGCTCCACCTCCGGCCCCTCCGACCTATACACATGAGGTCTGCACTTCGTGTGACCCGAGGCACCCGGCAGGAGATTGCCGAAGGGCATCGGGTGGATGTTTTCATTGTGGTCGCCAGTGCCATATGATCAGGGATTGCCCCAGTCAGCATTTACCAGGCCAGTCTCAAGGGATTAGGCCCCCAGCATGCCCAGCAGGATCATATCAGGCGTCATCCCAGACTACCCGGTCTACCCTCCGCCTCGCCAGGCGAACCAGGGACGAGTTTTTGCCTTGACAGAGGGTGATGCACTTGCATCTGATGATGTAGTGCAAGGTACGCAGTTGTAATTTATTTAATTACCCTTAAATTAAATTGTTATGTATTATTCTTTGTGTACGTATATGGCATGTTATATATATAAATACCTATATGTATATGCTATTGATGCATTGATTGACTTAGCTAGCTAAAATTTCAGGAACCCTACTAGTCAACGAATGTTTGGCTAGAGTGTTGATTGATACCGGGTCTCCTCATTCGTTTGTCTCGCCGAGCTTTTCAGAAGGCTTTTTCGTGGAGCCTAGTCAGCTAGAACTGGAGTTAGCCATTTCGACTCCTCTCGGCAAAATAGTATTGACAGATAAAGTGTGTCGAAATAGTGTGGTTCAAGTGGGAAGCCACGAGTTGGCGGTTGATCTAATAGTTCTTGGATTCCAAGACTTTGACGTGATATTGGGAATGGATTGGTTAGCGGCACATCACGGGCATGTAGCTTGTTTTGAGAAAATGGTACTCTTCAAGCCAGTAGAAGGAAAACCATTCCACTTTCGCGGGTTAAAAAGCAGAGATATTGCTCGTTTTGCGGCGTTGAGCTTAGCTAACCCTGAGGCAAAGGACTCTTCAACCATTCAGGTCGTGAATGAATTCCTGGATGTATTTCCAGAGGAGTTGCCAGGGTTGCCTCCAGACAGGGAGATTGAGTTTGTGATCGAGCTTGCACCAGGCAGGACTCCTATCTTTCGGGCTCCGTATAGAATGGCCCCGGTATAACTTAAAGAGTTGAAAGCTCAGTTGGAGGAACTGCAAGGCCTTGGTTTTATACGACCAAGTTTCTCACCGTGGGGTGCCCCGGTACTATTCGTTAAGAAGAAGGATGGCTCGATGCAGATGTGCGTCGATTATCGGCAATTGAACAAAGTCACTATAAAGAATAGGTATCCATTGCCTAGAATTGATGACTTGTTCGATCAGTTGAAAGGAGCAAGATTTTTCTCAAAAATAGATCTTCGATCGGGCTATCACCAGTTGAAGATTAAGGCGGAAGATGTTCCCAAAACTGCCTTTCGGACTCGGTATAGACACTATGAGTTCTTGGTGATGCCTTTTGGTCTCACAAACACGCCGGCAGCCTTTATGGATTTGATGAACCGGGTGTTCAGGCCATATCTTGATCGATGCGTGATCGTGTTTGTCGATGACATCTTGGTCTATTCCCAGACACGGGAAGATCACACACGCGATCTACGCCTTGCTTTGGAAATGCTGAGAGAGCAAAAGCTATACGCCAAACTTAGCAAGTGTGAGTTTTGGTTAGAGAAGGTGGCATTCTTAGGCCACGTTGTATCCGCGGAAGGCATATCAGTGGATCCGAAGAAGATAGAGGCAGTCATGAGTTGGGCGAGGCCCAAGAGTGTCAGGTTGATACGCAGTTTCCTTGGATTGGCAGGCTATTACAGGTGATTCGTAGAGGGTTTCTCCAGCCTTGCAGCACCGCTCACTTACCTGACAAGGAAGAATACAAAGTTTGTATGGAGCGATAAATGTGAGATCAGTTTCACGGAACTGAAGAGGAGGCTTACTACAGCCCCTGTCATTACTGTACCATCCGAATCTTATGGGTATGAGGTGTATAGTGATGCCTCACACGTTGGACTTAGGTGTGTACTCATGCAGCACAAGAAAGTCATTGCCTATGCATCAAGGCAATTGAAGGAGCATGAAAAGAATTATCTCACGCACGACTTGGAGCTTGCGGCGATCGTGTTTGCACTTATGATTTGGCATCATTACCTTTATGGGGTGGAGTTCTATGTGTTCACGGATCACAAGAGTCTCAAGTATCTCTTTTCCCAAAAGGAGCTTAATCTAAGGCAACGGCGTTGGATGGAATTTTTGAAAGACTATGATTGTACCATTCAATACCACCCGGGTAAAGCAAATGTAGTGGTTGATGCTTTGAGTAGAAGACCTCCGGGATTATTAGCACACATGTTGATGCAGGAATGGAAGCTACTTGAAGATTTGGCAAATCTGGACATTAGTGTGAATGACTCTGTCCGTAGTCCTATCTTGGCAAATGTCACGGTTCGGCCATACATTATAGATTTGATCCAAGAATACCAAGCCACGGATGCTGAATTGTTGGCTTATCGGGACAAGGAAGTTGCCAAGTAGTGGGGACTTCTCTTTCACTAGCCGAGGTGCTATCACATTCAAGGGAAGGCTGTGTGTCCCAGCCAATGCAAATCTTCGGAGGGAGATTATGGATGAAGCCTATTGGGTAAAGTAAACGGTGCATCCAGGGGGTACGAAGATGTACCGGAACCTCAAGAGTCATTTTTGGTGGCGGAATATGAAGAGGGATGTTGCGGAATATGTGGCACGGTGCTTGGTGTGCCAACAGGTGAAAGCAGAACACATGCGACCCGCCGGTCTATTACAGTCTCTTCCTATTCCCGAGTGAAAATGGGAGAACATATCCATGGACTTCATAGTTGGCTTTCCAAAGACGGCAAGGGGCTCAGATGCGATATGGGTTGCGGTGGATCGTTTGACAAAGTCCGCGCATTTCTTACCTTACCGGACCACATTCAATTCTTGTCAGTTGGCCACTCTGTACATCAAGGAAGTAGTTAGACTACACGGGGTGCCAGTCAGTATTGTCTCAGATCCGGATCCGAGATTCACATCCAGATTCTGGAAAATTTTTCAGGAAGCTATGGGTTCCCAACTTGATTTCAGCACTGCTTTTCATCCACAGACGGATGGACAAACTGAGAGGGTGAACCAAGTTATAGAAGACATGCTTCGGGCTTGTATGCTGGATTTCAAAGGCAGTTGGGAAGAGCACTTGCCTTTGGTAGAGTTTGCCTACAACAATAGCTATCAGGCGAGTATCCAAATGGTTCCATTCGAGGCTTTGCATGGGCGAAGTTGCAGGTCTCCTTTCTACTGGGATGAGGTAGGAGAAAGGAAAGTACTGGTCCGGAGTTGATTGAGCAAACTGCTAGTATAGTCAAGATCATCTGGGATTGGTTAAAAGCCGCTCAAGATCGTCAAAAGAGCTATGTGGACACGCATCGAAGGGACTTGGAATTCCAGGTTAGGGATCGAGTCTTTGTGAAAGTATCTCCTAGGAAAGGGATTATGAGATTCGGCAAAAGAGGCAAGCTTAGTCCTCGATATGTTGGCCCGTTCGAGATCATCACGCGTGTTGGTGAGGTTACTTACGGGGTAGCTCTTCCACCTCATATGGCCACGATTCACAACGTTTTCCATGTGTCTATGCTTCGGAAGTACATTGCGGACCCTTCGCATGTCATAGACTTGGAACCATTGGAAATTCAAGAGGATATCACTTTAGTTGAGAGGCCGGTTCATATATTGGATCGGAGAGATCAAGTCCTTCGCAACAAAATGATTCCGTTGGTTCTCGTGCAATGGCAACATCATGCTCGAGAAGAGGCTACATGGGAGCGAGAGGCCGAAGTCAAGGCAAAGTACCCAAAATTGTTTGAATGAGTTTTGTATAGGTTTTGTATATGACTTCTCATTTTGTTTTGGTTTGTAATGCAAGTATCGTCTAAATTTCGAGGACAAAATTTTTGTAAGGGGGGAGGATGTAGAGCCCCAGACTTTTCATGCTTAATACATGGCACTTTCGTAGCCAATTTATCTTTAAAGTAGTAAAATTAATAAATAAGGAAGAAATTGAAAATTCCGAAACATCAAAAATGTTCCTTTTTGAAGTACGAACCCAACGCAAGTTGAATCGTCAAAATCCGACGAGCGAGTCAAAAGATATGGCCAAAACAGTCTGGACTTGCAGAGCACCGATCACTCGGTCCATGGAGCAATCGATCGGTCCAAAACCGATCGATCGGTAGCTATCGACTGGTCAAGATTTTTGTATGGGGAAATTTTTTAGAGAGTTGATTTTTGGTCGAGAGCTTGGTCAACACACCGATCGCTGGGTAGGCAACCGATCGATCGGTCATAAACACCGATCGCTCGGTTCTCGTGTTTTTGCAGAAATTTCATTAAGGGTGTTTTCGTCTTTTGGGGCGTTTCACTCATGCCTTAAAGGCTTTGCCCGATCATTTGAGGGTTCATACACAACCCTTAGAGTCTTTTGAGAGATAGAGAGAAAGGAGAAGGGTTTCCAAAACGTAGGTTTTCATTTGGGGAGAAATCAAAGGGGTTAAGACCCTAGATCAACCCCAAGCCCGTTTTCTTCAAGATCAAGACTCAAGCATTTGAGGAGCTCGTGATCCAAGCTAGGTCAGCAGCTACACGGTCGTTTTTGGAAGGGGTTTCTTCCTCATTTCTTCAAGGTCGGTACTTCTTGCTACCCTCCTAGTTATAGTTCTTCTTTTCCTTTATTTTCTTTGTGTTCCTTTATACATCCATGTATTATGAGATGGGTTGTGAATGGTGAATGGTGAATGGAGATGAATGTGGGCAATTGGATGCCTTGTGTATTGATGTGATGGATGAACGGGGAGGGCATTGTACCCATAATGAACATACAAATGTGATGTGAGTAAAACCCACCTAGAAAAGCATGTTGTAGGGTTAATAAATAATGAATGCACCATGTTTGATGAAATGCCAAGGTGAATAAAATGAATAATAAATTAAGAAAATGCATGTTTAAGGTTTATGGAAATTGCTAGGGTCATGATAGTGTGATTGTTCACTTTCCCTAAATGATATGAATATTAAATTGCCCAAATCATTGATGTTATGTGTTATGAATTACTCAAATGCCATATTTAATTCCAAATGCAAGTATGCACATGACCTCACGAGCACGCATACATGACATGATTTACCGAGGTTTTCAAGAATGGGATTTAGAGGTGGGGCATATCCTACGATATGTTTTACCTCGCTTTTGGCAAGGACAAGACAATCATGCATTTTCATAAGAAGGGTCTCCCTTCCCTCGCAAGTGCATCTCACATGGACATCTCACAAGTGAATCTCACAAGTGGAAGGACAAGCATGAGCATTCTAGGAAGAAGGGTCTCTCTTCCCTCACAAGTAGTTTACTTTTCCGAGTAAGCATGACATAGCATGACAAGCATGAGAATTCTAGGAAGAAGGGTCTCCCTTCCCTCGCAAGTAGATTACTTTTCAGAACAAGCAAGCATGATACACGCATGGCATGACATGACACGCATGATATAAGCATGACACGGTAGACAAGGTTTCAAGCATAAAAAGAGTAATTTCAGTCAAGTCAAGTGTACAAGATTTCAAGGGTTTTACCGGCTTTTATGAATGCAAACATGATGAATTATATTGTTTTACTTTATTGTCATGATATGAATCATTCCTACTTTATATGCGTGAATTTTTTCCTGTTTTATGTATGTTATCCGTATGCTATGACTGTTGGTTAGTGCTTGGTACCCACTGAGTGTTCCATGCTCAGCCGTACTTCTTATGTCGGCAGGTGATAGCGCAGTAGTTCCTACTTTTGATGTCTGTGCTCCGAGCCCATGGGTGGAGGAAGAGTACGTTGAGGAGCCTGTGGAGGACCCTCCGGTCGAGAGTTATTATTAGAGGTGGTAGATTCTGAGTGATAGAGCTATGGGTGAGATGAGAGATATATGTCCATGTATTTTGGCGGGCATGTCCGCACTTTATTTTGGTTTCCTTTTTGTATAAACTTGGATTTACGTATGTATATACATAGAGGTTTGGTAGACTTCAGCTGTACCATGTTAGAGTATGTTTCCGCTGTTATGCCTTCTTTGTATATGCTCTGTGGGTTTTGCAGGATGGTTTGTCAAGCAAGTCATGATTACTCATCCAAAGTTCACTCTAACTCCTAGGGTGGGTTTTGGGCCATGACATCTTTAATAGACCCCACCATGGCGGCAAGGAACACCCTTGATGCCCCAAATTGAAATCAAATCAAACAAAGTTTTAATAGAACCCACCGTGGCAGCAAGGCAGCACACTTGTTGCCCCAAATAAAAATTAAGGAAATGAGGTCTTTAATAGACCCCACCATGGCGGCAAGATGTCCCCTTGTTGTCCCAAATCAAATCCAAATCAAAGGGGTCTTTAATAGATCCCAATATGGCAGCAAGGAGTACCCTTGCTGCCCTAAATTGAAATCAAATGAAATGAGTTTTTAATAGACCCCACCATGGCAGCAAGGAAGCACCCTTGCGGCCCCAAAAGTGAAATTAAAGAAATAAGGTCTTTAATAGACCCCACCATGGCAGCAAGGTTTCCCTTGCTACCCCAAATTGAAATTAAATAAGGGTGGTCATTAATAGACCCCACCATGGCAGCAAAAAAGCACCGTTACTGCCCCAAATTAAAATTAAAGAAATAGGGTCTTTAATAAACCCCACCATGGTAGCAAGGAGCACCCTTACCGTCCCAAATTAAAACCAAATCAAATGGGGTCCATAATAGACCCCACCATGGCAACAAGGATACTCCTTGCTGCCTGAAAGTAAAATTAAATCAACGGGGTCTTTAATAGACCCCACCATGGTAGCAAGGTGTCCCTTTGCTGCCTCAAATCAAATCCAAATCAAATGGGTGTTTAATAAACCCCATCATGACAGCAAGATGCTCCCTTGCTGCCCCAAATCAAATCCACATTAAAGGGGTCTTTCATAGACCCCACCATTGCTGCAAGGTACTCTCTTGCTGCCCCAAATCAAATCAAAATTAAAAGGGTCTTTAATAGATCTCACCATGGCAGCAAGGTGCCCCCTTGTTGCCCTAAATCCAAATCAAATCAAAGGGGTCTTTAATAGACCCCACCATGACAGTAAGGTGCCCCCTTGCTGCCCCAAATAAGAATTAAATCAAGGGGGTCCTTAATAAACCCCATATTGGCAGTAAGGTGCACCCTTGCTACCTCAAAGCAATGTTAAACGGAAAGGGATTGGCAAACAACCCCACTTTGACAGCAAGGATTATGCCTTGCTGCCTAAATCAAAGATGGACAGAAGCCATCTTTCACTGCCATCTGGCAGTCCAGTAGTGGATGTAATACCCACTACCACCTCTCCACCCACAATCTATATTAAGAGGGTGGGGAATAACTCCCCACTTTCCCGCTAAAAGGACAATTGTCCTCTTCACAAAGAAGAAGACAATTAGAGGAGGTGGTTATCGAACCACTCCCTCCAATAACTCCCACCAGAAAAAAAGTGGGAGTTATTCTCTAAAAACAAGAGAGCACACTTACGGTAGGGACAAAAAAAAAGAAAAGGGAAATGGAGGGCGTGGCCTGTATCGCCCCGAAATACCCCCTAGGAGTTTAGGGATATTTTAGGTGTCACACTACGTACCTATCAAACCATCCTGTAATGCACAAGATAAAATACAGTACTAACAACGATAATCAGAGCGCGGAAGCTAACATATATGCGGAAGCTTAAACAAATTTTCATTTCTTCTGATGATCCAAAATAGTATTCCAAGTTAACATAAATACAAGACATGTCTAAGTCTAAGGTGGACAGGCCCACCTATCAAAATATCAAAATACACAAGACCCTCTCATACTCTCCCCTCAACAGTAGTCGAGGTATGGCCACACATCGAGGTCTCGGTCCGCCTGAGACTGTAATGGAATAGCCGGCTCTCTCCTCTATATACTCTTCCTCGACCCAAGGCTCCGGGTCGAGGGCTCCCTCAGTACCTGCCGACATGAAAGTACGGCTGAGCATGGAATACTCAGCGAGTACAAGCTACTAGCAGACCATAACAATAATAAAAACACACAATAGTAATACCATACAAGCAGTAATAGAAACATCACAAAAGAAACAGTATAAGGCATGATACAATACAAGCATCCTGACGTGCGTACATGAATGCGAAAACGCCGATAAAACTCATGCTTGAAAACCCATGTCATGTCCCAGTATGCCTCGTAGAAATCATGTATGCGTGCATGCATGAATACATGATCATCCTCTTGTAAACCTCCGTCTCGTAACTTGTGAGCCAGAGGCTAGCACCCGAATCTCCCTGGGCTGCCAACCTCCTTGATATGCAATGCACTTGTGAGCCAGAGGTTAGTACCCGAATGTCCCTGGGCTACCAACCTCCTTGATATGCAATGTTTGGTTTTCTTGTGAGCTAGAGGCTAGTACCCGAATGTCCATGGGCTACCAACCTCCTTGACAATAGGTGATTTTTATTACTAGTTTAGTTTTCTTGTGAGCCAGAGGTTAGCACCCGAATGTCCCTGGGCTACCAACCTCCTTGACAGTAGGTGTTTTAGGGGTTATCTTGTGAGCCAGAGGCTAGTACCCGAATCCTCCCTGGGCTACCAACCTCCTTGACATGCAATATTTTCTTGTTGTTTATTTTATGTACATGCTCTTGAAATCTTGGTTCATGCTATCATGCGTGCTCGTGTACGTGTCCCTAGTGACAATCATGATAATGGGAATAACCAAGATATGACATTACAATTCAATTCATGATATGAACATAGGTAACATAAGTAGTTTGCATAACATTTGATCAATTTATCGTTTATAAGAACGCATGCATAAAACTCATTTCCATATTCTTCCTTTAGATCATTTATTCATATTTTTGGCATTTTGTCAAACACAGCACATGCAATGTTTCTTAATGATTCATCGTGTTCTTTTTAGCGCATATCTTCCATCCAACATCAAGGTAAGTTCATTATTGGTAAAGTGCCCATCCACCATTTCCATCACACAACATACATCTCGGCATCCAATCGCCACATCAACACCCACACACATCCATACCCTTTTCTTATCTTATTTAGGTTCATTGGAGATGATACATTTCGTATGGGAGGTAAACATAATAGCATAAATCACATTTCATAAGGAAAACCTAGATTTATTGCTAGGGTAAGTTAGTAGGGTGTACTAACCTTAGATCAAGGCTTGATCTTGAAGAAACCTTGAAATAGAAGCTCTATTTGGAAGGAGGAAACCTTTGCTTGAAGGGGACTTGAGTTGGGGAAGAAACCCCTTTCAAAAACGTGAGTGAGTGCTGCCCTAGCTTGGAGAATGCACCCCACACGAGCTTGAGCCTTGAGCTTGAAGCAATCCAAGCTTGAGGACGACCTAGGATGGTCCACCCCTTTGATTCCTTCCTCAATGGAAATCCTAGGATAGAAACCCCCTTCTTCTCACTCTCTATCTCTCAATTTCTCTTAAGTGATGAGAATGAGGCCCTAAGGCTCGGGCAAAGCCTTATAGGAAAGGGTTTAACCCCCAAAAGATGAAAACGCCCTTAATGAAATTTATGCAAAAACGCGAAGACCGAGCGATCGGTTGCCTACCGAGCGATCGGTGTTATTGACCGATCGACCGGTCAAAAACTCACTCTCTGGAAAATTTCCCCATACAAATTTTTCGATCAGTCGATAGCCTCCGATCGATCGGTTTTGGACCGATCGATCGCTCCGTGGACCGAGCGATCGGTGCTCTGCTGGTCCCAACTGTTTTGGCCATATCTTTTGACTCGTTCGTCCGATTTCGACGATTCAACTTGCGTTGAATTCGTCTCTCGAAAATGCACATTTCTGACGTTTCAGAATTTCCAATTTCTCCCCTATTTATTAATTAGACTACGCGGAAGGCCATTCAACTACGAAATACTTATTCATTTAAAGATGGAAAAGTCTGGGGTGCTACATGGCCACTTGGGTTGCCCACAACAGAGAGAGATCTCTCTGGATTCTCTATCTTTTTCAGTACGACCAAACTAAGGGAGGTTCGGCCATCTAAGATCTGCAACTAGAGAAAAGACATATCATAAAACGAAGAGGCCTCAAGCCAAAGCCAGAGGTCTAAAGATGGAAGCCACAAGAGGTTTCCCTCTTCACAAAAGAGAAGAACTCAAGCCAAAGCAAGGGTTCTAAGCTATGGAAGCAGCAAGGTAGGTCAAAATGCCTACCCTCCTCTCTCCCTCTCTTCTCTTTTACTTTGAAAGTCCTCCATTGAGGCACTTGTAAAAGCCTGAAATGGGGCATTAGTCACCCCCTTTTGAATGAAATGAAAGCCACTGTTCATCTCTCTTTCTCTCTTCTTCTTAATCAGAGGTATCCCTCTTCAAGAAGGTGTAATTAACGGCATGGGTTAACCTATGCCAGAAGGGAGTCCCCCACATAAAATAATAAACTCCATTAACGAAGGTTATTTTACATCGAAGTTCTAGCGCCTCACACCACGAGTGTGGCGGTAGGAATTTGGTCGTTTCAAATAATGCTTGAAAGGTGTACTAACATCTTGCTTGTCCTTGTGAAAAACGAGATAAGACATACCCGAGGATATGCCCTACCTTTTTACCAACCCTTACATTTGGCCTTGTCATGGAGTTCGTGAAGCGAGTCATTTTATCCTTGTTTTCTTGAAATTAAAAATCGTTGTTCATGCTTGAAAACCCTAATTCATGATCTACATGTCGTGCTCGTGGATTGTGTACAATTCGACACATGAAATAATGAACATAGCATTTCAAGACAAATATAAATTGGAAGGCAAGTAAATCTACAATCATGCAATTCTAGGAAGCGAGTGAATCTACAATCATGCAATTTTAGAAAGCGAGTAAAGTTCATTTCTTCCAACATATCATGTGTGTTTATTATGTGTAAATACCCTTCTCATTTTCCTCATCACATTTCAACCATCCATAGGATCAATTCACCAATTCCATCTCATATCATGTAAACATTTAGGAAAAAGCAAGAAAATAGTGAAACATGATAAAGAAAGGAAGAAAACATGGCAAGTTGGGAAATAGGGTTAACGAACGTCAAATGGGGGAGAAATCCTAAGCAAATGGTCGTGGGAGTTGTTGTTCGTGCTTGGAGGAGGTGCTCCTTGCATGCCTTGCCTTGGATTTGAAGAATCCAAGGATTTGGGAATGATCTAGGTCACCCAATGTTCAATCCCTCACTCAAGAATGGGAACCCTCTCTTGGAAACCTAGGTTTTCTTTTTTTTCTCTCAAACAATCTCTCTCTAAGTCATGGAACCCTTGGACCCCTGAAAATTGGGTATATATAGTGTTAGGTTAGTGAAAAACCTAAAAAAAAAGATTTCTAGGCGATCTTGCTCCCGCTCGAGCAGGCTTGGGTCTCGCTCAAGCAGGTTATTCTACAAAAACGTGGTTCGGTATTTTGGCCATAACTTTTGACTCCCATATCGGATTTTGACGATTCAACTTGAGTTGGACTCTTCATTTGATGGGGAATAATTGTATCTCTAATAGACAAATACCAATTTTGAGTTTTTAATTACCTTAATGGGATCTAAAGCCGACTGGTCAGAAATGGATTTCAGCAACCCATTTTTCAATAGATCCGACTTCGGAAATCGGACTTTTGACTCAACTCCAACTCAAAATATGGAAGAATGGTAAACATGAACCTCAAAGAGGGTTTTTATACCTTTCCAAAAATTCAAGAATCACTTGATCCGCACAAGCAGTGAGAAAACTATAGCTTCTTCAAGTTGAGGGTAATGTTAAGACTTTCCCCTTTTTAACACTTAGAACCCTTTCCACTTTCATTTTGACATCCATGAACATTCCTAAAACCTTTTTAATACTATAATACTTCATCTTAATAATTAATTAAGACCACACAAGATTTTCAAATTCTCATTTCATAGAAAATGGAAGATTTCAAGGCTTAAAGCCTTGGCACAAGTTCCAATACATGGACAAAAGTTTCGGGGCTCTACAAAAGATCCAATCTTTATTATCAAGAACCTTGATCTTCTTCTTCTTGAAATTCACAACTTAGAACACAAGAGAAGAAAAAGGGGGAGAGAGGTGATGGTATACCTTAAGAGAGAGAGGGGAGAGCGTGAGATATTGAGGATAGAGGGAGAGTAAAACTCTGGAAAAATAATTGTGTCACCCAATGCTTGGACGTCTACTCTTATTTATAGAGTTTGTGTGATGCCCTGAACCTGCGTCTTAGGGAATCATGTTCTGAGACGCGCACCTGGTCATTCATACCAATGCAGCGGAAGACTTTGCCGGCAAAAATTACGGGAATTTTCAAACTTTGCCCCAATGAGGCAAGTCATCATTGGTCATCACAATAGCCATCACCACAAAACAAATACCTGCATTAAACATTTATGTCTATTTACAAAACGTAGGCACCACTAACGCATCGGATAGTCTCTATCCAAATCCAAAAAGGTCCAAGGTGCAGGATCCGCACCTACTACTCAGCTGTTCCTGTATCTGTTGACATAAAATGTCAGTGAGCTATGAAGCCCAATAAAAACCATAGTCTTTCCATACTATTTTCCATGAATTAACATGCATCAATAACAACGTAATGGTACAGATCCAGTGTTATGATACAGTATATTAATATATCCAAGTTATAATGTGACACACGGTCACACAGGGCTATTTTACCCAACACGAGATTCCCAATCTCGAAGATATCCACATATGCCTTCATTTTAACATTTTCACACAATAATCATGTTATTCTTCGAGTCCTTTGACTATTAATTGGCCGTAGGCCCATGAACAATTTTATTTGCACTATACATACTTGGACCCTTGTCCAATCATCAATCATCACTTAAGTCCTTTAGACTCAATTACACAATCCCAGGTAATATATAACTGATCAAGACCGAACTTTGGGTACTCTGCCCAAAATACCAACTTAGAATCCAAAGATTCACTACAACTTTGAGCACACCTGCTCGTACAACCCTGAATCCAAAGATTCAATATCAACTTGAGGACTCCGGCTCGACCGACTGTTTCGACACATGAGCACTCCGGTTCAACAAACTGTGAAGCCGAAGATTTCATACCACTTAGGCACCTGCCCAACAAGAACAAACACCTCAGATCCACTGGCCGACCACATCTCATGTATTCACCGCCATCTCAGCTGGATATCAGTCCAGAAGGAACCCGCGGCCAACCTGCTTACCGGCCTCTTCTGGCTAGTATTACGGAGGAACCATGACATCCAATGCCACCACTCTTAGACGTCCCACCACGAAGGTAACCCCGATAGACCCGGCTACCACCCTCTTCTGACCCATCCAGAGAGGATCCCGCGAACTATAAACCATCGGATGCTCAGCCATTGACTCCCTAAGACTCTGACATCTCTTGACTACCAGTCCTGGTGGAACCATGACATCCAATGCCGCCACTCCTGACCTAGTTCAAGAGGAACCACAGACGACCTAGACAAGCAAACCGACATCTCTCGTCTATCAGTCCCAGGAAACCCACGACATCTAATGCCACCATCCTAGACCTAGACAAGGAGGAAACACGGCCCCACATAACCACTAGTTAGGTTTCCTAACCACGAACCACCCCGATTATCCCAAGCCCTGCTTGGATAAATGACACACTTGGGCATTACGCCCGTATACCAAATTCACAAGTATACCACTCCGATAGGGAGTGCACTCAAGCCAATGGACACTTCCATTGCCTAAAAAAAATACAACACATATCATTTGTCGTCCAAGGATGACCACCAAGCACATAGGGAAGCCCACCATGGCCTCAAAAAAAAATTTCTGTCAGGGATGATCGATCGTCCCATCGGTCGCCACGACGATCGGTTGCCCATCACATGCAGGGTCTTGGACCCTTTTAATTTTTTTTCCACGACATTTCAAACCACGCCAAAAAACTATACAGTCTAAATTTTGGACTGCGGACAGTCCAAAACTAAGGCTACATCCCTCTACTCTGATCAAATCCCTTCTCACATTCATCCACACATCATTTTTCAGGGTCTCGGACCCATTTAATTCCTTCCTACAACAATCCAAACACATCCATAGATCATTTCAGGGTCTCGGACCCTTTCATCCATCCACACATTGAAACCATGACAAAATATAGTGATAAAAAGGGAGAATGAGAAGAAAAGAGGGGTTTTTTTTACCTTTTTCTAGTGTTTTGGGGGTCCGCACGGATGATTTGTCGCCACCAATGCGATCACCACATTGAATAACCTTGGGGTAGCATGCATGCAACGCGCGACCACCTCTCTCTCTCCTCCTTTTTCTCTTTCTCTCTCTAGAAACTCTCTCTCTCTAAAAATTTGGGAACCCACTGTCCGAATGAAAATTTTGGGTTAAGGCAAAGCCTTATATCGGGAAAGGGTTTGGATCATGCACAACATGCACATAAGGAAATGGTGTGAACTTTGACTTTTCAATCATTTGACTTGGTTGACCAAGTTTGACCGGATTTCAATTTTTCACGGAAAAGGTTCGCGTAACCATACTAAACGCCAACCGATTCCAACTAAACTTCAAGTGACCGACCATTGGGTAGTCTGAAACCTGCTGTAAATATTTCAGGAAAACATACTGAGTTTAATAGCTGCACTTTACTCCGGAAGAAAACTGTAAAATCCACTAATTTCCTGATTTTAAACACAAAACATGCTACCGTTTCTTCGTTTGAGATGATTAATTGCCGAAACGATAGACGGTCATCCTCATGGCCGACAGGCACCATGTGGTAACCAGTCACACTGATTTCTATTAGAATCCCCAACAATTATGGAGTCCCAAATGAATTCTGAAAAATCTGAAATTTCCTGGTTTTATAGATTTTCTTACATTTAAGACCCCTGCGGTCTCGTGAATTGATACGCGATGGAACCAAAACGACAGGTGACCGAAGTAGGGACAGTCCGACACCTACCGTACAAATTTTAGGGGAAAATGATGAGTTTTGACACTAAAAAGAAAATCTGGAAGAAAACTGCAAAACCCACTAATTTTTTGGTTTTGGATACAAAACACGCGGTATTTTCATATACGAACAAACCAACGGCCGCGATGACAGAAGATGATTCTCATGACCAATCAGCACGCGGTGACATTCTCCATTTGTATTTCTATTTGGATCTCCAACAGATATTGGTCCCCACTTAATTTCTGGAAATCTGAAACTTTCCCCTTTTTCTCAATTTTATCACACATAATGACCCCGCAGTCCCACAAAATGATACCTGACGGAACCAATACGGTAGGGGTGTGTCTTAGCAATCGACCGACACACTGTGTATAACTTTTGAGAAAAGATACTGAGATTTTCTTAGTGCACTTCAATCCCGAGCAAAACCCACTTTTTATTAATTTAACAAACACTCAAGTTCCCAGTTAAGGACCAATAAATGCATAATTTTATTATTTAAAATTCTAGGGCATTATAATCTCCCCTTCTTACAAAAAATTTCGTCCACAAAATTTGATACATTAGTTTTCAAGATTTACAACACAGATGAATCGTCAAACATCTGGGGATGGTTATCTCGCATTGTGTCCTCAAGCTCCTAGGTGGATTCTTCTATGCCATGATGTTGCCACAAAACCTTGACCAGCTTGATTGTTTTAGTCTGCAACACTTGTTCCTTATGGTCCAAGATTTGCACTGGCTTTTCCTCAAAAGTTAAGTCTTCTCGAACTTGAATTGGTTGATGATGAATCACATGCAAAGGATCAGGAACATATTTCCTCAACATGGATATATGAAATACATTGTGAACCCTCTCCAACTCTGGTGGTAGCGCTAGGTGGTAGGCTAGAATGCCTATTTTGGCCAAAATTTCAGAAGGCCCGATAAATCGCGGACTTAATTTACTCCGCTTCCCAAAATGTACGACACCTTTTGATGGAGAGACCTTCAAGAAGACGTGATCGCTGACCTGGAATTCCAGGTCCTGACGCTTTCCATCGACATAACTTTTCTACCGACTCTGAGCAGCTAATAGCCTGGATCGAATTAACTCGATCTTCTTAGTAGTTTTTTGTACCAATTCCGGTCCCAACAGCTTATGTTCTCCAACTTCAGTCCAACATACTGGCGACCGACAGCTCCGGCCATATAAGGCTTTATAAGGAGCCATTTGAATACTTACATGATAACTGTAAGTATTCAAAGGCAAGTGATCATCCCAGTTTCCTCGTGAAAGTATGTCTCTTTTAATTTTAGAAACATAGTTCTTGGGAGGGCATACATCGAATCCCAAGATCTGACTAAGATTCTAATTGATTTTATTCAATGAAGGTTAGAATAACATTCACCTTTGCGACTTTGAAATTGTTAAGTCAAATCCACGTTAGAATAGTACTCGCAAAACTTTACAAGTGTCAAGTCTCCTGTCGATTCACACGAACCTTCTTTTTCCTTTAAAGCTTTCTCTAATGGAAGCTAATGGCCCTTCCAAATTTCATGCATTTTTATCTTTTCTTCTTTTCTTTGATCCAAGAACCTTTCTTGATCAAACAAGATCCAATCTTGATCTTCAAATAACTTGTTCTTGATCATCAAGATCAAAAACCAAACAAAAAGGAAAAAGGGGAAGGGTGACCGTACACCCTCAAAGGGGGAGAGGGCTGGGCGTGAACTTGAGGAGAGGGAGAGAAGAAAAAATTATGGAGAATTATATATCTTAAAGGGCTGGGCATCAAATCCTTTATATAAGTTCCCTCTTGGTTGCTTGAATTGTAATCCAATTATAATTCATTAACCTTATCCTAATGCAATTAGGATTCCTCAATAGTTTCCTTTATTGATTATTCTCCTAATCCAATTAGGATTAATCTTAAAAGAAACCAACCTTATCCATTAGTAACTAATCTTATCCTTATCCAATAAGGAATCTTGAATTAGTAACTAACTAATGGAATCCCTAACAATTAGGGAATCTTTAATTAGTAACTAACTCTAACTAACTAACTAACCTTATCCAATAAGGATATTAGTTATTAGAAACTAATTAAATAAATAATAACAATTATTATTTCCTCCATGAAGTGGGCGTCCCACCCTAGGTGGGTCCCACTCCACACGCCCAAAGGGTTTCCAAAACCCTCTTGGTCACTTGAATTATTCTTTTATAATAATTCCCAATGGGTCCTACCCATTTGGTTTTTCACATCTAATGTGATTCCACCTTTTAGAGCTTCACTATACCATATAGTGATTACTTAGAGAAATTAATTAATTTAATTATAAATGAAATTAAATACTTTAAGAAGGTCCTTATGTGTGGGATCTAAAGGGATCTCCTATTTCCGGTTGTGGGACCAAGTACTTCACATTTTTGGTTGAAGCATTGTTACTAGGAAACACCTTTCCTAAAACTCGTGGTATCATTCCCTAAATGACCCTAGACACCTTTCCTACACTTGGAATACGACTCCTAAGATGAACCTAATGCCTTGGCTTACTCGTGGTATCATTCCCTAAATGACCCTAGAGACCTAAAGCCTAAGCTCTGATACCACTTCTGTAACGCCCCAAAATCCCACCTAGGAGAGATGAGGCTTTGGCGACGTCACTTACACTTAAAACCATCCTGCAAGAGTATGCAAGGCATGCCAAAATAGTGAATTGAAATTTTCTTTAATAACTTAACAGTATCCCAAGTACAACTGTATACAATAACTGAACATAAGCCAAAACATATACAAGAAATCCTTAACCTGAGTTACCCACTCAAGTGAGGCAATATCCCCAGAAATAAAACCCAAAATACATGTCTCTCTCTCACTCAACCCAACCGTAGGCCACATGCCGAGATTCCTAATATCTGGGTAACCATCCGAATCACCTCCTGCTCTCCCTGAGCTACCTCGATCCAAGGGACCAGAGTCCCTATCTCATATAGTGTACCTGCCGTCATAAAAGTACGGCTGAGCATGGAATACTCAGCGAGTACAAGCTACTAGCTAACAATAGTAATAACATTAACATGCCATACAGGACACAGTTCATCATAAATTTACATGATCAGAGTGCGGAAGGAAACAAGGTAACAGTTACATAATCCTGAACAAAATCAATTAAATCGTACTCTAACTTCATGCTTTACCATACATATTTCAATATCTTATAAGTCTTGTAGGTTCCTTATGCGAGTTCTTATAGCCTTTCTCATGAGCTTACGAGTTCTTATAACTTTCTTGTGAGCATACAAGTCCTTGTGAGTTCTTCACTAGTGGCGCCCTTCGTACCATCCCACTAAACACCCACCCAAAGTAGCTTGGGAATATCAGATGGTTAGTGGCGCTCCCCGGGCCATCCCACTATCTTACGAGTTCTTACAAGTTCATCCTTAGTGGCGCCTTTTGTACCATCCCACTAAACACCCACCCAAAGTAGCTTGGTAATATCAGATGGTTAGTGGCGCTCCCCAGGCCGTCCCACTAATTTACAAGTTCTTACGAGTTCTTTATTAGTGGTGCCCTTTGTACCATCCCACTAAACACCCACCCAAAGTAGCTTGGGAATATCAGATGGTTAGTGGCGCTCCCCAGGCCGTCCCACTATCTTACAAGTTCTTGACCAGTTCATATTCTCTTGAAATTGGGTATGTCTAGCTGCCGTTCATAGTCCGTCGCAAACTAGCACCCCTCACGCTTGACTGTTCTTGTTCTTGTTCTTGTTGTTTCATATACTTATATTTTAGAAAACTGGTTTGTGCATGCGCGCGTGCGTGTGCTTGACAATTTGTGAGCATAATAACATGAACTAATTAAAGGGACATCATACGGGATTTATAATTTCCTCTAGGCATGTGAGTTTTAAAGTCAACATATTGAGTGTTCTAGCAAAAGTACACCATTGAGAAAAATCTTCCTAATTCATGCTTCATATTCTTGGTTCTAATTCCAATTCATGCATTTCAACGAACACCTAGCATTTGACATCATTGTAGATCTTTTTATTCATGTTTTTCCTATTCAAGCGTTTCACCATTTGGGGACTCCATATAGCATTTCCACTTTCTATTGATAGTCATGTGTGTATGTAAGCAATATAAAGAGCATTTGATCAATTTCACCTCTTAGGGAACAACACCAAAATCATGCATGTTATAGACTTAATTAAGCATACTACTTCTCATACAAGCATTTTAACAAACATGTGGTGTTCAACATTATTATAATCATTTATGCATACTTTTTCTTGTTCTAACATTTCATCAAACATATGGTGTGTTCGTTATGAGTACAATGCCCTTCCACCATTTTCCAACATACATCCATCACAACACATGGCATCCAATCGCCTCATCCACATCTAACATCTCCCCTCCACAATTTCCTCTCTATCTTGTTTGTTTTAGGGATTTAATAAAGTAAAACAAGAAAAGAATAGACTAAAGAAATCCACAACCATGCTTTTAAAACAACTTAGGTTATTACTAAAGTAGTTAGTAGGGTGTACTAACCTTGAAGAAGAGAAGAAAACCCTTGAAAAATGCCGTGAAGAACGCTGCCCTAGCTTGGAATGGGACTCCACACGTGCTTGAGGTTGGATTTGAGAGATCCAAGCTTTATAGATGGTCGTGGGTTCCAAAACCCCTTGATTTTCTCAAGTTGATGCCCTAGGGTGAAAACCCCTTCTCTCCTCTCTCACTCCCTCTCAAAATATGTCTAAGGGTGTTTATGAACCCCCTTGGCTCGAGCCAACCCTTAAAAATAAGGGTGGAGTGGCCAAAAGACCAAAACACCCCTAAAAAAAATTATGAAAATCGCGTAGGACCGATCGATCGGTGCTTTTGACCGATCTTTCGGTAGTGGACCGAGCTCTCGGTATTGACTGGTGCTGCAAAACGCACTTCAGTATTTTGGCTATGACTTTTGACTTGGTTCTCCGATTTTGACGATTCAACTTGCGTTGGATTTGTCTTTCGAAGAGCAACAACTTTCATGTTTTAAAGAAATTATAATTCTTCTTTATTCATATACCAAAATGCCCCTCAAGCTGACTGGTCTGCAATGGGTTGCGACAGCCCAGATTTGCAGCCAACCCGATCTTGGAAATCCCACTTTTGACTCGACTCCGACTCAAAATCAGGGAAAGTGATCAACATGAACCTTAAAGAGGGTTTTAATACCTTTCCAAAAATTCAGTAATCACTCGATTCTGAACAGCAATGACTAAACTAGAGCCCTTTAAAGTTGAAGCAAATGCCGAGACATACCTTTTCAACACCTAGAACACCTCGAGTGTTTTCACACTCTTTTCCCTTGTGTCCAACACCCTGCTCACACCTCATAAATCATTATCCATAAGTATTTAACCCACCTCAATGATCATTAAATTCACACCGACATGCATGAGAGACTCCGGCCTCTCTATGCCTCATGCACTAGCACTATGCACCAACACCCATTGAAACACTTAGGGTATATGTACCCTTGATTTTACCCACTTAGAGTATCTTTCCACTCTCTTTTTAAGACTCAAACCATGTACCTAAAACCCTCACTTAACTAATCATAATATCAAGAACACAATGGGAGGCCTTAGGCCTTCACACATACCATACAAGGGCACCTTTCACTGGCATTATTCATAGTATAGTGAACTTGAATTTCCGGGGTTCTACATCCTTAGTGCCTTCCGAGCTACGTCCTTAGCACCTTCCGAGCTACGATTGCCTGTAGATCCAGACTGTTTTGGCCATATCTTTTGACTCGTTCGTCCGATTTTGACGATTCAACTTGCGTTGGGTTCGTACTTCGAAAAGGAACATTTCTAACATTTCAAAATTTCCAATTTCTTTCTTATTTATTAATTATACCTCTTTAAAGGCAAAATGGCAACGAAAGTGCCATGTATTAAGCATGAAAAAGTCTGGGGCTCTACAAGTCAAGAGTCACCACTCTCTGTGAATGAGATTCATCACACTATCTCATAGAACTACACATGTGCAAGCCATGATGAAGTACGGCGCCCAACCAGTACTCTAGAGGCTTCGAACAATATTAGGTTTACAAGGAACCGGAAAATCATATCTCCTCGCAACCTTTGCATGATTTTCCTACAATGTTACCTATGAAACTTTATGTCTTCATCATATGAGACAGTAATTAGTATAAATACCCTTTATAGTTGGTTGTGTGAATATGATGCTTATCTAATCAACATAGAAAAGTCTCTTATTGGCTTTCGAGGGCATATATGTCCAACAATCTCCCACTTGCACTCTAAGCCAATTAGATGTAATACCCATCTTCTCAGTGATGTTTCTCAAACACCAATTGAGACATAACTTAATATGTATGGGTCTGTCATGTCTGCTTTACCACAACTATTGTAGTGATGCAATAACACTTGCAACTCTTGCAAATTTATTATCAATAACAATAGTCTTAAAAGACTAAACAAAAATGATACTGTCCAACAGTCATTTTCAGAAGTTAACATGCTTGTGCTTTACCATTATGCAATGCTCCAGACTAATCTGACCAATATCTTATCACATCAACATGGGATGAATATCCGGTCTAGTACAAGTATATTTTCTCATGATATCATATATCTAAGAGAAACAGATTCCATCCCATAAAGGTAGAAACTCTTTTCTTGGAATCTTACTTGCACAAAAACATGATTGTTATTGGGAGAATAACAATATCATTTTCTTTTTGTCTCTAAACCATTTAGGACTAAAAAAACATGATGTCAAAGTTTTTGTCCTTCATTGCATAATTGCTAGATCAAATCTAAGAGAAGAATAATATTCGTACTTCATTCGCAATGAAAAGAATATTATCTTTGCATAGAGCCAGGAAAGTAATTATGCTTCCACTAACCAATTTGCACACAAATGATACTTTCATTCTTAGATGAAAATCAAACAGTTTGATTACTTCATCAAAATAAAAGTTAGTCCATCTACAGATTCTGGGACCTGTGGGTTCTAGTGTACTATTTAGGTATAGTGAAAGTAAAGAGTTGATCTCTATCAATTCTCATAGTTATTGGTATATTGGGCTTCCGCTTCTAGAACAATTCTAGATTCAGTTTCTCTACTAGGAAACTTGTATTCCTGTTTAAAAATATCTTTTGTTATCCAGGAATAGAGATTCAGTATCTCTAATGCAAATCCCAAGCTCATCTTCTATCAAATAATATCCAATATAATTCGATTTAACAACACCATCATGCTATGGTTTGTTCTGGGAATTATCTGAGACAAGATGTAATGAGAGTAAATTATGAAATTTCTATTAAGAGGTACTCTTCTCAATCATGGAAGACTTACTTAGCTGTTTCTTTATTTCAATACGAAATTCCTTGAACTTTTCAAAGAAGGTGAAATAAAGTTAGCTACCTCTTAATGGAAGATTCATATAATTACGATCATCCAACTTTTGTCCCATTCCTAAGTAGAAGTTTTATCCACTTAGATTTCTCCTTCTCCTTAACAAACATGCAACTATTGCACTTATGCAAGATCATACCAAGCATTAGGAGCTGGAGGTTCCAACAATTAAGTTGGACTTGATGAGTATACAAGCTGGACAATCCTTCCAAAGGTTTGTCCTGTATCCAATGACCAATTGCTTCACTATGAAGCAAAATGCTTATACTTTCCTTTCTTCTCAAAAGAGCCTTTGTCCATACTACTAGAATACCTTTCCAATGGAAAATCTTGGATTTCTTTCCTTTGCATAAATGCTCGGGATTTAAAAAATCCAATTCTTTTGAACATCTTTGCAAGTAGCATTGAACTCTTCAAAGGTTCTTAGCCATATGCAACATGTGGGATTTCAAACAATCTGATTTCCTACTTGTTCAACATAACCATATTAAAGGACTCCGGGAGTTTGTCGAGGATCATATCCTCTAATCCCGTAAATTTATCTCAATTTATCTCAACACCAAGAAATGGGATTTATAAATCCAATGATCTCTATTATATTCTTTGTGACTGGGTTTCCCTAGTTAACTTGGTGTCCACTTATCCTTTTATATAGTAAGTTGCCTAGCAGCCCTATTGTATTCTGTAAAAATCTCATATGAGATTTAACATCAGTAATGAGAACTTGGGCAATTCTTTAGATAGTAAGCACAAACTTGAGATTCTTTTTCCATTCCAAACACTTTGAATTGGTGAAGAGATTCTCATTAAAGTCTTGGTAAGGTGGTTATAGAATGACATGAAAATAAAGCATACATCATAATATTTCACACATTATAATATCATTAGATCAGGGTTTTCGATCTTTGATGATATTGCTCATCATTCAGTCAAATTTCATAGACCCCTCAATCTATAAAATTAGGAAATATGCTACTTCATATTTCTGATGAGCATTGGGTGCCTTATAATACACATGCAATCTTCCATGCTAGGATAGTACCACACATGCACTACAAGGTGGATAGTAACTATCCATCACTGAGCATCTCATGCATAACTCCTTATGTAAATCAGTGATTCCCAATTTTCTTGTGACCTCCAAGGATAACATGATTGTCATCTGTCAGCCGTCATGGTCCTTGGTTAAGTGAAACCCATTATTCTCGGTTGTCATATGATCAAGTAGGAATATGCCCCCATGCTAGTTGACACTCCCTATCAGGCCATACACATTCCTATCTACTATAGAAATAAAACACTAAGAGTTTAATTTAGACTGAATTATGTCTGATTCCTGTCAGAGAGACAAGACTCAGGCTAATTAATTCCTAGTCTTATTGATAATGGAATGCCATAGGGCAACATTATCCCGTAGGATAGATTAGCCCATTTAATTCGATTAATATTTTTCTTGAGGGAAAACTAAATATTATGAACAAATTATACATCTAATGCATATATCAAAAGCATTCACAATATTTATCATTGTATCACTTGTATAGAATAATATACAAAATCATCACATGATAATAAATCAAATTTCTGTTTAATTAGATCAAACTAATTCCAATGAACTCCTACTAGCCCTAGAAATCTTAATGGATCTAATCGAAGGGTACAAAGGTCATTTTTAACATCAGTGAGCTTTAAATGGTTCATACATCCATATGATGGACCATTGGTCATACCAAGCACTATAGGCCCAAAATAACAATTATAAAATGTCCATGTGCATCACTAAAGCCCATAAGTCAAAATGGACTATATTACCTTTTAATTCTCTACGAATTAATTTCAGCACATTAGGATTCACCAACCTTAAGTCTAAAAGAAATTATGAGAGTCTTTAAACAACTCTTTAAGACCTCTACTAGAGTCTATAAGTGTTACTCAAGCACTTCCCATAATCGTGAATATTGTTAGCTTACATCTATGCCAATTAAGGCATAATTATCACATAATCATGCAAGTAACATATTCCACATAAAAATTTCAATATGGACTACATGCATCACGTCCAAAAGGGCTATAATAATGTGTTTTATTTAAACACAAACTTTTTATGTTTCACCATGTCGCGACCCAAAACCCACCCTAGGAGTTAGAGTGAACTTTGGACGACTAATCATGGCTTACATGACTTGCTTGACAAACCAACCTGTAAAAACCCACAGAGCATATACAATAGAGGATATAAACAGCGGAAACATACTCTAACATAGCACTGCGGAAGTCTAAACAAACCTCTATGTATATACGAATCCAAGTTTACACAAAAGGAATCCAAAAGAAAGTGCGGACAGACCCACCAAAATACATGGATATAATCACTCATGCTCACCCACAGCTAATCCACTCAGAATCTAACACCACCTACTTATAACCCTCTACGGGAGGTTCCTCCAAAGGCTCCTCGACGTACTCCTCTTCCACCCATGGACCAGGAGCACAAACATCAAATGGAGCAGCAGCTCCCTCAAAACCTGCCGATATAAGAAGTACGGCTGAGCATGGAATACTCAGCGGGTACTAAATACTAACCAACAGTTATAGTATACAGATAGCATACATAAAGTAGGAAACAAATTTCATATATAGAACAGGAACAATTTATATCATACAAGGAAGTAAAGCAATTTATAATCATGCTTGTATTTCGTAGAAAGCCGATAAAACCTCTTGAATACATCCTGCACTTGACTTGGCTTGAAATATCTTTTCGTACTTGAAAGCTTGTCGTGTTTGTCTTACTTGATCTTGTCGAGCGTGTCGTACGGGTCATGTCATGCATGTCATACGTGCTTGCTTGTGATCATGTAACTTGTGAGATACACTAGTGAGATATCCTTGTGAGATGCGCTTGAAAGATGCCTTGAGAGGGAAGGGAGACCCTTCTTTATGCAATGCACTTGCGAGGGAAGGGAGACCCTTCTTCATGATATGTATGTACTTGCGAGGGAAGGGAGGCCCTTCTTCATGATATGCACTTGTGAGTGAGGGGAGACCCCTCGTGGAATGTTGGTTCTTGTTCTCTTGTGAAAAGCGAGGTAAAACATATCATAGGATATGTCCCACCTCTAACCATGTTCTTGAAAACCTCGATAAATCATGTCTTGCATGCCGTGCTCGTGGGAATCGTGTACATACTCGCATTTAAATTTAAATATGACATTTGGGTAATTCACAACACATATAACATCAATGATTTAGCAATGTAATATTCACCTCATTTAGGGAAAGCAAGAAAACACACTATCATAGGCCCTAGCAATATCCATAATTTATTTGGCATGCATTTCCTAATTTACAACTCACTTTATTCACCTTGGCATTTCATCAAACATGGTGTGTTCATTATTCATTACTCATTTAAACCTAAATCATGCTTTTCTAGGTGGGTTATGATCACATCACACTTGTATGTTCATTATTAGTACAATGCTCTTTCCCATTCATTCATCACATCATCCACACGGCATCCATTCGCCAACATCCACCTCCATTCACCATTCATACCACCAATCTCATAACCCATATATAAGTGAAGGAAAACAAGAAGAAATAAAGGAAAAGAGAAGCTATAACTAGGAGGGTAGTAAGAAGTACCAACCTTGAAGAAATGAGGAAGAAACCCCTTCCAAAAACGACCGTGAGGTGCTGCCCTAGCTTGAGGAGATGCTCCTCACGAGTTTGTGCCTTGATCTTGAAGAAAAATGAGCTTGAGTGGAGTGTGGTTTCACAAACCCCTTGATTTCTCTCCAAAATGGAAACCCTAGGTTGGAATCGCCTTCTCCCCTTTCTCCTATTCTCTCAAACTCTCTATGTGTTGAATGATGCCCTAAAGGCTTGGGTTAAACTCTTAAGGTAAGAGTGAACTGACCAAAAGACCATAATACCCTTACTGAAATTTTTGCAAAAACACGAGTGCCGAACACGTTGTGCGGTGAATAGTGCTGAACACGTTGTGCTGTGAACAGTGCTAAACACGTTGTGCTGTGAACAGTGCCAAACACGTTGTGCTGTGAACAGTGCTGAACACGTTGTGCTGTGAACAGTGCCAAACACGTTGTGCTGTGAACAGTGCTGAACACGTTGTGCTGTGAACAGTGCCAAACACGTTGTGCTGTGAACAGTGCTGAACACGTTGTCACGTTGTGTTGTGCATAGTGCTGAGCTCGTTGTCCGTTGTCTTATGTACAACGTACCCGTTGTGAGCTGTACAACATACACGCTGTCTGCTGCACGACGTACCCGTTGTCTGTTGCACAACGGATGCACAACATACACGTTATCAGGGCTAGAGCTACGTTATCAGAGCTACGTCCTTAGCGCCTTCCGAGCTACGTCCTTAGTGCCTTCCGAGCTACGTCCTTAGTGCCTTCCGAGCTACGATTGCCTACAGGTCCAGACTGTTTTGGCCATATCTTTTGACTCGTTCGTCCAATTTTGACGATTCAACTTGCGTTGGGTTCGTACTTCGAAAAGGAACATTTCTGCCATTTCGGAATTTCCAATTTCTTCCTTATTTATTAATTATACCTCTTTAAAGGCAAAATGGCAACGAAAGTGCCATATATTAAGCATGAAAAAGTCTGGGGCTCTACACAACAGAACACATATTGTGGGGTTTGATCCAATTATCCAAAATTTGAACAAAAACGATAATCACATTATCACAAGGGTTATGGACTTTTCTAAGCAACTAAAAGCTATAACAAATCATCCCATGAAATACATAATATAGCCGTACAATGGGTCCACATGATCATGCTATCTTAGAAATCATACAACTACTCTTGTAGAATGCCTTCTAAGATTTATTCTCCATACGATCACCATCATCTTCGATCTTCAATATGATTTCTCTACAGAGAAAAACCAGCAACTCCTAATACTAAGATTACATCATATTCAAAATAAGAAACCTTGAGAAACCACCCAAAATAGGGTGCTCAAGGGGAGTACAACTCATAAGAAGAAAGAGAAGAGAATAGAGAGAGAAGAAGGCATGATTATGGAACCCATCCACCATTCAACAAGAATATATATTCACAATTCATCAACTATGAATAATAATATGGCATGACAAATTACTTAGAAAGTCCATAACCTCAACAAGGGTTTTGTTAACCTTAAGGAAACTCTTTCCCATATGGTTAAGGTCTCTATTAACATTTAATAGAAAAACCCTAGAGCAAAGAAAACAAGCATGACAAGAATGAATTCTTAGAGCTTTTAAATCATCATTAAAAGAAAACAATTTTTCTTTAATGCTTGGAAAATCATTAAGAGAAACAATTTATCTAAAATTTAATCTAACCTTAAAATTCATCCTCACATTCCCCAATTGATAAACAAATAGAAAACTGTAGAGCCCCGAACTTTTGACATTTATGCATGACACTTTCGTAGCCATTTTTCCTTTAAAGTAGTGTAATTAATCAATAAGAAAGAAATTAGAAATTCTGAAATGACAGAAATGTTCCTTTTCGAAGTACGAACCCAACGCAAGTTGAATCGTCGAAATCCGACGAGCGAGTCAAAAGTTATGGCCGAAACAAGAAGGAGGAAAAATATGAAATTTTGCTGCAAGTTACGACCGATCGTACACACCCTACGAACGATCGTAGGTGAGTTACGATCGATCGTAGAGGTTACGATCGATCGTAGAATCTCAGGAATTGACAAAAGTTTCGGGTCGATATACGATCGATCGTGGATAATTTACGATGGATCGTAGTACAACTTACGATCGATCGTAGACAGGTTACGATCGATCGTAGATCGAGAATCCAGAAATTTTAATCGGATTTTTAGGATTTCTTCACTACCTATAAAGGTTGCTCGAGCCTTTAGGGCTCTCATTCACACACCTAGAGTATTTTTGAGAGTTAGAGAGAAAGGAGAAGGGGATCCTAACCTAGGGTTTGTTCTTGAAGGAGAAATCAAGGGTTTGATACCCTAGATCACCCCAAGCATCGGTCAAGCTCGGGAGGACCACGTTCTCCAAGCTCGGTAGCATCTCACGCACGTTTTTGCAAAGGTTTTCTTCCCTATTCGGGTCGGTACTCTTTGCTACCCTCCTAGTTATAGCTTCTCTTTTTCTTTATTTCTTCTCGTTTTCCTTCACTTATATATGTGTTATGAGATTGGTGGTATGAAGGGTGAATGGAGGTGGATGTTGGCGAATGGATGCCGTGTGGATGATGTGATGAATGAATGGGAAAGGGCATTGTACTAATAAGGAACATACAAGTGTGATGTGAGCATAACCCACCTAGAAAAGCATGATCTAGGTTTAAGTGAATAATCAACACACCCTATGTTTGATGAAATGCCAAGGTGAACAAAATAAATGATAAATTAAGGGAACCCATGCTTAAGTACTCTTGAAATTTGTTAGGGTTCATGATAGTGTGTTTCTTACATTTCTTAAAATGTGTAGATTATTACTCACTTAAATTGTTATATGTTATGCTTTGTGAATTACCCCAAATTGCCATATTTAATTCCAAATGCAAGTATGCACACGATTTCACGAGCACGAATGCATGGCATGTTTTATCGGCGTTTTCAAGAACACGGTTTAGAGGTGGGGCATATCGTACGATATGTTTTACCTCGCTTTTGGCAAGGACAAGACAAACATGCATTTTCATAAGAAGGGTCTCCCTTCCCTCGCAAGTGCATACATAACATAAGAAGGGTCTCCCTTCCCTCGCAAGTGCATCTCACAAGGACATCTCACAAGTGAATCTAACAAGTGGAAGGACAAGCATGAGCATTCTAGGAAGAAGGGTCTCCCTTCCCTCACAAGTAGTTTACTCTTCCGAGTAGGCATGACATGACATAGCATGACAAGCATGAGCATTCTAGGAAGAAGGGTCTCCCTTCCCTCACAAGTAGATTACTTTTCAGAACAAGCAAGCATGATACACGCATGATACAAGCATGACATGGCATGACACGCATGATATGACAAGATAAGACAAACATGACAAGTTTTCAAGCACGGAAATGGTATTTCCAGTCAAGTCAAGTGCACAAGGTCTTCCAGGGTTTTATCGGCTTTTCTGAATGCAAGCATGATTACAAACCGCTTTACTTCCTTGTATGATATGAACTGTTCCTATCTTATATATATATATGTGTGCATTGCTATCTCATGCTATGACTATTGGTTAGTATTTAGTACCCGCTGAGTATTCCATGCTCAGCCGTACTTCTTATGTCGGCAGGTTCTGAGGGAGCTGCTGCTCCATTTGATGTTTGTGCTCCTGGTCCATGGGTGGAGGAGGAGTACGTCGAGGAGCCTTTGGAGGAACCTCCCGTAGAGGGTTATTAGTGGGTGGTGTTAGATTCTGAGTGGATTAGCTGTGTGTGAGCATGAGTGATTATATCCATGTATTTTGGCGGGCATGTCCGCATTTTCTTTGTTTTGTTTTTTTTTGTATTAAACTTGGACCATGTGTATATACTTAGAGGTTTGTTAGACTTCCGCTGTTACCCTCTATTGTATATGTTCTGTGGGTTTTGCAGGTTGGTTCGTCAAGCAAGTCCTGTAAGTCATGATTAAGTCGTCCAAGATTCACTCTAACTCCTAGGGTGGGTTTTGGGTCGCGACAAAAACACCATATTAAATTCAGCTATGCTAGGGATCTAATCCCTTCTATATTATTTTGATCTAATAACTATTAAAAGACCAAAATAAAAATCAGCAAATTGCTAATTTTTTTTTAATATCACTTTATATTGATTCAAAATCAATAATAGGTGAATTCAAAATTTTCCATAACGGCCAACTACTTTAGGGATTATTAGATTTAACAATTAAATAATACCCTAAACACTAGTATTAAATGTCCATAAAATAATTGATCTCTATCAATTAAAATTCACTTGAGATAAAACCCTGTATCTCAACCAATGGCATTTATGTAATTACTTGATTAACTATTAATCAAATAAAAACTTATAAATACTATGTAGGCAGACATTCTGAGCACATATAATTGATCCAAATCAACTACAATAATTATGGTATTATTCCCATAAACTTTTTAGGGAACCATAAAAGATATCATAATTAACATTTAATTAAATGATAGCCCGTGGACTCGAAGCAGATAATTAAACAATTTAATTAAATCTCAGCCCATGCTCTCGAATCAAATAATTAAACTATTTTATTAATTGATAGCCCATTAAATGATTTAATAGCATCCAATGCTCTCAAATCAAATAATGGAATTTAGGAAAAATTTGAAAGCCTCTTGGAAAATTAATTTAGAAAACTCCTTTTCCCGCTTTAGATTTTCGACTCAAGTTTTGACCCTCAAAACGATTGATTCTGGAAAAACTTTCTTCACAAAAGTTGTAGATCTTTTCGACGGCTTTGAAAAGATATACTGACAGACCTAAATCAGACTTACGGTCACAAAGTTATGGCCGAAATACCGAAACTGTATCGATTCTTCTAATCAAATACAAATCCGAAAATCCATGAATCAATTTTAATCGAAATAAGGTTTAATCTCCAAGAATGCTTAAGGAAGGGTGTCTAACACCATGAGATTTATTAATTAACAATTAATAAATAAAATCCCATCTATATATGCTAGCCAAAACATCAATGGGTATCTAAGTGGTATATATCAAAGGGAAAACTTGCTCTGGGCTCACAAGAATAAATTAAACAATTTAATTTAATATTCTAAAAGGATTTCCAAATCCTTGAAGGCTATAATCAAGATTTAGATATCTCTAAATACCTATCCCTTATGAAAAGATGTTTTGAAAAAATCCAAAACCAAAATTAGTATCACACTAATTTATAAGGGCTTGATTACTCCCTCAATAACTAGAGGGGGATCCCTTAAGCCTAATAATGATTATCCAATAATCAAGAATCTAGAAGATTGATTCATTAGGGCTACCAAAATTCATAGGGGAGGCAATCTTGATATAAATCTTGATTAAACTCAAAAATCAAAGAGAAGCATAGCCAAGGCTTTGATACCAATGAAAGTATGCCTCTTTTAATTTTAGAAACACAGTTCTTGGGGGGGCATACATCGAATCCCAAGATCTGACTAAGATTCTAATCAATTTTATTCAATGAAGGTTAGAATAACATTCACCTTTGCGACTTTGAAATTGTTAAGTCAAATCCACGTTAGAATAGTACTCGCAAAACTTCACAAGTGTCAAGTCTCCTGTAGATTCACACGAACCTTCTTTTTCCTTTAAAGCTTTCTCTAATGGAAGCTAATGGCCCTTCCAAATTTCATGCTCTTTTATCTTTTCTTCTTTTCTTTGATCCAAGAACTTTTCTTGATCAAACAAGATCCAATCTTGATCTTCAAATAACTTATTCTTGATCATCAAGATCAAAAACCAAACAAAAAGGAAGAAGGGGAAGGGTGACTGTACACCCTCAAAGGGGGAGAGGGCTGGGCGTGAACTTGAGGAGAGGGAGAGAAGAAAAAATTCTGGAGAATTATATATCTTAAAGGGCTGGGCATCAAATCCTTTATATAAGTTCCCTCTTGGTTGCTTGAATTGTAATCCAATTATAATTCATTAACCTTATCCTAATCCAATTAGGATTCCTCAATAGTTTCCTGTATTGATTATTCTCCTAATCCAATTAGGATTAATCTTAAAAGAAACCAACCTTATCCATTAGTAACTAATCTTATCCTTATCCAATAAGGAATCTTGAATTAGTAACTAACTAATGGAATCCCTAACAATTAGGGAATCTTTAATTAGTAACTAACTCTAACTAACTAACTAACCTTATCCAATAAGGATATTAGTTATTAGAAACTAATTAAATAAATAATAACAATTATTATTTCCTCCATGAAGTGGGCGTCCCACCCTAGGTGGGTCCCACTCCACACGCCCAAAGGGTTTCCAAAACCCTCTTGGTCACTTGAATTATTCTTTTATAATAATTCCCAATGGGTCTTACCCATTTGGTTTTTCACATCTAATGTGATTCCACCTTTTAGAGCTTCACTATACCATATAGTGATTACTTAGAGAAATTAATTAATTTAATTATAAATTAAATTAAATACTTTAAGAAGGTCCTTGTGTGTGGGATCTAAAGGGATCTCCTATTTCCGGCTGTGGGACCAAGTACTTCACCTTTTTGGTTGAAGCATTGTTACTAGGAAACACCTTTCCTAAAACTCCATTAGGATCATAGAATGTTATCTAAGTCCCTGGACTTCCACCAATCACAATTAATGTCCATTAACACAATGTGATTAACCTCCAGAAATTAGAGAATTGCTTGTAAGTACCATCTCACAATATATTTACAAATAAATCCTTTCACATTCCGATATCACTTGTAAGCTTCCGGGATTGGAACAATTCCACTGTCTTACTCCTTAGCTTATGAATAGAACTCTTTCTCATGATTACTTTTTCAATGAACTGAACCTCCAAAACACTTTTGAAGAAACATTAGAAAAGAACTGACATATATATATATTTATATATACTTTTCTATATTAAAAATATCAACTTCGATAAAGACCATTTTACCGAAAAGCACCAGTACTGGATTTAACAGTTCAGTTCAACAAGTATCACCTTGATATCATTATCTCTAATTAAGGAGTTGTGGATTCCTTATTGAGTGTTTATACACTTCTCCAAACATAGTGTACATGACCCAACGTACCCGGAGTTAGTCCTGTGTATTGGACATTGCCAATTGGCACATCAAAGCCATATAGACAGATGTCTGAGAAGATATTAACCTCTCAGGTCTAAGGACAATTTGTCAAATGGATAACCCTAATACAATCTGACAGTGTATTCCATAGGGTATCCACTAGTGACCCCGTTCAGTATTATGTACTTGTTACATATACTCACATGTTAGTCAAGAGTCACCACTCTCTGTGAATGAGATTCATCACACTATCTCATAGAACTACACATGTGCAAGCCATGATGAAGTACGGCGCCCAACCAGTACTCTAGAGGCTTCGAAAAATATTAGGTTTACAAGGAACCGGAAAATCATATCTCCTCGCAACCTTTGCATGATTTTCCTACAATGTTACCTATGGAACTTTATGTCTTCATCATATGAGACAGTAATTAATATAAATACCCTTTATAGTTGGTTGTGTGAATATGATGCTTATCTAATCAACATAGAAAAGTCTTTTATTGGCTTTCGAAGGCATATATGTCCAACAATTCGAAAGTCCAGGCTACACGTGCGCAACAATCTTCCAGTGTTTGAATTGTGCGCTCGGACTATCCATCGGTCTGAGGATGATAAGCTGTGTACCCAAGTCTTCTTGCAAACTCTCCCAGAACCGAGAAGTGAATTACGGATCACGATCTAACACAATTGTCACTAGTATACCATGCAGCTTCACAATCTCTCTGATATACAGCTTCGACAGATTTTCCAACGTGATAAAGTCTTTAATAGCGAGGAAGTGGACCGACTTAGTTAGTCTATAGACTATCACCCAGACAACGTCGTTTCCACTCCTTATTCTTGGTAGTCCTACCACAAAATCCATCATGATATGTTCCCACTTCCACTCGGGAATCGGTAGAAAATTCAACAAACCAGATGTTTCAGATGCTCTGCTTTAACTTGCTGGTAGACCAGACAGCGAGAGACATACTCTGCAATCTCTCTTTTCATGCCATTACACCAGTAGTTTCTCTTCACATCATGGTACATCTTCGTGCTTCCAAGGTGTACTACAAAACACGATCGGTGTGCCTCATTGAGTAGTTCATTTTTCAGCTCGAGGTTTGTAGCACACACACGACCTTGAAATCAGAGGATTCCATCTTTTGATTCTTCAAAATCACTCCATTTTCCCTAAAGCATTTTGTCCTTAATGGCCTTGATCTCTGAATCTTCTAACTGCACTTCTTGAATCTTCTGTAATAATACTGGCTTAGCTTGAATACTAGCTAACCGAAAGCTATTTCCTTGGAATCCCAGACTCAGATTCTAATTCTTGAACTCTTCTGTCATCTTCCAGCAATCCACCCTCATGTATACAATGGATCCGACCGTTTTTCTGCTCAAGGCGCCTGCCACCGCATTACCCTTACTAGGGTGATACTGGATCACCCCTAATCTTAATCCTTAGAAACTCCATCCATCTTCTCTGACGCATGTTGAGATCTTTCTAAGAGAAGAGATACTTCAAACCCTTGTGATCACTGTAGATCACCATTTTCTCTCCCTATAAGTAATGCCTATATATCTTCAATGTGAACACCATAGCTGCCAATTCTAGATCATGCGTGGGATAGTTCAGCTTGTGAATCTTGAGCTGTCGAGAACCGAAACAATGAAACTTTTGTTTTGCATCAAACACAGCCGAGACCTTTGCAAGAAGCATCACAGTATTACCAAAAATCTCTTGATCCTGAGGGAGTGGCAACACTGGAGTCAGTTGTTAAGTCTTTTTCAATTCTTGAAAATCTCTCCCGCTGTAGTCATTAAACGTTCATATGTTTCGTCGTTAACTCTGTTAATGGGCCATTGATCTTAGAAAACTGTCCAAATATTCGCGGCTACAACCTACGTTACGATCTCCCCCATCTACCTCTTAGTCCTCCATTACCTCTTCCGTAAGCCAACCCTCGTGCTAAATCTGTGTCTGTCATGTTTGACCGTGCTTCGGAGGTCGTGTGCATACTTGCATTTTGAATTAGAATATGGCCTTTGCGTATTCAATAACACTATCCATCAATATTTGAGGCAAATTAATATCGATATCATTTAGGAAAAGCTAACAATCACACTAATCCTAACCCTAGCAATTTCCATACTTAACCTTGCATGTTCTTAATTATCATTCACTTTTATTCACCTTGGGCCTTTCATCAAACCTGTACAATCATATTTATTAACCCTGACACCTGCTTTTCTAGGTGGGTTATACCAACATCACACGTTGTTATGTTTATTATATCCATGCCCCTTCCCATTCTTTTCATTACAATCATCCGCACGGCATCCATTCGCCAACATCCATCCCTCTTTACCATACTACCCACCCATCTCATAATAACACAATATATATTATATAGGGCAGAAAACAGAAGAACAAGGAAGGAGAGGCTAAAACTAGGAAGTTTATGAAAAAGCACGGGGGGGGACCTTGAAAGGGGGACAAATGGGGAAGAATCCTCCACCAAACGCACGTGAGTTGCTGCCCTACTTGAGAGAGTGCCCACACGAGCTCCACGATGCTGAACCGCCATCTTGAAAGAAATCGGGCTTGATGTTGATCTAGGTTTCAAACCCTTTGATTTCTCTCCAAAATGGAAACCTAGGTTTGGAAAACCAGCTCCGTTCTCTCTACTCTACCCAAATCTTCCTAAGGGTTTGAGAAGATCCCACAGGCTCGTATCCATCTAAGAATAGGTATAACACCCGAATGCGAAATTTCCCTTAGTGAAATTCTGTAAAACGCGAGGACCGAGCGATCGGTGTTAATGACCGATCGTCGGGCCTACCGATCGTCTGTTTTCATAACCGAAGCGATTCGGGTTCAATTTCACATCTCTGAAAATTTTCTCCATACAAAATCTTGACCAGTCGATAGCCTCCGAGCGATCGATTTTGAACCGATCGATCGCTCCATGGCCGAGCGATCGGTGGTCTGCAGGTCCAAACTGTTTTGGCCATAACTTTGACTCGTTCGTCCGATTGTTGACGATTCAACTTGCGTTGGGTTCGTACTTCGAAAACGAACATTTTTGACGTTTCAGATTTCCTAATTTCTTCCTTATTTATTAATTGCATTACGTTAAAGGAAAAATGGCTACGAAGGGTCATGCATAAATGTGAAAAGGTCCGGTGCTCTACATCCTTCCCCCCTTACAAAAATTTCGTCCTCGAAATTTAGACGCTACTTTGCATTACAATCAACAAGAAAATTACAAGTCATATACAAACTTATACAAAACTCATTCAATAATTTCTGGGTACTTCGCTTTGACTTCGGCTTCACGCTCCCATGTAGCTTCTTCCCCGAGCATGGTGTTTGCCATTGCACTAGGACCAAATGGATAGTCTTGTTGCGAAGCACTTGATCTCCTTCGATCCAATATGTGAATCGGCTTCTCAACCACGTGAGATCTTCTCGAATTTCCAACGGTTCCAATTCTAGTACATGCGAAGGGTCCGCAATGTACTTCCGAAGCATAGACACGTGGAAAACGTTGTGAACCGCGGCCATGTGAGGTGGGAGAGCTACTCGATAAGCAACTTCACCAACCCGCGTCATAATCTCAAAAGGCCCAACATACCAAGGACTGAGCTTGCCTCGCTTTCCAATCTCATGATCCCTTTGCTAGGAGATACTTTCACAAAAACTGATCCCCTACTTGAAATTCCAAGTCCCTACGGCGTGTGTCCGCATAACTTTTCTGGCGATCTTGAGCGGCTTTCAATCGATCCCGAATGATCTTAACTGTGTTTGCAGTTTGTTCAATCAATTCTGGACCAAGTAATTTCCTTTCTCCTACCTCATCCCAATAGAGAGGAGACCTACAACTTCGCCCATACAAGGCCTCAAATGGTGCCATTTGGATACTTGCCTGATAGCTGTTATTGTAGGCGAATTCAACCAAAGGCAAGTGCTCTTCCCAACTGCCTCTGAAATCCAACATACAAGCTCAAAGCATGTCTTCAATGACTTGGTTCACTCTCTCGGTTTGTCCATCCGTCGTGGATGGAAGGCGGTGCCGAAATCAAGTTGGGAACCCATAGCTTCCTGAAAGCTTTCCAGAATCGTGATGTGAATCTTGGATCCCGATCCGACACAATACTAACGGGCACTCCGTGCAACCTCACCACTTCCTTGATGTACAAAGCAGCTAACTGACTAGAGTTGAAAGTAGTTCGGTACGGTAGGAAATGAGCGGATTTCGACAAACGATCCACTACTACCCATATCGCATCTGAGCCCCTTGCCGTCTTTGGCAAGCCAACTATAAAATCCATGGATATATTCTCCCATTTCCACTCGGGAATCGGAAGGGACTGTAATAGACCGGCGGGCCGCATGTGTTCTGCTTTCACCTGTTGACACACCAAGCACCGTGCTACATATTCCGCAACCTCCCTCTTCATATTTCGCCACCAAAAGTGACTCTTGAGGTTCCGGTACATCTTCGTACCCCCTGGATGCACAGTGTACTTTGCCCGGTGGGCTTCATCCATAATCTCCCTCCGAAGATTTGCATTGGCTGGAACACACAGCCTTCCCTTGAATGTGATAGCACCTCGGCTAGTGAGAGAGAAGTCCTCACTACCCTTAGCAACTTCCTTGTTCCGATAAGCCAACAATTCAGCATCCGTGGCTTGGTATTCTTGGATCAAATCTATAATGTATGGCCGAACCGTGACATTTGCCAAGATAGGACTACGGACAGAGTCATTCACACTAATGTCCAGATTTGCCAAGTCTTCAAGTAGCTTCCATTCCTGCACTAACATGCATGCTAATAACCCCGGAGGTCTTCTACTCAAAGCATCAGCCACTACATTTGCTTTACCCGGGTGGTATTGAATGGTACAATCATAGTCCTTCAGAAATTCCATCCAACGCCTTTGCCTTAGATTCAGCTCCTTTTGGGAAAAGAGATACTTGAGACTCTTGTGATCAGTGAACACATAGAACTCCACCCCATAAAGGTAATGACGCCAAATCTTAAGTGCAAACACGACCGCCGCAAGCTCCAAGTCGTGCGTAGGAATAGTTCTTCTCATGCTCCTTCAACTGTCTTGATGCATAGGCAATGACTTTCTTGTGCTGCATGAGTACACACCCAAGTCCAACGTGTGAGGCATCACTATACACCTCATACCCATAAGGTCCGGATGGCACCGTAAGGACAGGAGCTGTGGTAAGCCTCTTCTTCAGTTCCGTGAAACTGATCTCACACTTGTCGCTCCATACAAACTTAGCGTTCTTCCTTGTCAGGTAAGTGAGTGGTGCTGCAAGGCTGGAGAAACCCTCTACGAATCTCCTGTAGTAGCCCGCCAACCCAAGAAAACTGCGTATCTCCGTGACACTCTTGGGCTTCGCCCAATTCATGACTGCCTCTATCTTCTTGGATCCACCGAAATGCCTTCCGCCGATACAACGTGGCCTAGGAATGCCACCTCTTCCAACCAAAACTCACACTTGCTAAGTTTGGCGTATAGCTTGTGCTCTCTTAGCATTTCCAAAGCAAGGCGTAGGTCGCGTGTGTGATCTTCCCGTGTCTGGGAATAAACCAAAATGTCATCAACAAATACAATCACGCACCTATCTAGGTATGGTCGGAACACCCGGTTCATCAAATCCATAAAGGCTGCCGGCGCGTTCGTGAGACCAAAAGGCATCACCAAGAACTCATAGTGCCCATATCGAGTCCTGAAAGCAGTTTTGGGAACATCTTCTACCTTAATCTTCAACTGGTGATACCCCGATCGAAGATCTATCTTTGAGAAAAAATCTCGCTCCCTTCAACTGATCGAACAAGTCGTCAATCCTAGGCAATGGATACCTATTCTTTATAGTGACTTTGTTCAATTGCCGGTAATCGACACACATTCGCATCGAGCCATCTTTCTTCTTAACAAACAACACTGGGGCACCCCATGGTGAGACACTTGGTCGAATGAAGCCAAGGCCTTGCAATTCCTCCAACTGAGTCTTCAACTCCTTGAGTTCAATAGGGGCCATTCTATATGGAGCTCTGAAAATAGGAGCTGTGCCTGGTGCAAGCTCGATCATAAACTCAATCTCCCTATCTGGAGGCAATCCTGGCAACTCCTCTGGAAATACATCCAGGAACTCACTCACAACCGGAATAGTTGATGAGTCCTTTGCCTCGGGGTTAGCTAAGCTCAATGCCGCAAAACGAGCAATAGATCTGCTTTTCAACCCGCGAAAGTGGAATGGTTTTCCTCCTACTGGCTTGAAGAGTACCATTTTCTCAAAGCAAGCTACATGCCCATGATGTGTTGCTAACCAATCCATTCCCAATATAACATCGAAGTCCTGGAATCCAAGGACGATGAGATCAACCGCCAATTCGTGGCTTCCAACTTGGACCACACTATTTCTATACACTTTATCTGCCAATACTGTTTTGCCGAGAGGAGTCGAAATGGCTAACTCCGGTTCTAGCTGACTTGGCCCTGCAGAAAAACCTTCTGAAAAACTCGGCGAGACAAACGAATGAGTAGACCCGGTGTCAATCAATACTCGAGCCAAATACTCATTGACTAGTAGGGTTCCTGAAATTTTTTTACTAGTGGAGTTAATCCATGCATCATCAGAGTATACACATAGGTATATATATATATCATACCAAGTATGTACACAAGGAATAAAACGCAACATATCAATCATGAATAACAAAATAATTCCAAACGCGTACCTTGCACCACATCATCAGATGCAAGTGCATCACCCTCTGTCAAAGCAAATACACGCCCCTGGTTCGCCTGGCGAGACTGAGGTGTAGACCGGGTAGTCTGAGATGACGCCTGATATGATCCTGCTGGGCGTGTCGGGGGCCTACTACCCTGAGACTGGCCTGGTAAATGCCGGCTAGGGCAATCCCTGATCATGTGGCCCTGGCGACCGCAATGATAACATCCACCAGATGCTCTTCGGCAATCTCCTGTCGGATGCCTTTTGCCGCATGAAGTGCAGACCTCATATGTGTAGGCTGGAGGGACCGGAGGTGGTGTATACCTCGCTGCCTGAGGTGTAACTGGCCGTGGGGCCGGAAGAGCCTGAGGTCGAGGTGCCTGGGGTACATACTGCCGGGGTGCTGGAGGCACATAAGTCGGCCTCATCTGTGGTGCTGGCCATGTATACTGATAAGGACCAGTCCGGGCCCGCCTCTCTAAAGGTACCGAACCACTAGATTGGCCTCTCGCCAATTCTCTCTTCTTGGACACGGTCTCTGAATTGGTCTCAACCAACAAGGCTTTATCCACTACTTCGGCGTAAGTGGCGTGCCTGAAGACCGACACTTTCTCCATGATGACATCCTTGAGCCCTTGCTCAAACCTCCTCGCCTTCATTGCCTCGGTGGCAATCATATGTGTCGCGAAGCGTGATAGCTCCGAGAACTTGGCCTCATAAGCGGCCACCGACATCGAACCTTGCTCAAGGTTAATGAATTCTCTCTCTTTCTTTTCCCGTGCACCGATCGGAAAATACTTCTTGTAGAACGTGTCCTTAAACTCCTCCCAAGTCCACGGTTGACCTTGCATGGTCAAGTCCCGTGTCCTCAATGCGGACAACCACCAATGGTGGGCTTCGCCCTCTAGCATAAAAACTGCCCATGCCACTTTCTCTTCCTCTGTAGGAGAGAGCACCGCAAATATCTTCTCAACCTGGAGGATCCAAGCCTCCGCAGTAAGAGGGTCCACACTCCCATGGAAGGATGGAGGCCTCAATCTCCTGAATGCCTCAACTCCAGCTGTACGATGTACCGGAGCTGCGGGCGGTGGAGTAGGTACCGCTGATGCCGGTATAGTTTGCCGAGCCGCCAGGATGGCGAGTGTCTCAGCAATAGAGCCTAAGACCTGAGAGAGGTCCGGCTGCTCATCCTCATCTCTAGAAGAAGATGAAGCTCTGGTGTGTGGTCCACGACCCCGTGTGCCCCGCCTCATGACTAAAGTCCTGAGAACAATAGCACCACATGAGTCTCACTTGAAAACACAGTTTATTTCAATGTCGTTTCACAATAATTCAATCTGTATTAGTTGTATAATACTAATATACATCACATCAAGTCATCAGAGTATTCATCACATTATACTTATACTTTAGTGTTCTAGCGTACCTAGGACCCGTGCTTGGTTAAAGCAACCATTTTTAGACTAAGACTAAAGTTTAGTCTTAAACTTGGAACCAGACTCGTTCCCGACTCACTCCCTTCCTAACTCGTTTCCTAACATATGCTCTTGTCAAGCCGTGGTATAAGATTCTAAGTGACCCTAGAGACCTAAAGCCTAAGCTCTGATACCACTTATGTCGCGACCCAAAACCCACCCTAGGAGTTAGAGTGAATCTTGGACGACTTAATCATGACTTACATGACTTGCTTGACGAACCAGCCTGCAAAACTCACAGAACATATACAATAGAGGACAATATAGCGGAACATAACTATAAAACACAGTGGAAGTCTAACCAAACCTCTATGAATATACATGCGCAAATCCAAGTTATACAAAAGTAACCAAAAGAAAGTGCGGACAGACCCGCCAAAATACATGAAAGTATATCTCTCATCTCACCCACAGCTATTCACTCAGAATCTACAACCACCTAATGGTAACCCTCTACGGGAGGTTCCTCCAAAGGCTCCTCGACGTACTCCTCCTCCACCCAAGGGCTCGGAGCACAGATATCAAACGGAGCAGCAGCTCCCTCAGAACCTGCCGACATAAGAAGTACGGCTGAGCATGGAATACTCAGCGGGTACTAAATACTAACCAATAGTCATAGCAAAACCATAGCAGTATAGGAAGCAGGAAGCATTTCACATATATAAAGCAGGAAACAATTCAAGCATATAAAGCAGGAATAATTCATATCATGACAATAAAGTAAAGGAGTATATAATCATGCTTGAATTCATAAAAGCCGATAAAACCCTTGAAAACACCGTGCACTTGACTTGACTGAAAATACCATTTCCTTGCTTGAAAACTTGTCATGTTTGTCTTATCTTATCGTATCGTGCGTGTCATGCCATGTCATGCTTGCTTGGAAAGTAAACTACTTGTGAGGGAAGGGAGACCCTTCTTCCTAAATGCCCATGCTTGTCATGCCATGTCTTGTCATGCTTGTAACATGCTTGGAAGAGTAAACTACTTGTGAGGGAAGGGAGACCCTTCTTCCTAAATGCTCATGTCATGTCCTTTCACTTGTGAGATGTTCTTGTGAGATGTACTTGCGAGGGAAGGGAGGCCCTTCTTATGTGATGTATGCACTTGTGAGGGAAGGGAGACCCTTCTTATGAAAATGCATGATTGTCTTGTCCTTGCCAAAAGCGAGGCAAAACATATCGTACGATATGCCCCACCTCTAAATCCCATTCTTGAAAACCTCGATAAATCATGTCATGTATGCGTGCTCGTGAGGTCGTGTGCATACTTGCATTTGGAATTAAATATGGCATTTGAGTAATTCATAACACATAACATCAATAATTTGGGCAATTTAATATCGATATCATTTAGGGAAAGCGAACAATCACACTATCATAACCCTAGCAATTTCCATAAACCTTAAACATGCATTTTCTTAATTTATCATTCATTTTATTCACCTTGGCATTTCATCAAACATGGTACATTCATTATTTATTAACCCTACAACATGCTTTTCTAGGTGGGTTATACTCACATCACACTTGTATGTTTATTATTAGTACAATGCCCTTCCCCATTCTTTCATTACATCATCCGCACGGCATCCATTCGCCAACATCCATCTCCATTTACCATACATACCACCCATCTCATAATACACATATATATATATATATGAAGGAAAACAAGAAGAAACAAGGGAAGGAGAGGCTATAACTAGGAGGGTAGTAAAAAGCACCGACCTTGACAAATGGGGGAAGAAATCCTCCACCAAACGCACGTGAGTTGCTGCCCTAGCTTGAGGAGAGTGCCCCACACGAGCTCCACGAATGCTTGAACCGAAATCTTGAAGAAATCGGGCTTGAGGTTGATCTAGGGTTTCAAAACCCTTTGATTTCTCTCCAAAATGGAAACCTAGGTTTTGGAAAACCTTCTCCTTTCTCTCTAATCTCCCAAATCTTCTAAGGGTTGAGAATGAGCCCTAAAGGCTCGGGTAATCCTATATAAGATAGGGTATAACACCCGAATGCCGAAAATGCCCTTAGTGAAAATTCTGTAAAACGCGAGGACCGAGCGATCGGTGTTAATGACCGATCGATCGGTTGCCTACCGATCGATCGGTTTCATAACCGAGCGATCGGTTAAAATTTCACTCTCTGGAAAATTTCTCCATACAAAAATCTTGACCAGTCGATAGCCTCCGAGCGATCGATTTTGGACCGATCGATCGCTCCATGGACCGAGCGATCGGTGGTCTGCAGGTCCAAACTGTTTTGGCCATAACTTTTGACTCGTTCGTCCGATTTTGACGATTCAACTTGCGTTGGGTTCGTACTTCGAAAACGAACATTTCTGACGTTTCAAAATTTCTAATTTCTTCCTTATTTATTAATTGCATTACTTTAAAGGAAAAATGGCTACGAAGGGTCATGCATAAATGTGAAAAGGTCCGGGGCTCTACACACCAAGCCTTCTTCAAGCAAGGATCTTTCTTCTTACAAGTTGGAGCTTCAATCAAGGTTTCTACCAAGGATCAAGCCTTGATTCAACGTTAGTACACCCTACTAACTTACCCTAGCAATAATCTAGGTTTCTATATGGAATGTGATCCTTGTTATTAGGTTTCTTCTTTATGAAATGTATTAGCTCTAATGAACATCTCGAATGAACATAAACAAGATAAGGAAGAATGGTATGGATGTTTGGATGGGTATAGATTGAGGTGATTGGATGCCGAAGGAATGATGTATGATGGGTGGGGTGTGAATTGGAAAATGGAGGATGGGCATTGTACAAATAATAAACTTACCCTTGTGTAGTTGAATGGAAAATATGCATAAAAAGAAAGAAGATGAACTACTAAGGAATAATGTATGTTATGTGTTTGACAAAATGCCGAATCTATTAGATCACGACTTAAGGGAAGAAAATGCTTTAAATACTCAAATGCCCTGTTAATCACTCAAATGCTCACATGAATATATTATGAATGGAATGGTGATGCCATATCTTTCTTGTTATCCTCACGATTGACACATACACAAGCACGCATGATAGCATGAACCGAGATTTCAAAGGCATGAACCAACAAGAAAGTATTGCATGTCAAGGAGGTTGGTAGCCCAGGGACATTCAGGTACTAGCCTCTGGCTCACAAGAAAACCCTTAAAACACATATTGTCAAGGAGGTTGGTAGCCCAGGGACATTCGGGTACTAGCCTCTAACTCACAAGAAAACTAAACAAGTAATAAAAATCACATATTGTCAAGGAGGTTGGTAGCCCAGGGACATTCAGGTACTAGCCTCTGGCTCACAAGAAAACCATATATCAAGGAGGTTGGTAGCCCAGGGACATTCGGGTACTAGTCTCTGGCTCACAAGAAAACAATACATATCAAGGAGGTTGGCAGCCCAGGGAGATTCGGGTGCTAGCCTCTGGTTCACAAGTTACAAGATGCAAGGTTACAAGATGATGACAAGACATTCATGCATGCACGCATACATGATTTTTACAATGCATACCGAGACATGGAAATGGGTTTTCAAGCATGAGTTTTGTCGGCGTTTTTGCATTCATGCACATCAAGATGATAATATTGCTCCATGTTTAATATTGTTTGATTCTATGATTTTATCATTGCCTGGAATTGATGAGTTGTATTGTACTACTCCTCGCATGTTTATTATTGTTATGGATAGCTAGTAGCTTGTACTCGCTGAGTATTCCATGCTCAGCCGTACATTCATGTCGGCAGGCACTGAGGGAGCCCTCGACTTATAGCCTTGGGTCGAGGAAGAGTATATCGAGGAGAGAGAGCCATCTATCCCACTGCAATCTCAGGCGGACCGAGACCTTGACGTGTGGCCATACCTCGACTACTGTTGAGGGGAGTGTACAAGAGGGTCTTTTATGTATTTTGACATTTTGATAGGTGGGTCTGTCCACCTTAGATTTAGACATGTTTTGTATATATGTTAACTTGGAATACTAGTTTGGAAACCTTAGAAGAAAAGAAAAAGTTAGTTTACGCTTCCGCATTTTTGTTTAGCTTCCGCGCTCTGATTTTCATTGTTTAGTACTTTAATTATCTTGTTCATAACAGGATGGTTTGGCAGGTATGTATAGTCACGCCTAAAGTATCCCTAAACTCTTAGAGGGTATTTTGGGGCGCGACAGAGGTGGTATCAGAGCCCTAGGCATTAGAGTCCCTAGGGTTGTTTAGTACTTGATACCATGATTGAACAAGGTATTAGAGTTGTATTCCAAGTATGGACTAACAAGTTAGTCCTAGTCCAAAATAGGTTGAATCTCAACCAAACTTAGAGTCCTACGCTAGGAACATGGATTGTATGTATAATATTGTGTTGTATACCATGTGTGCATTAATTGTGTTTGTGCTTATTAAATATGCTGGATGAATATGTATTGAGTGAATGGCGAAATTGTACTAAATGTGTATCCAAGTTAGACTCATGTTGTATTGTCGTTCTCAGGAGAAATCATGAGACGCAATACCCGGGGTCGCGGGTACAACACGAGGGGCAATGGAGGTGATGCTCCATCGGGTGATGATCAACCCGATTTTGCCCAAGCTTTTGCCTCAATAGCCAAGACCTTGGCTATGCTAGCAGCAAGGCAACCGGCTACTCCACCTAATGCCACGCTTATACCGGCTCCTCCTAATCGAGCATAAGCCCGAATAGAGGCTTTTCGGAGGATGAGGCCTCCAACCTTTTGTGGGAGTATTGACCCGCTTGTGGCCGAATGATGGATTCGGCAATTATAAAAGATCTTCTCCGTGTTGGCGCCTACTGAGGCAGAGAGGGTTACTTGGGCCGCCTTTATGCTTGAAGGCGAGGCCGACCATTGGTGGAAATCCGCACTTCGGACCCGAGAGTTGACCCGACAAGGTCAAGACTGGACTTAGGAAGAATTCTTGGATGTTTTCAATAAGAAGTACTTCCCGATCGGGATGAAAGAGAAGATGGAAGTTGAGTTTATTACCTTGGAGCAAGGTAATATGTCAGTAGCCGCTTATGAGGCTAAGTTTTCGGAGCTATCTCGGTTTACTCCACATATGATAGCGACCGAGGCTATAAAAGCCCGAAAGTTTGAGAGAGGATTGAAGGCCTACCTCAAGGACCGAGTCTCGATGTTTAGACATGAGACATACTCAGAAGTACTGGACAAGGCACTGTTGGCCGAGTCGAACTCCGAGGAGTTCTTTAAAAGAAGAGGAATGGAAAAAGGACAGTCGAGTAGTTCAGGGGAGAAAAGAGCAAGGACTAGCTTGTATCAGTCCGTAGGGCCGGCTCAGTCACAGAGGATATATTCGGCACCACAGGCTCCCCACCCTTTTGCTCCACCGGCTTTTCGCCCGGCTTTTGCCCAGACTTCTCGCCCCGCAGTGACACAGGCTACGGGATATGCTCCTCCCACCTATTTGCACGACATATGCACCCTTTGTGGAAGGAGGCATCCAGCGGGAGAATGCCGGAGGGTTACTGGAAGTTGCTTCCATTGTGGTGACCATGGCCACATGGTTAGAGATTGTCCCCGACATCAAGTGCCAGCTCAGTCTTCAGGGAGAAGACCCCCGATGAGGCAGACATCTCAGCCTAGCTCTTCTCAGGCTTCGAGGGCCTCACAGTCTACACGGCCTCCTCGCCCAGCCACCCAGGGTCAAGTTTTGCTCTATCGGAGAGAGACGCACGTGCATCCGATGATGTCGTGTAAGGTACGCGAGAATTTTGAGTTTAAGTTGTATAAAATTTCTATATTTTGTTATGTGGTTATTTATACTAAGGGTTACCTATGTATGATGCTTGTTATTGTTTGAAATCTACTGATATTAGTTACTTAATCGCACATGCGCTTTATTAGTGAACGAGTGTCTCGCTCGAGTGTTGATAGACACAGGATCTACTCACTCTTTTGTTTTACCAAGTTTTGCAAAAGGCTTTTTGACTGTGGCTACTCCGTTGGAGCGGGAGTTGACCATTGCAACTCCACTCGGCAAGTCAGTTGATACGGACAAGATATTCAGGGATAGTGTGGTTTAAGTGGGGGAGAATGAACTGTTAGCCGATCTCATCGTCCTAGACTTCCAAGACTTGGATTTCAATGTCATCCTAGGGATGGATTGGTTGTCAAACCACCATGGACATGTTGCGTGTTTTGAAAAGATGGTGAATTTCAAGCCGGAATGAGTCAAACCTTTTCACTTCCGAGGATTGAGAGAAAGGGATATTGCTCGCTTGGCAGCTTTGAGCTTAGCGAACCTCGAAGCACAAAACTCCTCGGCTATTTCCTTTGTGAGTGAGTTCTTAGATGTGTTCCCGGAAGAACTTCCCGGATTGCCTCCTGACCGAGAGATCGAGTTCGCTATAGAGCTTGATCCAGGGACCGATCCGATTTCAAGGACACCGTATAGAATGGCCCCTATAGAGCTTGAAGAATTGAAGAAACATATGGAGGAGTTACAACAACTTGGTTTCATCCAACCAAGTGTCTCACCGTGGGGAGCTCTGGTTCTCTTTGTGAAGAAGAAAGACGGGTCAATGAGAATGTGTATAGACTACCGTCAGTTGAACAAGTTAACTATCAAGAATCATTATCCCTTGCCAAGGATAGATGACTTGTTCGACCAACTAAAGGGAGCAAGATTTTTCTCCAAGATTGATCTTAGATCAGGCTATCATCAGCTAAAGATTAAGTCGGAGGATGTTCCGAAGACGGCTTTCAGGACTCGGTATGGGCATTACGAGTTCCTTATCATGCCTTTAGGCCTGACGAATGCACCGGCGGCGTTCATGGATTTGATGAATCGGGTGTTTCGATCATACTTGGATCGATGCGTGATTGTGTTCATCGACGACATTTTGGTGCATTGCCAGACATGGGAAGATCACACACGAGACCTCCGCTTTGCTCTAGAGATGTTGAGAGAGCATAGGCTATATGCCAAATTGAGCAAGTGTGAATTCTGGTTAGAGAAAGTGGCGTTCCTAGGCCACGTAGTGTCGGCTGAGGGTATTTCTGTAGACCCGGCAAAGATAGAGGTAGTTATGAGCTGGGAGAGACCCAAGAGCGTCACTGAGATACGTAGTTTCCTCAGGTTGGCAGGCTATTACCGAAGATTTGTGGAGGGATTCTCCAGTTTAGCTGCACCTCTCACTTACTTGATGAGGAAAAATGCCAAGTTCAGTTAGAGTGACAAATGTGAAGTGAGCTTCCAAGAGTTGAAGAAGCGACTCACCACGGCCCCCGTCCTTACTGTGCCATCCGGACGTGGTGGTTATGAAGTGTATAGCGATGCTTCGCACATCGGACTTGGGTGTGTCCTTATGCAGCATAAGAAAGTCATTGCCTATGCATCAAGGCAATTGAAGGAACATGAAAAGAATTACCCCACTCACGACTTAGAGCTCGCCGCGGTTGTGTTTGCATTGAAGATTTGGCGACATTATCTTTATGGGGAATAATTTGAGGTATTCACAAATCATAAAAGCCTTAAGTATTTGTTTTCCCAGAAAGAGTTGAACCTAAGGCAAAGAAGATGGGTATAATTTTTTAAAGACTACGAGTGCTCCATTCAATACCACCGAGGCAAAGCGAATGTAGTAGCCAATGCTCTTAGCCGGAAGCCTACTGGACTTTTGGCGCATATGATGCTGAAGGAGTGGAGGTTGCTGGAGGATGCATCCAACCTCGACATCAGTTTTAGTCTCCCTACCTTTGGGCCGATAATGGCTAACATCACAGTTAGGCTATATATCCTAAGCATGATCCAGGAGTTGCAGGAAATGGATGCCGAACTACTTTCTTGCCGGGACAAGTCAGTTAAAAGTGGCAGTAAGGATTTTACGGCGAGGGAAGATGGAATTATCACTTTCAAGGGAAGAGTATGTGTCCCAGCCGATGAGAAGCTTAAGCGAGAAATCTTGTACGAGGCTCACCGGTCCAAGTACACCGTTCACCCCGGGGGTACCAAAATGTATAGGGACTTGAAGAAGCATTTTTGGTGGTGGAACATGAAGCGAGAAATAGCGGAGTATGTGTCTAAATGCTTGGTGTGCCAACAAGTCAAAGCCGAACACAGGAGACCGGCTGGACTTTTGCAGTCCCTCCCCATTCTCGAGTGGAAATGGGAACATATCTCTATGGACTTCATTGTGGGGTTGCCGAAGACGGCTAGAAACTATGATGCTATATGGGTCGTGGTCGACAAACTCACGAAGTCCGCCCATTTCTTACCGTACCGGACTACATTCAACTCAAATCAGTTGGCTGCATTGTATATCAAAGAAATAGTTCGGTTGCACGGGGTGCCAGTGAGCATTGTCTCCGATCGGGACCCTAGACTTACCTCCAGGTTTTGGAAAAGCTTTCAGAGTGCCATGGGTTCCCGGTTGGACATTAGCACGGCTTTCCATCCACAGACGGATGGGCAAACCGAGCGAGTGAATCAGGTTATTGAAGATATGCTCTGAGCTTGTATGCTGGATTTTAAAGGAAGTTGGGAAGATCACCTACCTTTGGTGGAATTCTTCTACAATAATAGCTATCAGACAAGCATACAGATGGCGCATTTTGAGGCTTTGTACGGAAGAAGTTGTAGATCCCCGTTGTATTGGGATGAAGTGGGAGAAAGAAAATTTTTGGACCCCGAGTTGATTGAACAAACGACGGATAGAGTCAAGCTCATCCGGGAGAGGTTGAAGACCGCACAAGACCGACAGAAGAGCTATGCCGACACTCGTAGGCGAGACCTTGAGTTTCGAGTTGGGAACTTTGTTTTTGTCAAGATTTCACCGACCAAGGGTGTTATGCGATTCGAGAAGAGGAGCAAGCTTAGCCCGAGATATGTGGGTCCGTTCGAGATCGTTACTAGAGTCGGTGAGGTGGCTTACTGTGTTGCTTTACCCGCTCATATGGCGGCGGTCCATAATGTATTCCATGTCTCTATGCTTTGAAAGTACATCCTGGACCCTTCCCATGTCATAGAGCTTGACCCAGTAGAAATCCGAAAGGATCTTACACTAGTTGAGCAACCGGTGCAGATCTTGGATAGGCGAGATCAAGTCTTGCGCAACAAGACCATTCCCTTGGTCTTGGTAAGATGGCAACACCATTCAAGGGAGGAAGCTACATGGGAACGAGAAGCCGAAGTGCGGGAAAAGTATCCTCAGTTATTTGTTTAGGGCCCTGACATTCCCTTGTAATTGTTATGGTCTTGTGCATGTATGTCTTGTCCAAATTTCGGGGATGAAATTTTTGTAAGGGGGGAGAATGTAGCACCCCAGACTTTTCTATACTTAATGAATACCGTTTTCGTAGCTAATTGGTCTTCCTCATAGTCTAATTAATAATTAAGGGAGAAATCAGAAATTCTGAAATGTCAGAAATGTCAGAAATGTTCATTTTCGAAAGACGAACCCAACGCAAGTTGAATCGTCGAAATCAGACGAGCGAGTCAAAAGATATGGTCAAAACAGTCCAGACCTACAGAGCACCGATCGCTCAGTCCAGTCAGCGATCGATCGGTCCAAAACCGATCGATCGGTAGCTATCGCACGGTCAAAAATTTTGTATGGGGAAATTTTCCAGAGTTTAGTTTTTTGACCGGTCGCTCGATCAGAGTACTGATCGCTCGGTAGGCAACCGATCGATCGGTTATAACCACCGATCGCTCGGTCTTCGCGTTTTTGCAGAAATTTCAGTAAGGGCTTTTTCATCTTTTGGGCGTTAAACCCTTACCCATAAGGGCTTGCTCAACCCTTTGAGCCCTCATTCACTACACTTAGGAATATTTGAGAGAGATGGAGAAGAAACTAGTGTTCCAAAGCCCCCTTTCCATTTGAGAGTAAGATCAAGGGTTTAAGCACCAAAGAGCATCCCTAAAAGCTTGGATTTCGAAAATCCAACCTCAAGCTCGTGTGGGACTCCTTATCCAAGGTAGGGCAGCGTTTTCCACGGCAACTTCAAGGGTTTTATGCCCACACCAAGCCTTCTTCAAGCAAGGATCTTTCTTCTTGCAAGTTGGAGCTTCAATCAAGGTTTCTACCAAGGATCAAGCCTTGATTCAAGGTTAGTACACCCTACTAACTTACCCTAGCAATAATCTAGGTTTCTATATGGAATGTGATCCTTGTTATTAGGTTTCTTCTTTATGAAATGTATTAGCTCTAATGAACATCTCTAATGAACATAAATAAGATAAGGAAGAATGGTATGGATGTTTGGATGGGTATAGATTGAGGTGATTGGATGCCAAAGGAATGATGTATGATGGATGGGCTGTGAATTGGAAAATGGAGGATGCGCATTGTACAAATAATAAACTTACCCTTGTGTGATTGAATGGAAAATATGCATAAAAAGAAAGAAGATGAACTACTAAGGAATAATGTATGTTATGTGTTTGACAAAATGCCGAATCTATAAGATCACGACTTAAGGGAAGAAAATGCTTTAAATACTCAAATGTCATGTTAATCACTCAAATGCTCACACGAATATATTATGAATGGAATGGTGATGCCATATCTTTCTTGTTATCCTCATTCCACTATTGCACGATTGACACGTACACGAGCACGCATGATAGCATGAACCAAGATTTCAAAGGCATGTGCATATAATAACCAACAAGAAAATATTGCATGTCAAGGAGGTTGGTAGCCCAGAGACATTCGGGTACTAGCCTCTGGCTCACAAGAAAACCCCTAAAACACATATTGTCAAGGAGGTTGGTAGCCCAAGGACATTCGGGTACTAGCCTCTGGCTCACAAGAAAACTAAACAAGTAATAAAAATCACATATTGTCAAGGAGGTTGGTAGCCCAGGGACATTTGGGTACTAGCCTCTGGCTCACAAGAAAACCATATATCAAGGAGGTTGGTAGCCCAGGGACATTCGGGTACTAGCCTTTGGCTCACAAGAAAACCATACATATCAAGGAGGTTGGCAGCCCAGGGAGATTCAGGTGCTAGCCTCTGGCTCACAAGTTACAAGATACAAGGTTACAAGATGATGACAAGACATTCATGTATGAACGTATACATGATTTTTACAATGCATACCGAGACATGGAAACGGGTTTTCAAGCATGAATTTTGTCTGCGTTTTTGCATTCATACACATCAAGATGATAATATTGCTTCATGTTTAATATTGTTTGATTCTATGATTTTACCATTGCCTGGAATTGATGAGTCGTATTGTACTACTCCTCGCATGTTTATTATTGTTATGGATAGCTAGTAGCTTGTACTCGCTGAGTATTCCATGCTCAGCCATACTTTCATGTCGGTAGGCACTGAGAGAGCCCTCGACCTAGAGCCTTGGGTCGAGGAAGAGTATATCGAGGAGAGAGAGCCATCTATCCCACTGCAGTCTCAGGCGGACCGAGACCTTGACGTGTGGCCATACCTCGACTACTGTTGAGGGGAGTGTACGAGAGGGTCTTTTATGTATTTTGACATTTTGATAGGTGGGTCTGTCCACCTTAGACTTAGACATGTTTTGTATATATGTTAACTTGGAATACTAGTTTGGAAACCTTAGAAGAAAAGAAAAAGTTAGTTTACGTTTCCGCATTTATGTTTAGCTTCCACGCTCTGATTTTCATTGTTTAGTACTTTAATTATCTTGTTCATGACAGGATGGTTTGGCAGGTATGTATAGTCACACCTAAAGTATCCCTAAACTCCTAGGGGGTATTTTGGGGCGCGACATATACACAGTAGGTGTTGTCAGTCAGAGTATATGTGGTAAGTCCTTGGAGGATGATTACCCTAGTTGTGTAGAATCTTCCGGATTCTGGTCTGTGTGGGTTGGGACACCCAAGGGTTGGTCATGTTCGGGTAAATACCGGAACAGTATTCATGAGTCTGGATGACTCAAGTTATGATGTGACTGGGTAATGCCGGAATTGTGTTGGGCTTGGGATGATCAAGCTCGAATAAGGTATAGAGACCCCTCTATGATGAACATGTATGGGCTAAAGGCCGGTTATCAGAGTCTCAGGACTCAGAGTAAAACATGGTTGATGATCGAAACAAATAACTTGGTAAAAGAAATACATGTTGCAATAAGAACTCCATAATTGGGAAAGATATTTGAGATTGGGAATCTCGTGTTGGGTGCGATGGCCCTGTGACTGAGGGTCACAATATAACTTGGATATATTACTAAATTGTATCATGAACCGGCATATGTATATTATGTGTTTATTGATGCTTTGCTATAATGTGGAAGATAGTATAGTTGGATTGTGGTTTTTTTTATTGGGCTTCATAGCTCACTGACGTTTCATGTCAACAGATACTGGAGCGGATGAGTAGTAGGTGTGGATCCTACACCTTGACTTTTGTCTTTGGATAGAGACTTGTCCCGACGTGTTAGTGGCGGCTCCGTTTTGTAAAACAGACACAATGGTAAATAATATACAGGTATTTTTTTTGTGGTTGATGGCTATTATGATGACCAGAATTTATGTTGCTCCATGTGAGTAAAGTTTAAATTTTCCACATTTGTGTGGTAAAGTCTTCCGCTGAGCTGGTATGAACGACCAGGCATGCGTCTCAGGACACTACTCCGGTAGGTGTAGGTTCTAGGTGTCACAATTGGTATCAGAGCCAATTGCAATAACCATCACACAAATCATACTTGAGCATAATACACCTAAGAACGGTTGGATAGGCGATCCCTTAGAGATTAATTCGATATTCCTAGTTGAGTGATTGTTGTACATGTCATATTTCGAAATCAGACATTGATTTGGAATATGTGCATGTGCAGGAATGGCAAGGTCACACCGAATCCCCACAAAGAGGGAGATAGCTCTGTTTGAGTGGGTGGTGACCATGCAAAGAAAACATCATGCTGGATGGTCATCTTACCGCACTGTACACCTAAAGGCGGTAGGGCCACTCCGCAAGGGATTGACCGCACGAGCAATGCGCAAATCCCTGAAAAAGAGTGAGATTGATTGGGTATTGAGAGAGGCTAGACCTGAGACAGAGGACCAAGTACCACAGGTGGATAGTGTAGCAGTCTCACCGATAGAGGTTGGGACTTACGGAGTATAGGATCATAGGGAAAGAGCGTGGTGCATCTGTATCGTTTTGGGGTTTTGGAGTATAATAGATGCCCTACTCGGTCTTTCTATCATGAGATCACTTTTTGTATGTGTATAGCTACTAGATGTTTTGTATACGCTGGTGTACTACTATACTGTACAGTGTTGCCTTGTATATCTTAGTAATGAAATGAATGAAATGTTTCTTTTTGACTATTGAACTCTTGAGTACATTTCTTTTTATTTCATTACATTTATAAAGTGTTCACTATGGTATAATTAGAGGAAAACCATGCCACCTCGGAGAGCGCCCGAGAATACTTTAGCCGGAGCCTTTGAAGCCATCTCGGCTCTAGCTAATTTAATTCAACAACAGCAAACCCAGAATAATAATGGAAATGGGAATGGCAATGGTAGTCGTCCTATCGCTACCATACCAGAACATGGGCATGCGATAAGACTTGAGAAATTCAAAAGACTTGGACCGTCAGCTTTCTCAGGGGCCACAGATCCGCTGAAGGCGGAGAACTGGATTAGGGGATTGGAAAAGATCTTCCGGGCTATGGCATTACTCGAGAACGCGCAGTCAGAATTTGCTATATTCATGCTAGAAGGGGAGGCCGAGCACTGGTGGACAGCAGTGGAACGAACAATCCCACCTAATCAGAGGCCCGTGACTTGGGCAAAGTTTGTAGAGTTATTTTATGAGAGGTATTTCTCTGCCTTCGATGAAGAAGAAGAAGGAGATAGAGTTTCTTCAATTAACTCAGGGAAACATGACCGTGAGTGAGTACGAACAAAGATTCAACCAACTCTCCAGATTTGCCGCGAAGTTCGTGCAGGATGAGCAGTGGAGAGTTGAAAAGTTTGAGGAAGGTTTAAAGCCACCAATTAAGGGAAAGTTGGCAACCCAACGATTTACTGTGTTTTCTGAGCTTTTAGACAGAGCGCTCTGAGTGGAGCGAGTGCACAAGGAAATGTTTCCCTCAACTCTAGGGAAGAATAAAGGACCAGCTGAGAAGCCCTAAGACAAAAAGAACAACACCAATCGGTTCGCTAGAAAAAGAAAATTTGATGATGTGAAGGGCCAAGGATCTATAGGAGGATCTAGACCAAAATGTGCCAAGTGTGGGCAAGCTCACTTGACCAAGGATTGTAGAGGACAAGGTTGTTTTCAGTGTGGAAAGCTTGGCCACTTCAAGAGAGACTGCCCTCAATCGAAGCCACTAGCCCTAGAGGACGGGAAAGGTCGAGTTTTCGCTATCACGCAAGAGGAAGCTCAGCAGGCCGAAGGCGTTATTGAAGGTAAATTGCTAAGTTTTCAAAAGCCTACATATGCATTAATTGATACTGGTGCTACACATTCGTTTATCTCAACTCGTTTTGCTAGACACATAAGTTACAAGCCTGATACACTCAAAAGCATGATGTCTATATCTACACCATCACAGAAAGTTTTGTGCACAAAACAGTTTATGATAGTTGTCCCATACTTATCAATAGTGTACGGATGTTAGTAGATCTGATCGTGTTAGACCTAAAGGATTATGATGTTATCCTTAGGATGGATTGGTTGGCTAATTACTATGCAGTGGTAGATTGTAATGCCAAGAAAGTGATATTTCGAATTGCGGACATCCCAGAGTTCGAAATGCAGGGGATTATCCGAAGTCAAGCACCCAAACTAATATCAGCAATTAAAGCATGTCACCTTCTAGATAAGGGGTGTACTGGGTATTTAGCAATAGTGGTGGTCGATAAAGATAAAGATGACACTTTAGGGAATACCCCGGTGGTCAGAGAGTTTCGAGATGTGTTTCCTGATGAATTACCAGGACTCCCTCCTACTAGAGAAATCGATTTTACAATCGATATTACTCCGGGTGTAGACTCGATATCTAAAACACCGTATCGGATGGCTCCAGTTGAGTTGCAAGAACTAAAGATTCAGTTGCAAGACCTATTAGATAAGGGTTTGATCCACCCTAGTGTTTCATCGTGAGGAGCACCAATGTTATTTGTCCGAAAGAAAGACGAGAGTCTGCGTCTGCTGAATCAAGCGACGATCAAGAATAAGTATCCTCTCCCCAAGATTGATGATCTATTTGATCAGTTGCAAGGCACCCAAGTGCTTTCAAAGATTGATTTACGGTCTGGCTATCACCAATTGAGGGTCAAAGAAGAAGATATTCGAAAGACAGCATTCCGAACTCGGTATGGTCACTACAAGTTCCTGGTGATGCCTTTTGGACTGACAAATACCCCTGCGGCCTTTATGGAATTGATGAATCGTCTTTTCAGGCCATACTTGGATCAGTTTATTGTGGTATTTATTGATGATATCTTGGTGTATTCACCTAGTCGTGAGAAGCATGCTGAGCACTTGAGGATTACGCTATAGACATTAAGAGATAATCAGCTATATGCTAAGTTCTCCAAGTGCGAGTTTTGGATGGAAGAGGTAGCCTTGCTTAGGCATATTGTGTCAAGAAATGGAATATCTATTGATCCCTCCAAGATTCAGGCGGTAACCGATTGGGCAAGGCATCCACTGTTACTGAAGTTCAAAGTTTTATGGGATTGGCTGGATACTACCGCAGATTTGTAGAAGGTTTCTCGAAGATCGCAACTCCATTAACGGAATTGACTAAGAAAGATGTGAAGTTCAAATGGACGGCATCTCGGGAGCGAAGTTTTCAAGAATTAAAGAAGAGATTAACAACCGCTCCAGTATTGGCAACTCCCTCAGGATCTGGAGGATTTGAGGTGTATTGTGATGCTTCCGGTAAGGGACTCGATTGTGTCTTAATGCAAAACAAAAGGGTCATTGCTTATGGTTCGAGACAACTCAAGATTCACAAACGGAATTATCCCACGCATGACCTGGAGTTAGCTGCAGCAGTGTTCGGACTAAAAATTTGGAGGCATTATCTATATGGAGAGAAGTTGATGATCTATAGTGATCACAAGAGTTTAAAGTATCTATTCTCCCAAAAGGAACTCAATATGCGACAGCGTAGATGGATGGAATTCTTGAAAGATTATGACTATGTATTCCAGTATCATCCTGGTAAGGGTAACGTGGTTGGTGATGCCCTGAGTAGAAAGATAGTTGGATCTGTAGCATATATGAGGGCAGGGCGATGGAAGATGATAGAAGAATTCAAGAGTTGGAATCTGAGACTAGGATTCCAGGATAATAGTGCCAAGTTGGCTAGTATTCAGGCCAAGCCAGTGTTGTTACAAAAGATTCAAGAAGCACAGTTGGAAGATCAGGAGATCAAAGTAATCAGAGATAAGATTCTTCAAGGAAAAATGGGTGATTTTGAAGAATCTGAAGATGGAATACTTCGATTCAAAGGATGAATCTGTGTGCCTGAAAACCCTGAGTTGAAAAATGAACTGCTCAATGAGGCACATCGATCTCGTTTTGCGGTGCACCCTGGAAGTACGAAGATGTATCAGGATATAAAGAATAACTACTGGTGGAATGGCATGAAGAGAGAAATTGCAGAGTATGTATATCGATGCCTTGTTTGTCAGCAAGTCATGGCAGAACATCAGAAACCATCTGGATTGTTAAATTCATTGCCTATCCCCGAGTGGAAATGGGAGCACATTATAATGGATTTTGTGGTGGGGTTACCAAAAACAAGGAGTGGACATGATGCCGTTTGGGTGATAGTTGATCGATTGACGAAGTCGGCTCACTTTCTCGCTATCAAGGATACCATAACCCTAGAACATTTATCAAAGTTATACATCAAGGAGATTGTGAAGCTGCATGGTGTGCCAGTATCTATTGTGTCAGATCACGATCCGCGATTTACTTCCCGATTTTGGAGGAGCTCTTAGGAAGCTTCGGGTACGCAGCTAAACATGAGTACAGCTTATCATCCGCAAACCGACGGACAGTCCGAGCACACGATACAAACTCTAGAAGATATGATGCGCACTTGCAGTCTGGACTTTCATGGTAGCTGGGATGATCACTTGTCGTTGATCGAGTTTGCATATAACAATAGTTATCAGGCAAGTATTCAAATGGCTCCGTATGAGGCCTTGTATGGTCGGAGCTATCGGTCTCCGATATGTTGGACTGAAGTAGGAGAGCATAAACTACTGGGACCTAAACTAGTGCAGGAAACAACGAAAAAAATCGAGTTGATTCGATCCAGGTTATTGGCTGCACAGAGTCGTCAGAAGAGCTATGCAGATGGAAAGCGTCGAGACTTGGAATTTCAAGTCGGTGACCATGTCTTCTTGAAGATCTCTCCGTCAAAAGGCATTATTCGATTTGGAAAGCGGGGGAAGTTAAGTCTGCGATTCATTGGACCTTTTGAAATTTTGGCTAAGGTGGGGGCCGTAGCATATTGTCTGGCGTTGCCACCAGAGTTAGAGAGGGTTCATCATGTTTTTCACATATCCATGCTGAGGAAATATATACCTGATCCTTTGCATGTGATTCGGTATGAACCACTTCAAGTTCGAGAAGACTTGTCTTTTGAGGAAAAGCTAGTGCAAATATTGGACAGCAAGGAACAGGTGTACGGAATAAATCAATCCAGCTGGTTAAAGTATTATGGCAACATCACAGTATTGAAGAAGCTACTTGGGAATTGGACGATGCCATCAGACACAATCATCCTCAGTTGTTTCCGACTTAATATATTTTGTATGTAAATTTCGAGGATGAAATTTTTGTAAGGAGGGGAGATTGAGGGGACCCGGAATTTTAATATAATAAAATTTTGGATTATCGGTCCTTAATTGAGGTTAATTAGTTGTGTGTTTGATAAATTTGTGTAAAGTAGGTATTACTCGGAATTGGGTTGCACTACTACGAAATTAGTGTTTTTCTTCGATCTGCGCACATAGTGTGCCGGTCGGCTATCCGGACGTCCACCTATCATTCTGATTCAGTTGCACATCAATTCGCGAAACCGTGAAGGTCCTGTGTGTGGAAACATCGAGAAAATCAGGGAATTCGTAGTGTATCAAATTTCGATTAGGGCTCTATATTTAGCGGACTTTCTAATCGAAATCCATGTGGATTGTTCCACTACATGCTGGAAGGCCATGGGGACGACCGTCTGTCATTTCGGCAGTTTATTATATCATATGGCGAAACCCCAGTGTGTTTTGTATCCGAAATTGGAAAATTTGTGGGTTTTGCGAATTCTTCCGGTCCCACTTTTTGGAAGTCAAAACTCATCGGATTTCCCCAAAATTTTTACAGCAGGTGTCAGACTACCCCAAGATCGATCACCTGATGTTTTGTCAATATCGAAAATCATATGGTATGTTTTCGGAATGACTTTCGACGATATTACTGGAAACCGGTCACGATTCGCAAGCCGCCACACGTGTCTCGGCTCAGGCCAACAGGTGGCACCTTCCAAGCGACACTTGGCGCGCATGTATGGGTTAGGCTAGTCTATAAATAGTAGACCACCCCCCAGCCATTTCTCTCATCCTAGTGAGAGAGAGGCGAAGCCCTGCCGTATTTTCTAAAGAGAGAAACATTCTAGAGAGAGAAAGGGAATTTTCTAAAGAGAGAGGTAGAGAGGCGTATCCTGACTTTTTGGACGTGCTGAACGCATTGGTGGCATCTATTTCATCCCTCGGAGCTTCGAAACACGTGAACCAGAGGTAATAAAAACCCTTTCTTATCTATTTTTTATTCCACTAGATAAATCATGTGAATTGTGCTATTTATATCAGACCCTTTCTGAGCTCTGATCATGCTCAAAATTTTACTCTAAATTTATCTTCCTAATCTGTAAATCATATCAAAATTTTACTACGATTTGATGGTTGGATAGGATGATATAAATTTCTAAAGGAAAACCTAGTCTGCTATTTTTAAGGCTAACAGTACGGTTTTCCTAATTATACGGAACCTTTTTGAGCTCTGATCATGCTCATATTTTTACTTTAAATTTATCTTCCTAATCTGTAAATCATATCAAAATTTCACTGCGATCTGATGTTTGGATTGGATGATATGAATTTCTAAAGGAAAACCTAGTTTGCTGTTTTTAAGGCTAACAGTATGATTTTCCTAATTATAGGGAACCCTCCTGATCTCAGTTCATGCTATAACTTGTACCACTTATTTATCTTCCTAATCTGTAAATTATATCAACATTTCTTTGTGATCTGATGGTTGGATGGGATGATATGAATTTCTAAAGGAAAACCTAGTCTGCTATTTTTAAGGCTAATAGTACGGTTTTCCTCATTATAGGGAACCTTTCTGAACTCTGATCATGCTCAAATTTTTACTCTAAATTTATCTTCCTAATTTGTAAATTATATACAAATTCCATTGCGATCTGATGGTTGGATTGGATGATATCAATTTCTAAAGAAAACCTAGTCTGCTGTTTTTAAGGCTAACAGTACAGTTTTCCTAATTATAGGGAACCTTTCTTAGTTCTGATCATGCTCAAATTTTTACTCTAAATTTATCTTCCTAATCTTTAAATCATATCAAAATTTCACTGCGATCTGATGGTTGGATTGGATGATATGAATTTCTAAAGGAAAACCTAGTCTACTTTTTTTAAGGCTAACAGTACGATTTTGATCATTACAGGGAACATTACTTACCTCCGATCATGCTCAGATTTTTACCATATTGCGACCGTCCTACTTTGTCAATGAGATCTGATGGTTGGATTTGACAATATGAATTTCTAAATAAAACCTAGAATGTCGTTTTTGGAACAACAGTATGGTTTTGATAATTACAGAGCCCCTTCCTGATCTCAGATCTTTATTCAACATTATGCTTGTCATGGTGTGTTAAAATGGGTTGTATGTACTTGTATGGGGAGGTATAGGAACTGAGACGAGGGGCGTAACCCTCGATTTCGGGTTGAATAACTCGGAATTTAGGTTCAGCGATCGATTGGGTGACCATTCGCTAAGCAATTTGTTGACTTAACATGACATGTGTATATGATGGGATGATCATTCTGATACTGGAATAGTCGGGGTCGTAGTGTGTAGACCTCTGTGACTGATAGTCGAGAGTGAGTGGATTACTATCCATAGATCCTCTTTGACTAGTTCCAGAGTAGTGATTGTGTATAGTCTGGAATCTTCGGATTCGCAGTTAGTTGAGCCGGCATGGTCAAGCGTTGTCACAATTGATTGAACTGGGAGATGTCGGAGTCCTAAAAGATGTCTAAAGTGACTGAGCATTATATAGTGTATTGACCGGGGTTCCTCTATGGTTGGGTCCGAAGAGGCGGCGCTGTGCCTATCGGGGTTCCTTCTAGGCGGTACGTCATGGAGAGACAGTGTCCAGTAAAGCCTGGGGTGCCTCCAGTGAATAGCCAGAAGGTGACGGTAGACAAGTTGGCCGGGGTTCCTTCGTGACTGATAAACAGTGAGATGGCGGTGTGTATACATGGTAGGTACTGTCAGTCAGAGTATATGTGGTAAGTCCTTGGAGGATGATTACCCTATTTGTGTAGAATCTTCAGGATTCTGGTCTGTGTGAGTTGGGACACCTAAGGGTTGGTCATGTTCGGGTAAATACCGGAACAGTATTCAGGAGTCCGGATGACTCAAGTTATGATGTGACCGGGTAATGCCAGAATTATGTTGAGCTTGGAATGATCAAGCTCGAATAGGGTATAGAGACCACTCTATGATGAACATGTATGGGCTAAAGGCCAATTATCAGAGTCTCAGGACTCGGAGTAAAACATGGTTGATGATCGAAACAAATAACTTGGTAAAAGAAATACATGTTGCATAACGAACTCCATAATTGGGAAAGATATTCGAGATTGGGAATCTCGTGTTGGGTGCGATGGCCCTATGTCACTGAGGGTCACAATATAACTTGGATATATTACTAAATTGTATCATGAACCGGTATATGTATATTATGTGTTTATTGATACTTTGCTATAATGTGGAAGATAGTATAGATGGATTGTGGTTTTTCTTATTGGGCTTCATAGCTCACTGACGTTTCATGTCAGTAGATACTGGAGCGGATGACTAGTAGGTGTGGATCCTGCACCTTGTACTTTTGTCTTTGGATAGAGACTTGTCTCAGCGCGTTAGTGGCGCCTCCGTTTTGTTAAACAAACACAATGGTAAATAATATACAGGTATTTGTTTTCTGGTTGATGGCTATCGTGATGACCAGAGTTTATGTTGTTCCATGTGAGTAAAGTTTAAATTTTTCCGCATTTGTGCGGTAAAATCTTCTGCTGAGCTGGTATGAACAACCGGGCATGCGTCTCAGGACACTACTCCGGTAGGCGCTGGTTTGGTATGTCACAGAAATCAACTCCAACACCTAGGATGTCTTGAAATCCACGCGTTAGAAGAAACGGGATCAAAATCGGACCCCTGGTTTGGAAATGGCGGAAGGTTGTGGTTTTAAGCCAACCAATACTATCGAAGTATGGATTTCGGCCATCTCGGTGTCCAAATCGGGCATACGACCTCGGATTCGCTCGAAACTACCTCTAACACTTAGGATGTAGTAAAATACATGCGTTAGAAAAGGTAGGATCAAAATCCGACCCCCGGTTTGGAAATGGTGGAAGGTTATAGGTTTAGGCCATAGTATAGTTGAGAAATATGGATTTCGGCCATCTTGGTGCCCAAATCGGGTATACGACCTCGAATTCGTTCGAAATCAACTGCAACACTTAGGATGTATTGAAATACACATGTTAGAAGAAACACGATCAAAATCCGACCCCCGGTTTTGAAATGGTGGAAAGTTATGGGATTCGGCCAAATAATAGTTGAGAAACATGGATTTTGGCTATCTCGCTGCCCATATCGGGCATACAAGCTCGGATTCGCTCGAAACCAACTCCAACACTTAAGATGTATTGAAATACACGTGTTCGGAGAATTTGGATCATAATCGGACCCCCGGTTTGGAAATGGTAGAAGGTTGTGGGTTTAAGCCAACCTATACTATCTAATTATCGATTCAGCCATCTCGGTGCCCAAATTGGGTATACGACCTCAGATTTTCTCGAATCCAACTCTAACACCTAGGATGTACTAAAATACATACGTTAGAAAATATGGGATCGAAATCCTACCCCCGGTTTGGAAATGGTGGAAGGTTATAGGTTTAAGCCATAGTTTAGTTGAGAAATATAGATTTCAGCTATCTCGGGGCCCAAATCGGGCATACGACCTCGGATTCGCTCGAAACCAACTGTAACACTTAGGATGCATTGAAATAAACACGCTAGAAGAAACAGGATCGAAATCCGACCCCCGGTTTGGAACTGCTGGAAGGTTATAGGTTTAGGCCATAGTATAGTTCAAAAATACGGATTTCGGCCATCTCGGTGCCCAAATCAGGCATACGACCTCGGATTCGCTCAGAACCAACTGCAACACTTAGGATGTGTTGAAATTCACATGCTCAAAGAAATGGGATCGAAATCCGACCCCTCGGTTTAGGAATTACGAAAGGTTGCTGGTTTAGGCCAACTTATACTAAGTTTGGATTTCTGTCATCAAGGTGTCTAAATCGGGCATACGACCTCGATCCGATCGAAACCAACTCTAACACTTAGGATGTATTGAAATACACTCGTTAGAAGAAATGGGATCGAAATTGACCATCGGTTTGGAAATGGTGGAAGGTTATAGTTTTAGGCCTAGTATAGTTGAGAGATATGGATTTTATCCATCTCGGTGTCCAAATCGGGCTTACGACCTCAGATTCACTCGAAACCAACTCCAACACTTATGATGTATTGAAGTACACGCATTAGAAGAAACAAGATTGAAATTCGACCCCCGAATTAGAACTAATGGAAAGTTATGGGATTCGGCCATACTATATATTTGAGAGATATGGATTTTGGCCATCTCGGTGCTCAAATCGGACTTACGACCTCAGATTCGCTCGAAACCAACTCCAACACTTAGGATGTAGTGAAATAAACATGTTAGAAGAAATGGGATCAAAATCCGACCAGGGTTTAGAAATGGTGGAAGGTTGTGTGTTTAGGCCAACATATACTATCTAAGTAAGGATTTTGGCCATCTCGGTGCCCAAATTGGACATACGACCTCAGATTCGCTCAAAACCAACTCTAACACTTACAATGTATTCAAATACATGCATTTGAAAATATGAGATCAAAATCCGACCCCCAGTTGTGAAATGGTGGAAGGTTATAGGTTTATGCCATAGTATAGTTAAGAAATATGGATTTTGGCCATCTTGGCACCCAAATTAGGCATACGAACTCGGATTCGTTCGAAATCAACTGCAATAGTTAGGATGTATTGAAATTCACACGCTAGAAGAAATGGAATTGAAATCCGACCCATGGTTTGGAAATGGTGGAAGGTTGTGGGTTTAGGCCAACCTATACTATACAAGTATGGATTACAGACATCTCGGTGCCCAAATCAGACATACGACCTCAGATTCGCTCGAAACCAACTCTAACACTTAGTATGTATTCAAATACATGCGTTAGGAAATATGGGATCAAAATCCGACCTCCGGTTGGGAAATTGTGGAAGGTTATAGGTTTAGGCCATAGTATAATTGAGAAATATGGATTTCGGCCATCTCGTTGCCCAAATCGAGGATACGACATCGGATTCGCTCGAAATCAACTGCAACACTCGGGAAGTATTGAAATTCACACGCTAGAAGAAATGAGATCAAAATCCTAACCCCGGTTTGGAAATGGTGGAAGGTTGTGGGTTTAGGCCAACTTGTACTAAGTATCGATTTCTGTCATCACGGTGTCCAAATCAGGCATAGGACCTCAGATTCGCTCGAAACCAACTCCAACACTTAGGATGTATTGGAATACACGTTAGAAGAAACAGGATCGTAATCCGACCCCCGATTTAGAAATGGTGGAAAGTTATGGGATTCGGCCATAGTATATTTCTGAGATATGGATTTTGGCCATCTCGGTGCTCAAATAGGGCTTACGACATCAGATTCGCTCGAAACCAACTCCAACACTTAGGATATAGTGAAATAAACATGTTAGAAGAAACATGATCAAAATCCGACCCAGATTTAGAAATGGTGGAAGGTTATGGGTTTAGGCCAACCAATACTTTCTAAGTATGGATTTTAGCCATCTCGGTGCCCAAATCGAACATACGACCTCAGATTCGCTCGAAACCAATTCTAACAGTTAGGATGTATTCAAATACATGCATTAGAAAATATGAGATCAAAATCTAACCCCCGGTTGTGAAATGGTGGAAGGTTATAGGTTTAGGCCATAGTATAGTTGAGAAATTTGGATTTCGGCCATCTTTGCACCCAAATCGAGCATACGAACTCAGATTCACTCGAAATCAACTGCAACAGTTAGGATGTATTGAAATTCACATGCTAGAAGAAATGGGATTGAAATCCAACCCATGGTTTGAAAATGGTTGAAGGTTGTGGGTTTTGGCCAACTTACACTATCTAAGTATGAATTTCTGTCATCACGGTGTCTAAATCGGGCATACGACCTCGATTTGCTCGAAACCAATTCCAACACTTAGGATGTATTGAAGTACACTCGTTAGAAGAAATGGGATCGAAATCTGACCATCGGTTAGGAAATGGTGGAAGGTTATAGGTTTAGGCCATAGTATAGTTGAGAGATATGGATTTTGGCCATCTCGGTGCACAAATTGGGCTCACGACCTTAGATTCGCTCGAAACCAACTCCAACACTTAGGATGTATTGAAATATACACGTTAGAAGAAACAGGGTCGAAATCCGACACCCGATTTTGAAATGGTGGGACGTTATGGGATTTGGCCAAATAATAGTTGAGAAACATGGATTTCGGGCATCTCGGTGCCCATATCGGGCATACGAGCTCGGATTTGCTCGAAACCATTTTCAACACTTAGGATGTATTGAAATACACTCGTTAGAAGAAACGGGATCGAAATATGACCATCGGTTTGAAAATGGTGGAAGGTTATAGGTTTCGGCCATAGTATAGTTGAGAGATATGGATTTTGGCCATCTCGATGCCCAAATCGGGCTTACGATCTTAGATTCGCTCGAAAACAGCTCCAACACTTAGGATATTTTGAAATACACATGTTAGATGAAATAGGATCGAAATCCGACCCCTGGTTTTAAAATGGTGGAAAGTTATGGGATTCGACCGTATAATAGTTGAGAAACATGGATTTCGGCAATCTCGGTGCCCATATCGGGCATACAAGATCGGATTCGCTCGAAATCAACTCCAACAACTAGGATGTATTGAAATACACGCGTTACGAGAAACGGGATCGAAATAGGACCCCTAGTTTGGAAATGGTGGAAGGTTGTGGTTTTACGCCAACCTATACTATCGAAGTATGGATTCCGACCATTTCGGTGTCCAAATCGGGTATACTACCTCGTATTCCCTCGAAACCAACTCTAACACTTAGGATGTAGTGAATACATGTGTTAAAAAATATGAGAGCAAAATCTAACCCCCGGTTTGGAAATGGTGGAAAGTTATAGGTTTAGGCCATAGTATATTTGAGAAATATATATTTCGGCCATCCCGGTGTCCAAATCGAGCATACGACCTCGAATTCACTTGAAACCAACTGCAACACTTAGGATGTATTAAAATACACACGCTAGAAGAAATGGGAACGAAATTCGACCCCCGGTTCGGAAATGGTTGAAGGTTGTGGGTTTAAGCCAAAGTGTAGTTGAGAAACATGGATTTCGGCCATCTCGAGGCCCAAATCGGCCATACGATCTCGGATTCGCTCGAAACCAACTCCAACACTTAGGATGCATTGAATTACATGTGTTGAAAAATATAGGATTGAAATCTGAGCCACGGTTTGGAAATGGTGGATGGTTGGGGGTTTAGGCCAACCTATACTATCTAAGTATGGATTTCAGCCATCTTAGTGCCCAAATTGGGCATACGACTTTGGATTCGCTCGAAACCAACTCTAACACTAAGGATGTATTGAAGTATACGTATTACAAGAAACAGGATTAAGATCCGACCCCGGGTTTGGAAATGGTGGAAGGTTGTGGGTTTAGGCCAACCTATACTAACTTAGTATGGATTACGGACATCTCGGTGCCCAAATCGGACATATGACCTCAGATTCGCTTGAAACTAACTCTAAGACATAGGATGTATTCAATGCTTGCTTTAGAAAATATGAGATCAAAATCCGACCCCCGATTGTGAAATGGTGTAAGGTTATAGGTTTAGGCCATAGTATAGTTGAGAAATATGGATTTTGGCCATCTTGGCGCCCAAATCAGGCATACGAACTCGGATTCACTCGAAATCAACTGCAACAGTTAGGATCTATTGAAATCCGACCCGCGGTTTGGAAATTGTTGAAGGTTGTGGGTTTTGACCAACTTATACTATCTAAGTATGAATTTCTGTCATCACGGTGTCCAAATCAGGCATACGTCCTCGATTCACTCAAAACCAATTCCAACACTTAGTATGTATTGAAATACACTCGTTAGAAGAAACGGAATCGAAATCTGACCATCGGTTAGGAAATGGTGGAAGGTTATAGGTTTAGGACATAGTATAGTTGGGCTTACGACCTCAAATTCTCTCGAAACCAACTCCAACACTTAGGATGTATTGAAATACACACTTTAGAAGAAAGAGGATCCAAATCCGACCTCCGGTTTTGAAATGGTGGAATGTTATGGGATTTGGCCAAATAATACTTGAGAAACATGGATTCCGGGCTTCTCGGTGCCCATATCGGGCATACGAACTCGGATTCGCTTGAAACCAAATCCAAGACTTAGGATGTATTGAAATACACTCGCTAAAAGAAACAGGTTCGAAATCTGACCATCGGTTTGAAAATGGTGGAAGGTTATAAGTTTCGGCCATAGTATAGTTAAGAGATATAGATTTTGGCTATCTCGATGCCCAAATCGGGCTTACGATCTCAGATTCGCTCGAAACCAACTCCAACACTTAGGATGTACAGAAATACACACGTTGGAAGAAATAGGATCGAAATCCGACCCCCGGTTTTAAAATGGTGGAGAGTTATGGGATTCGGCCAAATAATAGTTGAGAAACATGGATTTCAGCAATCTCGGTGCCCATATCGGACATACGAGATCAGATTCGCTCGAAATCAACTCCAACACCTATGATGTATTGAAATACACGCATTACGAGAAACAGGATCAAAATCGGACCCCTGGCTTGGAAATGGTGGACGGTTGTGGTTTTAAGCCAACCTATACTATCGAAGTATGGATTCCGGCCATTTCGATGTCCATATCAGGTATACGACCTCGGATTACCTCGAAACCAACTCTAAGACATAGGATGTAGTGAAATACATGCGTTAGGAAAGGTCGGATCAAAATCCGACCCCTAGTTTGAAAATGGTGGAAAGTTATAGGTTTAGGCCATAGTATAGTTGAGAAATATGTATTTCGGCCATCTCGGTCCCCAAATCAGGCATACGACCTCAGATTCTCTCAGAACGAACTGCAACACTTAGAATGTATTAAAATATACATGCTGGAAGAAATGGGATCGAAATCTAACCCCCGGTTTGGAAATGGTTGAAGGTTGCGGGTTTAGGCCAAAGTGTAGTTGAGAAACATGGATTTCGGTCGTATCGATGCCCAAATCGGCCATACGACCTCGGATTCGCTTGAAACCAACTCCAACACTTAGGATGTATTGAATTACATCTGTTGAAACAAATGAGATCGAAATCCAAGCCACAGTTTTGAAATAGTGGAAGGTTGTGGGTTTAGGCCAACCTATACTACCTAAGTATGGATTTCGGGCATCTTGGTGCCCAAATCGGGCATACGACTTTGGATTCGCTCGAAATCAACTCTAACACTAAGGATGTATTGAAGTACATGCACTAGAAGAAATAGGATCAAGATCCGACCCCAGGTTTGGAAATGGTAGAAGGTTGTGTTTTTAGGCCAACCTATACTATCTAAGTACGGATTACGGACATCTCGGTGCCCAAATCGGACATACAACCTCAGATTCGCTCGAAACCAACTCTAACACATAGGATGTATTCAAATACATGCGTTAGAAAATATGGGATCAAAATCCGACCCCCGGTTTGGAAATGGTGGAAGGTTATAGCTTTAGGCCATAGTATAATTGAGAAATATGGATTTCGGCCATCTCGGTGCCCAAATCTAGGACACGACCTCGGATTCACTCGAAACCAACTGCAACACGTAGGAAGTATTGAAATTCACATGCTAGAAGAAATGAGATCAAAATCCAACCCATGGTTTGGAAATGGTAGAAGGTTGTGGGTTTAGGCCAACTTATACTAAGTATTGATTTCTGTCATCAACGTGTCCAAATTGAGCATACGACCTCGATCCAATCGAAACCAATTCCAACACTTAGGATGTATTGAATTACGCTCGTTAGAAGAAACGGGATCGAAATCGTACCCTCGGTTTGGAAATGGTGGGAGGTTATATGTTTAGGCCATAGTATAGTTGAGAGATATGGATTTTATCCATCTCGGTGCCCAAATCGGGCTTACGACCTCAGATTCGTTCGAAACCAACTCCAACACTTAGGATGTATTAAAATACACACGTTATATGAACCAGAATCGAAATCCGGCCCCCGGTTTAGAAATGGTGGAATGTTATGGGATTCGGCCAAATAATAGTTGAGAAATATAGATTTCGGCCATCTCGGTGCCCATATCGGGCATACAAGCTCAGATTCGCTCGAAACCAACTTCAACACTTAGGTTGCATTGAAATACACACATTAGGAGAAACGGGATCGAAATCGGACACCCGATTTGGAAATGGTGGAAGGTTGTGGGTTTAAGCCAACCTATCCTAACTACGGATTTCGGCCATCTCGGTGCCCAAATAGGGCATACAACCTCGGATTCGCTTGAAACCAACTCTAACACTTAGGATGTATTAAAATGCATACGTTAGAAAATATGGTATCAAAATCCTACCCCCGGTTTAGAAATGGTGGAAGGTTATAGGTTTAGGCCATAGTTTAGTTGAGAAATATGGATTTCGACTATTTCGGTGCCCAAATCGGGCATACGACTTCGGATTCGCTCAAAACCAACTGCAACACTTAGGATGTATTGAAATTGACACGCTAGAAGAAATAGGATCGAAATCCGACTACCGGTTTGAAAATGGTGGAAGGTTATAGGTTTAGGACATAGTATAGTTGAGAAATATGGATTTCGGCTATCTCGATGCCCAAATCGGGGATACGACCTCGGATTCGCTCGAAACAAACAGTAACACTTAGGATGTACTTAAATTCAACCACTAGAAGAAATGGGATCGAAATCCGACCCCTAGTTTGGAAATGGTGGAAGGTTGTGGGTTTAGACCAACTTAGACTAAGTATGGATTTCTGTCATCAAGGTGTCCAAATCGGGCATACGACCTCGATCCTCTCAAAACCAACTCCAACACTTAGAATGTATTGAAATACACTCGTTAGTAGAATCGGGATCGAATTCTGACCATCGGATTGGAAATGGTGGAAGGTTACAGGTTTAGGCCATATTATAGTTGGGAGATATGGATTTTGCCATCTCGGTGCCGAAATCGGGCTTATGACCTCAGAATCGGTCGAAACCAACTCAACACTTGGGATGTATTGAAATAGACGCGTTAGAAGAAATATGATCGAAATCTGACCCCCGGTATGGAAATTGTGGAAAGTTATGGGATTCGCCCATACAATAGTTGAGAAACATGGATTTCGGCCATCTCGGTGCCCATATCGGGCATACGAGCTTGGATTCGCTCGAAACCAACTCCAACACTTAGGATGTATTGAAATACACACGTTAGGAGAAACAGGATCGAAATCGGACCCCCGGTTTGGAAATGGCGAAAGGTTGTGGGTTTAAGCCAACCTATACTAAGTAAGGATTTCGGCCATCTCGGTGCCCAAATAGGGCATACGACCTCGGATTCGCTCGAAACCAACTCTAACACTTAGGATGTATTAAAATACATACGTTAGAAAATATGCGAACGAAATCCTACCCCCGGTTTGGAAATGGTGGAAGCTTATAGGTTTAAGCCATAGTTTAGTTGAGAAATATGGATTCCGGCTATCTCGCTGCCCAAATCGGGCATACGACCTCGGATTCGCTCGAAACCAACTACAACACTTAGGATGTATTGAAATAAAGACACTAGAAGAAACGGGATCGAAATCCGACCCCCGGTTTGGAAATTGTGGAAGGTTGTGGGTTTAGGGCAACCTAAACTATGTAACTATCGATTTCGGCCATCTCGAAGGCCAAATCCGGCATACGACCTCAGATTCACTTGAAACAACCTCTAACTCTTAGGATGTAGTAAAATACATACGTTAGAAAGGGTGGGATCAAAATCCGACACCCGGTTTGGAAATGGTGGAAGGTTATAGGTTTAAGGCATAGTATAGTTGAGAAATATAGATTTCGGCCATCTCGATGCCCAAATCAGGCATACGACCTCGGATTCGCTCGAAACCAACTGCAACACTTAGAATGTATTAAAATACACACGCTAGAAGAAATAGGATCGAAATCCGACCCCCGGTTTAGAAATGGTGTAAGGTTGTGGGTTTAAGCCAACCAATACTATCTATGTATGGATTTCGGCCATCTCGGTGCCCAAATCAGGCATACGACATCAGATTTGCTCGAAACCAACTGTAACACTTAGGATCTATTAAAATACATACGTTAAAAATATGAGATCGAAATCTTACCGCCGGTTTGGAAATGGTGGAATATTATAGGTTTAGGCCATAGTTTAGTTGAGAAATATGGATCTCGGTGCCCAAATCGGGCATACGACCTCAGATTCGCTCAAAACCAACTGCAGCACTTAGGATGTATTGAAATTGACACGCTAGAAGAAACAGGATCGAAATCCAACTACCGGTTTGAAAATGGTGGAAGGTTATAGGTTTAGGACATAGTATAGTTGAGAAATATGGATTTCGGCTATCTCGATGCCCAAATCGGGGATACGACCTCGGATTCGCTCGAAACAAACAGTAACACTTAGGATGTACTTAAATTCAACCACTAGAAGAAATGGGATCGAAATCCGACCCCTAGTTTGGAAATGGTGGAAGGTTGTGGGTTTAGACCAACTTAGACTAAGTATGGATTTCTGTCATCAAGGTGTCCAAATCGGGCATACGACCTCGATCCGCTCAAAACCAACTCCAACACTTAGAATGTATTGAAATACACTCGTTAGTAGAATCGGGATCGAATTCTTACCATCGGATTGGAAATTGTGGAAGGTTACAGGTTTAGGCCATATTATAGTTGGGAGATATGGATTTTGCCATCTCGGTGCCGAAATCGGGCTTATGAACTCAGAATCGGTCAAAACCAACTCAACACTTGGGATGTATTGAAATAGACGTGTTAGAAGAAATATGATCGAAATCTGACCCCCGGTTTGGAAATTGTGGAAAGTTATGGGATTCGCCCATATAATAGTTGAGAAACATGGATTTTGGCCATCTTGGTGCCCATATCGGGCATACGAGCTTGGATTCGCTCAAAACCGACTCCAACACTTAGGATGTATTGAAATACACACGTTAGGAGAAATAGGATCGAAATCAGACCCCCGGTTTGGAAATGGCGAAAGGTTGTGGGTTTAAGCCAACCTATACTAAGTAAGGATTTCGGCCATCTCGGTGCCCAAATAGGGCATACGACCTCGGATTCGCTCGAAACCAACTCTAACACTTAGGATGTATTAAAATACATATGTTAAAAAATATGGGAATGAAATCCTACCCCCGGTTTGGAAATGGTGGAAGGTTATAGGTTTAAGCCATAGTTTAGTTGAGAAATATGGATTGCGGCTATCTCGCTGCCCAAATCGGGCATACGACCTCGGATTCGCTCGAAACCAACTACAACACTTAGGATGTATTGAAATAAAGACACTAGAAGAAATGGGATCGAAATCCGACCCCCGGTTTGGAAATTGTAGAAGGTTGTGGGTTTAGGGCAACCTAAACTATGTAACTATCGATTTCGGCCATCTCGGAGGCCAAATCCGGCATACGACCTCAGATTCACTCGAAACAACCTCTAACTCTTAGGATGTAGTAAAATACATACGTTAGAATGGGTGGGATCAAAATCCGACACCCGGTTTGGAAATGGTGGAAGGTTATAGGTTTAAGGCATAGTATAGTTGAGAAATATAGATTTCGGCCATCTCGGTGCCCAAATCAGGCATACGACCTCGGATTCGCTCGAAACCAACTGCAACACTTAGACTGTATTAAAATACACACGCTAGAAGAAATAGGATCGAAATCCGACCCCCGGTTTAGAAATGGTGTAAGGTTGTGGGTTTAAGCCAACCAATACTATCTATGTATGGATTTCGGCCATCTCGGTGCCCAAATCAGGCATACGACATCGGATTTGCTCGAAACCAACTCTAACACTTAGGATCTATTAAAATACATACGTTAAAAATATGAGATCGAAATCTTACCGCCGGTTTGGAAATGGTGGAATGTTATAGGTTTAGGCCATAGTTTAGTTGAGAAAAATAGATTTTGGCTATCTTGGTGGCCAAATCGGGCATACGACCTCGGATTCGCTCAAAACCAACTGCAACACTTAGGATGTATTGAAATGACACACTAGAAGAAACCGGATCGAAATCCGATCCCCGGTTTGGAAATGGTGGAAAGTTATAGGTTTAGGACATAGTATAGTTGAGAAATACGGATTTCGGCTATCTCGATTCCCAATTCGGGGATACGATCTCGAATTCGCTCGAACCCAACAGTAACACTTAGGGTGTACCGAAATACAAATACAAGAAGAAATGGGATCGAAATCGAACCCCCAGTTTGGAAAAGGTGGAAGGTTGTGGGTTTAGGCCAACTTAGACTAAGTATGGATTTCTGTCATCAAGGTATCCAAATTGGGCATACGAACTTGATCCGCTCAAAACCAACTCCAACACTTATGATGTATTGAAATACACTCATTAGAAGAATCGGGATCGAATTCTGACCATCAGATTGGAAATGGTGGAAAGTTATAGGTTTAGGCCATAGTATAGTTAGCAGATATGGATTTTGGTCATCTCGGTGCCCAAATCGGGCTTACGACCTCAGAATCGCTCGAAACCAACTCCAACACTTGGGATGTATTGAAATACTTACGTTAGAGGAAATAGGATCGAAATCCGACCCCTGGTTTGGAAATTGTGGAAAGGTATGGGATTCGCCCAAATAATAGTTGAGAAACATGGATTTCGGCCATCTCGGTGCCCATATTGGGCATACGAGCTTGGATTCGCTCAGAACCAACTCCAACACTTAGGATGTATTGAAATACACACATTAGAAGAAACGGGATTGAATTCGAACTCTCAGTTTGGAAATGGTGGAAGGTTGTGGGTTTAAGCAACCTATACTATCTAAGTATGGATTTCGGCCATCTCGGTGCCCAAATCAGGCATACGACCTGGGATTTGCTTGAAACCAAATCTAATACTTAGGATGTATTAAAATACATACGTTAGAAAATATGGGATCAAAATCCTACCCCCGGTTTGGAAATTGTGGAAGGTTACAGGTTTAGGCCATAGTTTAGTTGAGAAATATGGATTCCGGCTATCTCGGTGCCATAATCGAGCATAAGACCACGCATTCGCTCGAAACCAACTGCAACTCTTAGGATGTATTGAAATAAAGACTCTAGAAGAAACGGGATCGAAATCCAACCCCCGGTTTGGAAATGGCGGAAGGTTGTGGGTTTAGGGCAACCAAAACTATGTAACTATCGATTTCGACCATCTCGGAGGCCAAATCGGGCATATGACCTCGGATTCGCTCGAAACCAACTCTAACTCTTAGGATTTAGTAAAATACATGCGTTAGAAAGGGTGGGATCAAAATCCGACACCCGGTTTGAAAATGGGGGAAGGTTATAAGTTTAGGGCATAGTATAGTTGAGAAATATGGATTCCGGCCATCTCGGTGCCCAAATCGGGCATACGACCTCGGATTCGCTCAAAACCAACTACAACACTTAGAATGTATTAAAATACACACGCTAGAAGAAATGAGATCGAAATCCGACCCCCGGCTTAGAAATGGTGTAAGGTTGTGGGTTAAGCCAACCTATACTATCTATGTATGGATTTCGGCCATCTCGGTGCCCAAATCAGGCATACGACATCGGATTTGCTCGAAACCAACTCTAACACTTAGGATGTATTAAAATACATACGTTAAAAAATATGAGATCGAAATCTTACCGCCGGTTTGGAAATGGTGGAAGGTTATAGGTTTAGGCCATAGTTTAGTTGAGAAAAATAGATTTCGGCTATCTCGGTGGCCAAATCGGGCATACGACCTCAGATTCGCTCAAAACTAACTGCAACACTTAGGATGTATTGAAATTGACACACTAGAAAAAACGGGATCGAAATCCGACCCCCGGTTTGGAAATGGTGGAAAGTTATAGGTTTAGGACATAGTATAGTTAAGAAATACGGATTTCGGCTATCTCGATGCCTAATTCGGGTATACGATCTCGAATTCGCTCGAAACCAATAGTAACACTTAGGGTGTACTGAAATACAAATACTAGAAGAAATGAGATCGAAATCCGACCCCCAGTTTCGAAAAGGAGGAAGGTTGTGGGTTTAGGCCAACTTAGACTAAGTATGGATTTCTGTCATCAAGGTGTCCAAATTGGGCATACGAACTTGATCTGCTCAAAACCAAGTCCAATACTTAGGATGTATTGAAATACACTCATTAGAAGAATCGGGATCGAATTCTGACCATCGGATTGGAAATGGTGGAAAGTTATAGGTTTAGGCCATAGTATAGTTAGGAGATATGGTTTTGGTCATCTCGGTGCCCAAATCGGGCTTACGACCTCAGAATCGCTCGAAACCAACTCCAACACTTGGGATGTATTGAAATATATACGTTAGAGGAAATAGGATCGAAATCCGACCCCTGGTTTGGAAATTGTGGAAAGTTATGGGATTCGCCCAAATAATAGTTGAGAAACATGGATTCCGGCCATCTCGGTGCTCATATTGGGCAAACGAGCTCGGATTCACTCGGAACTAACTCCAACACTTAGGATGTATTGAAATATACGCATTAGGAGAAACGGGATCGAATTCGAACTCCCAGTTTGGAAATGGTGGAAGGTTGTGGGTTTAAGCAACCTATACTATCTAAGTATGGATTTCGGCCATCTCGGTGCCCAAATTAGGCATACGACCTTGGATTTCCTCGAAACCAAATCTAATACTTAGGATGTTGTATTAAAATACATACGTTAGAAAATATGGGATCAAAATCCTACCCCCGGTTTGGAAATTGTGGAAGGTTACAGGTTTAGGCCATAGTTTAGTTGAGAAATATGGATTCCGGCTATCTCGGTGCCATAATCGGGCATAAGACCACGCATTCGCTCGAAACCAACTGTAACTCTTAGGATGTATTGAAATAAAGACGCTAGAAGAAACGGGATCGAAATCCGACCCCTGGTTTGGAAATGGGGGAAGGTTGTGGGTTTAGGGCAACCAAAACTATGTAACTATCGATTTCGACCATCTCGGAGGCCAAATCGGGCATATGACCTCGGATTCGCTCGAAACCAACTCTAACTCTTAGGATTTAGTAAAATACATGCGTTAGAAAGGGTGGGATCAAAATCTGACACCCGGTTTGAAAATGGGGGAAGGTTATAGGTTTAGGGCATAGTATAGTTGAGAAATATGGATTTCGGCCATCTCGGTGCCCAAATCGGGCATACGACCTCAGATTCGCTCGAAACCAACTACAACACTTAGAATGTATTAAAATACACACGCTAGAAGAAATGGGATCGAAATCCGACCCCCGGTTTAGAAATGGTGTAAGGTTGTGGGCTTAAGCCAACCTATACTATCTATGTATGGATTTCAGCCATCTCGGTGCCCAAATCAGGCATACGACATCGGATTTGCTCGAAACCAACTCTAACACTTAGGATGTATTAAAATACATACGTTAAAAAATATGAGATCGAAATCTTACCAACGGTTTGGAAATGGTGGAAGGTTATAGGTTTAGGCCATAGTTTAGTTGAAAAAAATAGATTTCGGCTATCTCGGTGGCCAAATCGGGCATACGACCTCGGATTCGCTCAAAACCAACTGCAACACTTAGGATGTATTGAAATTGACACTCTAGAAGAAACGGGATCGAAATCCAACCCCCAGTTTGGAAATGGTGGAAGGTTGTGGGTTTAGGACATAGTATAGTTGAGAAATACGGATTTCGGCTATCTCGATGCCCAATTCGGGGATACGACCTCGGATTCGCTCGAAACCAACAGTAACACTTAGGGTGTACTGAAATTCAAATACTAGAAGAAATGGGATCGAAATCCAACCCCCAGTTTGGAAATGGTGGAAGGTTGTGGGTTTAGGCCAACTTAGACTAAGTATGGATTTCTGTCGTCAAGGAATCCAAATCAGGATATACGACCTCGATCCGCCCAAAAACAACTCCAACACTTAGGATGTATTGAAATACACTCGTTAAAAGAATCGGGATCGAATTCTGACCATCGGATTGGAAATGGTGGAAAGTTATAGGTTTAGGCCATAGTATAGTTGGGAGATATGGATTTTGGCCATCTTGGTGCCCAAATCGGGCTTACGACCTCAGAATCGCTCGAAACCAACTCCAACACTTGAGATGTATTGAAATACATACGTTAGAGGAAATAGGATCGAAATCTGACCCCGGTTTGAAAATTGTGGAATGTTATGGGATTCGCCCAAATAATAGTTGAGAAACATGGATTTCGGCCATCTCGGTGCCCATATCGGGCATACGAACTCGGATTCGCTCGGAACCAACTCCAACACTTAGGATGTATTGAAATACACGCGTTAGGAGAAACGGGATCGAATTCGAACCCCCAGTTTGGAAATGGAGGAAGGTTGTGGGTTTAAGCAACCTATATTATCTAAGTATGAATTTCGGTCATCTCGGTGCCCAAATCAGGCATACGACTTTGGATTTGCTCGAAATCAAATCTAATACTTAGGATGTATTAAAATACATACGTTAGAAAATATAGGATCGAAATCCTACCCCCGGTTTGGAATTGGTGGAAGGTTACAGGTTTAGGCCATAGTTTAGTTGAGAAATATAGATTCCAACTATCTCGGTGCCCAAATCGAGCATAAGACCACGTATTCGCTCGAAACCAACTGCAACACTTAGGATGTATTGAAATAAATACACTAAAAGAAATGGGATCGAAATCCGACCCCCGGTTTGGAAATGGTGGAAGGTTGTGGGTTTAGGGCAACCTAAACTAACAATTGATTTCAGCCATCTCGGAGGCCAAATCGGGCATACTACCTGAGATTCGCTCGAACCCAACTCTAAGTCTTAGGATGTAGTGAAATACATGCGGTAGAAAGGGTGGGATCAAAATTCGACCCCCGGTTTGGAAATGGTGGAAGGTTATAGGTTTAGGGCATAATATAGTTGAGAAATATGGATTTTGGCCATCTCGGTGCCCAAATCGGGCATACGACCTCGGATTCGCTCGAAACCAACTGCAACACTTAGGATGTATTAAAATACACACGCTAGAAGAAATTGGATCGAAATCCGACCCCTGATTTATAAATGGTGGAAGGTTGTGGGTTTAAGCCAACCTATACTATCTATGCATGGATTTCGGTCATCTTGGTGCCCAAATCAGGCATACGACCTCGGATTTGCTCGAAACCAACTCTAAAACTTAGGATGTATTAAAATACATATGTTAAGAAATATGAGATCAAAATCCTATCCCCAGTTTGGAAATGGTGGAAGGTTTTAGGTTTAGGTCATACGTTGGTTGAGAAATATGGATTTCGGCTATCTCGGTGCCCAAATCGGGCATACGACCTCGGATTCACTCGAAACCAACTGCATCATTTAGGATGTATTGAAATAAGCACGCTAGAAGAAACGCGATCGAAATCCGACCTTCGGTTTGGAAATAGTGGAAGGTTGAGGGTTTAGGGTAACCTATACTATCTAACTATGGATTTCGGCCATCTCGGAGGTCAAATCGGGCATACGAACTCGGATTCGCTCGAAACCAACTCTAACCCTTAGGATGTATTGAAATACATGCGTTAGAGAAGGCGGGATCGAAATCATACCCCCGGTTTGGAAATGGTGGAAGGTTATAGGTTTAGGCCATAGTATAGTTGAGAAATATGGATTTCGGCCATCTCAGTGCCTAAATTGGGCATACTACCTCGGATTCGCTCGAAAGTAACTGCAACACTTAAGATGTATTAAAATACACACGCTAGAAGAAATGGGATCGAAATTCGACCCCCTGTTTAGAAATGGTGGAAGGTTGTGGGTTTAGGTCAAAGTATAGTTGAGAAACATGGAATTCGGCCGTCTCGATGCCCAAAGACCTCGGATTCGCTCGAAACTAACTCCAACACTTAAGATGTATTAAATTACATGTGTTGAAACAAATAGGATCGAAATCCGACCAACGGTTTGGAAATTGTAAAAGGTTGTGGGTTTAGGCCAACAATATAATATCTAAGTATGGATTTCGGCCATCTTGATGCCCAAATCGGGCATACGACTTCGGATTCACTCGAAACCAACTCCAACACTAAGGATGTATTGAAGTACACGCATTAGAAGAATCAAATCAAAATCCGACCCCGGGTTTAGAAATTGTGAAAGGTTGTGGGTTTAGGCCAACCTATATTATCTAAGTATGGATTTTGGCTATCTCGGTGCCCAAATCAGACATACGACATCAGATTCACTCGAAACCATTTCTAACACTTAGGATGTATTCAAATAAATGCATTAGAAAATATGAGATCAAAATCCGACCCCTGGTTGTGAAATGGTGGAAGGTTATAGGTTTAGGCCAAAGTATAGTTGAGAAATATGGATTTCGCCCATCTTGGTGCCCAAATCGAGCCTACGACCTCGGATTCTGAAATCAACTGCAATACTTAGGATGTAATGAAATTCACCCGCTAGAAGAAATGGGATGGAAATCCAACCCCCGGTTTGGAAATGGTGGAAGGTTGTGTGTTTAGGCCAACTTATACTATCTAAGTATGAATTTCTGTCATCACGGTGTCCAAATCGGGCATACGACATCGATTCGCTCGAAACCAACTCTAACACTTAGGATGTATTGAAATACACTTGTTAGAAAAAAGGGGTTCGAAATCTGTTCATCGGTTAGGAAATGGTGGAAGGTTATAGGTTTAAGCCATAGTATAGTTGAGAGATATGGATTTTGGCCATCTCGGTGCCTAAATCAGGCTTACGACCTCAGATTCGCTCGAAACAAATTACAACACTTAGGATGTATTAAAATACACACGTTAGAAGAAACATGATCAAAATCCGACCCCCGGTTTGGAAATGGTGGAAAGTTTTGGGATTCGGCCAAATAATAGTTGAGAAACATCGATTCCGGCAATCTCGGTGCCCATATCGGGCATACGAGCTCAAATTCGCTCGAAACCAACTCCAACACTTAGGATGTATTGAAATACACGCGTTAGGAGAAACAGGATCGAAATCGGACCCCCGATTTGGAAATATTGGAAGGTTGTGAGTTTAAGTCAACTTATACTATCTAAGTATGGATTTCGACCATCTCGGTGCCCAAATCGAGCATACGACCTCGAATTCGTTCGAAACCAATTTTAACACTTAGGATGTATTAAAATACATACGTTAGAAAATATGAGATCGAAATCCTACCCCCGGTTTAGAAATGGTGGAAGGTTATATGTTTAGGCCATAGTATAGTTTAGAAATATGAATTTTGACTATCTCGATGCCCAAATCGGGCAGACAACCTCGGATTCGCTCGAAACCAACTGCATCATCCATCTTTTGATGGTTGTTTTGAAAGAAAATTCTACTTTCTTTTTCTTTTCTTTCACTCACTTTCTCACCCATCGAATACATCCTATAAAGGTACAACATCCAAAACTATGTAAAGGAAAAAAAAAAAACTCTGGGCGTGGCATAGACCCCAATAACCCATCAGACACTCACATGTCACAAGGGAAGAGAAAACCCAGGAAGTAAAATCAAATTCCACAAGGCACAGTAAGACATACTTCTCCCCACCCCACCACCTGACCATGATTTCCCGTGCTTTCTCATTGCTAATGTAATGAGAGGAATCACAAATAAAATGTAGGCACATCATCGTATTCAAACCAAATCCATCCAATAATTGAAAACCATTGAGCTCTGGTGTTCTACATCAAAAGCCGATAATTATTCTACATGTAACAAAAGTCTACATGCACCCCTATACCCTACAATGAACCATAAATGCGCATTGCACTTGCTTGAAAAAATTGCCTTACAGTGTGAACAAGACAAAAGCCACATACGAAATAACAATGACTATTACAAATTCTACCACAAATTTCAGCCCCACTCACCTTTTCTTAATCCAGTAGAAAACCAGGTCTGACGGCAGACATTTAGCAATCATTGATCATGGAAGGAATGCCAAGAAATTTTCAAGGAAGTTCGGACATTTGACAGACAGCAGGCATGTTATTCCACACACAAGAGTCAAGCACCCATCCTTGACTCAATGTCGAAGTTCCAGCAGCCAAGTGCTTGTAATCACTGCATAAATCTTCACCAAGAAGTGTCGCACACTGTGTCTGCTCAAACCAATCTGAACCAAATAAAGCATCAGGCCTGGAAAAATCCAACCGTGTTGATTTTTGTTTCTTTCCTCCATCTGGGTAAACCTGGTTGGCTGGTTCTGGCTTAACATTGCATCCTGCTGAAATTACGTATGAGAAAGAGCATTCATTAAGGTAAATTGTGAATTTCAAATTTCAAAGACTAATTTGATAGAAATATGCTCACCATGCAATGTGTCAGCAGCCGGGGGTTCATCCCACGAGCTTCCTCTGATAGGAGTGTACTCACTGAAAACTGATGCAGTAGAACAACCCAGTGGAGAAATGGGATCACCATATTCTTCCCATCCTCTCTTACATAGATTCGGGGTTGAACTGTCCACCATACCACAGGGCACAACAAAAGAATTCAAGCTCTTCTCAGATAAATTGTTCTTCGTACTGCTCAAAGTCTGTGCCTCGTGAAGTAATGTTTCCAACAGGCCATTGTTCCCTGGTGAGAGACAGTCTGAGTGCACTGACCCTGTTGGTGGAGACTGGATAAAACCATCAACAGACTCAAGAGAATGCAGTGGGGGAGAAGAGCTGCCCCAGCTACCTAGGTCAGTTTCTGGATATTGGAGTGAAGGGAGCTCCAACTTCACAGCTCCAGGAATGGGCTTAGAAGCAGAGAAATTACCATTTAAAAAGGCATGGCTGCCAAGAATTGCACCATAGGGTGGTAGATTCATGATATTAGGGTCAGGATCGTATGGAAAAGACAACCCAAAGGGTCGAACAATCTTCTCACAAATATCATTCTGAAACTCGTCTAACGGTGGAAGTCCATTGCTGACACTACCATAAAAACCAGTGAAAAAGTTCTCTGATTTGGGGGGATGCATTGTTGAGGGCATGAAGCTGTAAGTTTGAGATGAACACAGACCTTGAGTCAGCATGCTACTCACTGAAATATCAGTAAGAGTTGCTGGATAAGATAAAGCCCCATGAGTGGCCTTAAAATTGTCGAATATAAAATCAGGAATCTCGTAATTGTTTTCCTGCAAGAAATAATGATGTTGTGAATCCTCACTGTTAAATTCACTAGTGTTTTGACTTTGTTGATTCCCATTCAATGCTTGCAAATGCACATCAGGAGGGTAAAGCGGTAAACCAGCACGCTGTCGTCTTTTGATTCGGGTATTCCAGTAGTTCTTTATCTCATTATCTGTACGCCCAGGCAACTAAAAGGGACAATACAGAATAAGGAGGAAGGCGAGACAACAAGGGATATAAAAGAACTACAAAATAATGGAGTGCGCATGAAAGAAACTAAGAGTAAATAATGGACATTTCAGTTTAAACTTCGATATACTACAATTTTTCATAGTTACAAATACAGGAAAACCTCAAAATATCCACAGTAGGATAAGTTACATATCCAAGCATCTTACACAATGTTGCTATGACTATTGTGTATCAAAATTGTAATATGAACATTACTATGGTCAAACTAGAATAGGGTATACATTATTTTTAGCTCCTATGTAGGTCTATACACACACGACAAACACACACACACGCATAACTATTCCATGCATCTTACCTGATCCATTAATGTTTTGGAACAATCAAATGACATGTTCTTCTAGAAAGTAAATAGTCTTCCAAAATTTCGATCGTTTCTTGAGATCGATACACTGTAACAGTCACCACTGTAAGTGGTGAGATGTTACAATTAGTCATTAAAGTTATCCTTATGTAGATCACTCAGATTACCCCATACATGTTCATTAAATGCGGACCAAACATGCCATAACATAGTTTCAGAAGTTATAAAACAACTAAGCAAACAAATTACACATCCAGTTACTGGAGTTACCATGCTGAACACATTGGCTTCATTTCTCAATATAGGTTGAGAACAATAAGATGCATTCCTCCCAGCAGGAACTTAATATTAATGCTACTAATAGATCTCTACCTCTTATTATAGTATGTGCTCCGGAGGAGCACACATGCAAGAAGGAAGTTTGAGCTTGATGCAAATGACCAAATATCTTTTTTGTTTTGGTATACAATATCTGTTAGTGGGTTAGTAATTAGTTGTGTGGGGACTTACAAGACTGCCATCTCACTACACAGGGACTTGAGTCATGGCCTACAAAATGGGGTGTAACTACTTGCCATTTGAGTAGCTAGCTAAAATATCTCAAAAGGCAAGAAAAAAAAATTATCAAATTCACCACACGAAGAAAAAGAAAAGATTATAGATACATACATGTGCAACCATCCGAGCCCATTTGTTCCCAATCTTGGCATGAAGTTCAATGATCAGCCGTTCTTCATCTACTGTGAAAGCTCCTTTCTTCAAGTTTGGTCTCAGATGATTCGCCCATCTCAGACGGCAGCTTTTGCCACAACGGAACAGTCCTGATTGCTTCTGAACAGCATTCCAGTTACCCTCTCCATGCTTCTTGACGTACTCCACCAAAATTGCATCTTCTGTGGATGTCCATGGCCCTTTCTTCAGAACAACCCCTCCAACCGAGCTTCCTCTCCAGCTACCTTCATCGATCGACGGCAAATCCATCTGATCCTTGGAGAGCATCCCATCTTCACTCTCGTTTATTGTATGACTCATCTCCTTGAATGTGAGACCACACCAGTTCCTGATGATCGCTCAGAACCGTCCAAACAGAAGTGTGATACCCTGAACAAAAAGGGAAATGAGAATGGAAAATGAACCACAGATAATATAAAACAGCTGCACATCTCAAATTTCAAGCACCGAAACAATTCCATAGAAGGTGATCCAATCAGTAGAAAAGAACTAAAGCTATAAATTGAAAAAAAAATATGAGTAGTCAAATAAATAAAGAATCAACCCCTGAGAGGAATGATTAAAATGAATAAATTGGTGCATAACTAAAATAATTCAAGGATGTAGAAACAACTTAAGAATAGCTTTTCAAATCAGAAAGACTGTCACTCATGCACAGTTTATTGGTGACCTCCCACGTTGAAGAAAAACATAGATTAACCATTAACAGTTTTACCAACATAGAAAGCCAATAAAACAAGAAAAAAAGGCCTGCCCCATAGAATCTGAAACAAAAACAAATATAATTCAAGAACCACAATACTTAATAATTCAACATAATACACCATGATTCTCAAACCTAAAAAGGAAATCAAAACCTGCTACCGGAATATATAATTAAACAGTAATAAACCACACCACTCGAAAAGAATAAAAAAAAAACTCTGTAGAATGCAGACCCTTAGTACCCAACAACCGTAAAGATCCAAACCGTAGCTCTTATAAAAAAAAAAAAAAGTATTATCTAAATGCAATCAAGGTTGGTGCAGTTGCAGAGAGTCCAAAGAAGGGAGCAGAAATTAACGGAACCCAAATTCTCAACACTTTCCAGATTAGAAACCCACGAACACTAAAAATTGGAAGGAAAAAGGCTCTTGTAGCAGAAACCAGCTTAAGACGAAGCCAAGAACAGGAAAAAAATGAAAAATCTGAGAAAATAAAATCAAAATGAAGAAAAAAAAAAGCCTAGCTCAAGAGAAGGGGAAAAAAATTCTTCCAAATAAACGGCAGCTAGAAACAAGAACCAATCCAACACAACCCGAAAATCTTACATTCTCCAAAATTCGACTTTCCGAACAAGGATACAACGGAAAAATAATCAGATAAACACACATATCCAGATCCACCAAACAGGAATCCTAAGCAGAGATTGAACGTTGAACGAAACAATAGAAAAAAAAAAAAAAAAGGGAAAAAAGAGCAATCAAAAGAACATAAAGCAGCAGAATAAAACAGTAAATAAAAGAAACCCTAACCCTACCCGTATTAGGAGAAAAAAAAATGTCGAGAGGGACAGAAAAGAAGGAGAGAGTACCAGCTAGGGTTTAGTCTTTACTTACTTTCTGCATCTACCCCATGGTCACGGCGATGGATTTTAGAGAGAGAAAATATATACATATAGAGAGAGAGAAGGGATTTTGGAGAGAATGACTGGATCAACTCTCAAGGCGCTCATCATCCTCTCCAATCAAATCGATTAGAATCGATCATTCAAAATCCAGAAAACATACAGGGCGTTTCGATCGGATTTTTTTTGGGCCAAAAATCAATTCTGGTAAAATTGATTATATAAAAATAAATGGTTAAATAATCATTTTTTCAAATAATAATTTTTGGTAGAAGTGTCAACGAGCCAAGCCAGCTTGGCTCGACTCGAAATAAACTGAGCTTAAGCTTTTACTTTGGGCTTGTTGAGCCGAGCCAAGCCTTAAAAGTGATCTCGAAAAATAAACGAGCCGAGCCTAAACAATAGGTGGCTCAGCTCGACTCGATTAATTTTATAATAATACCTTTTAAAAGTTAAATTTATATTATATATTTAGTATACATTAACATAAATATTTCTATTTAAGTTTTAACTCAAGTTTTCACGTGAGTGAGTCACATGACATCCCAAAAAAAAGTCATTTTAATTGAATTTAGTGTTTATCAATGTATTTAAAAATAAAACATTATCGAGCCGAGCTTGAGCTCAACAATTTATGAATGAGCCAAGTCGAGCCTGAGCATCTGTAAAATTCCAAAGAGCTGAGCCTGAACATCCGTAAAATTCCAACAAGCCGAGCCTGAGCAATGCCTAGCTCGGCTCGTTGACCTCCCTACTTTTTGGATTTTGGGGAATATGTTGGTAAGTCTCTCAACTTCGCATTTTCTGAACATTATTATTAAAAAAATGATTATTTAATCATGAATTTTTACACAATTAATTTTATCGGAATTGATTTTTGATAAAAAAAAATACAATCCAAATACCACCTTAGATGACGATGCACATAAATAACATATATGACACATCGATGCATTTGATGATGATGGTGTTAACGTAGTAGTGGCGAAGGGAAGTGATAAAGTTACCTGACCTGAGGAAACGGAAGACGATGGAAACGGGTGATAAAATAGAAGAGTCGTTTCACCAAAAAAAAACAAAAAAACATAAAAATAGAAGAGTCGTTTATTTATGGATTGGGGAATATGTAGGGGTTAATGTGTATTCAGGTGTAACTTAACTCAAGACGTGTCCTTTTAACTCTAGTTAAGAAGATGTAATTCCTTAAGTTTAGAAATATCCTGATATTTAGATTATTTTAAATTTTAAATTAATAGGTGTCATTTTCTGTTGAAAGCCAGAAACATTTCTCAATGGCATTTGCTAGAGAAGATCGGCACTCTTCAGGTGTTTAGGGACCCACGAAATTGTTTGGATTTGACTATGTTGCTAGTTGCTAGTTGGAATGGGGCATAAAACCATCTCATTGATTCACGCCCTCATTACACTCATTAATTGCGATTAAGATTTACTCACTACTAAGGATTCATCCTTCCAACCTTAGTTTTTAAAAAAAAATTATAAAAAATAATTACTATAATTTAATATACCTTAATCATAATAATAATAAAAAATGGTTATACGACGGTAAGCTAGGAAAGGGACATTGCGATCGGGCTCTAAAACCAAGTAGCAACCCCTCTATTCATTTGATGAGGTGTGCTAACCCTCAACTTGCACTTCCAAACTCTTCCAAACTTTCAACATGGTCGCCACACCCTTTAAAAAGAGCAATAGTTCACTCCTTCAGCTCCCGCCCTCACAAGCCCCTTCAACTCCCATCAACTCTAGTTAATTTTTTTTTAACCCTTGTAACTATATTTTATTTTTTATTTCTAAAACCAAGGGTAGATGGGGGATCCCTAGGGGTGAGTAAATCTTAACCACAGTTAAAGGTTAATAAGGGACATGGTAGAAAAAGGAGCCATGAGATGCCTCCCTTCGCTCCTCCCTCTAGGAGGTGAATATTTTTCCTCCTAAAAATAGAGATTAACTATGAACACTGGCTCTGGTTCAAGAGCCACTCGGAGCAATCCAAAAATATCCCTTGATTGAGATGGTTTTGAAATCATAGGAAGAAATTTTAGTTGATAGAAATGCCATTCTTTTGTATTATAATTTCCAAACTACCCCTCCTCGAATGCATCTTTTTTGTTGCTCCGGTTTACCTCTGAACCAGAGTTCCTATTTATAGTTAATCTCTTAAAAATATTATTTTCTTAATCTATAAAAGGGGTAGCAATGACAAGTGTTGTCACTATGGTGAGAGTTTAAAAGCATATATGGGACTAACATTTCTCTTCATTTGATCATATAATCATTCGATGGCATGGAAATTCCAACTGCCAAAATCAAATCAGTTCTATGAAAAATCTGGGCTTGCTCCAAATAGAGCCCAGGTGGTAAGTCGTTCTTGGGTCATGGGGAGCGTTTTGTATTGGACCTCTAGCTCATTAATCTAAATGCATCCCAACTGTTATTCCATAATATGGAAAGTATGCAAAAGCACAACACAAAATATACGTGGTTTACTCATAATATGATTATGGTCAATGGAGGAAGATAATAAAAAATTTTGGATTTTCACTCTCAAATACCGAGAGTTCATGTAGAACCCAGGAACTCATTGCATAGTCAGTGAATAGTATCTGTGAATAGTGATTTTAAGGCCTAAATGGCCTTCTATATATTTTGGTGTGGGATGAATGAATGAATGAGTTGCAATCAAAGTATATGTGTTGTGAGAGTGTTAAAGCCAAGGTAAAGGGTAGAAAACATTCTAAGTGAGTTAAGGGAAGAGTGGAAGCACGATAAGTGTGAAAAATAGGGAAAAACAGGAGAAAATTGCCAAGTTCTGCAGGTGACCGGTCGACTGACTATCTTAATTGTGGCCCAAAATGAGCCCCAATGTGTTGTGATCAGAAGTAGGTTGACCGACTGTCTCAAAAATGCTACAACAGTAGGGTTTTTACAAAGGCAGGTCAACCACCGTTCCTAGCTGGTCGACCGATGTAACGACCCCAAAATCCTACAAGGCTAAAATATGACTTTGGGATCGCCACATTACTTAAACCTGCTTAAAATCCATGACATGCAAGGCACACTAACACGAGTCTCCAAAAATGAGGATAATAAAATTTCCGATATATCAACTGTAACCAACTAAATAGCACGAGTCTATAGTCAACAAATACAACCCATTAAAACCAAACAATCTGATACACAACTATAAAAGTCTACTAAGCAACATCTACTCAAGTCTAATACACTCTCTCAATCAAATGAAATAAAAACTAAGAGGTGTAGCCACCCAAGTCTTTGGCTCCCTCCTCAGAAGGCTCACCTTCACCTCCTTCCTCTGCGTATGTTTCCTCAACCCACGGCTCCGCCGTGTACTCCTGCTCTAAACCTGTCAAGACGAAGTCCAGCTGAGTACAAAGGTACTCAGTGTATATAAAATCCAACCAACAATAATAATATACCTGCACTTAGTCAGAAACATATCCAATAACATAATAACATAATCAGAGTGCGGAAGAACGTGTGCGCATATACATCATATCATCACCTTGACTCGTGTACTTGTGAGAATCTTAGACTTGGAAGACAATACACTTATGAGTTGCTTATGCTTATAAGACCACGTGCTTGTGAGATGTTTATGCTTATGCACTTATTCAGATCATACAATGATGTGACATGCCGTTCTTGGCGGATACGGACCATGTCTAAGAATCAAATGGTTGACATGCCGTTCTTGACGGATACGGACCATGCCTATGAATCAAATGTAATTGACATGCCGTTCTTGGCGGATACGGACCATGCCATGCTTATGCTTATTCAGAATGTCATACTTATACCATGCTCATGCTTGTGGTCCACATGTGTGACTTGTGAGACTCTTATCTTAACATACACGTGCATATGTGCTTAAGTGTCGAAATTAACATTCGAGTTGGTAATTGCTTAGATTCCGATCTCCCACCATGGAAACTCCACTATACTGTCCCATACCAAATAGTTAGAGAATTCCCGGTTTGAGAGATGTTCCTCTAAGTTCTTACCTTCCCGACTATCAATTTCCATGCAAATAATTAGACATACTTAACAAACAATTCACATATACATATCTTATCATAATTCATATCGCAATTCATAATCAATTTACCACAATTTCATAAGAGTATAATAGCATTTATCCTTTCAAGCATTTTCACAAACACCTTGTGTACGCATAATATTAATCCATTTCCCTTCTATATTTTCAAGCATTCATCAAACCATAATTCATCCATACAATCAATTCACTATTCACATCCACATATTAATCTCATCCTCCATACATTTCCCATCCTCCATATATTCTATCCACATCCAATCCACATTTCCATCCACATTTCCATCAATAATTAGCTTACTTCATAGAAAATTTGGGGAAAATGCATTTAATCTCTATTCTATCATTTCTATCAAATTAATATTCACAAAACATTAAAATAGAGTTGATTAGGATAGTATATCGACCTTAGGAATCCTTCCCTTCAATTCAAAACGCTCCCGAGGAGATTTGGAGAAGCTTTGAGGTCGATCTCCAAGCTTTCCTCTCAATCTTCTAGCAACCTCCTTCTTCTCCAAGCAACCCTCTCCCTCAAACCCTAGGTTTTCTCCCCCTTTTTGTCAAATTAGGTTAGAAATAGGTAGAGTATTTTAATATTTCGAGTAGGACCCCCTATTTATAGCCCCAAGGTCTGAGAACAAAAAGACCAAAACGCTCATACTAAAATTCTGTAAAAATCACGAAAGACCGAGCGATCGGTGGTTATGACCGATCGATCGGTTCTCAACCGAGCGATCGGTGCTCTTGACCGGGCGATCGGTCAAAAAAGCACTCACTGGAAATTTTTCCCATACAAAATTTTGGACCAGTCGATAGATACCGATCGATCGGTTTTGGACCGATCGATCGCTACTTCTGACCGAGCGATCGGTTGCCTACAGATTTTTTTTTTGACCTACTCTACTGTTTTGGCCATAACTTTTGACTCGCTCGACGGATTTTGACGATTCAACTTGGGTTGGATTCGTCTCTCGAAAACGAACATTTCTAACATTTTAGAATTTCTAAATTCCACTTAATTAATAGACTAAATTATCCCCAAAGTTGACTGATCTGCAATTCCATTAGATAAAACCCACCATTGACTTGGCTTAAACTCAAAATAAGGAAAAACATTAAACATGAACTTCAAAGAGGGTTCCAACACCTTTCTAATGGTTCAAGAATCACTCAATTCCAGTAAATGGTACCAAAACTAGAGCTTCCTAAAGTTTAGGGTGTGATATGACATCCCTCCGTTACAAGTTTGATTAAGCTTAGTTTACACCACACCAAATAAATATATAATACAATAAACATCAAAACATCACAAGGACTATAATACCCCTAATACAATGAAGTAAAAACATGAAAAAGATTCGGGGTCTCTACAACCGACCTTTAATGAAATGAGGTTTTTCCCATTTTTGTGAATTTTAAGGGTAGATTAGGGTTTTCAACACCCTTAGCCTATAACTACAAATTCATTTCGTGGGGTTTGGAGTGCACAAACCTAAGGGAAGATTTTTATAGAGAAATGGGAGAAAAGCTAGGGTTTTGGAAAGGTTTTCTCAAGATCAAGGGTGAAACCCAACTCTCACCTCCAAAGCTTCTCAAGATCAAAAAGCGGAAGCAAGATCTTGTAAGCCAGGCATTTCTCAAGCTCTCAACCAAAAGGGGTTTTGTCTTAAAAAGGTAGGGTACACCCTACTTGTAGCATCCCAGAACTTTTATGCCTAATGAATAGTGTATTCAAGGCCAATTGGCTCTCCCCGTATTTGGATTTGGTGTTTTATGAGAAATTTGATATTAGTGACCTATGTGCAGCGTGTAAGATGGGGTTTAGGACCCTAAGGATGGTGAAAATGAGGTTAGAAATACCCCTAGAGGTCTGCAAGTGAAAGAAACCAAAAACTGGCGAGTGTGATCGATCGCAGGTAAGGTGCGATCGATTGTATGCAGGTGAAATTGGTCAAAAACATTCTGAACCAAGTGCGATAGATGAGTCTTCATGTGCGACAGATCGCAGGGATCTGCAATCGATCACAAGGGAGTGCGATCGATCGTATGTGGAGAAAAATCAGACCAAAAGTGTTCGGGTTCATGTGTGACAAATCGCCCTCAGGTGTGATCAATCGTGCTGGATCTGCAATCGATCGCAGTTAGTGTGCGATCGATTGCACGCATGTGTTGATGTCAAAATTGAGGGTTTTAAACCCTTGTTTTATAAGGGGATTCATTTGAGGGTTTTCTTAGACAAGAGGAGGATCAAGAGGAGAGGAAGAAATTGTAGATTTTCCAAGGGAGAGTTTGGATTGAAGTTCAAGGGAGGCTCAATCAAGTTTAAATCTTCCTCACTCAAGCAAGGGTTCCTCAAATCTCCAAGGTGGTGTTCTTCCTCAAGGTTGGGACTCCAAATCAAAGGGTTTTCTTCAAGATCAAGGATTGATCATCAAGGTTAGTACACCCTACTAACTAACTTAGTATTAACTTAGATTTCTCTTGAAATGGATTATGATTTAATAATGTATACCCCTATTCTCCTTTAAAACCAATGATTCCAAAGATTTATGCAAGATAACCTAAAGATGGAAGGGTGGATGGAATGTATGGGTGATGTTGGGTGTTGAGGCGATTGGATGCCAAGTGTTGTGATGTGTGGTGTGATGTGAAATGGTGGAAAGGCATTGTACTCATAATGAACACATCTCATGTGTTTGATGAAATGTGTTGATGAAAAATATGAAATAAATGGCTACAAGAATGTGAACCCCACATGTTTGATAAAATGCAAGAATGACTTTGAACACCATGACAAAGGAAATATGAATAAAAGTTTAAGAGATATTGCATGCAAGGTGTTTGATGTAATACATGTGTGAAATGTGGAATGAAAGCTATGAAATATGAACTAGGGATCCTTCCCTAGAAATTAGTAAATATGATAATATACTTTATGAGTTTCCTAAATTTCTCATGCACCTATAATTGTGGAAATGCTATATGTTGTCCTCAATCTTTTCATGTCATCACTATGTTAACAAATTGTCACACACGACATGCATGCATTCATGAACCGAGGTTTTCAAGTACATGTATATAAGAAACAACAAGAACAAGAAATGTGATTCACGAAACGAATTATAAAGCCGAACATCGAGCTGGTCAAGGGTAAGGCATATCCTCCAGATATGTCATACCTGGCTCACAAGAAAACAAGTTGATAAAGCTGGACATCGGGCCGGTCAAGGGTGGCTCACAAGAAAACAAGTTGATAATGCCGGACAGAGAGCCGGTCAAGGATGTTGGTGTACCTTTTCTATATATATATATTCGCTGAAGAGAATTTACATTCCCGGCTCACAAGTCACTACAAGAGCACTAACATTTGGCTCACAAGTTAAACAAGTCAAGTCAAGACATGGCAAGCATGATAAGACAAGTGATTCCAAGCAAGACAAGATAAAGACACATGTGTGATTCCTACAAGACAGAGAACAAGTTTTAACATGACAAGCAAGTTTTGAAAAAAACCACGAAAGCTTATTTTTCAATAACAAGCCACAAATTTCAAAGTATGAGTTTTATCAGAGTTTTTGCATCATTCCATGCACGTCATGATCATAGTATTGCTTTAAAATATATGTTGTGAATTATGTTGTTTATCCTTATTGTAGTTAGTTAGTACTATTGTTAGTTAGTAGCTTGTACTCGTTGAGTATTCCATACTCAGCTGTACTTTTATATCAATAGCTCTGGAGGATACCTTCGACCTCAAGCTTTGGGTTGAAGAGGAAATGTGGAGGCGAGAGAGCCACCTATCCTGATGCAGATGTAGGCGGATAGAGATCTAGATGTGTGGTCGTATCTAGATTCCTGTTGAGCTGAGTGACTTCGAGGGTTTCTTTTTGTATTTTGATAGGTGGGCATGTCCACCTTTACTATTTATGTGGTGTATCTAACTTGGAATATTAATATGATTCATAGAAGAAAGAAAATAAAAAGTTGGTTTACGCTTCCACACTATTTTAAGCTTCCGCACTCTGTTGTATGTTTCCGTTTAGTATGTTATTACCTTGTTCATTGCAGGATGGTTTGTCAAGTATGTATGGTCATGCCTAAAGTATCCCTTAACTCCTAAGGGATATTTTGAGGTACGACACTACTAGTTAACTTTATTATGTATTAAGGAAATAAATGGGGTTGTTGTGAGGCATATAACTTTACATGAGTAAATACTTCCTACTATTGACCTTATTATGATCTCTATTATGAAAACCATGATGTGATGCATGTTCCATGATGAAATTGGATTGTGTAGCCTATGTATGCATATACCAATGCTTGAAATGAAGTCACTTAAACATGTTGGATGTTTAATGGTTTTTCTAGGTCTACTATTATGCTTATAAGTTCTAATTAAACATGTATTGAGTGTTTAAAGCGTTCCAAGTATAATATAATGCTCACAAGCACTCTATGCACTCTGCATCGCGCATAATTGATGTTTTCTCATAAGCATGATGTTCAAAGTTCATAAGAAAGGTTTTAAGGAAAATCTCATAAGAAAACTCCTAAGCTCATTAGAATTGACAAGGCCAAACTTTGGGTTGATATGTTCTAAGATTGGTTATAAATGCTTATAAGAATCACATGTTTAAGATCGGTTACAATGTTCATAAGGATCAAGTCTACAATCGTCTCATAAGTCTCTGAGGATCATAAGTTATGCAAGGCTTTCATAAGAACTCATAAGAATTTCATAAGTCCAAGATTGGTTCATAAGCTCATAAGGATCAAGTCTACGATCATCTCATAAGTCTCTAAGGATCATAAGCTCACAATACTCTCATAAGGCTCATAAGGATCTCTCATAAGAATTCATAAGGCTCATAAGAACTCATAAGCTCATAAGACTCTGAAGAACTCATAAGCTCATGGGAACTCATAAGACATGTTTTGTTTTCTACGAAAGCTCTTAAGCCAAAGTTTTGCAAATATGTACTTCTACCTTAAGATTTGAAGTATTGTTTCACATTCGATTTAAATTATGAATTGTTTCTCTTAAGTACTCGCATAATATTATTGACTTATAATAGTGTTAGCTAGTAGCTTGTATTTCATGCTCAGTCATACATTTTGATATTTACAGGTTCATTTGATACTTGCAATCCAACCTCATGGATTGAGGAGTATGTGGAAAAGAGGCGATTCCATTACAGCCTCAGGAGGATAGAGATCTAGATAGGTGACCCTATCTAGATTATTGTTGAGAGAAGTAAATGTGAGATTGTATTTTGTATTTTGTTAAAGTGGGCATGTTCACTTCACTTTTTAGGTTATGTTATTTTTGTATAAACTTGGAATATGGTCTATGTATAAAAGAATTTTTTAGTTTATGGTTCTACTGTGTTATGTCTTGTATGTTTTATACAGGATGCTTTGGTATGATAGGTTAGTCACGCACAAAGTCACACCTAACTTCTAGGTGGGATTTTGGGGCCCGACAGGTCACTATTTACATGAGCAACTGCAATTTATCGAGGGCTCGTTCTTCTTTTCTAGAGCTTCTCATCCTCTTAAGACTCACCTTGTAGAACCTTGGAACCAAGTTCATAGTGCTGTGAATAGTGTTTTTGAGGCATTGAAGACTTATGTGTTTCCTTGATTATCATCAATGAAGAAAAAGTTTTTCGCAATTGATGTTAGTGTAAGCGCAAAATTTGTCTTTACTTATCAAATTTCCTCCATTGTTGTATGGAGTTTATTGTTTTGTGTAGGGGACTATCCTTCCAATCTGAGTTAGAGCATACAATAGCGGAAGCAAAAACATGACACAGCGGAAGCAAAATATTATCTCATATATATATATATAATAAGTATCCCAAGTCATGTACAACATCCAAAAGAAAGGGTGGACATGCCCACTGCAAAATATACAAGTATCTCTTTCTTGCCACTCTCAATGTTCACTAGACATAATTTAGATTGGGCCACTTCTCCCCATCCTCACCATGAGGTTCCTCCTGAGGTACCTCCTCGATGTACTCTTCTTCCTCCCATGGACTAGGAGCACATATGTCAAAAGGAGCGGTCGCTCCATTAACACCTGCCAACATCAAATGTACGACTGAGTATTGAAACACTCAGCGGGTACCATTACTTACCAACAAGTCCTGATAATAATAACAGTAGTCAGAGTAATGAGCATTAAATAGAACAACAAGCAATTTATATTCATGCATGCTTGAAATCATGATCGCTAAAACATCGGTAAAGCATCATGTACTTGCCTTGTCATGTTTCTTAAGTTTTAAATCATGTTTTCATGCTTGGAAAACTTGTCTTGTCACTTATCTTGTCATGTACTTGTGAAAACTTGCTTGTATGAACATGAATGCAAATGCATGTATGCTTGTCATGACATGATATGCACATGCTTGCTTGTTTGCTTGAATTTAAAAGTACTTGTTTGTCATGCATGCTTGGGATGTTAGTGCCCTTAAATGACTTGAATTCGGGAGTGTAGACTCCCTTCATTGAAACATGTCAAACTACTTGAAGTCGGGAGTATAAACTCCCTTCAATGTAAATGACATGATATGCACATGCTTGCTTGCTTGAATTGAAACGTGCTTGTTTGTCATGCATGCTTGGGATGTTAGTGCCCTTGAACGACTTGAAGTAGGGAGTATTGTAACGACCCGAAATTTTAATATAATAAAATTATGTGTTCATGGGTCCTTAATGAAGGTTAATTAGTTAATTATTTGTTAAATTAATAAAAAGTGGATTTTGCTCGGGATTGAAGTGCACCGAGGAAATCTCAGTATCTTTTGGCAAAAATCACACACAGTGTGCCGGTCGACTGCTGGGACACACCCCTACCATATCGGTTCCGTCAAGTATCATTTCGCGGGACCGCGGGGCCATTATGTGTGATAAAATTGAGAAAAATGGGAAAATTACATATTTCCAGAAATTAAGTGGGACCCAATATTTGTTTGAGATCCTAATAGAAATCCGTGCGGTTGGCACTAATACGTGTTGGTTAGCCGTGGGGACTAATGTCTGTCGTCTCGGCAGTTAGTTATCTCAAACGAAGAAGCGACAGCGTGTTTTGTGTCCGAAATCAGAAAATTAGTGGGTTTTGCAATTTTCTTCCGGACTAAAGTGCAGCTGTCAAAACTCAATATTTTTTCCTGAAATTTTTACAATAGGTGTCAGACTACCCCAAGTTCGGTCACCTAAAGTTTCGTCAAAATCAGATGTCATTAAGTAGGACTACGGAGGCCGTATACATAAGAGAAGGCAAAACAAATAGTCAAATTGGTCAAACCGTTGACTCGGTCAACGGGACCATTAATTATGGTCATGTGCTATGCACATGAACTTATCTATATATAAAGGAGGCCAACCTCCCCCATTTTCTCACGTTTTGTAAACAGGAGAGGTTCTGCCACAGCACTTTAGAGAGAGAAAATGAGGAGAGAGAAAGGAAGAGAGAGAAAGAGGAGAGAGAAAGGAAAAGAGAGGTCCCCTTAGGGTTTTTTGACGTTCCCGACGCGTTGGCGGTGTTTGATTTCTTCTCTGATGCCTCGATTTGCATGTAGAGAGAGAGAGAGAAAAAGGTAGAGAGAGAAAGTGAAAGTTAGAGAGAGAGGAGCTTTATCTTGGGGTTGATCGCCCTCCCGAACGTGTTGGTGGTGCCCGTTTTTACGCCAGTCACCTCGAAACGCGTGAAGTAGGTAAAACCCCTCTCTTTTCTTCTCTTTTTTCGCTTATTTTGCTATATTATTTCATGTGATGTATATGCATGTCTTTTGACGTGAATGAAAAAGGGGCGGAGACCCCTATGTGATGTTGTGATTTTATGGGGTCCCTCGGGAAGCCCAGATCGGGTCCCGGGTAAATTGTATCCCCACTCTAGGGTGACGAAAAATTGTTTTGCATGTCTTGTAAGGCTATGGAGACATCCATTAGCTTGAAAATGCTCCCTAATGGGACAGTATGTTACTAGAGTTAGTTCACGGGCGCAAGGCCCAAGTATTTAAGTTAATCAAGCGAGGCTTGGGTTAACTGGGGTTAACCTGTGGTTAGAAAATCTAACCAGGGTTAAGTATAGTCCGTGGTTCCTCTTTGACTAGGTCAGGAGAGACGGTGTCCAGTATGGCCTGGGGTTCCTCTGTGACTGATAGTCGGGAGATGTCGGTCTGTTTGTCTAGGTCGTCCGTGGTGCCTCTTGGACTAGGTCAGGAGTGGTGGTGTCCTACATGGCCCGTGGTTCCTTCGTGACTGATAGTCAGGAGATGTCAGAGTCCTAGGGAGTTTAAAGTGGCTGAACATCAGATAGTGTATAGTCCGGGGTTCCTCTCTGGGTGGGTTAGAAGATGTCGGCACCGTGTCTATCGGGGTCCCTTCTTGGTGGAACGTCAGGAGATGTCGGCATTGGTATAGATGTCGGGGTTCCTCCGTAGACTAGCCAGAAGATGACGGTAGGCAGGTTGGTCGGGGTTCCTTCATAACTGATACCCAGGGCGATGGCGGCGAATACACGGTAGATGTGGCCAGTCAATTGAATGAAAAAATGTTCTTATTTGGTGAATGCCCATGTTGTGTGTGTAAGCTTCAGATACGAAGTGGTCTGAGTTGGTATACTCAGGGTTAGTGTATTTGTCTGAGTTGGCGGACTCATGGTTCGGTATGGAATCATCGGATTACAGGTGAGTTGGGTTGGTATACCCAAGGTTTGGTCATGTTCAGGTGAAAGCCGAAACAGCGTGTGTGAGTCGAAATGACTCAATGTATTATGGTTATAATTTAGAGACTTTAAGCTAAACATTTATAGGATGTAGCCAATTAATAGAGTCTTAGGACTCGAAATGAAACATGATTGATGATTGAAATGATAATTTGGTAATATAATATATTCATAACTGAACCTCATAATTAGAAAGTAATGTGAGGTCGGGAACCTCTGTTAGGGTGACGTAACCCTAAGTGACCCTGGGGTCACAATTTATTATATACTGTTCTATTTTACTGTAACATGCAAATTGAATTGCTTATTATATCATTATTGATGCGTGTTATTATGTGAAAAATAGTTTAGAAGGATTGTGGTTTTATTGGGCTTCATAGCTCATTGACTTTTTGTGTCAGCAGATCTTGGAGCTGCTGACCAGTAAGTAAAAAGTCTATCTGGACATTTTGGAAGCTTGTACAAGTTGTACCCGACGTGATAGAAGCGCTTACTTTTGTAAAACAAACTTGATGTAAATAATACAGGTATATGGTTTGTATGATGACTATTGTGATGACAGGTGTTATTTGCTTTTTGGAAGCATCTGATAAATGTTTAAATTTCCCGTATTTTCGGGGGTAAAGTCTTCCGCTTGCATGATTTGACGAACGGACACGCGTCTCGGAACTTGATTCCCTAGGCGCGGGTTCGGGGCGTCACAAGTATAGACTCCCTTTATTGAAACATGTCAAACTACTTGAAGTCGGGGGTATAAACTTCCTTCAGCGAAAATGCAATAGAAGCAACTTGAAGTCAGTTGCAAGCACCCTTCAGGGAAACATGCATGCTTGAAAGGCGCATTAACATCTTGCTTGTCCTTATGAAAAACAAGATAAGACATACCCGAGGATATGTCCTACCTTTTTACCAACCCTTACGTTTGGCCTTGTCATGGTGTTCATGAAGCAAGTCATTTTATCCGTGTTTTATTGAAATTAAAACTCGGTGTTCATACTTGAAAACCCTAATTCATAATCTACATATCGTACTCGTGGATTGTGTACAATTCGACATATGAAATAATGAACATAGCATTTCAAGACAACAATAAATTGGAAGGCAAGTAAATCTACAATTATGCAATTCTAGAAAGTGAGTAAAGTTCATTTCATCCAGTATATCATGTGTCTTTATTATGTGTAAATACCCTTCTCATTTTCCTCATCACATTTCAACCATCCATAGCATCCATTCACCAATTCCATCTCATATCATGTAAACATTTAGGAAAAAGCAAGAAAATAGAGAAACATGATAAAGAAAGGAAGAAAACATGGCAAGTTGGGAAATAGGGTTACCGACCTCCAAATGGGGGAGAAATCCCAAGCAAATGGTCGTGGGAGTTGTTGCTCGTGCTTGGAGGAGGTGCTCCTTGCATGCCTTGCCTTGGATTTGAAGAATCCAAGGATTTGGGGATGATCTAGGTCACCCAATGTTCAATCTCTCACTCAAGAATGAGAACCCTCTCTTGGAAACCTAGGTTTCCTCTTTTTTCTCTAAAAAAGTCTCTCTCTAAGTGTTGGAACCCTTGGACCCCCAAAAATTGGGTATATATAGTGTTAGGTTGGTGAAAAACCTAAAAAAAAAAGGTTTCTGGGCGATCTCACTCAAGCGGGCTATTCCCTGGACTCAAAAACACATTTTTGGTCGATCTCGCTTGAGTGGGCTTAGATCTCGCTCGAGCGGGTTTTTCTGCAAAAACGTGCTTCGGTTTTTTGGCCATAAATTACCTAAATGAGATCTAAAGCCGACTGGTCCGTAATGGATTTCAGCAACCCATTTTTCAACAGATCCAACTTCGGAAATCGGACTTTTGACTCAACCCCGACTCGAAATATGGAAGAATGATAAACATGAACCTCGAAGAGGGTTCTAATACCTTTCCAAAAACTCAAGAATCACTCAATTCGCATAAGCGGTGACAAAACTATAGCTTCTTCAAGTTAAGGATAATGTTAAGATTTTCCCCTTTTTAACACTTAGAACCCTTTCCACTTCCATTTTGACATCCGTGAAATACTATAATACATCATCTCAATAATTAATTAAGACCACACAAGATTTCCAAATTCTCATTTCATAGAAAATGGAAGATTTCAAGGCTTAAGGCCTTGACACAAGTTTCAATACATGGACAAAAGTTCTAGGGCTCTAAATTCTCCCCCCCATATAAAAATTTCGTCATCGAAATTTGGATGATACATAGATGTACAAAACAATAACAAAATTTTACATGGCGATACATAACACCCTATGCAAACAACTCTGGGTATTTTTCTTTGACTTCGGTCTCGCGCTCCCATGTGGCCTCTTCTCTAGCATGATGTTGCCATTGAATGAGGACCAATGGAATTGTTTTGTTCCAAAACACTTGATCTCTCCAATCCAAGACTCGAATCGGCTTCTCTACTAGTGTGAGATCCTCTCAGATTTCCAACGGTTCATGGTCGATCACGTGCGAAGGATCGGGGATGTATTTCCTGAGCATCGACACATGGAATACGTTGTGGACCGTGGCCATATGAGTTGGGAGAGCTACCTGGTACACAACTTCACCGACTCTAGTGATAATTTCAAATGGCCCAACATATCGAGGACTAAGCTTGCCCCTCTTGCCGAACCTCATGATCCCTTGCTAGGAGATATCTTCACATTGACTTGATCCCTAACCTGGAATTCCAAGTCCCTGCGGCGAGTGTCCGCATAGCTCTTCTGACGATCCTGGGCAGCTTTCAATTGATCCCAGATGATCTTGACCTTATTCGCGGTCTGCTCAATCAACTCAGGACCCAACACTTTTCTCTCTCCCACTTTATCCCAGTAGATAGGAGACCTGCAACTTCGCCCATGCAAGGCCTCAAATGGTGCCATCTAGATGCTCTCTTGGTAGCTATTATTGTAGGCAAACTCCACTAAAGGCAATTGCTCTTCTCAGCTGCCCTTGAAATCTAACATACATGCTCGAAGCATGTCCTCGATGATTTGTTTCACCCTCTTGATCTATCAATCCATCTGTGGATGAAAGGCGATACTGAAGTCTAGTCGGGAACTCATGGCGCTGTGAAAGCTTTTCCAGAACCTAGAAGTGAATCTTGGATCCCGATCTAATACAATGCTGACTGGCACCTCGTGCAATCAAACCACTTCCTTGATATACAATGCCGCTAACTAGTTCGAGTTGAGTGTAGTTTGATAAGGCAAAAATGCGCAGATTTTTTCAAACGATTTATCACAACCCATATTGCATCTGAGTTCCTTACCGTCCGTGGCAAGCCAACAATGAAATCAATGGAGATGTGCTCCCACTTCCACTTGGGAATAGGGAGAGTCTGTAATAGGCCCACTGGTTTCATGTGCTCAGCCTTCACTTATTGATAGACCAAGTATCGAGATACATACTCTGTGACACCCCTTTTCATGTTCTGCCACCAAAAAGTGCTTCTTGAAGTTCTGATACATTTTCGTACCACCAGGGTGTACTGTATACTTGGAACGGTGGGCTTCATCTAGAATCTCTCTCTGGAGATTTACATCGATCGGACACAAAGTCTACACTTGAACGTGATTTCCCCATCACCGTTTGTGGTGAACTCCTCACTTCCTTTGCTAACCGCCTTGTCATGGAAAGTAACCAACTCAGCATCCGCTACTTACAACTCCCGGATCCAATCTATGATGCATAGCTTCACCGTGATATTTGTCATTAATGGCCCATGAGTAGGAGAACTGAAACTAATGTCAAGGTTGGAGGCATCCTCTAACAATTTCCACTCTTGAACCATCATATGTGCAACAAGTCCATGTGACTTCCTTATCAATGCATCCGCCATCACGTTTGCCTTACCCGAGTGGTATTGGATGGAACACTCATAATCTTTTAAAAATTCTACCCATCTTCTTTGCCTCAGATTCAGCTTTTTCTAGGAAAACAGATACTTCAGACTTTTGTGATCCGTGAACATTTCAAACTACTCCCCATAGAGATAGTACTGCTAAATCCTCAAGGCAAAAACAACCGCGGCGAGTTCCAAATCGTGAATGGGATAATTCTTCTCATGCTCCTTTAATTACCTTGAGGCATAGGCAATGACTTTACCGTGCTACATGAGCACACATCCCAACCCCACGTGGGAAGCATCACTGTACACTACGAATCCACCATGCCCTGATGGCACTGTAAGGACGGGGACTGTAGTGAGTCGATTCTTTAACTCTATGAAGCTTGCTTCACACTTATTGCTCCACACAAACTTGGCATTCTTCCTGGTCAAATATGTGAGTGGTGCCGCTAGATTGGAGAACCCCTCGACAAATCTCCGGTAATAGCCTTCCAACCCAAGGAAACTGTGGATCTCTGTGACACTCTTGGGCCTCGCCCAATTCATTACTGCCTCAATCTTCAATGAGTCAATTGAGATACCCTCCACAGATACAACGTGGCTAAGGAACGTCTCTAGCAATAATTCACACTTGCTCAATTTAGCATATAGCCTATGCTCTCTCAACGTCTCTAGAGCTAGGTGGAGGTCTCGCACGTGATCTTCCCGTGTATGGGAATACAACAAAATGTCATCAAAGAATACAATCATGCATCAATCCAGGTACGGTCGGAAGACTCAGTTTATCAGATCCATAAAGGCTGCCAGTGCGTTGTGAGCGTGGATTTCTGTGACACTCACTAGGGGTATATACCTGTACCTTCTTGGGTGTGAAAGGTTATTATTAAGAGTCGGCACCCACCTATTCATTCAGAATGGATAGGTCCCCTGGGTTCGGATAAGGTCTTGGGTCTACGGGTGAGATCAGGGTAAGGGGTTCAGTTAAGTCCGGGGAAGGTGTTAGGCACCCCGAGACTTCCGTTTTACAACGGTTCCATACTCCCCAGGTATAAGCCAATTAAAATTAATCTTGTTCAAAATGTCGTGGTGTTTAAGTTAACACTAACCCAAGAAAGAAAAAGCTAACTGGGGTCAAACCCGGGTTGGGTTGCCTACGTACTCACAGGATGAGATCAGACCGAGCGTAGTTCTACCACGTGAGCCTGTGCCGAGGCTAGGGGTTTGTGTGTATGCACCAAGGGTGGCTAACATGGACTAATCCGGTAGACTAGGGTTGGATTGACCGAGGAGGGTCAAGTGCAAGGTACAAGCCTGGTAGGCTTAGGGGTAGTCTGGTAGACTAGGGCAAAATCTGGCCAGGGTTAAGGTTGCTAACCGGGGTTAGGCCAAACTAACCATGGTTAGGGTTACTAACCACAGCTAAGGGGATGTGAGATTTAGCCCGGTAGGCTAAGGTGGGGCCTGGTGGGCTGAAGATAAGTCTGGTAGACTTGGTTTTTAGGCGAAGTAGGCCGTAAACCGAAAATAACTACGACTAAAGTTGTTAACTGGAGTTAAGGGCGGCCTAACTGTGGTTAAGGTTGCTAACCAGAGTTAGAAATGGGTCAAGGTCAGTTTTATGGTCCAAGTTGATTTTTAGGATTTTTTTACTAATTTCTCAAGATTTGTGGGTTTAGGGGGTGCTTAACCATGATCAAATATTAATCGGAGGTACATTTAACCACAGTTAAGGTTATGGTAAAGTACGAGATGGGCCCAGGGGGCTAGGTAGGGCCTAAAGTGGCCTCCTATCAGACCTGGGCCCCTATAAAAGCCCAGAATCAAAATATTTTTAGTGTCGGTAATAGGATTACCGACATTTAAAATAGTATTTTTTAACTCAGGTTTTGCCCACTGTTAACTAGGGTTAAGGGTTAACCCTGGGTGATCTGAAACCATGGGGGCCAAGAGGGAAGTCCAGTGAAGATTTTGAGACTTGTGTGGGCCCTAGGGGATGCCTGGAGTGGGCCCCACAAAGATCCAAATACACTGTACACAGAAGCACAGATTGGCGATAGATCATCTACCGCCAATACCAAAATAGGCCAAAGTTTAATGGCGGTAGATGGTCTACCGCTAATATGCACAGGTTTGTTCTTTTTTAATTTAACTATGGCTAAGGCTGAGCCATGGACTTGGAAGGACCAGGTTAGGTCAAGGGGATGAGAGGGGTTCAACCTAGGCCCTGGACATGGACCAAGGCCCACCTAAGTAGGCCAAACAAGCTTAAAACAGTAACTGCTAGGAATGGCGGTACTGAGTTTACCGCCATTCCTGGTTTTGTTAAAAATCCTGGTTTTGCCCATAAGGGCTATGCACAAATGAATCCAGATGTTCCCTCATGATTTGAGGGACCCCCAGGGGGTTCTGAGATTAGTCTTGAAGCTTGGGGACAAGCCTGTACCCGTAGGGGTTCACCACACCTATGATCAAGGTGGTTAAACACCCTGTATTGGGTTTGAACCGAAAGCAGGCAAACAACAGTAAATAAAATGTCCCCTGGAGATGACCAGGGGCTCACAGGTGATGCATAAATCGAAAAAAGAGGGTAGGGGAGTCCCTACCTTGATGCTCTAGTCACTTGTCGAAGGTGGGGGTCTGCAATAGTGGTGGTGGTGCTACGGTGATGGGTTGCAGTAGCTGGGGAAGCTTGAGGTAGGTCCAGGGGAGTCCTAGGATTACGACCACGGTATGGGAGAGGCTGAGATGCAGAGTTTTTACAACAGGGGTTGGCTAGGGATTTGCAGACTCTTTTTTTTTTTTTTTTACGGTTGAGGGTGTTGGGATTTTATAGGGAAAACCCTAAGGACCTAAGAGGGATTAAAGGGGAAGGGGGAGAAGGAGGTTGGACCAAAGGGAGGTCAAGTGGGAGGCTTGAGTTGAAGGTGGAGTGTGTAGGAGGATGTGCAGTGTCTGCAAACTGAAGATCACATAGTGGAGGTAGATGATCTACCGCCATTGTGAGAGCAGGCATATTTCTAGTTGGTGGTAGGCCATCTACCAACAATATGGGATTTCGGTTGAAATGGGCTTGACCCATGCACAGACAGGTTTTTGGGGTTTGGCTTAGTGTTTTTGGGCCTTGTGAGCCCAGGCTAAGGGTTCAGGCCCTAGGGGCCATGGACTTTAGGGTTTAAGCCCTAAGAGGTCTAGGGCTTCAGCTAGGGTCACTTATGTCTAGGTTTTGGACATGGGTTTTACACTAGGGTTTAACTAGGGTTAAACTAGGGTTGAGTCCTATGGTTAACTAGGGTTGAGTCCTAGGGTTTAACTAGGGTTTACCTAGGTTAGGGTTTGGTTCTAGGGTTTGACTCAGGGTGTTACCTAGGACTAACTAGAGGCTTACCTAGTGTCGCGACCTAAAACCCACTCTAGGAGTTAGAGTGAATCTTGGACGACTTATCATGACTTACATGACTTGCTTGACAAACCATCCTGCAAAATACTCGGAGCATATACTAAAAGAGGACATAATAGTGGAAGCATAAACTAACATAGCACAGCAGAAGTCTAACCAAAACCTCTATGTATATACATGGGATCCAAGTTTTGTACAAAGGAAAACAAAAGAAAGAAGGTGTTGACATGCCCACCAAAATATATGGGTATAAATCTCTCATACTCACCCACACTCACCTAGAATCTACCACCTAGTAGTAGCCCCTACAGAAGGTTCCTCCATAGGTTCCTCAACATACTCCTCCTCCACCCATGGGCCAGGGGCATAGATGTCAAAAGGAGCAGCTGCTCCACTATCACTTGCCGACATGAGAAGTATAGGTGAGCATGGAATACTCAGTGGGTACCAAATACTAACCATTAGTAATAGCATAATAATAATAGAAATAAGCAGGGAGTAATTCATATAATTAACAGGAAAAGTAAACAATTATTAGTCCATGCTTGCATCATATCAAAGTCGGAAAACTCTTGAAAACATCATTATAAACACCCCAATTTTGCACCCCCTAGTCTCTTTGCACACCTCTAAAAACCCTCTTTTAAACCCCTCTTTCCGCGGGCTTCGATTTCCAAAAAACGCCCCTCAGTTAGAAAATGACCAAAATACCACTGAAAAGTGCTAAAAGGTTTTCATTTTATCCAAAATGATTTTAAAATTTTTTGATGAATTTTGGCTATTTTTGGAATTAAATTGGGCTTAAAACAGTAGAAAATGATCGAAATGCCCCTGGAGTGTAAAATGACCAAAACGCCCCTAAAAAGTGGTCAAAAGTTATGATTTCATCCGAAATAACTTTTCAAATTTTTCGGTTCAATTTCGGCTATTTTCGGGCTCAAAATGGGCTTAAAACGACAAAAACAGTTTTTTAGCAAATAAGAGCATAAACCAAAAAACCCAAAAAAACAGTTTTTTGAAGGGCCAAACAGGCCCCAAGGGGCAACCTTGCCCTTTTAAAAGGCGCAGGACCATGTGGGCCCCACTTGCACTGTAAAATTCATTTTTTATTATTTTATTTGTCCATAATAAAATATATTAAATCTCGCCTTTTAAAACGGCGCGGATTTAGTGTTATTCGCGTTGCTGTCTCACTGTTCACACCGCTTTACTATTCATTAAAATATATTAAATCGCGCCCTTTAAAACGGCGCGGGCACTATTCTGAAACACTATAAATACCCCCCTCTCTTCCTTCATTACTCATCCATTCTACTTCCTCTCTTCTCTCTCCTCTTTCAAAAATCTCTTTTTAGCATTTGGCGATCCCGAAAATTTGATTTCGAAGAATCATTCTCAGGAGCACTTATTTCAGAGACCCTTTTGGGTTTCCCGGAAGGTAAAATATCACCAAACTCTGACATTTGCTTTGTCTTTTAGTAGTTTAATTAGCTTTTTAATTATTTTTTAAATTGCTTTAATTGCTTAGACTGCTTGCCCTGTCGAACCCCTGCCCGGTTTTACTTAAACCTAGCCTACCCTATCGAACTTCTGCCCGAACCTCGGTTCAAACTTAGCCTACCCTGTCGAACCTCTACCCGAACTTCAGTTCAAACTTAGTCTACCCTGTCGAACCTCTACTCGAACTTCGGTTCAAACTTACCAAACCATGTCGAACCTCGGTTCAAACTTAGCCTACCCTGTCGAACCTCTACTCGAACTTCGGTTCAAACTTAGCTTACCCTGTCGAACCTCTGCTTGAACTTCGGTTCAAAGTTACCAAACCCTGTCGAACCTCGGCTCAAACCCTGGTTCAAACCTTACTTACCTAGTTGAATCTCTGTCCGAACCTCGGTTCAAACCCTGGTTCAAACCCTACTTAACTTAGCCAAACCTCTGTCCGAACCTTGCTTCAAACCCTGGTTCAAATCTTATCAAACCCTTACTCAACCCAGGGCTCCTTGATATGAGCTAAAACTGTCCAAATGCTCCCCGACAAGAGCATAAAAGGCCCAAACGCTCCTGAATAGGAGCCCAAACCATTCAAAAACACTCTAACATCCAAAGACAAGTCTCAGCCTATCAAACACCCACAATCCAAATAAAAAAAATCAAACCATCAATTACCCATTTGGAACTACGTGTGACTTGATTCCATTAACGGTGGATACGTAGGCAACCCTGATTGGGTTCAGCTCACCTAAGATAGAGCTCTTATCCTGTCCCTACTTATTTCAGCATATACATTACTGTTCATATAATACATATCAAACATATAGATAAAATGAAAGCTTCTCTTATGGTTTCCCCCACTTTAATTCAAACTTAGGGAGTAGGTAACCATCTCTGGATGGGAGTTTAGGGGTGCCTAACACCTTCCCTTAAGTCAAATGAATTTTTCCTCGAACTCTATTTTTAGACCAAAGCCTTATCCAACCTTTTAAGGGACCCTATTTTCCCTAATAATCTAAATAGGTGACGACTCTCTCTTTTCTACATTTTTAGCACTATTCCTCATCGGGTTCAATCCTGATCGGGAGTGGGGTTAAAATCCCGGGTCTACAGCTTGGCGACTCTACTGGGGATTCTGGTTTCGCAGACCAGTATTCAAGCCAAAACCTAAGTCTGAACTAAAGAAGGGAAACCGCATTAGAAACTTTTACTTTCATCGATATGCTGCTAATTTTGTACATATTCTTACTTTACTATCATTCATCGAATCTTGAACATTTGTTTACCAACTTAGCAACATGCCTAGGATTCCATTTTTATTCATTGCTTGATTTTGATTATTGTATTCATATTTATATATATTCATATTCATTGCATACCAGAATAAGGACCCTTTCACCTATCTAGTTGGATCCGGTAAGCTTACAATCGAGGGATGGTTATCCCCGATGCTAGAGCCCAAAGTTTTGTGGAAAGTACTGGTTGTAGACCGAGGGATGGTTATCCCCGGTTAACGCAACTGGTCTTTCCCACTTGTATCAATCGTCCCTTTTCAGGTATGTTCGATACCGGGGAGTCGCATATACGGTCAAGTGCTCATCAACCTTTTAGACAAATACCTTGCATACACCAACATAAGCATATAGACTATAGATCTTTGTTTGGACATAAACCAAGAACACCCGTCAGGAGGGACTACCTTATCCCTATTCTGTTACTGGTTTAAGCCGCTCCTGCATCATTTGTTTAGGCATAGGGACAATCTTATCCCTATACTTAACCATTTTCGAAGCTTGGGTGAGCCTTGATTGCTAGATAGGTCTAACCCTATTCTTTTCTAAATCAACAAGATGTTGTGAGGGTTGAAACCCTAGACTCCAAACGAATCACATAGAGAAACCATTGATTCATTTAGATCTTAACCCAATGAGCTTTGGTTTCCTACAGCCCAGATAAGTGAAATGGATCTCTATCCACTCACCCCATTGGGTCACACATGTTGAGTTGACACATTGTTTTTTAGTATACTTGATCAATTCATCAAAAAAAAAAAAATTGATTCAAGTTAATTCCGAAAACTTCATTCAATCATTTTACTCATCATCATATTGTTTAATCATATATTAGTCTTAGGACTTTCCGCATCCATCATATTGTGCATACTTATATTCATAACCAGAGAAGGGGCAATGTCCCATGTCAAAACATCATCCATTAGATCATATGTGTGTCACACCGTTACTTTCATCATTGTCTTAATTTAGTCTTCATTTAGCATCTCGAGTGTCATCTGACCCATCTGTACATACCTCTTATTACCACCCAGTTTATAGCACCCTAAGCGGAAGCAGTACTAAGCTATCTGCCTTCTTCGAGATGACTCCAGTAAGCACAAGATTAACTAATCGAGATGAGCCAGTTGTAGAAGGTTTGGAAACCGACCATGACAGTCCAGTATCTCCTCAACATGTACTGCAGCAAATCCCTAATTTAGAGGCAAGGGTATTTGGAATTGAACAAGGCATCCTAGAGTTGAAAAACATCATGCAGGATATCTTGAATGCCGTGAATAGGAAGCTACCGTCCTCCTCTTCTATCCCGAACGCCAAACCACTAGCCTTAAACCGATCAAACCTGTCATCTCACAACCCACCACCTCCAAATCCACCATCTCACAATCCACCAACTCCAAATCCACCATCTCACAACTCACCACCTCCAAATCCACCATCTCACAACCCATCACCTTCAAACCAGCCATCTCACAATCCATTACCGTTGAACCAACCATCTTCCAACATCCCGCCACCACGCACTGACCAATATGAGGAGGAGGAGGCAAGGATTGCACAGAATACAGAGCAGCCAGACATATCAACCAGATTAAGAGGTTAGAACAATTGGTGAAGAGGCCCAGGGGTCCTACAACTTACCATCCACGGACTTCCGAGATATATGTCTGCATCCGGGGATTCAATTACCTCGAGACTTCAAAATGCCCGAATTTGAGAAATACAATGGAAAAGGATGCCCAGAGACACACCTGAAATTCTACCGCGGAGAGTTGTTCCAGCTAGAGCATGGTGACAAGTTGCTGGTGCAACTATTTTAGAGAAGTTTGAAGGGACCAGCCCTACAGTGGTTCACCAAGGTTAACCAAACTAAGGTCCGCACATGGGAAGGCCTCTGTGAGGCATTTGTCGCTCAATACTCTTACAACATTGACTTGGTCCCATAGAGAGCAGATCTGGAGAGAATGACTCAGAGAGAGAATGAATCCTTTATCGAATATTCTGTTCGATGGAGGGAAAATACTGGAAAGATGAACACTCCTCTGCCTGAGGACATGTTGGTGACCACATTCCTCCGCACACTCAAGCATCCATTCAAGACTTTGCTAGCAGCCTAACCTATTTCCAACTTCAGCACTATGGCCAAATGTGGGGCCAGGATTGAGGCTACAATGGGAGATGTGGGAGCAGTTGACATGTTCTCAGGATCCAAGGGGGTGTCATCCTCTAGTCGTCCTCAACCACTACGAAAAGATACACGGAGAAGAGAGGATGAAGTGCAAATGGTCACAATAATGCCCATCCACATTCCCCATTTACCGCATCAACCTCGACAACCCGAGCAGACTCAGCAGCAGCTTCCCTCACAGCAGATGACATTTGAGCAGAAAAAGAGAAGAGTCTTCACTTCCATGCCATATACCATGACGCAACTCCTACCTTTTCTACTAGATAAGAAATTGGTCACACTGAGGGAACCCAAGCCGCCACCAGTCACGCTGCCAAGGTCATACAGGGCTGACCAACATTGTGGGTATCATCAAGCCCCGGGGCATTCCACCGATATGTGTTTTGATCTAAAGCATACAATCCAAGACATGCTTGAAATGAGAAAGATTCAGTTTGAACTAGGGAACACCGACATCAACCAGGCCCCTCTCCCTAATCATCCAGCAGCAGGAAACCGAGGCGCACCAGCCTGAGCCACTCTATTGCTGACTTTGAGTAGTCTCACCAGTTTTTTTTTGTCTTTTTGGTTTATTTCTTAATTTCCCCTTTTTGAAAATGGCCATGATGGCCCAAATTGAAGTCTTCCCTGTCAGTTAACATATTGGCCAGTGGCCACCAGTCTTTATTTTCTGCATTTGAGTCTGTACATCCTTTTATACTCTAATGAAATCTCCAACTTTTGTTAAAATCTGTCTTGCTTATTACTCTGAGATGCCTAGTTTTGGGAATTGAACTAGATTCTAAGCCTTTAAAGGATAATTGCATGATCATCGGGTGAGTAATCTAAAAACTCATGACCCTCTCATGAATTAGAAATGTACTCTGCTCCGCCAAAGATTTCAAGGCAAGCTACCAATCCATTAGAAGACAAGAAGCAAAGGAGCGACGAAGACCTCCTCGAGCTATCAGGCATCAAACATATTTGAACCAGGATAATGCAATGACCACACATGATTTTAACCAATCAAAGAAAGGATAGGAGGCCATCCTTGGTTAACCCTTAAAATCTCTTTCGTACCCATGCAATAACATACGCTAATTAGCCCGTCGAGCCTAGTAGCCTTTCTTTCTAAACCCATACATTGAGGCACCCTATGAATGACAAATCAACTGAGCAGAATCCAACCAATTAAAAGCAAAGCTTATTTTGAACAAAAGCATTAATCACTACCATTTTATCAGGCAATGACGGGAGAAGACAGATCAGCTTATCAAAAATCGCAGATCTAGTGAAAACCAGAAATGGTACTAAGGTGCAAAAATTATGCGAGCCCAGCCCTGACATTGTTGTCAGGGGCAAAAAAGGGAACAAATTAGTCAATTACGCAGGCATGAGTGAAAACTGGAAACAGCCTCATTGCGCAAAAATTATGTGACCCCAAGACTTGGTCATTCCAAAGTCATGCTCCATTCTCTTGCCCCTCATACCCCATCATTCATTTCATTTGCTTGCTTATGGATAAGCCACGTGGCTATCCCCTTTCATGCATTTACATTTTGCTTGCTCATAAACTAGCCATGTGGCTATCTTCATTTATACATATATCGTATTCATTTGCTCGTTTTGCATTCAGTCTCAGTGAAGACGGTTGTGTAACCAATCCTCACTAACCTTATATTTTGTTTTCTCATAGGTTAGCCATGTGGCTTTCCTTATTCATACATCTTGCTGGTAAAATGGAGCAACCACGTGGCTGTCTCCATTCATCATACACTGCTTACTTACAAACATACTCATGGACTAGCCATGTGGCTATATCCACTTATACATCTTCTTGCTTACTTGTGCTGAAGTGGTTGTGCGACCCTTTCAAACCTGACTTCATTCATCTTGCTAGCATTTTACCCGGTGAGGCTACCGCGCGGTTGTCTGCACCATAGCATTTTACCCGGTAAGGCTACCTCGCTGTTGTCTGCACCATAGCATAGTACTTGGTGGGGCAGTTGCGTGGTTGTCAGCACCATAGCATAGTACCCAGTGGGCCAACCACGCAGTTGTCTGCACCATAGCATAGTACCCTGTGGGGCAACTGCGCGGTTGCCTGCACCATAGCATCTTTGGCGTAACCGTGTGGTTATCTGCACCATAGCATCTTACCCGGTGAGGCAACCGTGCGGTTGTCTGCACCATAGCATCTTACCCGGTGGGGCAGCCGTGCGGTTATCAGCACCATAGCATAGTACTCGGTGGGAAAACCGCATGGTTGTCTGCACCATGGGATAGTACCTAGTGGGGCAACTACGCGGTTGTCAGCACTAATTGCATCTTACCCATTTTTTGAAGGAGTAATTGAATGGTTGTCTAATCGACCTTCAGTTGCGGCCTCTCATGAAGCTAGTTGTGTAACCAACCTTCACTCATTTCCATCGTTCACCACATGTTCACATTTCACCACACATCACTGCAATACTTGCTCATTCTTAAAGGAGTAATTGATACGGTTGTCTGATCGACCATCAGTTGCGGCCTCCTGTGAAACAAGTCTTGCACACTTCATACACTGCACTGCAATACTTGCTCACTCTTAAAGGAGTAACTGACACGGTTGTCTGATCGACCATCAGTTACGGCCTCCTGTGAAACAAGTCTTGCACACTTCATACACTGCACTACAATACTTGCTCACTCTTAAAGGAGTAACCGACACGGTTGTCTGATCGACCATCAGTTGCGGCCTCCTGTGAAACAACTCTTGCACACTTTATACACTGCACTGCAATACTTGCTCACTCTTAAAGGAGTAACTGACACGGTTGTCTGATCGACCATCAGTTGCGGCCTCCTGTGAAACAAGTCTTGCACACTTCATACACTACACTGTAATACTTGCTCACTCTTAAAAGAGTAATTGACACGGTTGTCTAATCGACCATCAGTTGCGGCCTCGTGTGAAACAAGTCTTGCACACTTCACATATTGCACTGCAATACTTCCTCACTCTTAAAGGAGTAACTGACATGGTTGTCTGATCGACTATCAGTTGCGGCCTCTTTTGAAGCTAGTCTTGCACACTTCACCGCATTACACTGCATTACTTCCTCACTCTTCAACGAGTAACTGAAACGGTTGTCTGATCGACCATCAGTTGTGGCCTCTTGTGAAGTTAGTTTTGCAACAATCATCATTCACTTGCGTCTCACCCACTTGCATCTCACTCACTTGCATCATGCACCCTGCTACTTGGTCGTGTGATCGATTAGCAAGCAGCTTCATACACCATAACCCTCTCCACCCCAGCAAGTGCCGACCTGGCATGAGTGCACCCGTCCTTTGTCACCCTTCAGTCATCCAGTCCCTGGCAAGCAGTCTAAGTAGAGTTTATCTTTTCCTCTATCTTTTCCCAGGTTTTTCACACACATGGGTGCAAAATTGAAGCGTTATAAGCCTTTGTCGTTCACGTGCCCGCACCCTCCGATAAAGCGTGGCAACTGTAAACACCCCAATTTTGTACCCCATAGTCTCTTTGCACACCTCTAAAAACCCTCTTTTAAACCCCTCTTTCCGCAGGCTTCGATTTCCAAAAAACACCCCTCAGGTAGAAAATGACCAAAATGCCCCTAAGGTGAAAAATGATCAAAATACCCCTGAAAAGTGCTAAAAGGTTTTCATTTTGTCCAAAATGATTTTACAAATTTTTTGATGAATTTTGGCTATTTTTGGAATTAAATTGGGCTTAAAATGGTAGAAAATGACCGAAATGCCCCTGGAGTGTAAAATGACCAAAACGCCCATGAAAAGAGGTCAAAAGTTATAATTTCATCTGAAATAATTTTACAAATTTTTTGGTTCAATTTCGGCTATTTTCGGGCTCAAAATGGGCTTAAAACGACAAAAATAGTTTTTTAGCAAATAAGAGCATAAACCAAATAACCCCAAAAAACAGTTTTTTGAAACTCCAAATAGGCCCCAAGGGGCAACCTCGCCCTTTTAAAAGGCGTGGGACCATGTGTGCCCCACTTGCACTGTAAATTTCATTTCTTATTATTTTATTTGTTCATAATAAAATATATTAAATCTCGCCTTTTAAAACAGCACGGATTTAGTGTTATCCGCGTTGCCGCCTCACTGTTCACACCACTTTACTATTCATTAAAATATATTAAATCGCGCCCTTTAAAACTGTGCGGGCACTATTCCGAAACACTATAAATACCCCCCTCTCTTCCTTCATTACTCATCCATTCTACTTCCTCTCTTCTCTCTCCTCTTTCAAAACTCTCTTCTTAGCATTTGGCGATCCCGGGAATTTGATTTCGAAGAATCATTCTCGGGAGCACTTATTTCAGAGACTTTTGGGTTTTTCGGAAGGTAAAACATCGCCAAACTCTGACGTTTGCTTTGTCTTTTAGTAGTTTAATTAGCTTTTTAATTATTTTTTAAATTGCTTTAATTGCTTAGACTGCTTGCCCTGTCAAACCCCTACCCGGTTTTACTTAAATCTAGCCTACCCTGTCGAACCTCTGCCCGAACCTCGGTTTAAACTTAGCCTACCCTGTCGAACCTCTGCCCGAACTTCGGTTCAAACTTAGCCTACCTTTTCGAACCTCTGCTCGAACTTTGGTTCAAACTTACCAAACCCTATCGAACCTCTGCCCGAACTTCGGTTCAAACTTAGCCTACCCTGTCGAACCTCTGCTCAAACTTTGGTTCAAACTTACCAAACCCTGTCGAACCTCTGTCCGAACCTCGGCTCAAACCATGGTTCAAACCTTACTTACCTAGTTGAACCTCTGTCCGAACCTCGGTTTAAACCCTGGTTCAAACCCTACTTACCTTAGCCAAACCTCTGTCCGAACCTTGCTTCAAACCCTAGTTCAAATCCTATCAAACCCTTACTCAACCCAGTGCTCCTTGACATGAGCTAAAACTGTCCAAATGCTCCCCGGCAAGAGCATAAAATGCCCAAACGCTCCTGAATAGGAGCCCAAACCATTCAAAAATACCCTAACATCGAAAGACAAGTCTCAGCCTATCAAACACCCACAATCCAAATAAAATAAATCAAACCATCAATTACCCATCTGGAACTACGTGTGGCTTGATTCTACTAACGGTGGATACGTAGGCAACCCTGATCGGGTTCAGCTCACCTAGGATAAAGCTCTTATCCTGTCCCTACTTATTTCAGCATATACATTACTGTTCATATAATACATATCAAACATATAGATAAAATGAAAGCTTCTCTTGTGGTTTCCCCTACTTTAATTCTGACTTAGGTAGTAGGTAACCATCTCTGGATGAGAGTTTAGGGGTGCCTAACACCTTCCCTTAAGTCAAATGAATTTTTCCTCGAACTCTATTTTTAGACCAAAGCCTTATCCAACCTTTTAAGGGACCCTATTTTCCCTAATAATCTAAATAGGTGGCGACTCTCTCTTTTCTACAATTTTAGCACTATTCCTCATCTGGTTCAATCCTGATCGGGAGTGGGGTTAAAATCCTGGGTATACAATCGTGTTCTTGACTTGACTCAAATTACTCTTTTTGTGCCTCAAAAACTTGTCATGTTCTGTTTTGCTTGACTTGTCGTGTCATGCTTGTCGTGTCATGCGTGTCATGTTATGTTCTTGTTTGTACTTATGCTTGCTTGCTTGGAAATTTAATATGCTCATGTAACTTGTGAGATGCACTTGCGAGGGAGGGGAGACCCCTCTTTCAATGAGATGCACTTGCGAGGGAAGGGAGACCCTTTGTTTCTATGAAATGCACTTGCGAGGGAGGGGAGACCCCACTTTAAATGAGATGCACTTGCGAGGGAAGGGAACCCTTCTTTTCTATGAAATGCACTTGCGAGGGAGGGGAGATTACTCCTTAAATGAAATACACTTATTCTTGTCAAAAGCAAGCCAAAACATATCGTAAGATATGTCCTACCTCTAAAACCCTTATTCTCGAAAACACTAGTAAATCATGTCATGCATGCCGTGCTGTTTGGAATCGCATTATACCTACTAAAATTCAGATTTTTTGTTGGAAAATATTTCATAATGTAGTTCCAACTGATGCAGCGATTCAAAGACTGGGTATACCTTTGGTTAGTAAATGTAGCTGCTGCAAGAATGCTAGGATGGAAGATATCTCTCACTTGCTTATTTGCAGTGATATGGCGATTCAGTTATGGAAGTTTTTCTCCGGGTGCTGCTTCATTCCATCTTATATCCAAGATAACATTAAATGCAGACTTATTCGATGGTTTCGCATGGCTTCTCATAGAAAAAATGATTTACTATTTCTTGTTCCGGCTCTGATTGTTTGGGAAATTTGGATCGAAAGGTGTAACAGAAAACATAATTCCAGAAGGCGCCCTATTAATAGTTTAAAGGATACCATCTACAGGAAGATTATAAACATTGCATCCTTGCATCATCAGAAAAATTTAGACTTGTCTATTTGTGGTATGAAACTTCCTACTCCCTCTCCTATTCGCCCTCTCTTTGTCAAGTGGAGTTTTCCCCCTAGGGGTAGAATGAAATTAAATGTTGATGGGGCCTCCAGGGGGAACCCTGGAACTGCTAGTGGAGGAGGAATTATCAGAGACCATAATGGTGAATTTGTTGCTTGTTTTTATTCCTATTATGGTATTGAAAGCAATAACTCAGCGGAAGCTCGGGCACTTTTGGATGGTCTTATTTTGTGCAACTCCTTGGGTATCTACAACATTGACATTGAATCCGATTCTAAAATTCTGGTTGAGAGATGGAACGGAATAAGCTCATATTCGTGGAAGAATTGGTATTTGGATAAGAAGATAAAACTTTATTGGCGCAATAGTTTTTTTGTTAAACAAGTTTATCGAGAAGCTAATTCAGTGGCTGATGGGTTAGCTCATATTGGTTGTGATCTAATGGGCTCTAATCGTATTTTTTCTTCTAGGAGCGTTCCAGAAAGAATTAAAGTGTTGATTCTGTTGGATAAATGGGGTTTAGGGAATTTTCAAAAGCAACAGAATTAGCTTGTGGGGTAGTAGTTACATTCTTCTATTTTCTTTTCTTTGTAGGGGTAAGGTTTTATGTCCCCCCCATATTTCTTTTATTTTCGATTTTTTGTGGGGGTAAGGTCTTATGCCCCCCCCCTCCTTTATTTTCGTTTTTTGTAGGGGTAAGGTTTTATGTCCCCCCCCCCCCTTTCTCATGTAGGGGTAGGGTTTATGTCCCCCCCAAAATTTTTAATTTTATTAATAAACTGGTAGGGGTCCGCCAAACCCCCCACTCCTACTGAGTGGCTTTTTAAAAAAAAAAAATAAAAAAAAAAATTGTTCATGCCGTTAGAGAAAGCAATTAATCACACTATCATAAACCCTAGCAATTCCATATACTTTAATCATGCCTTTCTTGGTTTACAATTCATTTTTTTCACCTTGGCATTTCATCAAATATGTGGTATGTACATTATTGGTTAAAGCCTTTGCCATGCTTTTCTAGATGGGTTAATGTTCACAACATACTTGTGTATTCATTATTGATACAATGTCCTTCCCATTTCATTCATCATAACACATCCACACGGCATCCATCGCCCCACATCCATTTCCACACCACAATCCATCTTCTATTATATTCATACTTTAGGAAAACTAGAAAGAATGGAAGAAAAAAGAGAATATGAACTAGGAGGGTAGCATATGGTACCGACCTTGAAAATGGGAGGAAAACCCTTGCCAATGTAAAGGATGAACGCTGCCCTAACTTGGAGAACGTGTCCCTCATGAGCTTGAGCCTTGGAGTGAAGAATCAAAGCCCTTTGAAATGATCTAGGGCCCTTAAACCCTTGATTCCTTCTCAAGTTGAAGACCTAGGTTAGAAATCCCCTTTCTCCTCTCTCACTCTCTCAAAATACTCTAAGTATAGTAAATGAGACCCCCAAGACTCAAGCAAACCCTTATAGGCAAGGGTATAATGCCCAAAAGATGAAAAAGCCCTTAATGAAATTCTGTAAAAACGCGAAAGACCGAGCGATCGGTGGTTATGACCAAACGATCGGTTGCTTACCGAGCGACCAATGTTATTGACCAAGCGATCGGTCGCCTACCGAGCGACCGGTGTTATTGACCGAGTGATCGGTTGAAAACACCCTCTTTGGAAAAATTCCCCATACAAATTAGTTAACCAGTCGACCGATACCGATCGATCGGTTGTGGACAGATCGATTGCTACAATGGACCGAGCGATCGGTGCTTTGCAATTTTCGACACTAATTCCATTTTCCACTCTATCCACTACTTGGACTTATCCCACTTCCACTCTAACCTCTTCTAGACATGACTGGGGCCCTTCTAAAGCTATGGTACCTCATTTTATTTAATTATTTTATACTACAAATGCAAAATTCTCAAGGCTCCACTTTCTCATTTCATGAAAATTGGAGATTACAACGCATCGTGCCTTGACACGCATTTCAAAACATATAAAAAATTTCTAGGGTTCTACACCTAGGTTTTTAGGGGACTTGGCAGGGGTAACCATGGTTAGACATGGGTGTAAAAATTAGGTGCTTACACACGTTCGTGAGACCGAAAGGCATCACTAAGAACTTATAATGCCCATATCGAGTCCTGAATACAGTTTTGGGAACATCTTCTGCCTTGATCGTCAAATAGTGGTAACCGAATCGAAGGTCAATCTTAGAAAAATACTTTGCTCCCTTTAACTGGTCGAACAAGTCATCAATCCTGGGCAACGGATAACGGTTCTTCACAGTGACCTAGTTCAATTGCCTGTAATCAATGGAGATACGCATTGAGCCATCTTTCTTCTTCACAAATAGCACTGGGGCACCCCATGGTGAGACACTCGGTCTAATGAATCCTAGGCTTTACAGTTCTTCCAACTGCACCTTCAACTCTTTGAGTTTAATCAGGATCATCCTATAAGGAGTCCTAGAGATCGGGGCAGTGCCGAGCGCAAGCTCTATCATGAATTCGATCTCTCTAGTGGCAGGCAACCCAGGTAACTCTTCTGGAAATACGTCCAGAAATTCTTTCAGCATCGGAATGGTAGATGAGTCTTTTACCTCTGGGTTTGCTAGACTTAATGCCGTGAAATGGGTGATGTCTTTACTCAATCCTTTGAAATGGAATGGCTTTCCTTCCACCAGCTTGAAATACACCGTCTTCTCAAAGCAAGCCACATGCCCATGGTGAGCGGCTAACCAATCCATCCATAGAATGACATCAAACTCTTGGAATCCAAGGATGATAAGATTGGTTGCAAGCTTATGGTTCCCAACCTGAACCACACTGCCTCTGTACACTTTACTTGCTACGACTGTCTTGCCGAGCGGAGTCGAGATGGACAACTCCGATTCCAACTGACTAGGTTCTACGGAAAAGCCCTGGGAAAAACTCGGCGAGATAAATGAATGTGTCGACCCGGTGTCAATCAACACTTGAGCCAAATACTCATTGAATACTAATGCTCCTGAAATTTATAACTAACTAGAGTTAACCCATGCAACAAGTATATATATATATTTACATATAGCATACGACACATGACATGTAAGTAAAACACAACAACAATCATCAATGATCTAATAAAACATTAAACATGTACCTTGCGCGACATCATCTGATGCCCATGCATCTCCCTCTGGCAGAGTGAAGACTCACCCCTGTTTTGCCTAGCGAGGTGGCGGTGTAGACCTCGCAGGATGGGAGGACCCTTGGTAGGATGCTTCTGGTCGAGTTAGGGGCCTACTCCCCTAAGACTGGCCTGGCAAGTGTCTACTCGAGCAATCCTTGATCATGTGGCCCTAGTGACCACAATGAAAGCATCCTCCTATCGCCTTTTGATAATCTCTAGCCAAATGCCTTCTGCCATAGAGAGGGCAGATCTCATACGTGAACGCTAAGGCTGCTAGAGGAGCAAGTAGCGTAGCCTGAGTAAATGTTGGGCGCGGAGCCTGGACTACCTGAGGTCTAGGTGCTTGGGGCATGTAAGGCCGTGGAGCAGGTGGCGTTAATGGTGGCCTCTGAGGTGGTACTGGCCACAAATACTAATATGGGGCAGTCCTTGCCCTCTTCTCAGGTGGCACTAAGTTGCTGGATTGGCCTCTCACCAAATCCCTCTTCCTTACAAACGCCTCCAAGATGGTCTCAACCAACAAGGCTTTATCCACCACCTCTGCATAGATGGCATGCTTGAACACAGAGACCCTGTCCATGATGAATTCTTTGAGGCCTTGCTCAAACCTCCTTGCCTTCATTGCCTCTGTGGCAATCATGTGAGGCACAAAGCGTGAAAGCTCTGTGAACTTGGCCTTATATTCAACCACTGACATCAAATCCTGAGTAAGGGTGATGAATTCCCTTTTCTTCTTCTCTTGGGCTCCCACCGGGAAATAATTCTTGTAGAATACATCCATGAACTCTCCCCAAGTCCATGGCTGACCCTGTCTAGTCAGATCCCTAGTCCTCACCGTAGATCTCCACCAATGATCTGCTTCTCCCTCCAACATGAAAGCAGCCCATGCCACTCTCTCCTCCTCAGTAGGAGATAACACTGAAAAGATCTTCTCTAATTGTCGAATCCATGACTCAGCTACTAGTGGATCAACATTGCCATGAAATCTAGGAGGCCTCATCCTCCTAAATGCCTCCACTCCTGCTAAGCAAGGTGCCAAAGTAGGCACGAGTGTCGTAGCAGGAGGAGGCGTAGGTACTACAGACGGGGGAGTTGCCTGATTGGCCGCCAGCATGGCCAGTGCTCAGGAATAGAGCCTAAGACTTATGTGAGGTCAGGCTGCTCATCCCCAGAAGGAGACAGAAAAGATCCATGCATGTGGTATCTGCGACCCCGCGAGTCACGTCTCATGACTAGTGTCCTGAGAACAATAACACACATGAGTTTAACTTGGAACCAAAATTTATTAGATTCAAACTTCATAATAGTTCAAGCATATATGCTATGGTATAGTAATATAATATACATCAAGCCATCAGAGTATTTATCATATACTTAGTGTTCTAGCGTCTCTAGACACAGGCTTGGTTGGACTCAACCATTTTGGACCAAGACTAAGAGTTAGTCTATACTTGGGATACGACTCTCTTCCGGACCCTAATGCTCTGGTCAAGTCATGGTATCATTTTCAACGTGACCCTAATGACCTAAAGCCTAAGCTTCGATACCAAACCTTTCGTGCCCTAAAACCCACCCTAGGAGTTAGAGTGAATCTTGGACGAGACTTGACATGACTTGATAAACCATCCTGTAAAAGAGAGTCAGAGCATACAATAACGGAAGCAAAAACATGACACAGCGGAAGCAAAATATTATCTCATATATATATGTAATAAGTATCCTAAGTCATGTAAAACATCCAAAAGAAAGGGTGGACATGCCCACCGTAAAATATACAAGTATCTCTCTTGCCACTCTTAATGTTCACCAGACATAATTTAGATAGGGCCACTTCTCTCCATCCGCACCATGAGGTTCCTCCTGAGGTATCTCCTCGATGTACTCTTCTTCCCCCCATGGATCGGGAGCACATATGTCAAAAGGAACGGTCGCTCCACTAACACCTATTGACATCAAATGTACGGCTGAGTATTGAAACACTCAGTGGGTACCACTACTAATCAACAAGTCATGATAATAGTGCATAACAATAATAGTAGTCAGAGTAATAAGCATCAATTAGAACAAGAAGCAATTTATATTCATGCATGCTTGAAATCATGATCGCTAAAACATCGGTAAAGCATCATGTACTTGCCTTGTCTTGTTTCTTAAGTTTTAAATCATGTTTTCGTGCTTGGAAAAACTTGTCTTGTTACTTGTCTTGTCATGTCTTGTTCTTTTCTTGTACTTGTGAAAACGTTTTTACATGAACATGAATGTAAATGCATGTATGCTTATCATGACATGATATGCACATGCGTGCTTGCCTGCTTGAATTTAAACGTGCTTGTTTGTCATGCATGCTTGGGATGTTAGTGCCCTTGAACGACTTAAAGTCAGGAGTGTAGAATCCCTTCATTGAAACATGTCAAACTACTTGAAGTCGGAGGTATAAACTACCTTCAGCGAAAATGTAATAGAAGCAACTTGAAGTCAGGTGCAAGCACCCTTCAGGGAGCTTCCATGCTTGTAGGCCGCAAAATTTCCACGCTTGATTCTATTGGAGTGTATCAATTTTAATATGCTCACAACACACCCAAAGAAAAATTGATGTGGTGCATAGCTATTAGTATGCTTACCTTACATCAAGCAAATGGGTTATTGATGTAGGAATAACTCACATTGGTAGTAAGGAACACTCTTGCTGCATAAAATTGAAATAAAATTTAAAGGGGTCTTCAATAGACTCCACATTGGTAGCAAGGAAGCACCCTTGCGGGCCAAAATTGAAATAAAAAAAACGGGGCCTTTAATAGACCCCACCAAGGCTGCAAGGAGGCCCCTTGCTGCCCTAAATTGAAATTAATTAAAATGGGTCTTTAATAGACCCCATCGTGGTAGCAAGGAAGCACCCTTATTGCCCCAAAGTAAAATGAAATCAAAGGGGTCTCTAATAGACCCCACCATAGCAGCAAGGAGCCCCCTTGCTGCCCCAAATTGAAATCAAATCAAAGGGGTCTTTAATAGACTCCACCATGGTAGCAAGGAAGCACCCTTACTACCCAAAATTGAAATTAAATGAAAGGGGTCTTTACTAGATCCCACCGTGGCAGCAAGGAACCCCCTGCTACCCCACATTGAAATTAAATCAAATGAGTCTTTAATAGACCCCACCGTGGCAGCAAGGAGGCACCCTTACTGGCCTAAAGTAAAATGAAATAAAAGGGGTCTCTAATGGACTTGCATGGCAGCAAGGAGCTTTCTTGTTGCCCTAAAATGAAATCAAATCAAAGAGGTCTTTAATAGACCCCACCATGGCAGCAAGGAAGCACCCTTACTGTCCAAAATTGAAATTAAATGAAAGGGGTCTTTAATAGACCCCATCATGCCAGTAAGGAAGCACCCTTGCTGCCCCAAATTGAAATTAAAGAAATAGGGTCTTTAATAGACCTTACCACGGCGGCAAGGTGTCCCCTTGCTGCCCCAAATCAAATCCAAATCGAATGGGTTTTTAATAGACCCCAACATGGCAGTAAGGAGAACCCTTACTGCCCCAAATTGAAATTAAATAAGAGGTGTCATTAATAGACCCCACCATGGCAGCAAGGAAGCACCCTTGCTGCCCCAAATTGAAATTAAATAAGAGGAGTTACTAATAGACCCCACCATGGTAGCAAGGAAGCACCCTTGCTGCCCCAAATTGAAATTAAAGAAATGGCGTCTTTAATAAACCCTACCATGACGGCAAGGTGTCTCCTTGCTATCCCAAATCAAATCGAAATCAAAGGGGTCTTTAATAGACCCCAACATGGCAGCAAGGAACACCCTTGCTGCCCCAAATTGAAATTAAATAAGAGGGGTGGTCTTTAATAGATCCCACCATGGTAGCAAGGGAGCACTCTTGCTGCCCCGAATTAAAACCAAATCAAATGCAATCTTAATTGACCCCACCATGGCAGCAAGGATACTCCTTGCTTCCTCCATGTAAAATTAAATCAACGGGGTCTTTAATAGAGTCCACCATGGCAGCAAGGAGCAACCTTGCTGTCCGAAATTGAAACCAAATAAAATGGAGTCTGTAATAGAGCCCACCATTGCAGCAAGGATACTCCTTGCTGCACCAAAGTAAAATTAAATCAACGGAGTCTTTAATAGACCCCACCGTAGCAGCAAGATGTCCCCTTGCTACCCCAAATCAAATCCAAATCAAAGGGTCTTTAATAGACCCCATCATGGTAGCAACATCCTCCCTTGCTGCCCCAAATCAAATCCACATTAAAGGGGTCTTTAATAGACCCCACCATGACAGCAAGGTACTCCTTTGTTGCACCAAATCAAATCCAAATTAAAGGGGTCTTTAATAGATCCCACCATGGCAGCAAGGTGCCCTCTTTACTGCCCCAAATCCAAATGAAATCAAAGGGGTCTTTAATAGCCCCACCATGATAGCAAGGTGCCCCCTTGTTGCCCCAAATCAGAATGAAATCAAGGGGGTCCTTAATAGACCCCATATTGATAGTAAGGTGCACCCTTGCTACCTCAAATCAATTTCAAACTGAAAAGGATTGCCAGACAACCCCACTTTAGTAGCAAGGATTATGCCTTGCCGCCTAAATCAAAGATGGATAGAGATCATCTTTTACTGCTATCTGGTAGTCCAGTAGTGGGTGTAATATCTACTACCACCTCTCCACCCACTATCTATATTAAGAGGGTGGGGAATAACTCCCCACTTTCCAATTAAAAGGACAGTTGTCCTCTTCACAAAGAAGAAGACAATTAGAGGAGGTGGCTATCAAACCACTCCATCCAATAACTCCCACCAGAAAAAAAGTGGGAGTTATTCCCTTAAAAACAAGAGCACACTTATGGCAAGGACAAAAAAGAAGAAAAGGGAAAAGGGGGGCGTGGCCACTTGGGTTGCCCACAACAGAGAGAGATCTCTATGAGACTTTGGATTCTCCATCTTTTTCAGTGTGACCAAACTAAGGGAGGTTCGGTCATCTAAGATCTGAAACTAGAGAAAAGAAATCTCATAAAAAGAAGAGACCTCAATCCAAAGCCAGAGGTCTAAAGATGGAAGCCACAAGAGGTTTCCCTCTTAACAAAAGAGAAGAACTCAAGCCAAAGCAAAAGTTCTAAGCTATGGAAGCAGCAAGGTAGGCCAAAATGCCTACCCTCCTCTCTCCCTCTCTTCTCTTTTACTTTGAAAGTCCTCTATTGAGGCACCTGTAAAAGCCTGAAATGGGGCATTAGTCACCCCCTTTTGAATGAAATAAAAGCCACTGTTCATCTCTCTTTCTCTCTTCGTTTTAATTAGAGGTATCCCTCTTCAAGAGGGTGTAATTAACGGCATAGGTTTACCTATGCCGGAAGGGAGTCCCCCACATAAAATAATAAACTCCATTAATGGAGGTTATTTAACACCGAAGTTCTAGAGCCTCACACCACGAGTGTGGTAGTCAGAATTTGGTCATTTCAAACAACTGGCACGTCCGGTGGGACTCCTTTCTCCTTTCATATTTGAAGAAGAGAAATACAAGAGAGATAACATTGTGCTACCCTCTTCTAATTGTTGCAGGATGCAAAGTTTTGCCACCTTGAAAGAGAAGTGAGTGAAAGAAAGAGAAGGAAGCAGCCCCTCCTTCACCGTAGCACCCCCAAAAGGGGAGTTTACAGGTTCAACCATCAGGCTGAACACTTCTTGTAGCAAGCCAGCAACAGGCCATCTAGCCCATTGCCCCCTTCAAGGTAGCACTCCTAAGTGGAGTGCCTACAGTTTCAACCCTCAGGTTGAACCCCATTCGCAGTAGACAGGCCATCAAACCCGTCTCCACAGCCTGTAGCAACCAAGCTAGCAGGCTGGTTTCCTCCTTCAAGGCAGCACTCCCAAGTGGAGTGCCTACAGGTTCAGCCCTCGGGTTGAACCTTAGTTGCAGCAAACAAGCCGTCAGGCCCATTTCCATGGATCATAGCAACCAGACATCCAGTCTGGTTGCCTCCTTCAAGGCAGCACTCCCAAGGGGAGTGCCTACTAGTTCAACCCTTGGGTTGAATCCCATTTGTAGCAAACAGGCCATCAGGCTTGTTTCTTTAGCCCACAACAACCAAACCAATAGGCTGGTTGCCCCCTTCAAAGCAGTATTCCCAATGGGAGTGCCTATAGGTTCAACCCTCTAGTTGGACCTCATTTACAACAATCAAGCCCTTGGGCTAACCGTTATTATTCTAACTTACCTGAAAGGGGAGTTAAATTAATTGACCCTCGGGTCAGGCTGGAGCGTCGAAAGGCTCGCCAAATTTCTAAAGAACCCGCAATGGACAACATAATGGCTAATGTGATTGAATCAAACAAAAAAGAATATTTCCAATCGAAGCAACGTTCTAGGGGAAATTACAAGTACAGCCCAAACTCATCACATCGAGATGCCAACTTCCTCATGGGCCTAAATGCATTCCATGGGACCAATCAGGCCACCTTTGTGGCAATTATGTTTGCATGTGGAACATGCCAACAATGCAAGGGGCATAAGCCCATGTTGGAGGGAAGACATATAAGCACCTATCAAGAGGGCCCAGATCCTCTATGAGCCCCAGGTCAAAGTCTTTCACAAGGATTTCATAGACTTATGGCTTCCTTCAATCCGAAAGAAAGAAATAAATGGGTTCTCAGTCTAAAAAGGCCAAGTCACATTCCAACCTGCCAAGAACAGATTTATGACCAGCATCCGGCTTTGAAGCAAAACCAGAGGAACCCTCCATTGAATCTCTTCGGTCACGTCCTACCTTTTACATAAAGGTGTGGCGATCGAAGTACAACATGTCAATTATTACAGGGTCCTGATCTATATGACCAAACTCAAGGCCAAAGAAAGACAAGAAAAAAAAAAGATGATGTGTTTAAATGAACAAAATACAAGGCCACGCTCTCTCCAATCTTGTTGTTCATTCAACCCTGAAGGACAAAGAAGTTGATGAATCAAGAACTATGAAGCTCAATTATTAACTGCTAAAGGTTCCCCAAAATAAGAGAACCACAAGAGGCTAAATTTGAAGTAAGAAGAAGGCCAAACCCCCGCTTGCCTCACTAAATTATGCAAATCAAGCTCTACCAAAGGAGAAAATGGAATCTATCATATTAGAACCCATTGAAGTCAATGATAGGGTTTTGATCAAGAGACCTTCCACATCTCTTTCAAGCTCACCAAGTTTAATCTGAGTCAAAGAAAAGGCGGTGACTACTCAAGAAGAGTCATGTCCTAGACCTATCATAAGGTCTCTGATGCATGACATCATTATTAGAGTTGAGGCAACCCCTCAAATTTCAAATACAACAAACCCCTTCAGTGGGATTAGAGAAGCTCTCTTCTCAGAAGATGAATTCCAAAGGTTCCACTTTCAAGAGGATCAACATCTGTACTGGATGACTCAAATGGCAAAACATTTATCCATCTTGATGGCCAAATATCCCGCGCAGGTGCCAATACCTTTAAGTCCTTCAATCCTCAGTTAAGGGTCCAAAGCAAGCAGCAAAGGCGCAACCTCTATTGCACAAGTTCACCCATTTGCAATCCCAAATCCACCCTCATGGTTGAATATCACAAAAGCCTCGTCGGCTTCTTAGCTGACGACAATCGCAAGAGGGATTGCACCGTCTTTGCTCGCAGCAATTGAAGAGACAGTCCATAAGCAAATGTGAAGAGGTATGGGGCAATAGCACCAAATAGGGCAGGTGCCTCTAATTGTTTATCTAGTATCTCGAGGGAACAACTTTCACTTAGTATGCTAACATCCCAGAGAAGTCAATCCCAAGCTGGGAGACGATGGCTTCTAAATTTAAAAGGCAATTCTATGACACTCAAAGACGAGTAGGAGTGCCCAACTTAATCAAAACCAAGCAACAAGAAATGAGCTAACCTTGGGGTTTGTCGCCAAATAGAGAGCCCTGACATTTATGTGTCCACAAAAGTTCTCACGGTAGGACTTGGTCCGCAAGTGTTTGAACAGCTTAGGCACAATCTAACTACCTCCCTCATTTCACAAACCTTCAAAGGGTTTGATGATCTCTGCGCCAAGGCACATGACATGGAGCTGCACTGGGGCAAAAGAAGACGCAGTCGGATTGGTAACCGATTTGAATCATTCGTCACAAATATAATGGAAACAAAGAGTCCACCTTCGACAAGGACTTCCTTTGCCATGTTAGAGCTGAAGAAACAAGTAACTATTGAGAGAAACAAGACTCAAAAGAAAGAAGAACCAAAGAATTCTTTGAGGTAAAATAGAATGGAAATGGTTTACCCATTCTCCAAAGATCAGTTGAAGACCTCTTCAACGATTCTTCTTCGTCAAAACTTGATAACTCTCCCTGGGATCAAGAGGTTATCTAAACGTGGAAAGACAAATAATCCAAAATACATTTGATCCCGCCACATTGCCAACCACACTTTGAAAGATTGTTTCATGTTGAAAGACCAAATCCAAAAGTTGCTAGATGATAAAATTATCATCATGGATTTAGACTAAGCAGAGGCTGCAACTGTCAATATAGTATTCGGCTCAAAACCCACCCAAGAAGAAAGGGAGTAATTCTATCCATTTTTATGCCTTGTGGCAAATGGAACAAAATTAGATTCCACTTTCAAAGAGGAAGAAAGTCAAGCTGAGAACCTCCATTAGAGGTAGAAATTTGATCAGTTCCCCCCAAAGTTTGAAGCAAGAGGATAAGCAATGGTTGAAAACTACTCAAGGTCAACCTCAACACTCGGCAAGACTTTAGGGCAACCTTCATCAGTGCTTCCATCTCTGACAAAGAAAATGGTGAATAAATTGCATTCTTGAAAGAGTACGTGGATCGCTTGAAATTAAATGCCTGGGGTTGACCCAAAGGTTATTGTAAGCACTCGATTTTTACACCCCTAGGCTCAACCCTAGACTCAACTCTAGTAAAGCCCCAGATGACCCTAGCCTAGGCTAAAGCCCTAGAGCCCTTAGGGCTTGAATCCAAAATCCATGGCCCATAAGGCCTATACCTCAGACTGGGCCCACAAAGGCCCAAAAACCCCAAACCAAGCCTCAAAAACCTATCTGTGTATAGGGCCTGGCCCGATTCAAAAGATGTTCTTATTATCGGTAGAAGGTCTACCGACAATTAGATTTTGGCCTATTTTCATATTGTTGGTAGACCATCTACCGACACTATGGGGTTTTGGGTTTGCAGCACTGCAGGCGCCCTGCACACTCCACCCTTCACCTCAATCTCCCCTCAAACACCGTAGTTGACCTCCAGAGGGTCCAATACCATTCTAAAGCTTCCCTCTAATCCCTCTTAGGTCCCTTAGGTCCTTCCCTATAAAACCGTAACACCACCTTCAGTGCATAGGGTCTACAACTTACCAAGGTGAACCACTGTTGCCAAAACCCTGTTCCTTAGCCTCTCCCCTACCTTGGTTGTAATCCCAAGACTCCATTTTGCTTGCTCCAAGCTTCCTCAACTACTCTAGTACAAGCACAGTGCACACCAACTGTGCACAGACCCCACCACCACCTTCGATCAAAACAGAGCATTCGGGTAGGGCCAATCCCTACCCCCATTTTTTATTTTGTGAATCAATATGAGCCCCTGGTCAATTCCAGGGGAGTTATTTTCTTTCATTCTTTGTGCTTAGTAGGTAAACTTAACCCAACAGGGTGTTCACCTACCTTTGTCATAGGTAGAGTGAACCCCTACGGGTATATCAACCTTCTCCAAGCCTGGTAGAACTCCATGGATCCTCTAGGGGTCCCTCAAATCATGAGGGAACCCCTAGTCACCTTTGTACAAAGCCCCCATGGGCAAAAAATCGATTTTTAGGAAATCCAGGAATGGCGATAAACTTAGTACTGCCATTCCTGTTTGAAATATTTGTACAATGTCAATGAAACTTCTACCGACATTCTATTTTTTGCCTTTCATCAGATTGGCGGTAGAATAACTACCGCTAATGTGAACTTTCGTTGCAGCATGTTTGCAGCACTGTGGGACCCACTCCAGGCATCCTCTGGGGCCCACACAAAGCCTGTTATGTTTCCGTGACCTCCCTCTTGGTCTCCATGATCTTGGTTCACCTGGGGTTACATCCTAACCCTAGTTAATAGCATTCAAACTTGAGTTAAAAACACTATTGGTAATGTCGGTAATCCCATTACCGACATTAATTTTGCTTTGATTTTGGGCTTTTGTAGGGGCCCAGGCCTGGTAGGAGGCTACTTTAGGCCCTGCCTAGTCCCCTGGGCAAACCTTAGACTGTACCAGACCCTTTACCATGGTTAAATACACATCCAATTAACATTTAACCGTGGTTAAGCACCCCTTAACCCTATAAATTGTGGAAAGCTAATCTGAAAATCTTAAAAATAAACTTGGACCATAAAACTGACTTTGGCCCTTTCCCTAACCCTGGTTAGCAATCCTAACCACAGTTAGATCCCTTTTAACTACGGTTAGCAACCCTAATCGTAGTTATTTTTGGTTTACGGCCTACCGGGCCTAAAAATCAAGTCTACCGGACTTACCTTGGGCCTACCGGGCCTCCCTTTTGCCTACCGGGCTACATCTCACATCCCTTTAACTGTGGTTAGAAACCCTAACCATAGTTAGTTCGACCTCACTCCGATTAGCAACCCTAACTCCGGTCGGACTCCATCCTAGTCTACCGGACTACCCCTAAGACTACTGGGCTTGAATACCTTGCACTTGACCAACATCGATCAACCAAACCCTAGTCTACCGGACTAGTCCATGTTAGCCACTCTTGGTGTACACACACACGCCCTTAGCCTCGGCACAGGCTCACGTGCCAGAACTATGCTCGGTCTGATCTCACCCTATGAGTACGTAGGCAACCCAACTCAGGTTCAACCCTAATTAGCTTTTTCTTTCTTGGATTAGTGTTAACTTAAACACTCCGGCATTTTAATCAAGATTAATTTTAGTTGGCTTAAACCTGGGGTGCCTAACACCTTCCCCGGACTTAATCGAACTCCTTACCCTGATCTCACTCGCAGACCAAGACCTTATCCAAATCTGGGGGACTTATCTCTTCTGAATGAATAGTTGGTAACTCTTAATTGTAAAACCCTTCCACGCTCGTGAGGGTGCATAGGTAATTAACTCCCTTCCCCTTGTGAGTCTTCACGGAAGTCTGCCCTCATAGCTCTGGCAACTCTGCTGGAGAATTTGCTTTCAGGGTTCAACCAGGAGCCCAGGTTTAAGCCAACTAAACCTTAATTTTGATTAAAATGCTGAAGCGTTTAACTTCACACTAATCATTTTTTACATCTCTTGGTTAAATGTGTACTGTGCATCCATACATGTCATAGTAGTGTAATTATCCTATTTAACCCAGTAGACAGACTTATTACGTTAGCGGCTACTGGATGATCATCCTCAGTGTCAGTGACTTAAACGTCTTGGAGGTCTGTAGAGTTACTCCTGTCGGGTGATTACCCCCAGGGAAGGATTCTGAATGCTCCCGTTTACACCAATCGTCCCTTTTCAGGTATATTCTATACTGAGGAATCGCATATACGTTATTAAGTGATCCCCCATCCTGCTAGGAACACACCTACATCAAACCAGCATTCATACATGTAGTCTAGGCTAGGGTATAGTCTACAAGCAGCCCATCTAGGGAGGGCTATTATAAACCCTAACCTGCTTGCACCCTATACCTGTCCCCAGTTATGGTTGACTACTCGGGCACATTCTACCTGGATAACCACCCACCCAGGGGTATATAATGAGCTAAACTTGTGCTTGTAATAAACTACATCCAATCCTGCTTCCCAACATAGCATACGGGGTCCAAATCCCAGGCAGACAGGCCTTCACTAGGCTTGTCCCAACCTTGATCTGATAGGTCCCTCAGTTTCCAACAACCTGGGCTAAAGCACGTCGGACCTCCGTCCGTCTACCTTATCGGACCACATGTGCCTTATCACACCCAATCAAAATAAAAAATAAAAAAATATTACGTCATCGTTTTGCATTCCATCTACATGCATAGTGCACTTATAGAGTCTGTATATTATTCAAGTAGATGGCAGGTCCATCAGTGATTGTTCAGTTAATGGGTTGACCATCAGGACCCATGCATCTAACTTCTCAAGGGGCATGTGATGACAACCTTGAGAAAGCAATTGGGGCCTTTACCTTGAGTTAGCGTCTCACTTGGGCTCAGTACTACAAAATTAGAATTATCCTAAACCTATCTGTGGTTAACCCGGACTCGCGCCTCATGAACGCTGCTATCCAGTATTGGAGCCCATCTCACATGATATTCCATTTTGGTAAGAACGAGCTCTGCCCAACATTGGAAGAGATTAAGCGCATTCTAGGGTTAAACATGGATGGCGAAATCATAGTACCGTGCTACAAGACTACATATCAGGCAGACCTATCCAAGTTTTTGCATATCAAGCCTTTCTACTTGCAGTCTGATCCTAATGGCTCTTTTGATCGGATACCTATGTCTTTTCTTGAAAAGAAGTACAGACGCAAGTGGAATCCTGACTCTATTATAGAAGAACTTCCCGGTCTCAATGCCCTTGTACTGATACCCATGTCTCAGCTAGTGTTTCCAAGATACCGTTCACTTGTCGAAGCAGTTCTAGTCGGGATCATTGAAGACATGCACAACTCTTGCTCAGTTGTACCAGTCATCCTAGTTGAGCTTCTCAGGGCTCTCAACCAGTTGGCAGGTCGCAGAAAGGGCATCTTCCATGCCAGTACACCTCTCCTACACCTCTGGTTGGTAAGTCACTTACCTACAATCATATCGGTATCAAATGGTATTCGCGATGCCTACAGTCTACCTCGAAAGATTTCTCAGAATCAAGGTTCGATAGCAACAACAGACATCGGAAAGCTCTACTAGCTTCTCCAAACCCTGTTAGAGGAAGAAATTACATGGCAGTGCGAGTGGCTTGTACTGAGTAGGCTACCCCGCGTTATCATCACCTATAAACGATGCATGATTCTTGCTGCTCTAACAGGCTCCGCAGTTTATACACCACTCTGAGTCCTCCGATAGTTTGGACTCCCTCAGCGTCTCCCAATGATAGATCTGCAGGAAAATTATTGAATCACTTTCACAATGCACTTCGACAACCTCACCTGACGCTTCCATTTAGCTTGGTGTAACTCCAGACGAGACCAGTGGCTGGATTCCATGGTTACATCTGGACCACGATCAACTCAGTATACCGACAATGGGTGGATAATCCTGACATTCTACCTGGCATGCCCGCACCTAAGGACTGCCCAAACTAGTCGTAGCTCCATCACAGGGAACCATACCCCTAATAGAAATGGTGATTCCCTGGACAGACTTCTTCCTAGAGAGACAGCTCTAGATCCAATAGAAATAGAAAACGCTACGGAAAGCCTAGTGTGCATTCAGGCAGCAAGAAGCGGAATAAGGTCGTGAACTCTAAGCCATATAAGAGCAGGTTAAACAATTGGAGCAGACAATTCAGTCTCTTTACAGGAGACGCAGGGCGACGCCAGGGAAGCTGTAGAGCCCCGGACCTTTTCACATTTAATGCATGACACTTTCATAGTCATTTTACCTTTAAAGTAGTACAATTAATAAATAAGAAAGAAATTGAAAATTCCGAAACGTTAAAAATGTTCGTTTTCGAAGTACGAACCCTACGCAAGTTGAATCGTCAAAATCGGACGAACGAGTCAAAAGTTATGGCCAAAACAGTCTGGACCTGCAGGCCACCGATCGCTCGGTCCATGGAGCGATCGATCGGTCCAAAACCGATCGCTCGGAGGCTATCGATTGGTCAAGATGTTTGTATGGGGAAATTTTCCAGGGAGTTGATTTTTGGTCGAGAGCTCGGTCAACACACCGATAGCTCGGTAGGCAGGCAACCGATCGATCGGTCATTAACACCGATCGCTCGGTACTCGTGTTTTTGCAGAAAATTTAGTAAGGGTGTTTTAGTCTTTTGGGCGGTTTACTCTTACCTTAAGAGTCTTGCCCGAGCCTTTAGGGCTTATTTACAATACTTAGAAGATTGAGAGCTAAGGAGAGGAGAAGAAGGCGATCCCTAACCTAGGGTTTGATTTTGGAGGAGAAATCAAAGGGTTGTGAACCCACACTCACCTCAAGTCTATTTTCTTCAAGATCTCGGCTCAAGCTCGTGTGGGGCACTCTCCTCAAGCTAGGGCAGCAATTCACGGGTGTTTTGGAAAGGGGATTTCTTCCTCACTTGATCAAGGTCGGTACTTCTTACTACCCTCCTAGTTATAGCTTCCCTTTTTCCTTTGTTTCTCCTTGTTTTCCTTCATTTATATATGTATTACGAGATTGGTGGTATGAATGGTGAATGGAGATGGATGCCGTGTGGATGATGTGATGAACGAATGGGAAAGGGCATTGTACCAATAATGAACATACAAGTGTGATGTGAGCATAACCCACCTAGAAAAGCATGATCTAGGTTTAAGTGAATAATGAACACACCCCATGTTTGATGAAATGCCAAGGTGAACAAAATAAATGATAAATTAAGGGAACCCATGCTTAATTGCTTTTGAAAATTGTTAGGGTTCATGATAGTGTGTTTCTTACATTTCTTAAAATGCGTAGATTATTACTCACTTAAATTGTTATATGCTATGCTTTGTGAATTACCCCAAATTGCCATATTTAATTCCAAATGCAAGTATGCACACGATCTCACGAGCACGCATGAAATGACGTGATTTAATGATGTTTTAAGTATGGGGCGTAGAGGTGGGGCATATCCTAAGATATGTTTCACTTCGCTTTTGACAAGGGCAAGACAATCATGCATTTCATAGGGAAAGGTCTCCCATCCCTTCGCATGACATGCATAGCATCGCATGACACGCATAGCATAGCATGGCATGACACGCATAGCATAGCATCACATGACACGCATAACTCTGCATGGCATTACATGCATGGATGCTAGTTGCGACGGGCTATGAACGGCAACTAGGCATTCACATTCCGCATGGATGCTAGTTGCGACGGGCTATGAACGGCAACTAGGCATACCCATCTGCATATAGGGTACTAGTTACGGCGGACTATGAACGGCAACTAGGCATGTGAACATGTTTAAATTATGAAAATGCAAGCATGACAAGCATAACACGGTTAACAAGTTTCCAATCACGCAAAGGGTATTTCAAGTCAAGTCAAGTGCACGATGTTTTCAAGGGTTTTATCAGTTTTTCTGAATGCAAGCATGAATATAAATTGCTTTACTTCCTTGTATGATATAAATTGTTCCTGTTCTATATATGCAATTTGTTTCCTACTTTATGTAAGCTATCTGTATACTATGACTGTTGGTTAGTATTTAGTACCTGCTGAGTATTCCATGCTCAGCCGTACTTCTTATGTCGGCAGGTTCTGAGGGAGCTGCTGCTCCATTTGATGTTTGTGCTCCTGGTCCATGGGTGGAGGAGGAGTACGTCGAGGAGCCTTTGGAGGAACCTCCCGTAGAGGGTTATCAGTAGGTGATGTTAGATTCTGAGTGGATTAGCTGTGGGTGAGCATGAGTGATTATATCCATGTATTTTGGCGGGCATGTCCTCACTTTCTTTGTTTTGATTTCTTTGTATTAAACTTGGACCATGTGTATATACTTAGAGGTTGTTAGACTTCCGTTGTGTTTTATAGTTATGTTTCCGCTGTCATCCTCTATTGTATATGCTCTGTGGGTTCTTGCAGGTTGGTTTGTCAAGCAAGTCATATAAGCCATGATTAGTCGTCCAAAGTTCACTCTAACTCCTAGGGTGGGTTTTGGGTCGCGACAGAAGTGGTATCAAAGCTTAGGCTTTAGGTCTCTAGGGTCACTTAGAATCTTATACCACGGCTTGACAAGAGCATATGTTAGGAAACAAGTTAGGAAGGAAGTGAGTCGGGAACGAGTCTGGTTCCAAGTTTGAGACTAAACTTTAGTCTTAGTCTAAAATGGTTGCTCTAACCAAGTACGGTCCTTGATGTGATGTATATTAGTATTATACAACTAATACAAATTGAATTATTGTGAAATGACATTGAAGTAAACTGTGGTTTCAAGTTAGACTCCAGTGGTGTTATTATTCTCAGGACTTTAGTCATGAGACGGAACACACGGGGTCGTGGACCACATTCCAGAGCTTCCTCTTCTTCACGGGATGAGGATGGGCGGCCGGACCTCTCTCAAGTCTTAGGCTCTATTGCTGAGACACTCGCCATACTGGCGGCTCGGCAAGCTATACCATCGTCGGCAGCACCTACTCCACCGCCCGCAACTCCAGTACATCGTACAGCTGGAGTTGAGGCATTCAGGAGATTGAGGCCTCCATCCTTCCATGGGAGTGTGGACCCTCTTGCTGCGGAGGCATGGATCCTCCAGATGGAGAAGAAATTTGTGGTGCTCTCTCCTACAGAGGAAGAGAAAGTAGCATAGGCAGTCTTCATGCTAGAAGGTGAAGCCCACCATTGGTGGTTGTCCGCATTGAGGACATGGGACTTGACCATGCAAGGTCAACCGTGGACTTGGGAGGAGTTTAAGGATACGTTCTATAAGAAGTATTTCCCGGTTGGAGCTCGGGAAAAGAAAGAGAGAGAATTCATCAACCTTGAGCAAGGTTCGATGTCTGTGGCCGCTTATGAGGCCAAGTTCTCAGAATTGTCGAGATTTGCGCCTCATATGGTTGCTACTGAGGCAATGAAGGCGAGAATATTTGAGCAAGGGCTCAAGGATGTTATTATGGAGAAGGTTTCCGTTTTCAGGCATGCTACCTACCCTGAAGTGGTAGACAAAGCCTTATTGGTCGAGGCCAATTCTGAAGCGGTGTCTAAGAAGAGAGAGTTGGCGAGAGGCCAAGCCAGTAGTTCAGCACCTCCAGAGAGGCGGGCTCGTACCGGCCCTTATCAGTATACATGGCCAGCACCACCGATGAGGCCGACTTATGCGGCCCCAGCACCACGACAGTACGTGCTACAGGCACCTCGACCTTAGGCTCTCCCGGCCCCATGGCCAGTTGCACCTCAGGTGGCGAGATATGCTCGACCTCAGGCCCCTCCTACCCGCACACACGAGGCTTGCCCTTCATGCGGCAGAAGGCACCCAGCGGGGGATTGCCTAAGAGCATCGGGTGGATGTTTTCACTGTGGTCGCCAGGGCCACGTGATCAGGGATTGCCCTACCCGGTATTTACCAGGCCAGTCTCAGGGGATTAGGCCACCAACACGCCCAGCAGGATCATATCAGGCGTCATCTCAGACTACCCGGTCTACATCTCAGTCTCGCCAGGCGAACCAGGGGCGTGTGTTTGCTTTGACAGAGGGTGATGCACTTGCATCTGATGATGTGGTGCAAGGTACGCATTTGGAGTTATTTTCTTTATTCGTGATTGTTATGTTATGCTATATTCTTTGTGTACGTACTTGGCATGTTCTATATGTATATATACCTACACGTATACGCTGCTGATGAATGGATTAACTCCGCTAGCTAAAATTTCAGGAACCCTACTAGTCAATGAGTATTTGGCTCGAGTGTTGATTGATACCGGGTCTACTCATTCGTTTGTCTCGTCGAGTTTTTCAGAAGGCTTTTCCGAGGAGCCTAGACAGCTAAAACCGGAGTTAGCCATTTCGACTCCCCTCGGCAAAACAGTATTGGCAGATAAAGTGTATAGAAATAGTGTGGTCCAAGTTGGAAGCCACGAGTTGGCAGTTGATCTCATCGTCCTGGGATTCCAAGACTTTGATGTTATATAGGGAATGGATTGGTTAGCAGCACATCATGGGCATGTAGCTTGCTTTGAGAAGATGGTACTCTTCAAGCCGATAGAAGCAAAACTATTTCACTTTCGGGGGTTAAAAAGTAGAGATATCGCTCGTTTTGCGGCATTGAGCTTAGCGAACCTCGAGGCAAAGGACTCTTCGACTATTCCGGTCGTGAGTGAATTCCTGGATGTATTTCCAGAGGAGTTGCCAGGATTACCTCCAGATAGGGAGATTGAGTTTGTGATCGAGCTTGCACCAGGCACAGCTCTTGTTTTCAAGGCTACGTATAGAATGGCCCCTATTGAACTGAAAGAGTTGAAGACTCAGTTGGAGGAATTACAAGGCCTTGGTTTCATTCGACCAAGTGTCTCACCGTGGGGTGCCCTGGTGTTATTTGTTAAGAAGAAGGATGGCTCGATGCGGATGTGCATTGATTACCGGCAATTGAACAAGGTCACTAAAAAGAATAGGTATCCATTGCCTAGAATTGATGACTTGTTCGATCAGTTGAAAGGAGCGAGGTTTTTCTCAAAGATAGATCTTCGATCGGGTTATCACCAGTTGAAGATTAAGGCGGAAGATGTTCCCAAAACTGCTTTCAGGACTCGGTATGGACACTACGAGTTATTGGTGATGCCTTTTGGACTCACGAACGCGCCTGCAGCCTTTATGGATTTGATGATCCGGGTGTTCCGGCCATATCTTGATAGGTGTGTGATTGTATTTGTTGATGACATTTTGGTCTATTCCCAGACAAGGGGAGATCACACACGCGACCTATGTCTTGCTTTGGAAATGCTTAGAGAGCACAAGCTATATGCCAAACTTAGCAAGTGTGAGTTTTGGTTGGAAGCGGTGGTATTCCTAGGCCACGTTGTTTCTGCAGAAGGTATCTCGGTAGATCCGAAGAAGATCGAAGCAGTTATGAGTTGGGCGAAGCCCAAGAGTGTTACGGAGATACGCAGCTTCCTTGGGTTGGCAGGCTACTACAGGAGATTCGTAGAGGGTTTCTCTAGCCTTGCAGCACCGCTTACTTACCTGACAAGGAAGAATGCGAAGTTTGTATGGAGCGACAAGTGTGAGATCAGTTTCACGGAACTGAAGAAGAGGCTTACTACAGCTCCTGTCCTTACAGTGCCATCCGGACCTCTTGGGTATGAGGTGTACAGTGATGCCTCACATGTTGGACTTGGATGTGTGCTTATGCAACACAAGAAGGTCATTGCCTATGCATCAAGGCAATTGAAGGAGCATGAGAAGAATTATCCCACGCACGACTTGGAGCTTGCGGCGGTCGTGTTTGCACTTAAGATTTGGCGTCATTACCTTTATGGGATGGAGTTTTATGTGTTTACCGATCACAAGAGTCTCAAGTATCTCTTTTCGCAAAAGGAGCTGAATCTAAGGCAACGGCGTTGGATGGAATTTTTGAAGGACTATGATTGTACCATTCAATACCACCCGGGTAAAGCAAATGTAGTGGCTGATCCTTTGAGTAGAAGACCTCAGGGGTTGTTAGCACACATGTTGGTTCAAGAATGGAAGCTACTAGAAGATTTGGCAAATCTGGACATCAGTGTGAATAACTTTGTCCGTGGTCCTACCTTGGCAAATGTTACAGTTCGGCCGTACATTATAGATTTGATCCAAGAATATCAAGCCATGGATGCGGAATTGTTGGCTTTCCGGGACAAGGAAGTTGCCAAGGGTAGTGAAGACTTTTCTCTCACTAGTCGGGGTGCTATCACATTCAAGGGAAGGCTGTGCGTCCCAGCCAATGCAGATCTTCGAAGAGAGATTTTGGATGAAGCACACCATTCAAAGTATACAGTGCATCCAGGGGGTACAAAGATGTACCGGAACCTCAAGAGTCACTTTTGGTGGCGGAATATGAAGAGGGAGGTTGCGGAATATGTAGCACGATGCTTGGTGTGTCAACAGGTGAAAGCAGAACACATGCGGCCCGCAGGTCTATTACAGTCCCTTCCGATTCCCGAGTGGAAATGGGAGAACATATCCATGGATTTCATAGTTGGCTTGCCAAAGACGGCAAGGGGCTCAAATGCGATATGGGTAGTAGTGGATCGTTTGACGAAGTCCGCTCACTTCTTGCCTTACCGAACTACTTTCAATTTTAGTCAGTTAGCCGCTTTGTACATCAAGGAAGTGGTGAGGTTGCACGGAGTGCCCATTAGTATTGTGTCAGATCGGGATCCAAGATTCACATCACGATTCTGGAAAAGCTTCCAGGAGGCTATGGGTTCCCGACTTGATTTCAGCACCGCTTTTCATCCACAGACGGATGGACAAACCGAGAGAGTGAACCAAGTCATTGAAGACATGCTTCGGGCTTGTATTTTCAATTTCAGAGGCAGTTGGGAAGAGCATTTGCCTTTGGTTGAATTCGCCTATAATAACAGCTATCAGGCGAGTATCCAAATGGCACCATTTGAGGCCTTGTATGGGCGAAGTTGTAGGTCTCCTCTCTATTGGGATGAGGTAGGAGAAAAGAAAGTACTTGGTCTGGAGTTGATTGAGCAAACTGCAGGCACAGTTAAGATCATTCGGGATCGATTGAAAGCCGCTCACGATCGCCAGAAAAGTTATGCGGACACGCGCCATAGGGACTTGGAATTTCAAGTAGGGGATCAAGTTTTTGTGAAAGTATCTCCTAGCAAAGGGATCATGAGATTTGGAAAGTGAGGCAAGCTCAGTCCTCGGTATGTTGGGCCTTTTGAGATTATCACACGAGTTGGTGAGGTTGCTTACAGGGTAGCTCTCCCACCTCACATGGCCATAGTTCACAACGTCTTCCATGTGTCTATGCTTCGGAAGTACATTGCGGATCCTACGCATGTCATAGACTTGGAACCGTTGGAGATTCGAGAGGACCTCACCTTGATTGAAAAGCCGTTTCAGATTTTGGATCGAAGAGATCAAGTGCTTCGCAACAAGACAATCCCTTTGGTTCTTGTGCAATGGCAACACCATGCTCGGGAAGAAGCTACAAGGGAGCGTGAAGCCGAAGTCAAAGCGAAGTACCTAGAATTATTTGAATGAGTTTTTGTAATTTTCTTTTTGGTTTGTAATGCAAGTAGCGTCTAAATTTCGAGGATGAAATTTTTGTAAGGGGGGGAGGATGTAGAGCCCCGGACCTTTTCACATTTAATGCATGACACTTTCATAGCCATTTTACCTTTAAAGTAGTACAATTAATAAATAAGGAAGAAATTGAAAATTCCAAAACATCAAAAATGTTCGTTTTTGAAGTACGAACCCTACGCAAGTTGAATCGTCAAAATCGGACGAACGAGTCAAAAGTTATGGCCAAAACAGTCTGGACCTGCAGGCCACCGATCGCTCGGTCCATGGAGCGATCGATCGGTCCAAAACCGATCGCTCGGAGGCTATCAACTGGTCAAGATGTTTGTATGGGGAAATTTTCCAGGGAGTTGATTTTTGGTCGAGAGCTCGGTCAACACACCGATCGCTCGGTAGGCAGGCAACCGATCGATCGGTCATTAACACCGATCGCTCGGTACTCGTGTTTTTGCAGAAAATTTAGTAAGGGTGTTTTTGTCTTTTGGGCGGTTTACTCTTACCTTAAGAGTCTTGCCCGAGCCTTTAGGGCTTATTTACAATACTTAGAAGATTGAGAGCTAAGGAGAGGAGAAGAAGGCGATCCCTAACCTAGGGTTTGATTTTGGAGGAGAAATCAAAGGGTTGTGAACCCACACTCACCTCAAGTCTATTTTCTTCAAGATCTCGGCTCAAGCTCGTGTGGGGCACTCTCCTCAAGCTAGGGCAGCAACTCACGGTCGTTTTGGAAAGGGGATTTCTTCCTCACTTGATCAAGGTCGGTACTTCTTACTACCCTCCTAGTTATAGCTTCCCTTTTTCCTTTGTTTCTCCTTGTTTTCCTTCATTTATATATGTGTTACGAGATTGGTGGTATGAATGGTGAATGGAGATGGATGCCGTGTGGATGATGTGATGAACGAATGGGAAAGGGCATTGTACCAATAATGAACATACAAGTGTGATGTGAGCATAACCCACCTAGAAAAGCATGATCTAGGTTTAAGTGAATAATGAACACACCCCATGTTTGATGAAATGCCAAGGTGAACAAAATAAATGATAAATTAAGGGAACCCATGCTTAATTGCTCTTGAAAATTGTTAGGGTTCATGATAGTGTGTTTCTTACATTTCTTAAAATGCGTAGATTATTACTCACTTAAATTGTTATATGCTATGCTTTGTGAATTACCCCAAATTGCCATATTTAATTCCAAATGCAAGTATGCACACGATCTCACGAGCACGCATGAAATGACGTGATTTACCGATATTTTAAGTATGGGGCGTAGAGGTGGGGCATATCCTAAGATATGTTTCACTTCTCTTTTGACAAGGGCAAGACAATCATGCATTTCATAGGGAAAGGTCTCCCATCCCCTCGCATGACATGCATAGCATGGCATGACACGCATAGCATAGCATGGCATGACACGCATAGCATAGCATCACATGACACGCATAACTTTGCATGGCATTACATGCATGGATGCTAGTTGCGACGGGCTATGAACGGCAAATAGGCATACCTATCTGCATATAGGGTACTAGTTGCGACGGACTATGAACGGCAACTAGGCATGTGAACATGTTTAAATTATGAAAATGCAAGCATGACAAGCATGACACGGTTAACAAGTTTCCAATCACGCAAAGGGTATTTCAAGTCAAGTCAAGTCAAGTGCACGATGTTTTCAAGGGTTTTATCAGTTTTTCTAAATGCAAGCATGAATATAAATTGCTTTACTTCCTTGTATGATATAAATTGTTCCTGTTCTATATATGCAATTTGTTTCCTACTTTATGTAAGCTATCTGTATACTATGACTGTTGGTTAGTATTTAGTACCTGCTGAGTATTCCATGCTCAGCCGTACTTCTTATGTCGGCAGGTTCTGAGGGAGCTGCTGCTCCATTTGATGCTTGTGCTCCTGGTCCATGGGTGGAGGAGGAGTACGTCGAGGAGCCTTTGGAGGAACCTCCCATAGAGGGTTATCAGTAGGTGGTGTTAGATTCTGAGTGGAATAGCTGTGGGTGAGCATGAGTGATTATATCCATGTATTTTGGCGGGCATGTCCGCACTTTCTTTGTTTTGATTTCTTTGTATTAAACTTGGACCATGTGTATATACTTAGAGGTTGTTAGACTTCCGCTGTGTTTTATAGTTATGTTTCCGCTGTCATCCTCTATTGTATATGCTCTGTAGGTTCTTGCAGGTTGGTTTGTCAAGCAAGTCATATAAGCTATGATTAGTCGTCCAAAGTTCACTTTAACTCATACGGTGGGTTTTGGGTCGCGACAGAAGCAGCCATTATCCGGACCCAGTTGCACTTCCACCAAGAACAACTTGATAGTGCGAAGGCAGAGATGACCTCCTGTATCCAACAGTTTGGATACAGCATGTTCAACGCTACTGAAATCCTTACGCACATGGAGGTTGAGGTCACATCCCTCCAACAACAGATCATGGATCTTAATGGTGTGCCCCAACCACTTGACTTTGCAATCCTTGATGGGCCTGCCTAGGATCGAGTCTTTTTTCTTTGAGTCGCACTACCCTGTACTCACTGCACTCTTCATGCATCAATGAAAAATCATTGTTTTAAGTTGCATGAGCCAACCTGTGACTCATTCTCTGACTGCGATTCTCGCAGAAGCAGCAGCCACAGATGCAGTCTTGACAGAGGTACCAATCACAAAGTTAGTACCTTGCATAATCCAATCAGAGAGCAGCTCTTACACGGTCCAATCAACAAACAGTTCAGAGTTGATGACAGAACCTGCAAATCAGCACCTGCGAACCTGTGAGATCCTACAGTCACATGACATGGACATCGTAGCCATATAGTGAAAGCTTGATTGTGTTCTGGAATCCCTGAAGATTCTAATTGGTACCTGAACTGAAGAGCCCTCCACCTGGGATCCCAACCGGAGAACCAGCCGAGCAACCTATACCAGAGCCTCGACCTCCCCCTTCATCATACCTGACCCTATACCCGCGATAGACGGAGGAGAAGAGTATGACCGGTATGAAGAGCAACCCAAGGCCTCACATGTCCACCAGGACCGGCCATCAGACTCAGATCCTACCCCTTCCTTACAGGATGAGGTCAAGCAGATGAAAGAGGAGATGAGAAGAATGAAGGGTGCATCCACCAGTACAAGTCTATCACTGGCGGACTTAACTTTCTCATCAGGGGATGTTGTTCCCGCAGGCTTCAAGGTCTCGGACTTTGACAAATACGACGGCTCGGGCTGTCTAAAACAGCACCTATAGTTGTACCTAGGGGACATGGTCCAGCACAATAGGAATCAACCCTTACTCATCCAGTACTTCCAGACGAGTCTGAAGGGGCAGCCCTTACATGGTGGATGTCTGTGGACAAGCAGAAGGTTAGGACTTGGTAGGATGCCATGGACAACTTCGTGGAGCAATACTCCTTTAACCAGGAGCTCTGCCCTCAGAGGAGCCAGCTTGAGCGGTTAAGCCAGCGTAACAATGAAACATTTTAGGAGTACGCCACCCGTTGGAGGGAAATGGTAACAAAGATCCCGACTCCTATCCCTAAGGAGGAGCTGGCAGGTATGTTCATGGGTACTCTAAAGCAGCCCTACTCTACACTTATGGTGATTTTACCAGTGGTGGACTTCGGCACCATCGTCAGGACAGGTGCTCGTATCGAGACTATCAGCAAACGCGGGGCTATTCATTCCAGTCTAGGACTTGATCCCCCCAAAGCAGCAGCCTCATCCATCAGAAACATCAGTGCCAAGGACCATAGAAAGAAGGAGGATGTACACATGGTTTCTTTCACAACACCCATCAAACTACCAGCTCCAACAACAATCAGTTGTCAGAAATAATCGGCTAGCCCGACCAGCCCAGGGGCAAAACCGTCTTCCCAAAAACTTTACCCCTCTTCCATACACACTCAGTCAGTTGTTGGAATTCCTAACCAAATAGGATCTTCTTGAGTTGAGAGGCCCCACACCTCTTCTACCTCCAGACAAACAGAACAAGAATTATAATGCCGATCATCACTGCACCTTTCACAGAAGCCCAAGCCATGCTACAGACTACTGCATAGGCTTGAAGTGTGCCATCCAAGACCTCTTGCATGACAAAAGGGTTGAGCTAGCCTCTAGCAATACTAGCATCAATCAGGTGCCACTACCCATATAGAACAATCAAATCAAATTTATCTAATAGGAAGAGCCCGGGGTAAAGCAGCCAGGACACAGCACACCCGCAGTTGATGATGGTATCATCAGGCCCTCTTACCGATCGCCTGTCATAATCCCCTTCCCCCAGTCAAACATAAATACTATTCAGTCTCCAACCCAGATGCTTATCCCCAAATAGATTGTCTATACTTTCCCTTGCCTTGTAAATTGGCTTACAGCTCCAGCTCAAACCTCAACCTCTTCAGGCCCTGTTCGAATCCCCTATATCCCAGAACCTCCTTTTGACCTCAATCGATTACCTGCTCCCCGCTCTCTCATCCTTGAGAGCGAGAGCATTGCCAACCTAATCAGATCTGGCTGGGCATATCAACCTCCCGCAATTGAGCCGACAAAGGTGAAAAGTATAGAGAAAGAGAAAGCAGGGTTGTCAGACCCACATAAGAAAGCAGTTGATTCAGTAGTTTTATTGAAAATCCTAGAAAAAGTAGAGGAGTTCAATATCGCTCAACAACTGAACATGGTCCCAGCGCAGATATCCATCTTGGGTCTTCTTCTCACTTCAGAGCATCACAAGAAGCAACTGCTCCAAGTGTTCAGCAATGCCCACGTAAAACCAGACATAACACCCGAGAAGCTAGGGCAACTGGTAGGGCAAATCCTCGAATCCAGAATTATTTCCTTCACGGAAGAGGAAATACCGGACAGTGACAAGGATTATACCCGAGCTTTGTACATCGCAGTTCAGTGCATGGACCGAACGTTATCATCAGTGCTCATCGGCAATGGCTCTAACCTGAATGTCTGCACAATTTTCATGCTACAGAACCTGAGCCTGAACCTCAGTCAAGTGAAGAAGAGACCCATGACCTTCAGCACCTTTGATAACACCACCAGGCAAAACCTGGATAACATCGATCTGACCATCAGGGTCGGACCAGCTCAGTTCTCGATGAACTTTCAGGTTGTGAACGTGCCAGCCTCTTTCACTCTGCTCCTAGGGAGGCCATGGATCCACGTGGCAGGAGCTATTCCCTCCTCTCTGCACCAAAGAATCAAGTTCATCCAGGATGACCGTCTGGTCATCATCCCTTCTGAGGAGTTGGTAAGTTCCTTTAGGGACTTCCAAGAGCAGGGGCAATGCACTGCCTTCATGACATTCTAATTTGAGTAGGTTAGTTCTATCACCCAGGTAGAACAACAAAGCAAGCAAGCAGTGCCACCGTTTGTCAGAGTGATGGCCAGAATGAACTATCAGCCTGAGTATGGTCTCGGTGTAAGGAATCAAGGCATGTAGAAGAGATACATGCCTCCTCGCTATACATCTCCCTATGGCTTAGGATACAAGCCCAGATGCCAGGATTACCTCTACAAGCTAACTAAGAAGAGTAGACAGTCGGTGAAACCTGAGCCCCGACCACACATCTCTGTAACCTTCCCTATGGGAATCTTTGAAACCTACCCAGAAACCTCTATCGGACCCATTGCCTTAACCCCCCAACCCAGTGACGAATCTTTAGGGATTCCAGATCCAGAAGTGTTCAGCATGGCCTAGCTGTTCGACGAGCTGACTATCGAAGATGCTACTGAAGCAGAATATCCAGCAGGAGAGCAGGCCTGCATCCTCTCCAACAATGCCGAAGCGTCCTCCAGTAGCCAGCCACTAATCCGTTGGTGGACTAAGGCTCTCACCATCGAGGCCATTTAGGACCGAGGCAAGCACAGTGCAGGACAGGTTGGTCCAATACAGCAGTAACCAAGTATCACCCTTCTCCTTCATCTATCTTCTTTGCTCCCATTTGTAAAATCCAAAAGTCAGGCCACTGTCGGCCTCTTTTTTTAAGTCTTTTTGTCACAGTCATCTTTTTTAATGAAAATCAGATGTTTTGACTCAAAAAATTATGCTTAAAAAAAATATTTCATATCAGCTGATGACGAAATCACACAGACTCTTCCCCTGGAAGGCCTAGTGTCTTGAAGCTAACAAAAAGAAAACATCATAAGCATACTAAACTGAAGCTAAATGATTTGCCAGAAAATTACCTCTGACAAGGCTACCCTTCAAACCCTCCTTGAACTCTTCGAAGTAGAATATGACTCAGAACAGGAAGAGGAACCACCTCAGGAAATTCTGGACCTCTTTGAGCACAACATAGGACTTTTACAGTCGAATAGGGAAGCCACTGAAACAGTCAACCTTGGTTCCAAGAACAACCCAGCTAGTCAAGATCGGCACAAGCATGAGCCCACAACAAAGTGCAGACATGATCAGTTTTATGAGGAGCTATAATGACGTCTTCACCTGATCATATGCAGACATGCCAGGCCTAGACCCAGCATTGGTGGTACACAGACTACCCCTGAACCCTAACGTTAGACCAGTTAAGCAGAAATTAAGACAGATGAGGCACTAATGGTCACAAAAGGTCAAGGAGGAAGTTGAGAAGCAGATCAGCGCAGGCTTCCGAGCAGTTGTAACCTATCCTGAGTGGTTAGCCAATATCGTCCTGATACCCAAAAAAGACAGCAAGGTCTGAATGTGTATTGACTACCGGAATCTGAAAAGGACAAGCCTCAAGCACAACTTCCCCCTCTCGCACATCGAAATTCTACTCAACAATACTGCTGGGCATGAGACTCTCTCATTCATGGATGGTTTCTCCAGATATAGCGAAATCAAGATGGCGGAAGAAGACATGGAGAAAATCTCCTTTTTACACCTTGGGGGACATTCTGCTACAAGGTCATGCCCTTCGGACTCAAGAACACAGGGGCCACCTACCAGAGGGCCATGACGGCCCTATTCCACGAAATTATCTATAAGTCTACTGAAATCTATGTGGATGACATGATCGTCAAGTCGCCTACTGCCGAGCAGCACCCAGAAGACCTGAAGAGACTCTGTGACAGACTCAGAGAGTTTGGCCTAAGACTGAATCCAGCCAAATGTGTCTACGGAGCCTCATCAGGAAAACTCTATTGCTTCATAGTCAGCAAGAGAGGCATTGAGATCGATCCATCTAAAGCCAGAGCTATCATTGAAATACCAGCACCCTAAACTGAGAAGGAGATCTGTGGTTTCTTGGGCAAAATTCAGTACATCAGCAGATTCATTTCTCAGCTCACTCTGATATACGAGTCGATCTTGAAGCTTCTTTAGAAGAACACACCGACAGTTTGGACAACAGAATGCCAGGAAGCCTTTGACAGAATAAAATAGTATCTTCTGAATCCTCCAGTGCTTGTGCCTCCTACGCCAGGACGGCCCCTACTACTCTATATCTCTGTGAAAGAAACCTACATGGGGTGCGTCCGAGCATAACATGACGAGACAGGTGTAATAGAGCAAGCCATCTACTACATCAGTAAGTGCCTGCTAGAGTATAAAGAGCGGTATAGCCTTCTTGAGAAGACATGTCTGGCACTGGTCTGGGCTACTCAGCGTCTCTGGCACTATCTGCTTTCCTACCCGATAATCCAAATTTCTCGGATGGACCCACTCAAGTACTTGCTGGAAAAGCCAGCCACCACCGGAATGATTGCCCGATGGCTTATGATGTTGTCTGAATTCAACATCACGTACATGACACAGAAGTCAATCAAGGGGTAGGCGATAGCAGATCACCTTACCCACAGTCCAGCACAGGACTACGTGTCTTTACATGATCAGTTTCCAGATGAACCTATCTTGTATGCAGAAGCAGATGAACAAGAGTACTCTAGCTGGGAGTTACACTTTGACAGAGCTGCCAACAGTCATGGGCGTGGGGCAGGAGCAGTCCTGATCTCACCTAAGGGAGCACACCTCCCAATCTCAGTCAAGCTAAAGTTCAGATGCTCCAACAATGAGGCAGAGCACGAGGCACGTATAGCCGGACTGAAAGAAGCCCTGGACATCGGGATTGAATAGGTAGACGTCTACGGTGACTCATCTCTAGTAATTTGGAAGGTAAATGAATCTTGGGCCATCCGAGTAGCAAGGCTAGTCCCATACTTGGCCTACCTCAATTTGTTAATCAGTCAGCTCAGAAGAATCGGTTTTAGCCATAGGTCCAGGAATTAGAACAGATTCATCGACTGTAATGCCCCAAAATACCCCCTAGGAGTTAGGATACTTTGGCAACGTTACTTAACCTTAAATCAAACCTGCAAAGAGTGTAAAAGGCATGCAAAATAGTGAACTAAAAATTTCTTTCATAACCAAACTATATTCCAAATGTTAACATAACAATTGACTTAAAAAAATAATTTCTAATAAGTACAAAAGAGTTCAGCGCCTGAGTTAATAACTCAAGCTTACATGTATAGCCCCAACAATATCCCAAAAATACATGTCTCTCTTACTCAATCCAACCCTAGGGCCACATGTCAACCCCTAACCTCTGGTGGACACTCTGAGCAACCTCCTACTCTCCATATACTACCTTGATGAGCATATGGTGTACCTGCCGACATCAAAGTATGGCTGAGCATGGAATACTCAGCGAGTACAAGCCACTAGCTAACAATAATAACAACATTAATAAATAATAACAATAATATGTTATGCATAGTACAGTTCATTATCACACATGCATGATCAGAGTGCGTGTCACGCCCCAAAATACCCCCTAGGAGTTAAGGGATACTTTAGGTGTCACTATACATGACTATACATAACTTGGTAAACCATCCTGCAATGAACAAGGTATAACATGCTCTAATGGAAATATAATACAGAGTGCGGAAGCTAAAATATGGCGGAAATACCACCAACTTTTTCTTTTCCTCTATAAACTTAACAAGTATGCCAAGTTTATACAAAATATGACATGTAAAGGTGGACATGCCCACCTATCAAAAACACAAAATAAAAATTACAACTCTATCTCCCTCAATAGTCACCCCCGTGGGGCCAATGGTCTAAGTCTCTCGCCTCAGTCTGAGGCTCAACTACCGAATCTTCATACGGTTCTTCCTCGCCGTAGTCCTCCTCAACCCAAGGACCCGGGGCACAAATGTCGAAAGGGACTCATGTACCTACCGACATAAAAGTACGGCTGAGCATGGAATACTCAACGAGTACAAGCTCTTAGCTAACAATAATAATAACGAGCAAAGCATCATGTGCAAGTAGTGGAAGATACGGATCATACTCATGTAAAACAACATCATACATAACCATTTATTAAATCACAACTCTAATGAAAATCAAACCATGTCTATAAAACATATGAGTCCTTTCCATATCTCTTATGAGCCAGAGGTTAGTACCCGCACAATCCTGGGCTACCAACCTCCTTGACAGTACAATACTTCTGAGTCTTTTCTTATAAGCCAAGGGTTAGCACCCGCACAATCCTGGGCTACCAACCCCCTTGACAGTTCCAATACCTTACTTATGAGCCAGAGGTTAATCAACCTCCTTGACATTTCACATCTTTCTTATGAGCCAGAGGTTAGCACCCGCACACCCCTGGGCTACCAACCTCCTTGACAGTAATACTTTTTGAACCTTTCTTATGAGCCAGAGGTTAGCACCCGCATATCCCTGGGCTACCAACCTCCTTGACAATACAGTTCTCTTACGAGCAAGAGGCTAGCACCCTTAATCGGGGCTACCAACCTCCTTGACAATTCTCCATATGCATGCATGCTCGTGTATAGCATTTGTGGAAACATGATGACCTATACGAATTTAGGATTACCATGTAATATTTCAATTCTTTTCACAATCATATGAGAATGTAAACAAGCATATATAAATATGGGTCACAATTTGCCATTTTAGGGAAAACTACATGGAACATGCTTTTCGAACATTCATTCAATTCCAAGTATTCTCATTCATGCATTTTACCAAGAAGTGGTGTTCTACATTTTCTTTAGTCCTTTAACTCATAATTTCTTTCTCAGGCATTTCATCAAGCATCACATGTGCATTTATTATGTGTACAATACCCTCCCTCCATTTCCATCATTCAACACATCACAACATGGTATCCCCTCGCCTCAATCCCCTCCTCCATCCATACATTCCATTATTCATTTATATTATCTTGTTTATGTTTTAGGGATTTAGCATATTCAACACAAGGGCAATGGGGAAGATACAACACAGCATAATCACAAGAAAATCCAAGTTATTACCATAGTAGCTAGGAAGGGTGTACTAACCTTGAAAGAAGAAGAGAAAAACCCTTAAAATGTCGAGGGAGACGCTGTCCTAGCTTGGAGAACGAACTCCACACGTGCTTGAGGTTGGGTTTGATGAATCCAAGCCTTTTGGGATGATCTTGGGTGTTTAAACCCTTGATTCTCCCTCTCAAATGGAAAGGGGCCTCTTGAAACCCTAGGTTCTTCTCCTTCTCCCTCAAATACCTCTAAGTGTAGTGAGTGGGGACCCAAAACTCGAGCAAGGCTTATAAAGCCAAAGGGTGCTGGCCAAAAGACCAAAAAGCCCTTAATGAAAATCCTGCCAAACACGATAGACCGAGCGATCGCTGGTTATGACCAATCGATCGATCGCCTACCGAGCGATTGGTCAAAAACACCCTCTCTGGAAAAATTCCCCATACAAAAAAATTAACCAGTCAATAGCTACCGATCGATCGGGTGTGGACCGATCGATCGCTAATAATGACCGAGCGATCGGTTATGAACCGATCGATCCCTAGCGATTGGTGTTCTTCAAATTTTTGACACCTTTTACTGTTTCGGCCATAACTTTTGACCCGTTCGTCGGATTTTGACGATTAAATTATACTACGTGAAAGGCTAATTAGCTACGAAAGTGCTATTCATTAAGTACAGAAAAGTCCGGGGTGCTACAGTGTGGAAGCTAATACAAATAACGAATTAAAAATCTTGAACATCTTATATCTAATCATGTTTTACATTCAGCTTCACCCAATGTGTTTTCCAATGCATCGTGAATTCCTTATACATTTCATGCATCTGGTGCTCACGTTACACATCTTATGAGGTTATTTTTTTTTGTCTTGTGAGAATTATGCATGTTTGCTTGTTTACTTGCTTGTCTTGTTTAACTAGTACCCGAACTATGAAATGGACGGACATACTAGGTTTTTGTCGTTATCCAAAACCCACCCTAGGAGTTAGAGTGAATCTTGGACGACTTTTCATGACCTACATGACATGCTTGGCAAACAAACCTGCAAAATACACAGAGCATATACCATAGAGGACCAAATAGCGGAAACATTTACTACATGGCACAACGAAAGTCTACAAAACCTCTATGTATATATACGATCCAAGTTTTGTACAAAAAAAACTCACAAAAGATGGTGCGGACATGCCCGCCAAAATACATGAATATAACTCTCAAGCTCACCCACAGTGTCTCACTTCGAATCTACCACCTAATAGTGACCGTCTACGGGAGGTTCCTCCATAGGTTCCTCGACATACTCCTCTTCCACCCAAGGGCCAGGAGCGCAGACATCAAAAGGAGCAGCTGCCCCACTATCACCTGCCGACATAAGAAGTACAGCTGAGCATTGAATACTCAGCGGGTACCAAACACTAACCAATAGCCATAGCATAGCAAATACAATATAAGACAGGAAGCGATTCATATCATAACAAGAAAGTAAAACAATTTATATTCATGCTTGCATTACATAAAAACTGATAAATCTCTTGAAATCATCGTGCACTTGACTTGACTTAAAATCCTCATTTCATGCTTTAAAACTCGTCTTGTCATGTGTCTTGTTTTGTCGCGTCGTGTCGTGTCATGCGTGTCATGCTTGTATCATGCGTGTACCATGCTTGTCATGCGTGCTTGCTTGGGAATTTAACATGCTCATGTACTTGTGAGATGCGCTTGTGAGATGCCTTGAGAGGGAAGGGAGGCCCTTCTTTCGTGATATGCCTTGAGAGGGAAGGGAGACCCTTCTTCAATGCAATGCACTTGTGAGTGAGGGGAGACCCCTCATGGAAGGGAGGGAAGTTTAAACTCCCTCCAAAGAAATGCTTGTTCTTGTCCTCTTGTCAAAAGCGAGGTAAAACATATCGTAAGATATGTTCCACCCCTAACATCCTTACTCTTGCAAAACCATCGATAAAACATGTCATGCATCCCGTGCTCGTGGAATCGTGTGCATACTTTCATTTGAAATTAAATATGACAATTTGGGGATTTCGCAATACATAGAACATCAATAATTTGAGCAAATCAATAGTAATACCAATTTAGGGAAAGCAACATATCACACTATCATAAACCTTAGCAATTTTTTTAAGCTTCTAAGCATGCATTTCTTGATTTACAACTCATCTCCTTCACATTGGCATTTCATCAAACACGTGGTATGTGCATTATGGTTAATCCTAAATCTTGAATTTCTAGGTGGGTTAACGATCACAACACACATGTGTATTCATTATCGGTACAATGCCCTCCCCATTTCATTCATTGCAACAAACACACGACATCCAATCGCCCATTCACATCCACACCACCATCCATTCATCCAATCATCCCCACATTATTTTAGTTAGAAATGTAGGGAAAAACATAAAATAAAAGAGACTATGAACTAGGAGGGTAGTGTAGGGTACCGACTTTGATTTGGGGTTGAAGAACACCCTTGATGTGGATTCCAACTCGAGGAAGAACTCCCACTTGGGTATGGAGAACTCATGCTGCTTTGGGGAAGCCCCTTGCTTGCAATTTCCCAAGCTTGAACTCCCTTTGATCTCTCAATCCAAGCTCCTTGATGGATTTCCTCAAAATCCTCTTCTCCTTTCTCTTCCTTCTTTCTCTCCTCTAGGTTAGAAATGCCCCAAAAATGAAAACCCTCAAATAGATCAAAAACCCTCAAATCCGGCTTTAGTTACCGCATGCGATCGATCGCAGGTGCTTGCGATCGATCGCACCTGGATGCGATTTATTGCACATGAACCCGAACATATTGTTCTGATTTCTCCCTGTATGTGATCGATCACAGAACCCTACGATCTATCACACACCTGGGGAATCCATCTATCGCATATGACCCCGAGATTTTGGGACCCAATTCGCCTGCATGCGATCGATCACACCTTCCAGATCTTGTTATTTTCTCCCAGTTTCCCCCCTACTTTGGTAATTCGACCATAACTTTTGACTCCGTTGCCCGATTTTGATGATTCAACTTGCGTTGGATTCGTCTTTCGAAGAAGAACATTCATGGTGTTTTAGAATTTCCAATTTATTCTTTTTTTATTGATTAAATTACCCCTAAAGTCGACTGATTTTCAAATGGGTTTTAGTAACTCAGGTTTTCGATATATTCGACTTAGGAATACTACTTCTTAACACTTAGAGTTCTTTAAATTTTATCATTTCATAGAAATTGGGGGATTACAAAGGAAAAATGCCTTGGCATGAGTTCCAATACATAGCAAAAGTTTCGGGGCTCTACATCCTCCCCCCTTATAAAAATTTCATCCTCGAAATTTGGACGACACATACATTACAAGTCCCAAAAAATCATTACATAGCATACACAAAAGCCTATTCAAATAACTCCGGGTATTTCGCTTTGACTTCAGCTTCACGTTCCCATATGGCCTCTTCTCTAGCATGATGTTGCCACTGAACGAGCACTAATGGAATAGTCTTGTTGCGAAGGACTTGATCTCTTCGATCCAATATGTGAACCGGCCTTTCGACTAGAGTGAGATCCTCTCTGATTTCCAACGGTTCCAAGTCTATGACATGCGAAGTGTCCGCAATGTACTTCTAAAGCATAGACACGTGGAAAACATTGTGAACCGCGGCCATGTGAGGTGGAAGAGCTACTCGGTAAGCGACTTCACCAACTCGTGTGATAATCTCAAACGGCCCAACATACCGAGGACTAAGCTTGCCTCTCTTGCTAAATCTCATAATCCCCTTGCTAGGAGATACCTTCACAAAACTTGATCCCCTACTTGGAATTCCAAGTCCCTACGGCGAGTGTCAGTATAGCTTTTTTGACGATCTTGGGCAGCTTTTAATCGATCTCGGATGATCTTGACTATACCCACAGTTTGCTCGATTAACTCTGGACCAAGTATTTTTCTCTCTCCTACCTCATCCCAGTAGAGAGGAGACCAGCAGCTTCACCCATACAAGGCCTCAAATGGTGCCATTTGGATGCTTGCCTGGTAGCTATTGTTATAGGCGAATTCAACCAAAGGCAAGTGTTCTTCCCAACTGCCCTTGAAATCCAACATACACGTCCGAAGCATGTCTTCTATGACTTGGTTTACCCTCTCAGTTTGTCCATTCGTTTGTGGATGAAAAGCGGTGCTGAAATCGAGTTAGGAACCTATGGCTTCTTGAAAACTTTTCCAGAATCTTGATGTGAACCTTGGATCCCGATTTGACACAATACTAACTGGCACCCCGTGTAACCAAACGATCTCCTTGATATACAGTGCGGCCAACTGGCTCGAGTTGAAAGTAGTACGGTAGGGTAAGAAGTGTGCGGACTTTGTTAACCGATCCACCACAACCCATATCGCATCAGAGTTTCTTGCCGTCTTTGGTAACCCACAATGAAGTCCAACATGTGTGCCAACAGACCCAGAGGTCTTCTACTCAAAGCGTCTGTTACAACGTTTACTTTGCCTGGATGGTATTGGATGGTGCACTCGTAGTCTTTTAGAAATTTCATCCAACGCCGTTGTCATAGATTTAGCTCCTTTTGGGAAAAGAGATACTTGAGGCTCTTGTGATCCGTGAACACGTAGAATTTTACCCCGTAAAGGTAATGCCGCCAAATCCTGAGTGCAAACACGATTGCGGTAAGTTCTAAGTCATGCGTGGGGTAATTCTTGTCGTGCTCCTTTAATTGCCTCGATGCATAGGTAATAACCTTCTTTGTGTTGCATGAGCACACACCCAAGTCCAACGTGCGAGGCATCACTGTACACCTCATACCCACCATGTCCAGATGGCACAGTAAGGACGGGGGCTGTAGTAAGCCTCTTCTTCAGTTCTGTGAAACTGATCTCACACTTATCGCTCCATACGAACTTCGCGTTCTTCCTTGTTAGGTAAGTAAGTGGCGTTGCAAGGCTGGAGAAACCCTCTACAAATCTCCTGTAGTAGCTTGCCAACCCAAGGAAACTACGTATCTCTGTGACACTCTTGGGCCTTTCCAAACTCATAACTGCCTCGATCTTCTTTGGATCTACCGAGATACCTTCCGCAGAAACAACGTGGCCTAGGAATGCCACCTCTTCCAACCAAAATTCACACTTACTGAGTTTGGCATACAACTTGTGATCTCTCAGCATTTCGAAAGCAAGGCGAAGGTCTGGCACCTGATCTTCCTGTGTCTGGGAATATATCAGTATGTCATCGATAAACATGATCACGCATCGATCAAGATATGGCCGGAACACCCGGTTCATTAAATCCATAAAGTCTGCCGGTGCATTCGTGAGACCAAACGGCATCACCAAGAACTCGTAGTGTCCGTACCGAGTCCGAAAAGCAGTTTTAGGCACATCCTCAGCCTTGATCTTCAACTGGTGGTAACCCAATCGAAGATCGATCTTAGAGAAAAATCTTGCTCCCTTTAACTGATCGAACAAGTCATCAATCCTAGGCAATGGATACCTATTCTTTATAGTGACTTTGTTCAACTGTCTGTAATCGATGCACATACGCATCGAGCCATCCTTCTTCTTGACAAATAAAACTGGGGCACCCCACGGTGAGACACTTGGTCGAATAAAACTAAGGCCTTACAATTCCTCCAACTGAGTCTTCAACTCCTTGAGTTCGATCGGGGCCATTCTATACGGAGCCCGGAAGATAGGAGCTGTGCCTGGTGCAAGCTCGATCATAAACTCAATCTCCCTGTCTAGAGGCAACCCTGGCAACTCCTCTGGAGATACATCCAGGAATTCACTCATGACCGGGATAGTCGAAGAGTCCTTTGCCTCGGGGTTCGCTAAGCTTAGTGCCGCAAAGCGAGCGATATCTCTACTTCTCAACCCCCGAAAATGGAATGGCTTCCCTTCCACTGGATGGCTTCCCTTCCACTGGACTGAAGAGGACCATTTTCTCGAAGCAAGCTACATGCCCATGATGAGTTGCTAACCAATCCATCCCCAAGATAACGTCAAAGTCCTAGAATCCAAGGACGATGAGGTCAACTGCCAATTCATGGCTTCCCACTTGGACCACACTGCCTCTGAAAATGCTATCTGTCACCACTGTTTTGCCGAGAGGAGTCGAAATGAACAACTCCAGTTCTAATTGACTAGGCTCTGTAGAGAAGTCTTGAGAAAAGCTCGTTGAGACAAATGAATGCGTAGACTCGGTATCGATCAACACACAAGCCAAACACTCATTAACTAGTAAGGTTCCTGAAATTTTAACTAGCTAAGTCAATCCATGCATCAATCATCATACGTATAAATAAAGATATATATATAGCACGCCATATACGTACACAAGGAATAATGCACAACATGAATCGCGGGTAAAAGAATAACTCTAAACGCGTACCATGCACCACATCATCAGATGCAAGTGCATCACCCTCTGTTAAGGCATAACGTCACCCTTGGTTTGCTCGGTGAGATGTAGGTGTAGACTGGGTAGGCTGGGAGGATGCCTGGTAAGATCCTGCTGGACGACCTGGCAGCCTAATACCTTGAGACTGGCCTGGTAAATGCCGACTAGGGCAATCCCTGATCATGTGGCCCTGGCGACCGTAATGGAAACATCCACCTGATGCCCTTTGGCAATCTCCTGCCGGGTGCGTCTTTCCATAAGAAGTACAAGCCTCATACGTGTAAGTCGGAGGGGCCGGAGGTGGAGAATACCTCGCTACTTGAGGTGCAACAGGCTGTGGAGCCGGAAGAGCCTGAGGTCGCGGTGCCTGAGCACATACTGCCGTGGAGCTGGAGGCGCATAAGATGGCCTCATCGGTGGTGCTAGCCATGCATACTGATAAGGGCTGGTACAAGCCCGCCTCTCCGGAGGTGCCGAACTGTTGGATTGGCCTCTCGCCAACTCCCTCTTCTTGGACACAGCCTCGGAATTCGCCTTGACCAATAAGACCTTGTCTTCTACTTCAGGGTAGGTAGCATGTCTGAAAACCAAGACCTTCTCCATGATAACATCCTTGAGCCCTTGCTCAAATCTCCTCGCCTTCATTGCCTCAGTAGCCACGATGTGAGGCGCAAATTTAGAGAGCTCCAAGAACTTAGCCTCATAAGCGGCCACAGTCATCGAACCTAGCTCTAGGTTGATGAACTCTCTTTCTTTCTTTTCCCGTGCTCCAACAGGAAAGTACTTCTTGTAAAAAGTATCCTTGAACTCATCCCAAGTCCAAGGTTGACCTTGCATAGTCAACTCTCGAGTCCTCAAGGCGGACAACCACTAATGGTGTGCCTCACCCTCAAGCATGAAAATTACCCATGCTACTCTATCCTCCTCTGAAGGCGAGAGGACCGCAAAGATCTTCTCCAACTAGAGGATCCAAGCCTCTTCGGCAAGAGGGTCCACACTCCCATGGAATGGTGGAGGCCTCAGTCTCTCAAATGCCTCAACCCCAGCGGTACGATGTGCTGGTGCTATAGGCGGTGGAGTAGGAGATGCAGACGATGGAGTAGCTTGCTTAGCCGCCAGTAAGGCTAAAGTCTCTGCAATAGAGCCGAGAACCTGAGAGAGGTCCGGCTGCTCACCCTCATCTGGAGAAGAAGATGAAGCTCTAGTGTGTGGTCCGCGACTCCGTGTGCCCAGCCTCATGACTAACGTCCTGAGAACAATAGCACCACATGAGTCTTACTTGGAACCACAATTCATCACAATTTCATTTCACAACAATTCAATTTGTATAAGTTGTATAATACTAATATACATCGCATCATAACCATCGGTGTATTTATAATATTATACTTTGGTGTTCTAACGTCCCTAAGACCCGTACTTGGTTGAAGCAACCATTTTAGACTTAGACTAAAGTTTAGTCTCACACTAGGAATCATGACTCACTTCCGACTTACTTCCTTCTTAACTTGCTTCCTAATATATGCTCTTGTCAAGCCGTGGTACCAGATTCTAAGTGACCCTAAAGACCTAAAGCTTAAGCTCTGATACCACCTCTGTCGCGATCCAAAACCCACCCCAGGAGTTAGAGTGAATCTTGGATGACTTGTCATGACCTACATGACATGCATGGCAAACAAACCTACAAAATACACAGAGCATATACCATAGAGGACCAAATAGCGGAAACATTTACTACATGGCACAACGAAAGTATACAAAACCTCTATGTATATATACGATCCAAGTTTTGTACAAAACAAACTCACAAAAGAAGGTGCGGACATGCTTGCCAAAATACATGAATATAACTCTCAAGCTCACCCACAGTCTCTCACTTCGAATCAACCACCTAATAGTGACCGTCTACGGGAGGTTCCTCGCATACTCCTCTTCCACCCAAGGGCCAGGAGTGCAGACATCAAAAGGAGCAGCTGCCCCACTATCACCTGCCGACATAAGAAGTACGGCTGAGCATTGAATACTCAGCGGGTACCAAACACTAACCAACAACCAACAGCCATAGCATAGCAAATACAATATAAGACAGGAAGCGATTCATATCATAACAAGAAAGTAAAACAATTTATATTCATGCTTGAATTACATAAAAACCGATAAATCTCTTAAAAACATCGTGCACTTGACTTGACTTAAAATCCTCGTTCTGTGCCTTAAAACTCGTCTTGTCGTGTGTCTTGTTTTGTCGTGTCGTGTCGTGTCATGCTTGTATCATACATGTCATCCGTGTACCATGTTTGTCATGCGTGCTTGCTTGGGAATTTAACATGCTCATGTACTTGTGAGATGCGCTTGTGAGATGCCTTGAGAGGGAAGGGAGGCCCTTCTTTCATGATATGCCTTGAGAGGGAAGGGAGACCCTTCTTTAATGCAATGCACTTGTGAGTGAGAGGAGACCCCTCATGGAAGGGAGGGAAGTGCAAACTTCCTCCTAAGAAATACTTGTTCTTGTCCTCTTGTCAAAAGTGAGGTAAAACATATCGTAAGATATGTCCCACCCCTAACATCCTTACTCTTGCAAAACCGTCGGTAAGACATGTCATGCTTGCCGTGCTCGTGGAATCGTGTGCATACTTTCATTTAATATTAAATATGACAATTTGGGGATTTCACAATACATAGAACATCAATAATTTGAGCAAATCAATATTCATACCAATTTAGGGAAAGCAACATATCATACTATCATAAACCCTACCAATTTTTGTAAGCTTCTAAGCATGCATTTCTTGATTTACAACTCATCTCCTTCACATTGGCATTTCATCAAACACGTGGTATGTGCATTATGGTTAATCCTAAATCTTGAATTTCTAGGTGGGTTAACGATCACAACACACATGTGTATTCATTATCGGTACAATGCCCTCCCCCTTTCATTCATTACAACAAACACACGGCATCCAATCGCCCATTCACATCCACACCACCATCCATTCATCCATTCATCCCCACATTATCTTGCTTAGAAATTTAGGGAAAAACATAAAATAAAAGAGACTATGAACTAGGAGGGTAGTGTAGGGTACCGACTTGGATTTGGGGTTGAAGAACACCCTTGATGTGGATTCCAACTTGAGGAAGAACTCCCACTTGAGTATGGAGAACTCGTGGTACTTTGGGGAAGCCCCTTGCTTGCAATTTCCCAAGCTTGAACTCCCTTTGATCTCTCAATCCAAGCTCCTTGGAGGATTTCCTCAAAATCCTCTTCTCCTTTCTCTTCCCTCTTTCTCTCCTCTAGGTTAAAAATGCCCCAAAAATGAAAACCCTCAAATTGATCAAGGGTTAAAACCCTCAAATCCGGCTTCAGTTACCGCATGCGATCGATCGCACACTTATCTGCGATCGATCGCACACTTATCTGCGATCGATCGCAGGTCCTTGCGATCGATCACACCTGGATGTGATCTATCGCACATGAACCCGAACATATTGGTCTGATTTCCCCCTGTATGCGATCAATTGCACATTCTTGCGATCGATCGTAGAACCTTGTGATCTATCGCACCTGGGGAATCCATCTATCGCATATGACCCCAAGAGTTTGGGACCCAATTCGCCTGCATGCGATCGATCGCCCTAACTTGCGATCGATCGCACCTTCCAGATCTTGTTGTTTTCTCCCAGTTTTCCCCCTACTTTGGTAATTCGACCATAACTTTTGACTCGTTTACCTGATTTTGACGATTCAACTTGCGTTGGATTCATCTTCTGAAGGGGAACATTTCTAGAATTTTAGAATTTCTAATTTCTTCTTTATTTATTGACTAAATTTTCCCTAAAGTTGACTGATCCGTAAATGGGTTTCAGTAACTCGAGTTTTCGATATATTCGACTTAGGAATACTACTTCTTAACACTTAGAGTTCTTTAAATTTTCTCATTTCATAGAAATAGGAGGATTAAAAAGGAAAAATGCCTTGGCACGAGTTCCAATACACGAGTTCCTCCCATACTAATTTTTTCCCATACTAATTTTTTCATATTTCTGATGAGCATTGGGTGCCTTATAATACATATGCAATCTTCCATGCTAGGATAGTACCACACATGCACTACAAGGTGGATAGTAACTATCCATCACTAAGCATCTCATGCATAACTCCTTATGTAAATCAGTGATTTCTAATTTTCTTGTGACCTCCAAGGATAACATGACTGTCATCTGTCAGCTGTCATGGTCCTTGGTTAAGTGAAACCCATTATTCTCGGTTGTCATATGATCAAGTAGGAATATGCCCCCATGCTAGTTGACACTCCCTATCAGGCCATACACATTCCTATCTATTATAGAAATAAAACACTAAGAGTTTAATTTAGACTGAATTATGTCCGATTCCTGTCAGAGAGACAAGACTCGGGCTAATTAATTCCTAGTCTTATTGATAATGAAATGTCATAGGGCAACATTATCCCGTAGGATAGATTAGCCCATTTAATTCGATTAATATTTTTCTTGAGGGAAAACTAAATATTATGAACAAATTATACATCTAATGCATATATCAAAAGCATTCACAATATTTATCATTGTATCACTTGTATAGAATAATATAAAAAATCATCACATGATAATAAATCAAATTTCTGTTTAATTAGATCAAACTAATTCCAATGAACTCCTACTAGCCCCAGAAATCTTAATGGATCTAATCGAAGGGTTCAAAGGTCATTTTTAACATCAGTGAGCTTTAAATGGTTCATACATCCATATGATGGACCATTGGTCATACCAAGCACCATAGGCCCAAAATAACAATTATAAAATGTCCATGTGCATCACTAAAGCCCATAAGTCAAAATGGACTATATTACCCTTTAATTCTCTACGAATTAATTTCAGCACATTAGGGTTCACCAACCTTAAGTCTAAAAGAAATTATGGGAGTCTTTAAACAACTCTTTAAGACCTCTACTAGAGTCTATAAGTGTTACTCAAGCACTTCCCATAATCGTGAATATTGTTAGCTTACATCTATGCCAATTAAGGCATAATTATCACATAATCATGCAAGTAACATATTCCACGTAAAAATTTCAATATGGACTACATGCATCACGTCCAAAAGGGCTATAATAATGTGTTTTATTTAAACACAAACTTTTTATGTTTCAACATGTCGCGACCCAAAACCCACCCTAGGAGTTAGAGTGAACTTTGGACGACTAATCATGGCTTACATGACTTGCTTAACAAACCAACCTGTAAAAACCCACAGAGCATATACAATAGAGGATATAAACAGCGGAAACATACTCTAACATAGCACAGCGGAAGTCTAAACAAACCTCTATGTATATACGAATCCAAGTTTACACAAAAGGAATCCAAAAGAAAGTGCGGACAGACCCGCCAAAATACATGGATATAATCACTCATGCTCACCCATAGCTAATCCACTCAGAATCTAACACCACCTACTGATAACCCTCTACGGGAGGTTCCTCCAAAGGCTCCTCGACGTACTCCTCTTCCACCCATGGACCAGGAGCACAAACATCAAATGGAGCAGCAGCTCCCTCAAAACCTGCCGACATAAGAAGTACGGCTCAGCATGGAATACTCAGTGGGTACTAAATACTAACCAACAGTCATAGTATACAGATAGTATACATAAAGTAGGAAACAAATTTCATATATAGAACAGGAACAATTTATATCATACAAGGAAGTAAAGCAATTTATAATCATGCTTGTATTTCGTAGAAAGTCGATAAAACCTCTTGAATACATCCTGCACTTGACTTGGCTTGAAATATCTTTTCGTACTTGAAAGCTTGTCGTGTTTGTCTTACTTGATCTTGTCGAGCGTGTCGTACGTGTCATGTCATGCATGTCATGCGTGCTTGCTTGTGATCATGTAACTTGTGAGATACACTTGTGAGATATCTTTGTGAGATGCGCTTGAGAGATGCCTTGAGAGGGAAGGGAGACCCTTCTTTATGCAATGCACTTGCGAGGGAAGGGAGACCCTTCTTCATGATATGTATGTACTTGCGAGGGAAGGGAGGCCCTTCTTCATGATATGCACTTGTGAGTGAGGGGAGACCCCTCGTGGAATGTTGGTTCTTGTTCTCTTGTGAAAAGCGAGGTAAAACATATCGTAGGATATGTCCCACCTCTAACCATGTTCTTGAAAACCTCGATAAATCATGTCATGCATGCCGTGCTCGTGGGAATCGTGTACATACTCGCATTTAAATTTAAATATGACATTTGGGTAATTCACAACACATATAACATCAATGATTTAGCAATGTAATATTCACCTCATTTAGGGAAAGCAAGAAAACACACTATCATAGGCCCTAGCAATATTCATAATTTATTTGGCATGCATTTCCTAATTTACAACTCACTTTATTCACCTTGGCATTTCATCAAACATGGTGTGTTCATTATTCATTACTCATTTAAACCTACATCATGCTTTTCTAGGTGGGTTATGCTCACATCACGCTTGTATGTTCATTATTAGTACAATGCCCTTTCCCATTCATTCATCACATCATCCACACGGCATCCATTCGCCAACATCCACCTCCATTCACCATTCATACCACCAATCTCATAACCCATATATAAGTGAAGGAAAAGAAGAAGAAATAAAAGAAAAGAGAAGCTATAACTAGGAGGGTAGTAAGAAGTACCGACCTTGAAGAAATGAGGAAGAAACCCTTACAAAAACGACCGTGAGGTGCTGCCCTAGCTTGAGGAGATGCTCCTCACGAGTTTGTGCCTTGATCTTGAAGAAAAATGGGCTTGAGTGGAGTGTGGTTTCACAAACCCCTTGATTTCTCTCCAAAATGGAAACCCTAGGTTGGAATCGCCTTCTCCCCTTTCTCCTATTCTCTCAAACTCTCTATGTGTTGAATGATGCCCTAAAGGCTCAGGTTAAACTCTTAAGGTAAGAGTGAACCGACCAAAAGACCATAATACCCTTACTAAAATTTTTGCAAAAACACGAGTGCCGAACACGTTGTGCTGTGAATAGTGCTGAACACGTTGTGCTGTGAACAGTGCTAAACACGTTGTGCTGTGAACAGTGCCAAACACGTTGTGCTGTGAACAGTGCTGAACACGTTGTGCTGTGAACAGTGCCAAACACGTTGTGCTGTGAACAGTGTTGAACACGTTGTCACGTTGTATTGTGCATAGTGCTGAGCTCGTTGTCCGTTGTCTTATGTACAACGTACCCGTTGTGAGCTGTACAACGTACACGTTGTCTGCTGCACGACGTACCCGTTGTCTGTTGCACAACGGATGCACAACGTACACGTTGTGAGCTGTACAACGTACTCGTTGTTTGCTGTACAACGTACACGTTGTCTGCTGCACGACGTACCCGTTGTCTATTGCACAATGGATGCACAACGTACACGTTATCAGAGCTAGAGCTACGTTATCAGAGCTACATCCTTAGCGCCTTCCGAGCTACGTCCTTAGTGCCTTCCGAGCTACGATTGCCTACAGGTCCAGACTGTTTTGGCCATATCTTTTGACTCGTTCATCCGATTTTGACGATTCAACTTGCGTTGGGTTCGTACTTCGAAAAGGAACATTTCTGCCATTTTAGAATTTCCAATTTATTCCTTATTTATTAATTATACCTCTTTAAAGGCAAAATGGCAACGAAAGTGCCATGTATTAAGCATGAAAAAGTCTGGGGCTCTACACAACAAAACACATATTGTGGGATTTGATCCAATTATCCAAAATTTACACAAAAACGATAATCACATTATCACAAGGGTTATGGACTTTTCTAAGCAACTAAAAGCTATAACAAATCATCCCATGAAATACATAATATAGCCGTACAATGGGTCCACATGATCATGCTATCTTAGAAATCCTACAACTACTCTTGTAGAATGCCTTCTAAGATTTATTCTCCATACGATCACCATCATCTGCGATCTTTAATTTGATTTCTCTATAGAGAAAAACCAGCAACTCCTAATACTAAGATTACATCATATTCAAAATAAGAAACCTTGAGAAACCACCCAAAATAGGGTGCTCAAGGGGAGTACAACTCATAAGATGAAAGAGAAGAGAATAGAGAGAGAAGAAGGCATGATTATGGAACCCATCCACCATTCAACAAGAATATATATTCACAATTCATCAACTATGAATAATAATATGGCATGACAAATTACTTAGAAAGTCCATAACCTCAACAAGGGTTTTGTTAACCTTAAGGAAACTCTTTCCCATATGGTTAAGGTCTCTATTAACATTTAATAGAAAAACCCTAGAGCAAAGAAAACAAGCATCACAAGAATGAATTCTTAGAGCTTTTAAATCATCATTAAAAGAAAACAATTTTTCTTTAATGCTTGGAAAATCATTAAGAGAAACAATTTATCTAAAATTTAATCTAACCTTAAAATTCATCCTCACATTCCCCAATTGATAAACAAATAGAAAACACCATATTAAATTCAGTTATGCTAGGGATCTAATCCCTTCTATATTATTTTGATCTAATAACTATTAAAAGACCAAAATAAAAATCAGGAGATTGCTAATTTTTTTTTTAATATCACTTTATATTGATTCAAAATCAATAATAGGTGAATTCAAAATTTTCCATAACGGCCAACTGCTTTAGGGATTATTTGATTTAACAATTAAATAATACCCTAAACACTAGTATTAAATGTCCATAAAATAATTGATCTCTATCAATTAAAATTCACTTGAGATAAAACCCTGTATCTCAACCAATGGCATTTATGTAATTACTTGATTAACTATTAATCAAATAAAAACTTATAAATACTATGTAGGCAGTCATTCTGAGCACATGTAATTGATCCAAATCAACTACAATAATTATGGTATTATTCCCATAAACTTTTTAGGGAACCATAAAAGATATCATAATTAACATTTAATTAAATGATAGCCCGTGGACTCGAAGCAGATAATTAAACATTTTAATTAAATCTCAGCCCATGCTCTCGAATCAAATAATTAAACTATTTTATTAATTGATAGCCCATTAAATGATTTAATAGCATCCCATGCTCTCAAATCAAATAATGGAATTTAGGAAAAATTTGAAAGCCTCTTGGAAAATTAATTTAGAAAACTCCTTTTCCCGCTTTAGATTTTCGACTCAAGTTTTGACCCTCAAAACGATTGATTCTGGAAAAAATTTCTTCACAAAAGTTGTAGATCGTTTCGACGGCTTCGAAAAGATATACTGACAGACCTAAATCGGACTTACGGTCACAAAGTTATGGCCGAAATACCGAAACTGTATCGATTCTTCTAATCAAATACAAATCCGAAAATCCATGAATCAATTTTAATCGAAATAAGGTTTAATCTCCAAGAATGCTTAAGGAAGGGTGTCTAACACCATGAGATTTATTAATTAACAATTAATAAATAAAATCCCATCTATATATGCTAGCCAAAACATCAATGGGTATCTAAGTGGTATATATGAAAGGGAAAACTTGCTCTGGGCTCACAAGAATAAATTAAACAATTTAATTTAATATTCTAAAAGGATTTCCAAATCCTTGAAGGCTATAATCAAGATTTAGATATCTCTAAATACCTATCCCTTATGAAAAGATGTTTTGAAAAAATCCAAAACCAAAATTAGTATCACACTAATTTATAAGGGCTTGATTACTCCCTCAATAACTAGAGGGGGATCCCTTAAGCCTAATAATGATTATCCAATAATTAAGAATCTAGAAGATTGATTCATTAGGGCTACCAAAATTCATAGGGGAGGCAATCTTGATATAAATCTTGATTAAACTCAAAAATCAAAGAGAAGCATAGCCAAGGCTTTGATACCAATGAAAGTATGCCTCTTTTAATTTTAGAAACACAGTTCTTGGGGGGGCATACATCGAATCCCAAGATCTGACTAAGATTCTAATTAATTTTATTCAATGAAGGTTAGAATAACATTCACCTTTGCGACTTTGAAATTGTTAAGTCAAATCCACGTTAGAATAGTACTCGCAAAACTTCACAAGTGTCAAGTCTCCTGTCGATTCACACGAACCTTCTTTTTCCTTTAAAGCTTTCTCTAATGGAAGCTAATGGCCCTTCCAAATTTCATGCTCTTTTATCTTTTCTTCTTTTCTTTGATCCAAGAACTTTTCTTGATCAAACAAGATCCAATCTTGATCTTCAAATAACTTATTCTTGATCATCAAGATCAAAAACCAAACAAAAAGGAAGAAGGGGAAGGGTGACCATACACCCTCAAAGGGGGAGAGGGCTGGGCGTGAACTTGAGGAGAGGGAGAGAAGAAAAAATTCTGGAGAATTATATATCTTAAAGGGCTGGGCATCAAATCCTTTATATAAGTTCCCTCTTGGTTGCTTGAATTGTAATCCAATTATAATTCATTAACCTTATCCTAATCCAATTAGGATTCCTCAATAGTTTCCTGTATTGATTATTCTCCTAATCCAATTAGGATTAATCTTAAAAGAAACTAACCTTATCCATTAGTAACTAATCTTATCCTTATCCAATAAGGAATCTTGAATTAGTAACTAACTAATGGAATCCCTAACAATTAGGGAATCTTTAATTAGTAACTAACTCTAACTAACTAACTAACCTTATCCAATAAGGATATTAGTTATTAGAAACTAATTAAATAAATAATAACAATTATTATTTCCTCCATGAAGTGGGCGTCCCACCCTAGGTGGGTCCCACTCCACACACCCAAAGGGTTTCCAAAACCCTCTTGGTCACTTGAATTATTCTTTTATAATAATTCCCAATGGGTCCTACCCATTTGGTTTTTCACATCTAATGTGATTCCACCTTTTAGAGCTTCACTATACCATATAGTGATTACTTAGAGAAATTAATTAATTTAATTATAAATTAAATTAAATACTTTAAGAAGGTCCTTGTGTGTGGGATCTAAAGGGATCTCCTATTTCCGGCTGTGGGACCAAGTACTTCACCTTTTTGGTTGAAGCATTGTTACTAGGAAACACCTTTCCTAAAACTCCATTAGGATCATAGAATGTTATCTAAGTCCCTGGACTTCCACCAATCACAATTAATGTCCATTAACACAATGTGATTAACCTCCAGAAATTAGAGAATTGCTTGTAAGTACCATCTCACAATATATTTACAAATAAATCCTTCCACATTCCGATATCACTTGTAAGCTTCCGGGATTGGAACAATTCCACTGTCTTAGTCCTTAGCTTATGAATAGAACTCTTTCTCATGATTACTTTTTCAATGAACTGAACCTCCAAAACACTTTTGAAGAAACATTAGAAAAGAACTGACATATATATATTTATATATACTTTTCTATATTAAAAATATCAACTTCGATAAAGACCATTTTACCGAAAAGCACCAGTACTGGATTTAACAGTTCAGTTCAACAAGTATCACCTTGATATCATTATCTCTAATTAAGGAGTTGTGGATTCCTTATTGAGTGTTTATACACTTCTCCAAACATAGTGTACATGACCCAACGTACCTGGAGTTAGTCCTGTGTATTGGACATTGCCAATTCGCACATCAAAGCCATATAGACAGATGTCTGAGAAGATGTTAACCTCTCAGGTCTAAGGACAATTTGTCAAATGGATAACCCTAATACAATCTGACAGTGTATTCCATAGGGTATCCACTAGTGACCCCGTTCAGTATTATGTACTTGTTACATATACTCACATGTTAGTCAAGAGTCACCACTCTCTGTGAATGAGATTCATCACACTATCTCATAGAACTACACATGTGCAAGCCATGATGAAGTACGGCGCCCAACCAGTACTCTAGAGGCTTCGAAAAATATTAGGTTTACAAGGAACCGGAAAATCATATCTCCTCGCAACCTTTGCATGATTTTCCTACAATGTTACCTATGGAACTTTATGTCTTCATCATATGAGACAGTAATTAATATAAATACCCTTTATAGTTGGTTGTGTGAATATGATGCTTATCTAATCAACATAGAAAAGTCTCTTATTAGCTTTCGAAGGCATATATGTTCAACAATTCGAAAGTCCAGGCTACACGTGCGCAACATATCTTCCAGTGTTTGAATTGTGCGCTCGGACTATCCATCGGTCTGAGGATGATAAGCTGTACTCATGTTGAGCTGTGTACCCAAGTCTTCTTGCAAACTCTCCCAGAACCGAGAAGTGAATTACGGATCACGATCTAACACAATTGTCACTAGTATACCATGCAGCTTCACAATCTCTCTGATATATAGCTTCGACAGATTTTCCAACGTGATAAAGTCTTTAATAGCGAGGAAGTGGACCGAATTAGTTAGTCTGTAGACTATCACCCAGACAACGTCGTTTCCACTCCTTATTCTTGGTAGTCCTACCACAAAATCCATCATGATATGTTCCCACTTCCACTCGGGAATCGGTAGAAAATTCAACAAACCAGATGTTTCAGATGCTCTGCTTTAACCTGCTGGCAGACCAGACAGCGAGAGACATACTCTGCAATCTCTCTTTTCATGCGATTACACTAGTAGTTTCTCTTCACATCATGGTATATCTTCGTGCTTCCAGGGTGTACTACAAAACACGATCGATGTGTCTCATTGAGTAGTTCATTTTTCAGCTCGAGGTTCGTAGCACACACACGACCTTGAAATCAAAGGATTCCATCTTTTGATTCTTCAAAATCACTCCATTTTCCCTAAAGCATTTTGTCCTTAATGGCCTTGATGTCTGAATCTTCTAACTGCACTTCTTGAATCTTCTGTAATAATACTGGCTTAGCTTGAATACTAGCTAACCGAAAGCTATTTCCTTGGAATCCCAGACTCAGATTCTAATTCTTGAACTCTTCTGTCATCTTCCAGCAATCCACCCTCATGTATACAATGGATCCGACCGTTTTTCTGCTCAAGGCGCCTGCCACCGCATTACCCTTACTAGGGTGATACTGGATCACCTAATCTTAATCCTTTAGAAACTCCATCCATCTTCTCTGACGCATGTTGAGCTCTTTCTAAGAGAAGAGATACTTCAAACCCTTGTGATCACTGTAGATCACCATTTTCTCTCCCTATAAGTAATGCCTCTATATCTTCAATGTGAACACCATAGCTGCCAATTCTAGATCATGCGTGGGATAGTTCAGCTTGTGAATCTTGAGCTGTCGAGAACCGTAAACAATGAACTTTTTGTTTCTGCATCAACACACAGCCGAGACCTTTGCCAGAAGCATCACAGTATACCTCAAAATCTCTTGATCCTGAGGGAGTGGTCAACACTGGAGCAGTTGTTAATCTCTTTTTCAATTCTTGAAAACTTCTCTCCCGCACTGTAGTCCATTTAAACTTCATATGTTTCTTCGTTAACTCTGTTAATGGGGCATTGATCTTAGAAAACCCTTTCACAAACCTATGATAGTAACTGGTCAATCCTAGAAAACTTTGAACTTCTGTGATAGTGGATGGCCTTCCCCACTCAGTTATCGCTTGAATCTTGGAGGGATCCACAGATATTCCATTCCTTGACACAATATGCCCAAGGAAGGCTATCTCCTTTATCCAAACTCGCACTTATAGAACTTAACATACAGCTGATTGTATCGTAGCGTTTGCAGCGTAATTCTCAAATGCCGATCATGCTCCTCATGGCTAGGAGAGTATACCAGGATGTCATCGATGAATACAATGATTAACTAATCCAAATACAGCCAAAAAATATGGTTCATCAATTCCATAAAGGCCGTATGTGCATTTGTTAGTCCGAACGGCATCACCAAGAACTCATAGTGTCTGTAGCGAGTTCGAAACGCTGTCTTCCGAATATCTTCTTCCTTGACCCGCAGCTGGTGATAACCGGACCAAAGATCTATCTTCAAAAATACCTGAGCGCCTTGCAACTGATCAAATAGATCATCAATCCGGGGGAGAGGATACTTGTTCTTAATCAGTGCTTGATTCAGCAGACGATAATCAATGCACAGACGAAGACTTCCATCTTTCTTTCTGACGAACAGCACCGGTGCTCCCCACTGCAACACACTAGGGTGAATCAAACCCTTGTCTAGTAAATCTTGGAATTGAATCTTCAATTCTTGCAATTTGGAGCCATCCGATACGGAGTCTTTGATATCGGGGCTACTCCTAGAGTTATATCGATCGAAAAATTGATCTCTTGAGTGGGAGGAAGTCCTGGCAACTCCTCTGGGAATACATCTTAAAATTCCCATACCACTGGCATATTTCTCAGTACAATGTCTTCATCTTTATCAATTACAATGGCTGCCAAGTAACCCACACAGCCTTTACTAAAAGGTGACATGCTTTAATAGCAGAGATCAGCTTGGGTGCCTGACCTCGAACCACTCTTTGCATCTAGAACTCTGGAATGTATGAAATTCGAAATTTCACCTTCTTGGCTTTCCAGTCTACCACTGCATGGTAGTTGGCCAACCAATCCATCCCAAGGATGATATCATAATCTTTCATGTCCAGACCAATCAAATCTACGATCATTTGTACACTATTAGTAAGAATAGGACACTTATCGTAGACTATTTTTGTGCAAATGACCCTCCCTAACGAAGTAGATGTAAACATCGTGTTTTCCTATAATTATACAATAGTGAACGCTTTATAAATATAATGTAATGAAAAGAAATGCACTCAAGAGTTCGATAGTCAAAAATAAACATTTCATTCATTTCACTGTTAATATATACAAAGCAACACTGTACAGTATATAGTACACCAGCGTATACAAAACATCATGTAGTTGTACACATACAAAAAGTGATCTAATGTTGGAAAGACAGAGTAGGGCATCTATTATATTCCAAAACGATACAAATGCACCACGCTCTTCTCCCATGATCCTACTGTTAGACATATATGCCCATGAAAGCCATTCCGAAATTGTATTTATCTATTTAATCAATAAATACATATTTTACATTCACACATTGTCTTTTACATTGGGTAATATATCAAAAGTATTTCATTGGACGAGATTACTTTATCCCTTAGGTAACAATGTAGGAAAACCATCCAATTAGTTGATAACTGATTGCTAAGGAGATATGGTTTTCCTAATTCCTTGTAGACCTAAAATTGTTCTAAGTTAATCAGGATACATCTGGACAATGTATTCCTAATAACTTACACATTGTCAGTTGTATATGATGGAGTGATGAATCTCAATCACTGAGAGAAGGGTCTCTTGACTAAGATGTGGATATAAGTAAGAAGTACTTATATTGCAACTAGATCGCTCAGTGGATACCCTTCAAAATATACTATCTTTATGTAGAACCCCGAATCCACATTTCATTAAGTAGTGAATAGTGCTCAAGTGTGGTTTTGTACACTAATGGGCCTTATGTTAATATACGTGTTTGGATTTATGGCGTGCATGTTTTAATGGGTCTATATATCCTTAAGAAGTGTGTTTTAAGCATTAAAGGTGTTTGAAATGGGATTGGAGAAGATTCAAGTAGTGAAAACAAGGTTTTACAGCAAAACAGGGGACCACTGATCGCTCGGTGATAACCTTCGATCGACCGGTCTTAAACCGATCGCTCGGAAGCTATTGACTGGTTAACTTATTTGTATGGGGAAAAATTCCAGAGAGGGTATTTTCAACCGCTTGACCGGTTGAAACCACCGATCGCTCGGTCAGTCACCGATCGCTCAGTCTGTACCACCGATCGATTGGTCATACATAGATTTTCGTCATTAAGGGTGTTGAAGACTTTAGCCACTACCCTTTGCCTATATAAGGGCTGGGTTCGTGCCTTAGGGTTTCAGAAACCCTTTGTGCACTATTTTGAGAGATTTTGAGAGGGAGAAGAAGGAGAGAAGCTAGGTTGTTGCTCAAGCTTGAAGGAGAGATCAAGTAATGCAATCTTCATTGCTATCACACCACAAGAATTTCAGCATATTTCTAAATGTGACACTTCATAGGAGGCATGGGACATTCTTAAAATTACACATGAAGGGACTACAACAGCAAGATCTCCAAACTTCAAATGCTTACTTCTAAATTTGAAAATCTGATAATGAATGATAATGAAACTCTTGATGGTTTTTATGCTGATATGAGTGACATTGTTAATTCTAGTTTTAACTTAGGAGAAAGTATATGTAAAGTTAAAAGTCTTTGTTGGCAAAATTTTGAGCCCAAAGTGTTGTATAGAATGCCTTAGGTCATCATCCGGTTCAAAGCAAGTGAAGAAAAGGTCATGAAGAAGCATGAAGCTCCTCCATCCACAATTGGTTGAAAAGCTAGGAGGGTAAGTGAGACCTAGAAATCCAATTCATACCCACTAGGAATTGCCCAAAGGGATGGATCTTTGTTCCAAAAAGGCATTAGAGACATGAGGATTGCATTAAGGGTTTTAAAAGCCAAAAAATTTGAAAAATGCACCTCAAGGTGCGTTATGGGTCGACCCTGAAGAGGCCAAACTTTGTATGGGATAATTTGGCAAAGAGTGAATTTTTTGAGGGTCGACCCTAAAGGATTGTTGGGTCGACCGAAACCCTATAGTTGGGTTGACCCAAGTGTCCTTGAGGGTCGACCCTGATATGCCTTTTTCTTTGGTTGGGGTTTTGCTCTACTAGGATCGACCCAACTAACCTCCAGAGTTGACCATGATATGAAAAACTTGCCTAAATCCGTTTTTAGAAGGTTCTAAACCTTGGGGGTTGTTCTCCTATATATGGGACCTCTCCCATTCCGTGAAACCTAACTTTTGGAGAGTTGTTTGGAGCATCTTAGGCCTTCTCTAGAGTTGATATAAAATCTGGATATTATCCCTCTTCATCTCCATTAGTTGACTCTAGGTTTTGCAAGTTTTCATTCCTATTTATTTCGAACTTGCATTAGATAATCCTTAACTATTAAGAGATCACCCTAGAGCTTCCATAAACCGTAAAACCCACTGTGTGCTCTTCTGTGAGCATTGGTTAGCTTGAGCTAAAGCCATCAAGGATGGAGATCGGTCTTCGAAGATCGTGGTTGGTCACTTTGAGAAAGATTGGCCGGTGAGGAACCGGAGCTGCTATTGCAGAGATCGAACTGTTGTGTTCGTGGTTTGCAAGCTGAGGAATCGATACCAAGGAACATTGTGTCGTGTCGTGTCGGGTTGGGTAAGTTCGAGTCTCGTATTGTTTACATCTTCTCATAGTGAATTTTATACTAGACTAGGTCCCGTGGTTTTTCTCGGAAGGGTTTTCCACGTAAAAATCTTGTGTGTTCATATGTGATTGCCTAAAATTAAAATTGGTATAAAATCTTGAGTAGACCTATTCACCCCCCCTCTAGGTCAAAGAGAACATTGAAATAAGGAATTTCAGTACACCTGAGTCCAAAATTGTTAGGAAGATCTTGAGATCTCTACCTGAGAGATTTAGATCGAAGGCTACCACCATCGAAGAGAGCAAAAATGTTGATGCTCTTAAATTCTAAGAGTTGGTTGGTTCTCTCCAAACCTATGAGTTAAATTTGAACCCATCTAAGAAACCAAAATCTATTGCCTTGAAATCTGTCAAGGAATCCATAGATGGTTCAAATAATGACTCTGAGAATGATGAAGAAGAGTTGACTTTATTTGCAAAGAAATTCAGAAATTTTCTAAAATTTAATAAGAGATTTAATCCAAAGAGACAAAAATCTTTTGAGAAGCCTAAGTCTAAACACTTTGAAAACAAGAAACATCTTAAAAGTGTTGACAGTAAATCCCAAGGTGTTCAATGCTATGAATGCCAAGGCTATGGCCATATTGCCACTGAGTGCTCTAATAAGAAAAGATTTAAGGACAAGACAAGGGATGACAGTGAATCTGAATCTGAGGAATCAGATAGTTCTTCTTGTGAGGAGACTAGGGGTTATATGGCCTTCACTGTATCCCCATCTGGGATTGAGGAATCTTCTTCAAATGTTGTGAGTGAGCAAAACCATAGTGATGGTGAGGATGATGAAAGTCAAAATGACTCAGAGTATGAGGGAGACCTCGAGGCAACCTATGATGAGCTATTTCAAGAATGCCTAAAGCTAAAAAAGGTTCAGTTTTCCATTACCAAAAAATTCAAATCTATTGAAATGGAAAGAGATGCCTTAGACCAAGTGGCTTTTGGATTGAAAGCTTTTGTGTCGTAGCTTGAAGAAGAGAAGGCTTCCCTCATTGTCAAGGTTCAGCTTCTTGAATCTGATTTGTATGATTGTCTTGATCAAAAGACAAGTCTTGAAATCAAGTTGGCTAATCTTGAGCAAGATCAGAGGTATGGAGATGAGAAGGGAACTCCATCTACCTTGAACACTGAGCTTGGTGCTAAAAGGCACCCTCCTACTAAAGGAAAAGAGCCTTCTACTCAGAAATTCATTCCTATATGTCATAAATGTGGAGTGATCCTAAACTTCAAAGAATGTCAAATCATGGTTTTGAGAACCAAAATAACTTTAATAGGAATCTTCAAAGGAGAGTTGATGTCCTAGTGGATATGTTTAGGAAGTTAAATAATGATATATTAAATATCTATAATAACTTTAAATAATGGCATGATCAGGACACTCTTTATGCTAGATATAAAGGAGGAAACGAGAAGAACCAATATATCTACCATAATTCTAGGACTCAATCTTGGAATAGGAGGAAGAGGCAAAAGGTCATACCTACTTCAACTGAAACGGTTAGAGATCAAATGGTCAATCAAACTATTAAAACCGTCTGGGTAAGAAAGGAAGACCTGAAAGGCTTCACTTAGCCCTCGCCTATCATAGCCTAAGGTGTGCTTTATTTGTTATATCTTGTCCTAGTGCTATGCTGCTTGTGTATACAAGTAGTTTTTATTTTATTTTTGTTATCTGTTTTTTTTTTTTTTCTGTTTTCTCTATTTTGAAATATTCAAAAACTTTAAAACACTATAAAATCCAAAAACGTTTGTCATGTTGCCCTTGCTTAACTTGCATGATCTTCATTCCTTGTGTGATCTTTATTTCTATACTTGTCCAAGGTTGAACATAAGTTTGTTGCTGATTGAGGATATATTATCTTCATAGTCTCTTGGGTTAGGTTGAAAATTAGAATGGTTTTATCTTGTACAGTTAGAGACTTATTCATGTGTGTATGATCTACTATTTCACATGCACTCTGACTGATTCTGTTGAGAGATCTATTTTTCAATCTGTAGCTATTTGACTTATCCCAAAAGTGTGACATTGGATGACCAATCTAGAATGACCATATTGTTAGTCATCCCCATTTTGTGTATCCTCCATGAACAAAAATTATTGCAATGAAAAGGGCTACCTTCTGAGCTAGTGTGAAAGTCACTATTAGATGCAAATAGTATGTAATGGCTACCTATGCGGACAGTAGTTATCTATTTGGGTTACTAAAGTGAAAGCCTCTGCTACCAATAGCCAGGACTACCTACCTGGATAATGTGAAAGTCATCATTGCATGAAAATATATATTCAGATAAAGAACATCAAAAAAAATGTTACAAAGTTTGGAGGTACTTGACCAAAAGTAAAAGAAAAATATTGAGTCAAATAAAATGGATGAAGGAGCACGAAAATGTAAAATATATATATATATAATCAGCATATTTGGATCTAAGTAGGTTTGACTTCTAAGATTTGTATCTCTGGAATCCCCTTAGTGGTTATTGTTATATCATTGGAAAGGGAAAGAAACCTTGATTTAGTATTCAGTCAAACCAACACTACACACATATTGCTTCACTTTTAAACTGTTTACTAAATGTGACTAAGTGAATTGGCTATGCTTTAGCATTCCGTGAGATTTAGTTAGATGTGTATCCTCAGTCGGACTAACTCATCATGTTCTTCATTGGATTTGTAATTTTAAATTAGTACTGCTTGGTGCTTTTGATGCATGTTTGTGTGACACATGATATTTTTTTTGTAATATTATTATGTGTTTCCTTTGTTGGACATATATGCCCTCAAAAGCCAATAAGAGACTTTTCTATGTTGATTAGACAAGCATCATATTCACACAACCAACTATAAAGGGTATTTATATTAATTACTGTCTCATATAATGAAGACATAAAGTTCCATAGGTAACATTGTAGGAAAATCATGCAAAGGTTGCGAGGAGATATGATTTTTCGGTTCCTTATAAACCTAATATTGTTCAAAGCCTCTAGAGTACTGGTTTGGGCGTCGTACTTCATCATGGCTTGCACATGTGTAGTTCTATGAGATAGTGTGATGAATATCATTCACAGAAACTGGTGACTCTTGACTAACATGTGAGTATATGTAACAAGTACATAATACTGAATGGGGCCACTAGTGGATACCCTATGGAATACACTGTCAGATTGTATTAGGGTTATCCATTTGACAAATTGTCCTTAGATCTGAGATCTTAACATCTTCTTAGACATTTGTCTATATGGCTTTGATGTGCCAATCGGCAATGTCCAATACACAGGACTAACTACGGGTACGTTGGGTCATGTACACAATGTTTGGAGAAGTGTGTAAACACTCAATAAGAAATCCACAACTTCTTAATTGGAGATAATGATATCAAGGTAATAGTTGTTGAACTGAATTGTTAAATCCAGTACTGGTGCTTTTCAGTAAAATGGTCTTTATCGAAGTTGATAATTTCAATATGAAAAAGTATATATAAATATATATGTCAGTTCTTTTCTAATGTTTCTTCAAAAGTGTTTTAGAGGTTTAGTTCAATGAAAAAGTAATCATGAGAAGGGTTCTATTCATAAGCTAGGGACTAGATAGTGGAATTGTTCCAATCTCGGAAGCTTACAAGTGATATCGGAATTTGGAAGGATTTATCTGTAAATATATTGTGAGATGGTACTTACAAGCAATTCTCTAATTTCTGGAGATTAATCACATTGTGTTAATGAACATTAATTGTGATTTGTGGAAGTCCAGGGATACAGATAAAATCTTATAATCCTAATGGAGTGTAGGAAAGGTGTTTCCTAGTAACAATGCTTTAACCAAAAAGGTTGAGTACTTGGTCCCATAACCGGAAATAGGAGATCCCTTTAGATCCCACACACAAAGACCTTCTTAAAGTATTAAATTTAATTATTAATTAAATTAATTAATTTCTCTACGTAATCAGTATATGGTATAGTGAAGCTCTAAAAGGTGGAATCACATTGGATGTGAAAAATCAAATGGGTAGGACCCATTGGGAATTATTTTAAAAGAATAATTAAAGTGACCTAATAGGGTTTGGAACCCTAGGGGCGTGTGGAGTGGGGCCCACCTAGGGTGGGATGCCCATTTCAAGGAGACAATAATAGTTATTATTATTTAATTAATTTCTAATTGCTACTCTCTTTATTGGATAAGGTTAGTTAGTTAGTTAGAGTTAGTTACTAATTAAAGATTCCATGTTGGACAAGGATTCTATTAGTTTTTTGCTAATCAAGGAATCCTAAATGGATTAGGATATGGATATGGTTAGTTGATTACTAATGGATAAGATTAGTTTCTATTTTGATTAATCCTAATTAATAATGGAGAAATCAAGAATAGAAAGAATTGAGGAATCTTTATTGGATAAGGATTAGGAGTCTTGAGTTGCAAGAAACCCAAGATTCCCTATATAAAAGGTGGACGTCCTAGGCTTTGGGACATAAAATAATTTTCCAGAATTTTTCCTCTCCTCCCTCCCTCAATATCTCACACCCCTCTCTCTCCTCTCAAAGGCATACGGTCACCTCTCCCCCTTTTCTTCTTCTATTTGTTTTCTAGTTTGAAAATAAAGAATAAGAATATCAAGGATCTTGTTCATCAAAAAAAAAAGTTCTTGATCAATAAAGATTGGATCTTTATTTCAAGATCCTAGAGCTGGAAATTTGGAAGGGCCATTAGCTTCCATTAGAGAAAGCTTTAAAGGAAAAAGAAGGTTCGTGTGAATCGACTGGAGACTTGATACTTGTGGAGTTATCCGAGTACTATTCTAACATGGATTTGACTTAACAATTTCAAAGTCGCAAAGGTGATTGTTATTCCTACCTTCATTGAATAAAATCAATTAGAATCTTATTCAGATCTTGGGATTCAATGTATACCCCCCAAGAACTGTGTTTCTAAAATTAAAAAGAGGCATACTTTCAGTGGTATCAGAGCCTTGGCTATGCTTCTCTTTGATTTTAGGGTATAATCAATTTTTTTTATATCATATTACCTTCCCTATGAATTTTGATTACCCTAATGAATCAATCTTCTAGATTCTTGATTATTGGATAATCATTTATTAGGGCTAAGGGATCCCTCTAGTGATTGAGGGAGAGATCAAACCCTTATAAATTAGTGTGATACTAATTTCGGTTTTGGATTTTTTCAAAACATCTTTTCATAAGGGATAGGCATTTAGAGATATCTAAATCTTGATTATATCTTTTAAGGATTTAGAGATCCTTTTAGAATATTAAATTAAATTGTTTAATTTATTCTTGAAGCCCCAGACAAGTTTTTCCTTTGATTTACACCACTTAGATACCCATTGAATTTTGGCTAGCATAAAATGATGTGATTTTATTTATTAATTTTTAATTAATAAATCCCATGGTGTTTGACACCCTTGCTTAAGCATTCTTGGAGATTAAAGCTTATTTCGATTTGAATTGATTCATGGATTTTCGGATTTGTATTTGCTTAGAAGAATCAATACAGTTTCGGTATTTCGGCCATAACCTTGTGACTGTAAGTCTGATTTAAGTCCATCAGTACATCGTTTCGAAGCCATCGAAAAGATTTGCAACTTTTGTGAAGAAAATTTTTCCAGAATCAATCGTTTTGAAGGCCAAAACTTGAGTTGAAAATCTAAAGCGGGAAAAAGAGTTTTCTAAATTAATTTTCCAAGAGGCTTTAAAATTTTTCCTAAATTCTATTATTTGATTTTAGAGCATGGGATGCTATTAAATCGTTTAATGGGATATCAATTAATTAAATAGTTTAATTATTTGATTCGAGAGCACCGCCTGAGATTTAATTAAATTATTTAATTATCTGCTTCGAGTCCACAGGCTATCATTTAATTAAATGTTAGTTATGATATCCTTTATGGTTCCTTAAAAAGTTTATGAGAATAATATCATAATTATTGTAGTTGATTTGGATCAATTACATGTGCTCAGAATTACCGGCTACATAGTATTTATAAGTTTTTATTTGATTAATAGTTAATCAAGTAATTACATAAATGTCATTGGTTGAGATACAACGTTTTATCTCAAGTGAATTTTAATTGATAGAGATCAATTATTTTATGGACATTTAATACTATTGTTTAGGGTATTATTTTATTTAATTGTTAAATTAAATAATCCCTAAAGTAGTTGGCCGTTATGGAAAATTTTGAATTCACCTATTATTGATTTTGAATTTATTTTTGGAATCAATATAAAGTGATATTAAAAATTAGTAATTTACTAATTTTTATTTTGGCCTTTTAATAGTTATTAGATCAAAATAATATGGAAGAGATTATATCCCTAGCCTAGCCAAATTTAATATGGTGTTTTCTATTTGTTTATCAATTGAGGAATGTAATAATGAATTTTAGGGTTAGATTAAATCTTATAGAAATTGTTTCTCTCAATGATTTCCCAAGCATTAAAGGAAAATAGTTTTTTTTTAATGATGATCTAAAGCCCTAAGAATTCATTCTTGACATGCTTGCTTTCTTTGCTCTAGGGTTTTTCTATTAAATGTTAATAGAGGCCTTAACCATATGGGAAAGAGTTTCCCTAAGGTTAGCAAAACCCTTGTTGAAGTTATGGACTTTCTAAGTTATTTGTCATGTCGTGTTATTATTCATAGTTGATGAATAGTTGATATATATTCTTGTTGAATGATGGATGGGTTCTATGATCATGTCTTCTTCTCTCTCTATTCTCTTCTCTTTCTTCTTATGGGTTATACTCCCCTTGAGCACCCTATTTTGGGTGGTTTCTCAAGGTTTATTATTTTGAATATGATTTAATCTTAGTATTAGGAGTTTCTGATTTTTCTATGGAGAAATTGAATTGAAGATAGAAGATGATGGTGATCGCATGGAGAATAAATCTTGGAAGGCGTTTTACAAGAATAGTTGTAGGATTTCTAAGATACCATGATCATGTGGACCCATTGTGTGGCTATATTATGTATTTCATGTGATGATTTGTTATAGCTGTTAATTGCTTAGAAAAGTCCATAACCCTTGTAATAATGTGATTATTGTTTTTATGCAAATTTTGGATAATTGGATCAAATCCCTCAATATGTGTTTGGTTGAAACATAAAAAGTTTATGTTTAAATAAATCACATTATTATAGCCCTTTTGGACGTGATGCATGTAGTCCATGTTGAAATTTTTACGTGGAATATATTACTTGCATGATTATGAGATAAATGTGCCCCAATTGGCATAGATGTAAGCTAACAATATTCACGATTATGGAAAATACTTGAGTGACACTTATAGACCCTAGTAGAGGTCTTAGAGAGTTGTTTAGAGACTCTCATAATTTCTTTTAGACTTAGGGTTGGTAAACCCTAATGTGCTAAAAATAATTCATAGAGAATTATGGGTAATATAGTCCATTTTGACTTATGGGCTTTAGTGATGCAGATGGACACTTTATAATTGTTATTTTGGACCCATGGTGCTTGGTATCATATGAATGAATAAACCTCTAAAGCCCACTGATGCTAAAAATGACCTTTGTACCCTTGGATTAGATCTATAAAGATTTCTAAGGCTAGTGGGAGTTAAAATAATTCATAGAGAATCAAAATTTGATTTATTATCTATGATAATTTTGTATATTGTTCTATGCATGTGATGCAATGATAAATATTGTGAATGCTTTTGATATATGCATTAGATGTATAATTTGTTCATGATATTCTGTTTTCCCTCAAGAAAAATATTAAGTGAATTAAATTGGCTAATTTATCCTACAGGATAATTTGTCCTATAACCTTCCATTATCAATAAGACTAGGAATTAATTAGCCTGGGTCTTGTCTTGCCAAAAGGTATTGACATAATTCAATCTGAATTAAACTCCTAGAGCCTTATTTCTATAGTAGATAGATTTGTGTATGGCCTGATAGGGAGTGTCAACTAAAATGGGGGCATAACCCTACTTGATCTTATGACGAACCTGAATGATGGGTTTCACTTAACCAATGAACATGATGGCTGAAACAGTGACAGTCATGTTGTCCTTGGAGGTCGTAAGAAAATTGGGAATCACTGATTTACGTAAGGAGTAATGCATGAGATGCTCAGTGATGGATAGTTACTATCTAATGTATGGTACTATCCTAAAATGGAAGATTGCATGTGTATTATAAGGCACCCAATGCTCATCAAAAATATGAAGTAACATATTTCCTAATTTTATAGATTATGGAGTCTATAAAATTTGACTGAATGATGAGCAATATCATCAAAGAACGAAAGCCCTGATCTAATGATATTATAATGTGTGAAAATTTGATGTGTGTTTTATTTACTGTCATGTCATTCTATAACCACCTTATCAAGACTTTAATGAGAATCTCTTGACATTCATAAATCCCAATTCTTGGTGCTGAGATAAATTGAGATAAATTTATGGGATCAGAGGATATGATTCTCAACAAACTCCCAAAGTCCTTTAATATGGTTATGTTGAACAAGTAGGAAATCAGATTGTCTGAAATCCCACATGTTGCATATGGCTAAGAACCTTTGAAGAGTTCAATGCTACTTGCAAAGATGTTCAAAAGAATTGGATTTTCAAAATCACGAACATTTATGCAAAAGAAAGAAATCCAAGATTTTCCATTGGAAATATATTCTGGTAGTATAGACAACGGCTCTTCTGAGAAGAAAGGAAAGTATAAGGATTGTGCTTCATAGTGAAACAATTTGGTCATTGGATACAGGACAAACCTTTGGAAGGATTGTTCAACTTGTATACTCATCAAGTCCAACTTAATTGTTGAAACCTCCAGCTCCTAATGCTTGGTATGATCTTGCATAAGTGCAATAGTTGCATTTTTGTTAAGGAGAAGGAGAAATCTAAGTAGATAAAACTTCTACTTGGGAATGGGATAAAAGTTTGATGATCGTAACCATATGAATCTTCCATTAAGAGGTAGCTAACTTTATTTCACCTTCTTTGAAAAGTTCAAGAAATTCCACATTGAAATAAAGAAACAGCTAGGTAAGTCTTCCATGATTGAGAAGAGTATCTCTTAATAAAAATTTCGTAATTTACTCTCATTACATCTTGTCTCAAATAATTCCCACAACAAACCATAGCATAATGGTGTTGTTAAATAGAATTATGTGACTCCCTGAACCCGTGCCTAAGGAATCAAGTTCCAAGACGCATGCTCGTTCGTCATAACCACGCATGCGGAAGACTTTACCCGTGAAAATACGGGAATTTTAAACTTTTCTTATGAGCTTACATAAGCAATAACAACTGGTCATCACAATAACCCATCATAAGCAAATGCATTACCTCACTGGCTACAGTAGTCCTTACTTTGTCACCACAACTGCACTAGTACACTTTTCAGACTCTAGCAAGGGTAGCTCCTTACTAATCTACAATTGCTCCAGAATCTGAAGACATAAGATCAAGGAGTGAGCTATAAAGCCCAGCAAAAATCCACAGTCCATCTAAACTATTTTCCACATATTAACATTCATCAATAATGATATATTAGTACAGTATAATTCTCATATTTGTAATAATATCGTAATTCGTGACCCGAAGTCACCCAAGGCTATTTCACCCAATTCGAGGGTCCCAACCTCCAAGTTGTAAAATTCATTCAGTCATTGTCCACGACACCAGGTTACTGTTTCAAATAACCGCTCACGCTTTATCCTTGAGTCCAAAGACTTAATCGACTGGGCCTTCGCCCGTGTACAACCTCTATCCATGAGTCCACAGACTCAATTATCAACCAATCGGGACTTCTCCCAATCATAACCAATCATTGGGTATGCCAACCCAAGCAAACTTAAATCTGTATATCCCACACACACATAACCCGGGCCTTCACCTGATGATTGCTAGGAACAATACTTCTAACACATCTCACACTCTGTCAGGAACAACACCTCTGACATATCACACTCTGTCAGGAACAACACCTCTAACACTTACTTTATACTTTCCTTCTATGGGAACATCAACACACACAACCACATTTGTCAGGAAACACATCTGATCGCCAGGATACACATCTGATTGCCAAGATACACATCTGATCAGCCAGGATACACATCTGATAGCCAGGAAACCCATCCAACCTGCTAGGAAAATGAAACTCATCTGACAAGCCAGGGATGCACCTCTGACTAACAGGAAACATCTGACCATCAGGAAACACCTGTCTATCAGGTACACATCTGACATATCACTCTGTCAGGCATAACACTTCTAACATGACACCCTTGTCATGAAACACATCTGATTTCCAAGAACACATCTGACATGCCAGGAATAATACATTTGACATGCCAAGAACACCCATTTAATAACCAGGAAACACCTCTGACATCAAATCTTGTCAGGCACAATAGCTCTGACATCAAATCCTATCAGGCAAAACACATCTGACATTAACCTCTATCAGGCACAACACCTCTGACATGAAATCTTGTCGGGCACAACACCTCTTACAGCTACCATCATATATCATCACAGCCTCTGTTGGGTGCATACCTGCCGACACTGGTCAATGCCCCCTCAAGGTAACATCATTGAGTTCGTAAACTCAATACATCACTGGGTCCATAGACCCTAATCCAACCTTGAGCCCATGGCCCAATGCCGTCCTAACTCTCCCGACTATCAGTCACGGAGGAACCCGGGCTCATAATAGATACCGCCTCTCCAGACCTAGCCAAAGAGGGATCACGGACAGCATTTCACGTAGGTTAGGTTTTCTAACCATAAGAAATCCTCAATTATTCAAGCCTTGCTTGAATAATTGAACCAGTTGGGCCTCACGCCCGTGGACCAAGTCTGATTGTGTACCATTCCGATGTGGAACATTACCCGGCCGATAGATCATTCCATCACCTTATCATGTCCCAATAACATCACATCATACACAAAGGTTGTCCCGAGGTGGGACTTTTACTAGGCCAATGGACCTACCATTGCCTTAAAACAAATATCACATCATACAAGAGTAGTTCCGATAAGGAACTTAACCAGGCCAATGGACCCTACTATTGCCTTATAATGTCAAAATCACATCACATTACACTTATAGAAGCCCGGTCAGGCTCTCATAACTTCCTACGATCAATCGCACTTCCCCTGCGATCTATCGCAAATCACACTGAGCCTAAATTCTGAGCTAGAAACAGCCCGAAACCGAGGGATCCATCCCTTTGCTCTAGTTTTACTCCCATCCGTACATCATTCATAAGGTCTCCGACCTTTTTTTCATCCACACATAATATCACCTAACCATTCTACATAATTAAGTAGCTTAAATAGGGAAAAAGAGAAGAGATGGAGAGGAATTTTACCTACTACACAACTTTCGAGGCTCCGAATGTTGAAATGGTCGTCGCCAATGTGATCAGAACGCTGGAAAACCTCTAGGTGAACCACCTCTCTCTCTAACCTCCACTTTCTCTCTCCAGAATTCTCTCTTTCTCTCTCTAAACATTCTGGGGGTAGAGCCTCGCCTCACTGATCTATGTGTGAGAAATGAGGGGGTTTAACCCTCTTTATATAGGCATGTGGGCAGCCATGTGGTGCTTAGGTGGCAAGGCCATGTGAAAGCCATGTGCTTGTCACATGGGCCATGATGACAAGGCGTTAACCGGTTTGACCAGAATTTTGTTTTTCCACATTTACGGCTCCCCGTAACCCTACTAAATGACATGCGACGAAGCCGAAACTTCAAGTGACCGAACTAGGGACAGTCCGACACCCGCTATAAAAGTTTTAGGGAAAAATACTAAGTTTTGACAGCTACACTTTTGTCCGGAAGAAAACTGCAAAACCTATTAATTTCCTGATTTCAGACACAACAGGTTGTCGTTTCTTCGTTTGAGATAACTAACTGCCGAAAAGACAGACATTAGTTCCCACGGCTGACCGGCACGCGTTGGTTCAGTCGTATGAATTTCTATTAGGATCCCCAAGAAATATTGAGTCCCACTGAATTTCTGGAAATTTCCCATTTTCTTGATTTTCTTACATGATATGACCTTGCGGTCCTGCGAGACGATACCTGATGGAACCAATACGACAGGTGAAGGTCTCGATAGTCGACCAACACACTGTGTGCGGTTTTCGAGAAGAAATACTAAGATTTTATCGATACAACTCAATCCCGAGTAAAACTCACTTTTCACAATTTAATTAAATACGTAACTTATTAACCCCAATTAAGGACCAATAAACCCATAATTTATTATATTAAAATTCTGGGGCATTAGAAATTATATGGGATATGATTTGATGGAAGATGAGCTTGAGATTTGCATCAGAGAAATTTAGTCTTTATTCCTGGATAACAAAAGATATTTGTAAACAGGAATACAAGTTTCCTAGTAGAGAAACTGAATCTAGAATTGTTCTAGAAGCAGAAGTATCATACCCCAAAATACCCCCTAGGAGTTTGTAGAGCCCTGAATCTTTATTGCACTAAGTAGTGAATAGTGTGAATAGTGTTCTAGTGTGAATTTGTACACTAGCAAGCTTTAATTGAATATACGAGGTTGGAATTATGGAGCACATGTTCTAACGGGTCTATATATCATCAAGAAATATGTTTTGGGCATAAAAGAGCGTTAGAATTGGATTAGAGAAGTTTCAAGTAGTGTAAACAAGGTTTTATAGCAAAACAGGGGATCACCGATCGCTCGGTGCCATCCTCCAATCGACCGGTCAGCTATCGATCGATTGGTATCTATCGAGCGGTTAACTTTTTTGGATGGAGAAATTTTCCAGAGAGGGTGTTTTCAACCGATCTCTCGGTTGAAACCACCGATCGACCGGTAAGCCACCGATCGATCGGTTATACGCAGATTTTCTTCATTAAGGGTGGTTAAGACTTTAGCCACCACCCTTTGCCTATAAATAGGCTGGGTTCGTGCCTTAGGGTTTCACAAACCCTCTGTGCCCTATTTTGAGAGATTTTGAGAGAGAGAAGAAGGAGAGGAGCTTGGTGATTGGTCAAGCATGAAGGAATATCGAGTTCGTCCATTCCTTTGGTGTTTTATAGCCAAGAACTCACAGTTCTTGCTTGCTCAAGCTTTTGGGGATCAAAGTTGTGGATTTCACCAAGGTAGATACACTCTACTAGCAATCTTGCAATCCTACTAAGTTACTAAATGTTGTTTTTCTACATCTATACTAAGTATGTATATATATTTGGTTGACTTTGGTGTGAAAGTATGTGATTATATACTTGGATGAAAGATACTATTATGAAGCACTCTAAGTGTTTGATGAAATACCTCTAAGGGATTCTTATGTTAAATATGATGATTTCTCTCATATGTTTATATGCTCGAATGTCTCGCATGAATCGATGCTTTCCATGAATTTCTAAAAGTACAAAAAGGGGTTTTTCACTAAATGACTAATAAGGAACGATTCTAAGTAACTCTATGATTTCTGTAAGATCATTTCACAAGCTCCACGGATCATATTATGCTTACAAGGAACTTTATGATAAGCTCTAAGATCGTCTCACTAGCTCTACGGATCATAAAAGAAAATGCTCTAAGATCTCTATGGTATTGGCTCTATGTTGTGCTCTATGGTATCTCTATGTCTCTACAGATCATAATGACTCTAAGTAACTCCACGAACTCACAAGAACTCACAAGGCTATGATTACCGCATGACTCACACGGATATGGTTTTTGGTTTGGATTTCGGATTTCATCACATATGCTTACATGGTTTCTACGCTTTACTATGTTTTAAAGATTTCAATCTCCATGCTTCGTATGCTCCATGCTATATTGCTTTATTGTTATTAGTTTGTATACGCTGAGTATTCCACGCTCGGTCGATAATTGTTATCATCGGCAGGTGCTCGGGCTCCATTTGATCTATGTGGCACGGAACCATGGTTGGAGGAAGAGTACTTCGACCCAGAGCCTTCCATGGATCATTATCAGGACGATAGTCCTATAGATAGGTGTCGAGACTTCGACTTTTGTTGATCGGACTTAGAACTTTAAGATGTTATTTTGTTATGTGAGTGTGGGGTTTTTCCACTCCACTTTTGGGTTTCTCACATGTATATACTTTTGTAGATTCATACTTGAACTGAGTTATAAGAGTTATTGTTTTGTTTCCGCTATGTTTAGTATTTATTCCGCAGTGCATTGTATTTCGTTTCCGCTAGATATGCATGTGTTTCTGACAGGTCTCCACGTGTGCCTTATGTATTATACTAGAGGTATGATACGATGGTCACGAGTCAAAGTATCGCTAACTCCTTGGGGGTATTTTGGGTTGCGATAGACTTGGTATCAGAGCCTAGGCATTAGGTCACGTAGGCTAGTGTCCTTCAAGTTGGAACTAGAGTTATCGTACTCTAAAAAGTTGTCTCTAGTAAGCAGAAGTAGTTCTCCGAGTTGAACTTAGAACTCAGATGGACTTGTTGTCTTAGGCTTGTTACCACGACATAACCGGTATCAAGCGAGTCCTTCGGTCAGTCTAGGATCTTAGTCTAGGCGCTAGTTTAGACTATGTCCCGAGTTTTGTTCCAGAAAGGGTATATGTCCAACTTAGTCATGCTAGGACACTCTAAGTTATACTTATCTGATTATGTGTATACCTTGATGTATACGATATGCGTAATAGCAATTCAGGTATATTGAACTGCTATATGAAGTGTGAGGTTGGTATCCAAGTTAGACTCATGTTTTACCAATTGATCTCAGTATTTGATATCATGAGACGCGACACTCGGGGTCGAGGTTACCATACTCGGAGGGCCGAGAGTGAAGTTTTGAGAGAAGAGGAACCGTTGTATTTCACGAATGCCGAGGACTCCATAGCCGAGACTTTGGTGTTGTTGGCAACGAGACCTACTCCTACCCCACCGGCTACTCCAGTGCTTACACCGGTGCATCACACCACGGGGCTTGAAGCTTTCTGGAGACTACGGCCTCTGAGATTTTACGGTACTCTAGACCCAATGGTGGCGGAGTCTTGGATTATGCAGCTGGAGAAGATATTCCAGGCTCTCCGTTGTATTAAGGAGCAAAGAGTAGAGTGGGCTTCCTTCGTGACGGAAGGTGAAGCAGACCATTGGTGGCAAGCTGTCCAATGGCAGAGAGATGTTGCAAAGGCAGGAGTGCCCTGGACTTGGGGCAGAGTTCTTAGAAACTTTCAGAGAGTAGTACTTTCCCAGGTTTATTCGGGAACAAAAAGTGAGGGAGTTTATGCTTTTGGAGCTAGGGTTGATGAGCGTAGCCGAGTATGAGGCTAAGTTCACCGAATTGTCGAGGTTTGCTCCACACTTGGTTGCTACTGAGGACCTATGGGTCAGGAAGTTTGAGATAGGCTTGAAGGGCTTCATTCGAGATCGGGTGTCCATTCTCTAGGTGGAGTCTTGGAGAGAGATAGTAGGGAAGGCGAAGATCACCGAGAAGAATGCGGAAGACTTTATGAGAAGAAGAGACAGTGGCCTCGGAAAAAGCATGTCTAGGGGTCAGTCTAGTGGTTCATCGTCCGAGAAGAGGATTAGGACTGCACCGTACCAGTTCTCCCAGCCAAGGCCGGCTCAGAGACCTTCTTTTGTGCCTCAGGCACCATGCCCTACGACATCACAAGCTATGAGGGTTATGCCTCCGGCTTCCTCCGTATCACAGACTTTTGAGAAATGCGCCGTCTGTGGTCATCGGCACAAGACAGGGGATTGCCGAAGAGTGTCAGGTGGATGCTTCCACTGTGGTGAGATGGGCCACATGATTCGAGATTTCCCGCGTAAGCAGTCACAGACTGGGCCACAGGGAATTCGGCCTCCAGGCAGGCAGACTTCATTGCAGCGGTCTTCATCGCAAGCCTCTAGATCCGTACCGCCCACCCAGCAGCCTCGTCAGGCTAACCAAGGCTGGGTCTTTGCCATGACTGACAGAGACGCACAGGCATCTGATGATGTTGTGCAAGGTACGCGCAAGTTTGATCTTGTCTAAGTTCTAGTGTTACTATGATATATGTTGTACTGCATATGTATCCTATGTAGTGTTTTGTGATGCTTGTATCTATGTTATCTTATATGTTATAACTTGGGTGATTAAAATTCTCACGTTCGTTACTATTGAATGAGTGTTTAGCAAGGGTGTTAATTGATACGGGATCCACTCATTTGTTCGTCTCACCTAGCTTTGTAAAAGGGTTTACATCCGAGCCGAGTAAGCTTCCTCGGGAGTTGTCCATTTCGACCCCATTGGGCAAGTCTATAGAGATAGATAAAGTGTATCGGGGCAGTGTTGTGCAAGTTATGCAGCACGAGTTGCCAGTAGACCTGATCATTCTAGAATTTTAGGATTAGGATTTCGACGTCATCCTAGGTATGGATTGGCTCTCAGCTCACTATGGGCACGTGGCATGTATCAAGAAGGTGGTGAATTTTAAACCCGTTGGGTTGAAGCCATTTCATTTCAGAGGACTTCAGAGGAGAGACATTGCTAGCTTTGCAGCTCTCAGTCTCGAGAAGGTAGAAGCACGAGACTCGACATCCATTCCGGTTGTGTCTGAATATATGGATGCTTTTATGGAGATCTTACCGGGATTGCCTCCTGATCGGGCAATCGAGTTTGCAATTGAGTTGGCTCCAGGCACGGCGCCGATTTCTAGGGCTCCGTACAGGATGGCCCCTATTGAGCTAAAGGAGTTAAAGGGCCAATTGGAAGAATTACAAGGCCTTGGTTTTATTCAGCCAAGTGTCTCACCTTGGGGAGCTCCGGTGCTCTTTGTGAAGAAGAAAGATGGGTCTATACATATGTGCATTAACTACGGGCAATTGAACAAGGTCACGATCAAGAATCGTTATCCATTGCCTCAGATAGACGACTTGTTTGATCAGCTGAAAGGTGCGAAGTTCTTTTCCAAGATTGACCTTGGAAAATCTTCAGTTGAAGACCTGGTTATCATCAGTTGAAGATCAAGAAGGAAGACATTCCGAAGACAATGTTCAGGACTCGATACGGCCATTACGAGTTTCTAGTCATGTCTTTTGGGCTGACTAACGCACCGGCAGCATTTATGGATCTGATGAACCGGGTGTTCAGATCATCTCTAGATCAGTGTGTGATTATGTTTGTAGACGATATCCTTGTGTATTCACAGTCACAGGATGATCACATGAGAGATCTCCGCTTTGTATTGTAGACTCTTCGAGAGCATAGTCTGTATGCTAAGTTGAGTAAGTGCGAGTTTTGGCTGAACAAGGTGTCCTTTCTTGGATATGTAGTGTCGGCTGAAGGTATCTCAGTCGATCCTGCAAAGATTGAGACAGTGATAAATTGGGAAAGGCCGAAGAGTGTTACCGAGATTCGTAGTTTTCTCGGCCTGGTAGGATACTACAGGAGGTTTGTGTAGGGATTTTCAAGCTTAGCCACTCCGCTTACCTATCTCACGTGGAAGAACACTAAGTTCACTTGGAGTGACAAGTGCGAGGCAAGTTTCTTGGAGTTGAAGAAGGGGCTTACCACAGCTCCTGTCCTCACAGTTCCATCCGGAATCGGTGGCTTCGAAGTCTATAGTGATGCCTCACTAGTTGGACTGGGATGTGTTTTGATGCAGCATAAACAGGTGGTTGCTTATGCTTCCCATCAGTTAAAAGAGCATGAGCAAAAATACCCCACCCACGACTTAGAGCTTGCAGCCGTCGTGTTTGCACTGAAAATTTGGCGTCACTACCTCTATGGGGAAGAGTTCGTTGTGTTCACGGATCACAAGAGCTTGAAGTATCTTTTCCTCCAGAAGGAGTTGAATATGAGGCAGTGTCGTTGGATGAAGTTTATGAAGGACTACGATTGTTCTATTCAGTACCATCCGGGTAAGGCTAATGTAGTAGCCGATGCTCTTAGTAGGAAACCCTATAGGGTTATTGCTCACTTGAGAGTACAAGAGTGGAAGTTGTTGAAAGATATGTGTAACTTAGACAC